>JAJQQW010000005.1:2727500-3377500 GCA_025583905.1 Ia io | reverse complement strand
GAAGCTTCCAGTGAGAAATGACTCACACCCTGGCGGGGATGACAGTCCGGCCTGCTGCCTCCCTCCCCTCGCCCAGCCCCGCCCCCCTCCCCCGGCTGCTCCCTGGCCAGGCCGCAATGGCCCACTTGGAACGGCCCGGTCAGCTGCCTGCTCCCTGCGAGGCCCCTGCTCCCACGTGGCTCGTTCCTGGTAGCGGTGGCCTCGCGCATTCATTCATCCGACCATTGGAGAGGGGGCGCCCATGCCCCGCGGACAGAGCAGCTGCTGGCTGCACAAGGGCGGCCCTGATGACACGGAGCTGCCCAGGGGTTTCTGTTCCTGGCGGCGATGGGACAGCCCTGCCAGAGACCGATGCCAGGGCAGGGCGCAGGGCGAGGGCGGGAGGGCAGAGCTCTGGGGGTGGAGCGGAGGAGCAAGCCTGGCTTTGTACACGGCGAAGGCCCATCGTCACGGGCATCGGGCCCCTCGCACGGTGCTGGCCAGAGGGTTAGCTGTGCGCCTCATCCCCGAAGAGGACGACCCCCTCTCCATCCCATGCAAATGACCGTAAGCCTCACACCCTCATCTGACGCAGCGACGGAGTTCCCACGTTCCCGCTCTGCCTGGCTGGCTGCCACCCGCAGGGTTATGTGGGGGGGGGGGGGGCATGGCAAAGCCAGCCCGCAGCGCCAGGCGCAGCTTCCTCACACGGGAACACCTGGCAGGCCCCACAGCCCCAGCACGGGACCCCGACACCCCAACACCCCGTCAACGCCACGGAGAACGGCTGCCTGGAGCTGCCGGTCGAGGAGAAGGGCCACTCACTCTGGCTCCCAGGATGCGGCTGCGGAACTCGGGGCGGCGGGGGGAGGGGAGGTGGCTCTGAAAACATAGCATTGAGGCCCAAAGGCCCTGCTGGGGGTGGGGTCCTTCAGAACAAGCCGTGGCGTGGGGCACTGCCCACCCGCTCTCTGCCTCTCTCTGGGCCTGGGAGGCCGAGAAGGAACCCTCACAGCATCTGCCTCCTCGGTCCCACTGCACCCGTGAGACCCTGTGTCACAGGGAAAGCGGGGTTCCTGCCGTCCCTCATCCCTCTGCTTTGGAGCTTGGTTCCCTGTTCCCAGTTTCCCTTGCTCCAAACGGTGCAAAGTTCTAGCTCCTGCGTCCAACACCCAAACCCTGGGCTGAAGCAGAGGCCCTCAAATACGTTTCCACAATGGATGAGAGAGAGAGAGAGAGAGAGAGAGAGAGAGAGAGAGAGAGAGAGAGAGAGAGAGAGAGAGAGAGAGAGAGAACTGTTGTTCCTTATCGATGCATTCATTGGTCGATTCTTGTATGTGCCCTGACCGGGGATCGAACCCACAACCTTGGTGTATGGGGCCGATGCTCTAACCAACTGAGCTACCCAGCCAGGGCCCAAATGTTTTTGATTATTTAAATGAAAAAGTATGCACCTTTAGCACATGCAAAGTTTGCACACCTAAAAATGTTTTATGTAATTTATAGATGATATCCAGTTTCCTTTATCGTACCATCTGTCTGATAAAAGAAACATAAATGAGAACCTCTCCTTCCGAAACCCTGACGGCCCCTCTTGTTTGCCTCCTGAGGACACCCCTCCCAACCCCCCTTCCCTTCCCCCCCACCCCACTCTGAAGACCACACACATGGTCTTAGGAAGTCACAAGACACCAAAGTCAAACTTATAACCTAACTTGAAAGTGGCAACTCAAGTCACAAATGAAATTTAATGCTTAAAACAACAAATGGCACCTTGGCTGAGAAGTAATCCTATATAATAAAGACGTAGTATGCAAATGGTCGTTACGCCGTGAAGCGTAACAACCAACCGCGTAGCAAGAGGATCACGGATCAGCAGGAGGGTGGGGCAGCAAGTTACAAGTGGGCGGCGGAGAGGTACAGGAGTGGGCAGAGCAGCAAGCTATGAGGGGGGTGGGGGTGGAGGGAGCTACAGGAGGACGGCAGCAAGCTACTGGTGCATGGATTCGTGTGCAGGGTTACTAGTTTACGTATAAACCCTGCTAACAGCTACGCTGCCCTGTGCAAGGCAAGTCGCCCTCAGACAGCGTTTCCCTAAGCCCGCTGCGTCTCGATGCGCCCACAGCACTGGAAGTTGAGCGGTGAAGCTCCCTGGCATGGAGGAACGGAGAAGGCCATTCCTGTGTGAAGGATCCCACATGTACCTTCGACTAGGAGTCAAGCATTTACTTGCATAAGTGTATACACAGATGTTTAAGAAGCATAAACAGATTCTCATCCTATCTAATAAAAGGGTAATATACAAATTGACCATCACTCTAACACACAAGATGGCCACCCCCATGTGGACACAAAATGGCCTCCACAAGATGGCCAGCAGGAGAGGGCAGTTAGGGGTGACTGGGCCTGCAAGGGTGGGCAGTTGTGGGTGATCAGGCCAGCAAGGGAGAGCAGTTAGGGGTGACTGGGCCTACAAGGGAGGGCAGTTAGGAGGGACCAGGCCTGCAAGGGAGGGCAGTTGGGGGCAATCAGGCCTGCAGGGGAGGGAAGTTAGGGGCGATCAGGCCAGCAGGGGAGAGCAGTTAGGGGTGACCAGGCCTGCAAGGGAGGGCAGTTAGGGGTGACTGGGCCTGCAAGGGAGGGCAGTTGTGGGTGATCAGGCCAGCAGGGGAGGGCAGTTAGGAGGGACGAGGCCTGCAAGGAAGGGCAGTTGGGGGCAATCAGGCCTGCAGGGGAGGGCAGTTAGGGGCGACCAGGCTGGTAGGGGAGGGCAGTTAGGGGCAATCGGGCTGGCAGGGGAGCAGTTAGGTGTCGACCAGGCTGGCAGGGGAGGGCAGTTAGGGACGACCAGGCTGGCTGGGGAGGGCAGTTAGGGGCAATCGGGCCAGCAGGGGAGCAGTTAGGTATCGATCAGGCTGGCAGGGGAGTGGTTAGGGGATGATTAGGCTGGAAGGCAGAAGCAGTTAGGAGCAATCGGGCAGGCAGGCAGGCAAGCAGTTGGGAGCCAGCAGTCCTGGATTGTGAGAGGGATGTCCGACTGCCTATTTTGGATCAGGCCTAAACAGGTAGTCAGGCATCCCTTGAGGGGTCCCAGATTGGAGGCGGTGCAGGCTGGGCTGAGGGACACACACCTGCCATGCATGAATTTCGTGCACCGGGCCTCTAGTTCACAATAAACATTGTGTGCCACACCTGTTACTCTTTTCACAAACGTTTCCAAGGCCCAGCGCCCTCACCTGTCACTCTCACTGAATCGGCTGCAATTGATGAGACCGTGTGGACATCAATGTGCTTCCCACCCCCAGGCCCACCAGCCACACAGCCAGCGCATCTCTGGAGGAGGAGCTAATCACACTGATGTGATCAGACCTCAATCCCAGGACTTCTATCCCCTAAATAAACAACAAAGTGTTGGCACAAAGGGCGAATTTGTTTTTTTTTTTGTGTGTGTGTGTGTGTGTGTGTGTGTGTGTTTTAAATATATATATATCCTCTCTAATAAAATGGTAATATGCAAATTAACATCACTCCGCTACATAAGCCATGCCCACCAGCCAAGCCACGCCCATCAGCCAATCAGGGTGAGTATGCAAATTAAACCCAGCCAAGATGGCTACAGCCACAGAGAGCAAGGTTTCCCAGGTAATAGAGGAAGCCAAGCTTTCCATAGCCGTTGCAGGCCTAAGCCTCCACTCAAGCTACAAAGTTTCAATTATAGAAGGTAAACAAATTCAAACAAATGGCGGCAGAATGGAGCTTGAGAGAGCAGGCCAGGGTTGCCGGCAGCAACAGGGGAAGCAAAGCTTTCCGCACACCCTGGCGGGGCTCACCCACTTAAGGCAACAAAGTTTCAATTGTAGAAGGTGAATTAACTGCCACAGAAATGGCTGCCGCCCCGGAGGGAGCAGCAAGGCTACAAAAATTGTAGAAGGAAAATAAATTCCAGATACCAGGGCCTCCACTTGGGTCGCCAGGGGGTGTGGCCGGCCTGCAAACCACCACAGGCCCCTCGCCCAGGCCGCCCCATGCCCTAAGGGAACCCCCACCCTGATCCGGGACACCCTTCAGGGCAAACCAGCTGGCCCCCACTCCTGCACCAGGCCTCTATCCTACCTAATAAAAGAGTAATCTGCAGATTGACCATCACTGCCACCACACAATATGGCTGCCCCCATGTGGTCAAAGATCCTGCCCCCATGTGGACACAAGATGGCCACCACAAGATGGCCAGCAGGAGAGGGCAGTTTGGAGGCACCTGACCTGCAAGGGAGGGCAGTTGAGAGGGACCAGGCCTGCAAGGGAGGGCAGTTGGAGGTGATCAACCCTGCAGGAGAGGGCAGTTAGGGGTGACCAGGTCGGCAGAGGAGGGAAGTCGGGGGCAAACAGGCTGGCAAGGGAGCATTTCAGCATCAACCAGGTTGGCAGCGGAGTGGTTAGGGGGTGATCCGGCTGGCAGGCAGAAGTGGTTAGGGGCAATCAGGAAGGTAGGCAGGCAAGCAGTTGGGAGTCAGCAGTCCTGGATTGTGAGAGGGATATCCGACTGCCCGTTTAGGCCCGATCCTGGGGGATCGGGCCTAAACGGGCAGTTGGGCATCCCTCCAGGAGTCCCAGATTGGAGAGGGTACAGGCTGGGCTGAGGGACAACCCCCCTCCGTGCACGAATTTCGTGCACCGGGCTTCTAGTATATATATATTTACTGATTTCGGAGAGGAAGGGAGAGGGAGATAGAGAAAGAAACATCAATGAGAGAGAATCACTGATTTGCTGCCACCTGCACGCCTCCTACTGAGGACCAAGCCCTGACCAGGAATTGAACCCATGACCTCCTCATTCACAGACTGACGCTCAACCACTGAGCCACACTGGCCAGGCCGATATATTTAAGCCCACAGTGTCCGAGGGGAAGGGAAACCGTCGGGCCAGTCCTGCCGCCTTTCCCTGGAGATTAAAAGCACCTCTGCCCCAGGGAGAGGCCATGGACCCCTCCCCAGGCTTCTGTGCCCGCCCCCCCCCTCCTCCCCCTGCGGAGGCTCGCTGCCCTGCCCACCTCCTTCCGTGCTAAGCCAGCCCGCCGGCCTTTCTGCCCACACGCCCAGGCAGGATGGGATGAAGCAGCCCTTCAACCGCCTGGCCGCCCGATCGAAGGTGCTCTCACATGCCGTTCATGAGCCGGTTCTCACTTTAGACGAAAAGCGCTCCCTGGGGGTGTCGTGCCGGAACCACGCTGTCCTCGCGGCCTCTGTTGTCAACTGCCGGGGCTGGCGCCGGCCCCGGACCCACCGGCCCCGGACCCACCGGGCACAGCACCAGGCTCCTCCCAAACACCTAACGCCAATGGTGCCGACCCGGCTGTGCCAGTCCGGCTATGCGGGCGCGTCTCCAGGACGTTTATTCGGCCTCGCTCCTGAAAACACCCACAAACACGTTGCTGGCTGCCTAAGTGTTCGCTCCATTCAGACACCGGAACGCACAAACCCCGCAGTTTCCACCTAAACTTCGAGGGGAGGGAGGCGGAGTGGGAGCAGCAGGGCGGCCGCGCGACTCCCGGCTCCCAGCGCATCTCGTGAGGGTCAGCGCCCAGCCCTGCGTCCACCCCGTCGTCCCCTTGTCCTTACGGGACGCTCGGGGACATACAAGGAAATGCACGGACTACAGAGGAGAGGAGAGGGGGAGGGGTTCCCCGGCTCACACAGGTGGGGGCCCGGGCCGGGGGGACCCGGGAAGGCAGTGGGCGAGCTCCTGATGGACGGACTCCATTGCAGGGAGGGGCCCCTGCGTCAGCCCGGTGCGTCGCCCCCGCTTCTACCACACGCCGTCCCGGGCCTGCCCTCCCTCCTCAGGCGGCGAGAGAACCCACCACGTGGAAGCGGGCACGGCGCCGTGGCAGGTCCCCACGGACGTGCCAAGGGGTGTGCTTGGGCCTTGGGGCGAAAGGACTGCAGCCCTCCATTGCCCTCTGGCGGGACGTGCCCATCTCGGAGGGTGAGTTCTGGAGTTGCATTTGGGACGGTTCGTCACTTAATGTGCGATGGATAAGCCGCGCTTTGTTTTCCGGATTTGTTACCCATCTCAACCAGCGGGAGCGGGTGGGCTAGAGTGCCCCCAGAACACCGGCATGCCCTGCCTGGTGCACGGAGGTGAGCACGGAGGTGAGCTGGCGTGTATGCACCACTTCCCGAGGCACGGCTCGGCCCGGCACAACACGCGGGCACTCCCGGCCAGAACCCCACCTCTTGCGTCCTGACTGCAGATAGGACCCCGACTTTTAACCACGTGTTTGACCTCTGGAGGGGGAGACAGTGCAGACATAGAGCCTTTCAAACTGCAGGCTGGGAGCCTTCGAGGGTGTGCACGTGACATGAGTGCGGGTTTCGATGACGGTGCCGTCAGCTCGGCTCTGTGGGTTTGCCTTCGTTTAAACAGACGCCTACGCCGGAGCTCGAGAAGACTCGGAAATTACCGGGTAAGAGACAACCACCTCCTTCTCTTGATTATGCCAACCCTTCCCTCTGCAGGGACGATTTGGGAGCAGCCGTCGCCGCCTCTGCCTGCTCTGACGGGCCGCGCTTTTTCCACTCCACGGAGACGCCCGGGTACCGGAGGCCGTGGCAGGGGAAGCCTGTGACAGGGACCTGTGGCCAATGGGCCATTTTTTTTCTAAGATATTTTTATTGCTTTCAGAGAGGAAGTGAGTGGGAGAGAGAGAGAGAGAGAGATAAGCATCAACGATGAGAGAATCACTGATCGGCTGCCTCCTGCACGCCCTCTCTGGGGATCGAGACCACAACCTGGGCATGTGCCCTGACCCAGAATCAAACCTGGGACCTTCCAGTCCACAGGCTGACGCTCTATCCACTGAGCCAAACCGGCTAGGGCATCCTCTCTCATCATTGATGTTTCTCTCTCTCCCTCTCCCTTCCTCACTGAAATCAATAAAAATATATATATATATTTTAAAAATAAGGATGTTCCTATCATACTTTCCCCTCACAAGTGAGTGTCTTGAGGTTTAAAAATAATGGATTGGGTCCATAGTAATCCATCTGGACACTGTATGCAGCTTTTATTGTCTTGATTCAAGTTCAGATTGGATTGCTTCATCTAAAGGGTTTCAGAATGACAGCAATTCTTGGCATAATCTAAGGTTGCAGAGATTTTTAAATGGCTTAATTTGAAAGAGCTCATATTTTGAAATACATACATACCCATATATATTTGCTACTGATGAGCTGCATTTTCTCCTGTGGAGAACAGGTGAAGAGTTAAGGTCCATCAACTATTAAACCCATCGCTAGACTCCCCATTATTCTGATCCGTCTTTTTCATGTTCATCTTTGAAATTCAGGCTACTTGGATTGGTCATGTTTTAATAGTCCAGTATAATCAAGTGCGCGCACACACACACACACACACACACACACACACACACGCACGCACGCACCCACGCAGGAATGTATATAAAAGGGGGAAATATGAATACGGTTGGTGGGTTGTGTGAATGCTAATTTTCTTGTTGGGATACTATACTGTGGTGTTGAAGACGTTATCATTGGGGGAAACTGGATGAAGTGCACATGGGATCTCTCGATATTATTTCTTACAACTGTGTGAAAATCTACAATTATCTATATATATATATAAAAGGCTAATATGCAAAGTGTCCCCTCGGGAGTTCGACCTGGAGACCGGGAGTTCGATCACTCACTATGATGTGCAGTGACCACCAGAGGGCGGCACAGAACGAAGGAAGGGCCAGCCGGCAGCCGGGAAGGAAGGCCCTGGTCAGCAGCCGGAAGGCCCTGATCAGCCCTGATCGCTGGCCAGGCCTAGGGACCCTATCCGGGCACGAATTTCGTGCACCGGCCCTCTAGTTTCAAAATATAAAGTTAAAGAAAAGAAACAAGAAAGAGAACAATATATTAAATTGCCGTTTAGTTTTTCAACTGTGTTTGCATCACCTATCTACACACATCAGACACTCGCCTGCACCCGCATACACTCCCAAGACCCATGTTCCCACATACATGCATGCCTGTGGGCACAACTGAGGAATCATTAGCACCGATGCCTCCTGAGGCGGGAACCTAAAGAAACACAGAACGCACCTCGACTCTGCGTAGGACACCTCTGTGCCTGCTGAATGGTGTGGTACTGGCGTCACTCACTCAAAAACCAATATGTTAAGAGCAAGGACAAAAATAGACAACTTCAAGCCACATCCAGACAGAAGCAAATACATATGCAGTGTAGCACTCAGTGCAAGCCCAGTGAGCCTGTAAGAGCCTGATTTGCACAGCCGGCCGCAGAGAGGCAGGGAGAGGCAGAGAGAGGAGAGAGAGGAGAGGGAGGAGAGGGAGGAGAGCGAGGAGAGGGAGGAGGAGGGAGGAGAGGGAGGAGAGGAGAGAGAGGAGAGGGAGGAGAGGAGAGAGAGGAGAGGGAGGAGAGGAGAGGGAGGAGAGGGAGGAGAGAGAGGAGGGAGGAGAGGGAGGAGAGGGAGGAGAGGGAGGAGAGAGGAGAGGGAGGAGAGGAGGAGGAGGAGGGAGGAGAGAGGAGGAGAGGGAGAGAGAGAGGGAGAGAGGGGAGGAGGAGGGAGGGGAGAGAGGAGGAGGAGGGAGAGAGGGAGAGAGAGGAGAGAGAGAGAGAGAGGAGAGGGAGAGGAGGAGAGAGAGGAGAGAGGAGAGGGAGGAGAGGAGAGGGAGAGAGAGGGAGGAGAGGAGAGAGGAGAGAGAGGGAGAGAGAGGAGGAGAGGGAGGAGAGGGAGGAGGAGGAGGAGGAGGAGAGGGAGGAGGAGGAGGAGGAGGGAGGAGAGAGGAGAGAGGAGGAGAGAGAGAGGAGAGAGGAGAGAGAGGAGAGGAGAGGAGAGGGAGAGAGGGAGGAGAGGGAGGAGGAGGGAGGAGGAGAGGAGAGAGAGGAGAGAGGAGAGGAGAGGGAGGAGAGGGAGGAGAGGGAGGAGCGAGGAGAGGGAGGAGAGGGAGGAGAGGGGAGGAGAGGGAGGAGAGGGAGGAGAGGGAGGAGAGGGAGGAGAGGAGAGGAGAGGGAGAGGGAGGAGAGGGAGGAGAGGGAGGAGAGGGAGGAGAGGGAGGAGAGGGAGGAGAGGGAGGAGCGAGGAGAGGGAGGAGAGGGAGGAGAGGGAGGAGAGGGAGGAGAGGGAGGAGAGGGAGGAGAGGGAGGAGAGGGAGGAGCGAGTAGAGCGAGGAGAGGGAGGAGAGGGAGGGGAAGCGCTTACGGCTGGAGACGCAGTAGGACAGCCGGCAGTTGAGCCTGCGGAAGAGCTGCTTGTCGACGGGCCAGAGCAGGAGCGTGAGGAGCTGCAGTGTGTTGACGATCAGCCCCGAGGCGATGAACACGTAGCAGAAGACGAGGTGGCACAGGAACTGCGACTTCAGCAGCCCCACGAGGTCCATGGCGGAGGCGCCCTCGGAACAGCCGCGCCCGCGCGGGTCCTCCCGGGGGAGGGAAGCAGGGCCGGCCTCGGAGCGTCTAGAGGCAAGCCAAAGCGAGACGTCAGGACGCGATCTGCGCTTTCCTGCTTAAGGTGTGTTTTAGCGATTCTCAGACAGGAAGGGAGAGGCGCAGGAGAGAGCCATAATCGACGGGCTGCCTCCTGCACGCCTCCGGGGATCGAGCCCACGGCCCCGCACGTGCCCTGACCAGGAGTCGACCGGGGACCTCTTGCTCCCGGGCCCATGCTCAGCCACTGAGCCACGCCGCTGGGCGCCACGTGCTGTTCCAGTCAAGGGGAGAAAAAAAGAAGAAGAAAGCCTCTTAAAAAAAGCCTCGGCGATGAAATGCCTTGTGCGTTGGCTGGTTTGTCCTTGTTCAGCCTCCTTAGTGCTGGCACAGCGGCAGCCTTTCCAGAGCAAGAGCCCCTCTAGCGGCCCTGGCCCCCTGCGAGGCGGGCACTGCTGTCACCCGGGAGGGGACCGAGACCCCGAGAGGCCGAGCGGCGTGGCCGGTCCGCAGCTCCACCACCGAGAAGCGGCCGGCCGGCTGGGCTCCGGCACTCAGCCCTGCCAGCTCCTCGCGCCAGTGCGAGTGTCCGCATTCCTGGGGTCCCCCCAGCGACCATCTCTGCCTGAACGCACTCTCCCCAGCACCCCTCACCTCCCACCCCTCACCTCATCCCCCAGCTCGGCTCCAACGCCGATCCTCCTGGCAAGACCGCCCTGAGCTCACACCTGCTCTGGGCGAGGTCACGGGGTGATCTGGGGCTCCACCTCCCAACGCCCCTGGACTGGGGTGCCCTGCGTACCCCCACCGGTCACCCCACCCACTTCACGCTCAGGGCACACGGCATCTGGAGGACCAGCGGCGTCTCCCCAGCACCGGCACGCTCTCTCCACGGAGTCTCGGGTATAAAGCAAACTGAGCCCGCTCACCCCTGGAGATCGGGCTCTGGGCCCGGCCCCCCAGCGTGGCTCCCAGGAAGCCCGCTCAGCCGCTCTGGGGGTTTGGCGTTTCCTTCCTGACAAGGCGGCCCGAGAGCCGTGGAGCCCGAGGCGGCCACTCAGCGCTGAGCCGACAGGCCGGGGTGCCTTTGGCGTTAAGTTCTGGGGGGCAGAGTGACCCGCGGCCCAAAACACAACAGGAGAACGTGTCCTCAGCCCCGACCGTCTCCGGGACCAGCTCGAAGTCCCGGTTAAAGACCACCCCGGGGCCTGGCGGGAGCCCAATGCCGTCGGCTGGTTTTACAGTTTCAGGGGACAGCCCTCTGGCCGGCAGCCCTGACGGGACAAGGCGTCCGGTAAGCCACCGCGCCCTGCCGGAGCCTGAAGTCACACTCAGCGTTTCCTCCTGTCCTCTAGCAGCCGGCCTCGTCCCGCTCTATTTTAGGCCGACGAACACGGGGGCGTCTTCGTTTCTACGGACCAGTTGGTTCTGAGAAGAGAAAACCAGCTTCTAAGGGGCTCTTCTGTCTAATGCGGGGGACCTCGGAGGAGAACAGACGGCCAGCCCGCACCCCTGTCCCGCCGGGAGGGCAGCCGGGGGGGGGGGGCCCCTCTGAAGGCCGGTGGCGGCTTCTGCAGCTAAAGATGGGAGAGCGAGACACCGCGTGCTCCGAACAGTCGCCAGCGCGGCCGGGTCAGGAAACGGAGTGATTTACACACGTGACCCCAGGCACTTCCAGGCCCCAGGTGGGAGGGTGGCTACCCGTTTCACAGATGGGGAAACTGAGGTGACATGCGAAGGTCACATGGGGAGTGCACTGGGACTCAAGCTCGTCACTTGGCCACCAGTGCGCGGCTTGTGAAACGGGCGCCGAGGCAGCCACGCTTCACGTGAACTTGGCCTTGGTCCACCAACTCACGGTCCCATTTCTCACGGCTGCGCCGACCACAAGTTTCTGAGCGACAGTCCTTCTTCCAGGCCCCATCGCGCCCTCCTTCAGGGTAGACTGCCCCCCCTCCCAACCCCAGTCCAGCTCTCCCACAGTCGCGGGGTCGCAGGGTCACGGGGTCGCGAGGTCGTGGGGTGCAGAGAGCTGACTCAGTGTGCGCGGTCTGCAGTCTCGGGGAGCCGGCCGGCTGCTGCATATCCACCAGCCATGAGCGCGTGAACTACTTCAGAAGATACTCGGCGGGAATAAACGTTTACGTTATGTTCAAGCGTGGAAGTTTCCCCAACTTTTTCTGAAGCCCTGACAAAAACCCACCGTCACGGAACCGAAACCGGAGATGCTGTGAAGACAATTCATCCTCCGGGGAAGCGCCCACACGTCCGCTGCCAATGAGCACGTCCAGGTAGCGAGGCCGTCCACGTGCCAAAGGGGACAGGCCGGATTGGAATCAGAACCGTGGCTCTGATCTCCAGCACCATATTGTCACCGGGGCGGTGGCCCTCCACCCAGACACACCTGTGAAGGCTGGAAACCCATGGGGGGCGCTGTCCCCGTGGGTCTATCAGGTGGGGAAGGCGCCTGAGACCCGCTCGGACATGTAGGCGCTCGGGCGTTAGGCAGGCCCAACAGCTCCCTCCTCTGTCCCAGGAGCCCCCGACAGCTCCCTCCTCTGTCCCAGGAGCCCCCGACAGCTCCCTCCTCTGTCCCAGGAGCCCCCGACAGCTCTCTCCTCTGTCCCAGGAGCCCCCGACAGCTCCCTCCTCTGTCCCAGGAGCCCCCGACAGCTCCCTCCTCTGTCCCAGGAGCCCCCGACAGCTCCCTCCTCTGTCCCAGGAGCCCCCGACAGCTCCCTCCTCTGTCCCAGGAGCCCCCGACAGCTCCCTCCTCTGTCCCAGGAGCCCCCGACAGCTCTCTCCTCTGTCCCAGGAGCCCCTGACAGCTCCCTCCTCTGTCCCAGGAGCCCCCGACAGCTCCCTCCTCTGTCCCAGGAGCCCCCGACAGCTCTCTCCTCTGTCCCAGGAGCCCCCGACAGCTCCCTCCTCTGTCCCAGGAGCCCCTGACAGCAGTCTGCCCCCTGGAGGTGGTGGGAGAGTCAGAGCGGTCAGGGTACCCACAAGTTCTGCTGGGCAGATGCTGACCTCTGACCCATGGGCGGGCACATGGCACCCATCCAGGGGTGCATGCCAGGGACTGGAGCTTGGAGGCAGCACTCTGTGGGCGCGGGTCCACTCCGCGGAGCCCACGGAGCGGGTGTGCCTGAGGGCCCATCAGAGCAGCGAGGTGAGGGGACACGCAGCGGTTTTCTGTCCCTCCTGTGTCGGCCCCAGTGACTGGCGCCCTTCGCACGGCTGGTCCCTCGCCATCCTCCTCCCACTGACCCTGGAGTTCTGAGACCTGCTGCTGCCAGTCCCGGTTTCCTGGGAAGGGTGCGGGGAAGCTGGGCGATCGATACGGCTAGATTTTAGATCTTTTATTTCTTTGATTTTCATAGAGATGCCAACGGGCCCGGGCCACTTCCCTGACTTGATTCATGCCTAATGGACCCGGGGAGAGAGTTATTAGAAAATAAATGCACTTAAATGCCTTCCGGGCATGAATCATTGATGGAGGCCAGAACTGCTGGTGTGAGGCCCAAATTAGCTGACGTACAGCACCCTTGTTTCTGGGGGGGGCGGGGGGAAGCGGACCGCAGACACTGCAGCCCTCAGGGATGAAGGATGCCTCGGGTCACGCGGACTGGCTGTTCCTGAAAAGTCTCATTAACGACGGCCGTGCTGGGGCGAGGCAGGCCTGCGCAATCCTGCTTCCCTGACTTCAATCCCGGCTCAGGGAGAGGGCGCCGGTCTGAGCAACGAGCCTCGGCTCCTGAAGCAGACGCGGGGACAGCTATTCTGGGACTCCTGCGAGCGCGCATTCATTCACCGGTAATTGTATTCATCCATCGCCTGTCCACGAAGCTACCCGGCCGGCCATTCAGTTAAAAATTCATTGGGCCCGGCCGGTGTGGCTCAGGGGTTGAGCATTGACCTGTGAACCAAGAGGCCACCAGTTCAATTCCCAGTCAGGACACATGCGGGGGTGTGTGTGTGTGTGTGTGTGTGTGTGTGTGTGTGTGTGTGCGCAGGCTCCATCCCAGTAGGGGGCGTGCAGGAGGCAGCCGATCAATGATTCTCTCTCCCTCCCTGAAATCAATAAAAATATATTTTAAAAAAAGATCCAAATCATTAAAAAAAAAAATTCATTGGTTCTTACTTATTGTTACAGCTTGAGTCACACCGGGGACGCTCAGAGCCGCTCGGTGCGATGTGGGGGAGCACCATGCCCCCTGAACCACAGCCCTTCCCGAGGATGCTTCCAGGCCCCAGACCTCCTCCCACTTCTTCCAGGATAAATAGGTGTCCATAAATACTGACTCAAGTTGAGTCTCCAGATCCCCTGATATATTTCATTTCCATACCAATAACTCTGATTGTCAGGCACCGTCTACAAAAGGGACAGCGGGAGCTGACAACATCCTGGGCTTCTTCCTCACGATAAGCACAGGGTAGAGCACGTAGCAATGTCTTCTCCCTGCAAAGGCCACGCAGATAAACCCGCACAATCCCCCCTAAACCCGCCACCCGGCGGGCGGGGCCCAGCCCAGAACCCTCTCCCACCAACACGGAAACTGCGTGAGGCGGTACACCCGACGGACATGAGAGTAAGAAAGACGGAAGCAAATTGCCTACTTATGCCCCAGCACGGGGGCTCGGATGCCGGCTGGGGAATGGAGTCAACATTTTTTTCCCTTTAACACAAAGAATTTCCTGTTAAAATACAGATCCGGTAGCAGGAAAGGAAATGACACTCACTAAGCCACGGGTATTTTTAAAGGTAATTTCCCCCATTATAACAGCATTTCACATTCATCATATAACAGTTGTAAAGTTCCTACCCCGGCTGGCGTGGCTCAGTGGGTGAGTCGACCTGCGAACCAGGAGATCACGGTTCGATTCAGGTCAGGGCACAGGCCTGGGTTGCGGGCTTGACCCCCAGTAGGGGGCGTGCAGGAGGCAGCCAATTGATGTTCTATCTCTCTCCCTCTTCCTCCCTCTCTCTGAAATTAATAAAAACAAATGTTTGAGGCGGTGGGGGGAGTTGTAAAGTTCTAAAATGCAGCAATGTTGGTGCCTGTAACCGCCACCGACATTGGGCTGTTTTCTCTCGGTCTCTGGTGAGCGCACGGCTTTTTCTGCTTCGCCAGAAAAGCCACAGCGGAGACTTTTTACTTTAAATAGAGGTGAGCTCTTATGTTAGATCAATGTCAATGTCCTTCCTCAACCTTCAGTGAGAGCCTCTTCCATGTCCACACCACAATGCCCACCCCCAGCCGCCACACTGATGTACCGTCGTCGTTATGGTACTGCCGCGTCGCAGTCTACACTGAGTGGCCAGATTATGATGATCTCTGAACGCATAATAATCTGGCCACTCAGTGTGTGTGTATGTGCGTGTGTGTGTGTGTGTATATATATATATATATGTATATATATATATATATATTAGAGGCCATGTGCATGAATTCGTGCATGGGTGGGGTCGGGCCAACCTGGTCAGGGGGAGGGGACATGGACGGTTGGCCGGCCTGCCTGCTGGTCGAACTCCTGGTCGAGGGGATAATTTGCATATTAGCCTTTTATTATACAGGATATACACTGAGTGGCCAGATGATTGTGCGTTCAGAGATCATAATAATCTGGCCACTCAGTGTATTTAGGCTTTTGTTTGTTTGTTTGTTTTTCCAATATAAGTAATGTAATGAGTAACTATTTGAGGCATCAAGCTTTATTTTTCTTTCCTATTTTTGGGTTATGTCTTTAGAATAAATTCCCAGATACAGGATTTCTGGGTTGAAGGAACACACGTTTTCAGGCCTCTGTAAATGTGGCCCACTTGCTTTCCAAACGCCTGTAGCTCTTTACGCCCTTACCAGCAACACACAGAAATACCCATCTCAGCACAAGCGTGTCGGGACTCTCATTAGCAAAACAAAAACCAGGTTAACTCTTCATATGTCAGAAGTCGTGTCTCGTTGCTTGATTTTGCATTTTTGGGGTGGTGGGAGAAGCTAGATATTTTTTAAACAGTCTTTGAACTGCTGCTTTTTCCTTATCTTTTATCTCTCTGTAAGTATCTATTGGTTATTCATTTATCTATTTATCTATAAAAAGACCTGCTTTTTTATCTATCCTTCACTATCTCTTGCCTACAGATTTTCATTCCTGTTCATTTTATTGCCCACCTTTTGCATTTGGTTTACTTTTTTTTTTTAAGGGTTGTGCTTTTTTTTTATTATTATTGATTTCAGAGAAAGGGAGAGAGAGAGAAACATCAATGATGATAACCACTGATTGGCTGCCTCCTGCACGCCTCCTATGGGGATCGAGCCTGCAACCTGGGCATGTGCCCCTGAATCGAACCCAGGACCCTTCAGTCCACAGGCCGACGCTCTATCCACTGAGCCACACCAGCCAGGGCGCATTTGGTTTACTTTTATGTCTAGCTTATTGGAGGCTTGGATTAGTTTGCTGAACTGTGATTTCATTTATGAAGTTTAGGAAGGGCTTCTTTCCACCCAACTTCTTCCTCTTCTCTCGTCCCGTTTCCCCGTAAGTAACCACGTGGCCGCCTGACATTTATTTTTGGCTGTTATGCTTCGGGGGATCAAAATGGATTTATTTCCAAGAGCTCGCCCAGCTGTATCCAGGACACTTATTGAAAAACCCTTCCCCGCTCCGTCAGTTCACGCTACCGTTTCACACAGTGAATACCAACACGCGTACTTGAGCTGCTCATTTTATCAATGAAACCCTGGCGTCCAGGGCGCAGGCCGGCCAGCCCCGTTGTGCAGGGATGAGGGACGAGGCAAACTGCCCAGGAGCTTGGGCTCGCCCTCCTCGGCCTTCCCCTGCCCGTCTCCTCGGCGGCGAAGGGTTTGCCGCCGTTACAGACCGCCCTCCCGGCCTGCCCACGGAGCCCAGTGCCTGAGGGAACTGGGCAGCAGAGGGGCGCACTCTCCCTCTCATGTGTCTCCACCTCGGAAGGGCCTCGCCAGCGCTGACCCCGCAGAAATCTACCCAGAGGAAGGCCCTGCGGGAGGAAACAGTGGGCGGGGGGGAAGAAGTTCCGATTTCAGAAGGGACACATGCCGGCCTTTTTACGAGGACGGCGTCAAAAGCAAAGAAGGAAGCCCCCCCCGCCCCGCCCCAACCCCAGAGCCAAGGCCAAAGCAAAGGCTCGAAGGAGAGAAAGCAGCGCTGAGGGGGGCACAGCCACAAAACCAGACCCGCACGGTACACCTTCCGACGCCCGACACGGAGGCTCCGGAGGCCCACACGTCCTCGGAAGAGCGCCCCGGAGAGACAGGCCTGACCCCTGCGCCGTCAAATCCCCGGCCCCAAGTCAGCCAGTAAGGAGACCGGAGACAACGAGACACTGTGTTCCTGTGGACGTCAAGGCCAACAAGCACCAGATCAGACAGGCTGTGAAGCAGCTCTGGAACACTGATGTGGCCAAGGCCAAGGTCACCACCTTGCTCAGGCCTGGTGGAGAGAAGCAGGCAGATGCTCGCCTGGCTTCTGACTATGGTGCTTTGGATGTTGCCAATAAAACTGGGAACGTCTAACCTGAGTCCAGCTGCCTGATTCTAAATATAAAAATGTTACCCTGTGAAAAAGGGGGGCATAGTATGGATTAGAGAGCAGGGAACGGAAGCCTGGGGGTGGCAGGGAGCCTGGGCCGCCTTCCTAGGGTGCATCTGAGGACCCGCGGCCAGAGCTCCCGCAGGAATGGCAGGACGCAGACCCAGGCGGCCCAGGACACAGGACACCGGAGGCCGAGGGGCAGCAGGCAGTGGCCAGTGCTGGCCACGGGGCCGGCGAACTCCCCTTCCCGCCAGGTGTGTTTGGTGGTTGTCATTGGTGACAGTAAGTAACAGTCCACCTCGAGGGCCCCCCAGCCTTGAGGGCTTCCTTTACACTCAATGGGGTCTTTGTGTCTGACTCAGCCAGACTGTGATTTCGCCTCTGCTTTCAGGTCAGGAGCTGCTTCTGTGCCGGAGGCCAAGTATGTCACAAATGGATTAGAAAGTTAGGAGTAATGACAAGTGGATACACAGGAAATGACTATCAAATATTAAAAGAAAGCCTGGCAATTTTGTTCCTTCTAAAAACTCTTCTCGGGGTAGACCTTTAAGTTGGAAGAGAGAGAGGTAGGAGGCCGGGAAGGCCAGTGACGGGGAAGCATGGGCAGTGACAGACAGATGTCTATCAGACACAAAGTCAACAAAACGTGTCCAGGATGAGCCCACTTTTACAAGACAAAACAGTAAGTGGTTCTCTGTGCTGCGGAAGTGTTCTGGATGCTGATTCGTGGAACTGTTATTCCACCAGGAGTGTTTACCCCTTGGGTAACATATTAAGTTAAAAAAAAAAAAAGTTCAAATTTTTAGTGTTTCTGGTTCCTTCAGCATGTGAACACACATGACTCGATATTGACAATGCTCTGGCTGATCAGTGAGCCCATTTCACAGGTAAAGGAATGGCAGCTCGGGGAAGCCCTAGGACTCGACTGGTTTGGTCGCTAATCTGCTCGGTCCATGCCTTCTCTGAGCCTGCTTCCTGGTCTAGCATTCCCATCGGTCCTCCCTCACAAACCGCTGAGGGTGAAGAATAAGACAACTGATCCGAAATACTAAACATGGTTAAGTTAAAGCGACATGTATGTAGACCAATCCCTGGTTGTCTTTTTCCCTGGCTTTGTTCTCGACATCTCTGCCCATCCTCTGTCCGCAGTAGAAGGAACTAAGTGTCAGGGAATACGGGGAACATACATCCTTACACAACCTCCAGGTGCCATGGCAACGGGTCCTTCCCGTGGAAAGCATAGCTTAGCAAGCAGTTTACTGCTGCGAGACGCACTCCTTTCATCCTTGAGCTAAGCTTCAGCCCAACAGTAAGTTAATTCTCAGAGGTCAGTGAAGACTGACTCAGATCAGAGAACAAGAAATGGGTTCATTGCCAAAAGCACATGCGTTCTGGTTTCAGCTGACACTCTGCACAGGACTTCCTAGTTTCTAAGAGCGCGAATCCTGGCAGCGTGGAGAGTTCTGGAAACACGATGCTTCAAAGAAGCGAGTGCCCAAAGCTGCTCAGAAGCAGGCACGCACCCGCAGACCCGGCTCACTGTCCTGGGGGAGGAACAGTGCCCGCCCCGGCTGCACACGCTGCGCCACAGGCACACGAGCGAGGTCAGGGACCCTCGGCTTCCCGCAGGGCCCGAGGTCAAGCGCCATGCCATCACCGCTAAGGCCTCAAACCCACAGCGCCCCCGCCACGGCTCCTTCACGCCCGTCCTGTGGCGCCTCACGGTGAAAGTCTCCTCATTGATGCTGTGAAAACATTGATGGAGTTTGCAAAGCAAAGTGATTTGGACCTGAAAGTCCGAGACATCTACGCAAACTAACACGCTTCCTTAGCTCGGAGGTTTGGCGGGGGCGGGGGAGGGGGGAGGAAAATGCGACTCAAGCGCCTCACCTGTTCAACCGTTACCGCGTGACCCAGAAATTAACGGCCCAAAAGACACGAAAACAGAAGTCCACGCTAAAGCGTGTACGTGGATGTGGACGGCAGCATGATTCACAGCAGCTGAGAGATATGGAACAGCCCATGTCCAATAACTTTGCACACCCTGTGATATTGCTCAGCCACAAAGAATGAATTACTGTGCAAACTTCAATGTGGGTGAGCCGCAAACACATGGACTAAGTGAAACAAGCCAGGCCCGGAGGCCCACCCACTGTCTGACCCTGTGGACACGGAAGGCCCGGAGCGGGCCCATCTACAGGAAGTAGACTAGTGGCTATCCCATGCGGAGGGGCAGGGGCTGGGCACGGACTGCCTATGGGGATGGGTTTCTTTTGGGGTCAGGAAAATATCCTAAAAGCAGAAAGTGGAGGTGCTTGCACAACTCTGAACAGGAAAGTAGTACAAGTCACTAAAGTGTATACTCGAAGTGGGAGAACTTGATGGTGTGTGAATTATGCCTCACTAGAGGCCCGTTGCACGAAGAGATTTGTGCCAGAGGCCTTCCTTCCCTTGGCTTCCAGCCCCGGTTTTCCTCTGGCACCCGGGACCCAGGCCTTCGCTCCGGCCAGAGTCTGACACCTTCGTCTTTGCTGCAGACTCCAGCCTGAGTCTGCCATCTTCGTCTTCACGGCAGACTCCGGAGTCTGCAGTCTTGTCTTCGCTGCGGCACTCCGCTCCTGTAGATCCCTCCGCCCCCCGCCCTCCCTCTCATAGCAGGCATCCTGCCCCGCCTGGCCACTCCACGACTGGGGCAGCTGGGCAGCCGCCATCTTTGGCCTTCTAATTTGCATACTCACTCTGATTGGCTGTGGGCGTAGCGGAGGTACAGTCAATTTACATGTTTGTCTATTATTAGGTAAGATAACATTACTTAATAAAACCAACTCGTGGGCCAACAGAAGATAGGGTGTGAGCAGTCCCGGGGGTGGGGTGGGGGGGTGGGACCGCACACTGGCACGGCTCCTGGGCATGGCTGAGGCCCTACAATGGGGAGGAGCCTGAGGGGCGTGAGCAGGAGCAGGCCCTCTCGCCTCGCCTGTCGGGAGCAGAGTGGGATGGCAGTGTCTGGGGTGGTGCCAGCATCTGCGCCGTGACGTCAGTGCCACCTGGACGCTGCATGGCCTCCCGGCTGCTGGTCTGAGCTCCCTGAGACTGGGCCTGAGGTAGGAAGAGCCCTCACCTTGGACCCTGAGGGTAGCCTGTGGAAAAAGGCCATGGGGTACTGTGCAGGGAGGCTGAGGAGCTGAGGGAAACCAGCCCTGGCGTCCACGCCGCCACCTGGGATGACCAGGCTCTGCGCCGAGGACCAGAGGGAACCGTCCGAGGATCAGACAGACGTGTCTCCCCTTCAGAGGCTGCTTTTGGTTCCAGACAGCCCTCTTCCAGGACTTCCTAGTTTCTAAGAAAGCGAGTCTAGCCCTTGCCGGTGTGGCTCAGCGGATAGAGTGTCGGCCTGCAGACTGAAGGGTCCCGGAACCGGTTCGATTCCGGTCAGGGGCACATGCCTGGGTTGCGGGCCCGATCCTCAGTAGGGGATGTGCATGAGGCAGCCGATTAGTGATTCTCTCTCATCATGGATGTTTCTGTCTCTTTCTCCCTCTCCCTTCTTCTCTGAAATCAGTAAAAATATTTAAAAAAAGAAACAAAGTCTATCGGTGGGTGTGTCATTCCTCTTGCTCGACTGCCTGCCGATGCTCACTCCTCTGGAGGCACCCACAGGGGTGCGTGGCCACACTGGCTCCAGCAGGCCCCCCGGGTGGCGTTCGGGTGGCACTTCAGGACTCAGAGGTGCAGGAGAAATGACACCAGAGTTGCGGAAGCCGCGGCCCCTCGACGGCCACGCCACGGGGAGCAGAGCTCAGAGAACCTGCGTGAGCAGAGCTGTGCCCGGCGGGGGCGCGTCTGGTGGCCTCCCGCACCCCGGGGGCCCGTGGGGCCTGCACGCAGCAGGCGCTTACAGAGGGAGCTTGTGAATGAACGCTGGTGGCCGGCCAGGAGCGTCATTTCGTTAATGAAACCAGCGGGGAGATAAATAATTGAAGGGAAAGAAATGGGTCCATTGGTTTGGCAACATCAGAACGTTCACATTCCTGAGTGTCAACCAACGAGCCAGCAAGACAGGCGCTCTGCCCTCACTCCACAGACTAGGAAGACCGGGGAAGGCTCAGAGCAAGCGGGATAGGGAATCGAGGCAGGCAGGGAACAGCAGTTTGCGTCCAGCTAGTAAACCCCACCCTCCCTAAACCAAGGACACTGCCTGAGTAAATGGTTTGCTCTCCTCCCCAACCAGAGGGTACGTAAATTAACTCACCCCCTCGGGGAGACGGACAGCAGAAGTCCAGTCAGGGCCAGTTGTGCACCACGCCCGGGGACAGATTAGGAGGCTAAATCTCATCTTGGAACATCAGCATAAGACTGATGAATATTCTGCTAAGCCTCCCCTAAGACCTCCCCTGAATGCCCAGCCCGGGGCCCTGCACCCCATCCCCAGCCCGAGCCCAGCCCGGAGCCCAGCCCGGTAGGGATGGCTTGAGCTCCCGAAGATGCGTCCTCTGAGCTGCTCCAGACCCGACCGCCTTCAGGACAGATCGCAGTCGGACGTTTGGGAGACAAGCCGCGGGGAAGGGGGAGGAAGTCCCGTCTGGCTAAAGCTGAAGCCAGTGTGAACAACTGGAATAATCGGGCACATTCCAAGTCTCTCTCTGGTCCTCTCTTCCTGTTTCCCCGACGTGAACTTCAAACCTGTTATTTCTCTGGAAATGGAGCCCAAGGAGGATTTGGTGACGCCGAGACTTCCAGGACATGGCCGGGTCTCAACAACCTCCTCCGTCTCCACAGGATTGGCGGGGTGTGTGTGTGTTTGTGTGTGAATCTCTGCACATGTGTACGCGATGGAAGGCCCTCTCACCTTTCACCCTGAAGGACACGGGGAAATTGTGGGAAGGAGTGTGGCGCACAGAAGGTGAGTGGAGTCTAATTCTTTGCGGATCAGAGGCCCAGTCTGGGCTCGAGCAGTATTCTTGGCCTGTGGCTGCGGGAGCCCTAGCTTGTCAGGGGCAGAAACAGAATATTGGGGCTCGCCATCAGCTACAAGACGTGCTAACCACGCTGCTAACCGCGACTGTTTTGTCCTGATTACAGGAAGGACATACTAACCCGGCTGGGAGTTGTACACCCTTCCGTTCCCCACCCCTACCCCCACCCCCAGGGCAGCCCATCCCAGAGCAGCCTGCTCTCCTGGAAAGACTAACAACCTTGTTGCCCAAACAAAGGAGTCCCGCCCACATTGCCTGTGACCGGTAACCATGAAACCCACTCTGACTCCTTTTGCCTCCTTTCCCTTGGAATCTCTGTCCTTCTACCCGACAGAAGCAGCTGGCTGATGGGGGTGCAGAGCAGATGTCTGTGGGTGACCTGCTGCTCACCTATGCTGCCCGCATTATTGGAATAAACGCGCAGGTGTGACTCAACCCTGTCTCTGCTGCATCGGCTCAAGGAGTGACAGGCGGCCTGGACCCACTGGTTGTCTGGTTTCCAGATAAGCCAATCTGTGCCTCAGTTTCAGGTCAGATAAGAAGATAATTCAGCCCCCACTGGGTGGGAGTCCCCACGAAATGAGATAAGACCAGCTGAGCTAAGCCTCCTGCTCTCGGCACAGGGCCAGGTGCTGAGGGAGAGGCAGGATTAGCATCGAAGCGCATAAATGATTCCACTGCGAAGCCAATACGAGGGAGCGACCCTCGGGGAGAACACGACAGAAAAGCACCCCAGGGTCAGCGCCCGCGACCAGTGACCCGATTCTGCGCTCCGGCTCCTAGTTCAGTTCTCAGACAGGTTCCTCCTCTGCAGCCCCTCCCCCCAGGCTGGCTCACTCCTCCCCAAACTCTTAAAATGCTCCATAGGGGTCGCCCCATCCCCCAGCTGAACGGTCTTGCTCATCTCTGTGCCCCGGGGCGTGCGCAGGGCAGCTGGTGCGGGCCTGGGGACGACACGCGGTGAGGGGTTCTGGGATTGCGGGGAAGTTGGGAGCACAGGCCTGCCAGGCTCACGCCTGCGTGCTGACCCTGGAGGGGAGAAGCCAGCAGACAAGGGTCAGCCACCCGGCTCAGGCCGCCCAGCCACCCGGCCCAGGCCGCCCGGCCACCTGGCCAGGGACACCTGGAGTGCACCAGCCTGGGGCTGGGAGGGGCCCTACCTGAGCGGGCGCCTAGGCTGGTCCCAGGACAGCAGGGAAGCAGCCGTCTCCTCCCAGTGAGAAGAAGCGCTGGAGACAGAGGGAGGGCGGGTGCTGAGGCCAGGGAGTAGCTAGGGGAGCTGGTGTGGAGCCGGGAAGCTGCGACCCCATTCGCCAGTCCGCAGAGGCGAAGAGGCGGGCCTCGGGTGGGCCTGGGGTGCGGGCTCTCCCCTCTTTCTGTAGATGCTAATCCCTTCCACTGAGAGAGGAGGAGGGGCGGGCCCTCCTTAGTATCTGGATGGGGTGGGTGCGGTGCCACCACCCAGCCCTGCCCAGCGGGCTCCGGGGCGACCTGGGTTACAAGGTGACTTCCCCGGCAGGTTTGGCTCCAAGTCTGAGTGCTTCTGCTTGCCTAGCTGCCTTTGCTTGTTACTTCCTGTCTCTTCACGAGTTTAAATGCACGACCTGCCCCTTTGGTTAGGACGGGTCTGCTGGGATCGGGGGTGACCTGCCAGGATCACAGGAGTCCGAGGCAGTGGTTTGGGGGGGGGGGGGCTCTGCCTGCAGCCTCCGTGGCCGGGGTAACACTCCTGGCATCTGGCAGAGAGAGGCGAGGATGCTGCTAAATATCCCACAATGCACAGGGCAGCACCGCCCACAAATGATTATTTGGCCCCAAATGTCAACAGTGTCAAGACTGAGAATTCGCCCGACAAGGCGTCACCGGGGAGCACCTGGCTGGAGGCCCCGGCGAGGCCGAGCTGACCGTGACCTCTGACCGTGACCTCTCTCCTTTCGGGGCCAGGGCTCTGCCAGGCGCGGCCACCGTGCGAGGAGGGCCCCTGCCCCCAGCCCGCGCCAGGGCAGTCCTTAAGATGGAGCGAGGAAGACAGCATGTAGAGAGAGTGCTGCTTATGGAGGACGGCTGGGACGGAGGGAGAGGGTCAGGACCGGGCCGGCAGTGGGGGGACGGTACGAGGGTTATGCACATCCGGGGAAGGACCTGCCACCTCTGCGGTCTGCCCCCTCCCGGGGCAGGAGCGGGAAGTGGAGGGAGGAGCCAGGACCCCTGGCACCTGGAGGAGGAGGTTCCCGGTGATGCGTGACTGCGTGCGGACCAGGGCAGCGGCCGGGGTGGGGGCGGGGGTGGGTGGGCATGTGGTCTGGGCAGACTCGAGCACTGCATCAGCCTGGGTAGCCTCTGGCAGCAGAGGGGGGCCGGCTCGAGGGAGGTGAGCGGGGAAAGACCACGCCCTGGTCCCCCCTCGCCCCCCTTCTCCTCCCCGGGCTGCTCCAAGGCCAGCCCCGCCGTCTGCTCAGACAACCCTCTGCCTTCAAACCTGGAAATAGAGGCTGACGACCAACCACAGGAAGGAACGCCTCTGAGCCTCCGTCACAGCCGTGGGGACCCCTGAGCGCGGGGTCCTTAAGAGCAACCTCTCAGACAAGTTCAGCCCTTCGTCCGAGGCCGGTCGGAGGCCAGCTCACACTGAATTGATGGTTGCTGCTGCGCGGTCCTCAGCTGCCTCACCCAGGCCTTCCCTCCCCCCCACCCCTCCCAACCCCACGTCACCGTCACCGGGAAACAGCCCAGAGTCAGGCGGCCTTGGAGCACTGCTCCTCCTCCCCATCCCAAGGCTCTGCTCTGCTCGCGCCTGTTCCCGCCGCGTGGAAAGGCCGCAGGAGAGGCGGCTGAGAGGGGAAGATCTCCGGCAGAGAGCTGCTCCTCATTCCGGAAATACTTGCTGCACGTCTGTGTGCCCGGGCCTGTGCGGCCCAGGGGATGCACGTCTGTGTGCCCGGGCCTGTGCGGCCCTGGGGATGCACGTCTGTGCGCCCGGGCCTACGCGGCCCGGGGGGTGGACGGATGGAATGGCTCCATGGCGATGGGCTGGCACCGGGGTCCGGAAGGCAGTGGCCTGGGCTCAGACCTCAGCTCTGTCCCTCATCGAGACGCTGGGCGAGGAAGCTTCCCTAACCTTTCCCCTTGATCTGTAAAATGTCCAGTGGTCCCCGTTTCCACCTGCTCCGTCTGTTCAGAGGACGGAGGGAAGAATAACCGCGAAGTCTCCGTCAGACCGGCTCCGAGGAGGCCCTCGGGGAGGGTGGCTGTGCGCGCCCTCATGGCCCTCAGGGTGGCCGGCCACCGACTGATGGTTCTGCAGGTCCCTGTCACCGCCCAGACCGGGGACAACTGACTCCCTCAGGAATTCTCGTGTCTGCTCCAACCGCCATGAAGTTCAAAAAGTGCCTCCTTTCCAGGATCCTGCACAGGATGACCACGAAGTGGCTTCGAAGCAGGACTCCGGCTCAGAGGGGCGAGATCTGGTCCAGGGGGTCTCCTCCTGCTCTTCGTCCTCCTCCTCCTCCTCTTCGTCCTCCCCCTCCTCCTCTTCCTCCTTCTCTTCATCCTCCTCCTCCTCCTCCTCTTCTTCCCCCTCCCCCTCCCCCTCTTCCTCCTCCTTCTCCCCTTCTTCCTTCCCCTCCTCCTCTTCTTTCCCCTCCTCCTCTTCCTCCTCCTCCCTCTCCTCTTCCTCCCCCTCCTCCTCTTCCTTGTCCTCTTCCTCCCCCTCCTCCTCCTCCTCCTCCTCCTCCTCCTCCTCTTCCTCTCCTCCTCCTCTTCCCGCCTAAGGGAGGAGCTATCTCCTCTAAGATCTAAACGACTAAGGAGGAGGAGGAGGAGGGGAACCTGCCAACTTCTTCAGGGTTCCGCAGCCGGGCCCGCAGAGGGGGTGGTGCTCCCGATGAGCTTGGCCACGTAGCCCATGGGACTTCCACACAGAAACGTGATGTGGGCAAAACAATCCCGCCCAGAGGCGCCGGGACCCCAGGAAACACAAACGGGAAGTATGGCAGCAAGGTCGTGGCCTTCGTGATTCGGGTCATTCACCGACGGTGTGGAAAGCTCCTTGGTTTGCCGGAATGAGACGTGGACAGAGGTGTGACGGGAACGCGGCCTAAGTGGCAGGAGGATGTCTGGGGAGCCCTCGGCCGGATGCGGGTGTGAGTTTCCCTCTGGGAGAGGCTGTACCTGAAGGCCACCTGCAGGGGGAGGGGCGTCTACCAGGGACCGGCCAGGACTCTCGCACGGCCTACACGAGCCTCTGCACGCTCTTCCTGTCTCCAGCATCAGAAAGCCCACTGCGCCCCTCTGCGCATCAACAAGTGTTTACCGGCCGGGCCGGAAACTCAGCCAAGGTGGAAGATGCAAGAAAATTACAAGACGGACGAGTCAACTGCTAACCACTCCTCCCTCTCTGCCCAGCACAACCCATGGGCCAAATTGCTGGATAATAAAGAAGCATCCGGTGCCATTAGCCATACGCACCTCTGTCGAAGGATACCCCCTCACTGAAAGGGCTGCCTCCGCCTGCTAGTGCCTGGGCTTTTAGGGAAGAAACAGTTTCTCTCCTACTTATTTCTATATCCGTAACATACAGCGCCCAACACATGGTATGCAACATATGTTGAGTGAAAAATGAATGGTGAACAGAGGATGAGTGTATGTATGTATGCATGTGTTTTTGAATGAATGAATGAATGAGTGTGACTGAAAGGTAGGACTGAGGGTCAGCGGAAGTAGAGCAACCAGATTGGAGTAACAGAATGAAGACGGAACGAAAACAGGAAATCTTTAAGGAGCAAGAGCGCGCCTTGAAAAACAGAGGAAGGCGGGTTGGATAGAGAGCTCCATGACAATGCTCTCCAGAAACGGCTCTTATTCTAAACATCTCCTCTTACTCGCTCATTAAAACAAAGACCAGCCAGGCACGGTATCCCCCAGAAAACCCTTCAGTTAGTTGAAAAGAGTAGCTATTTATTTTTTATTGATTGATTTGAGAGAGAGGAAGAGAGAGAGAGAGAGAGAGAGAGAGAGAGAGAGAGAGAGAGAGAGGAGAGGAGAGATTTGTTGTTCCACTTATGGATGCACTCATTGGCTGATTCGCGCATGTGCCCTGACCGGGGGTTGAGCCCGCAGCCTTGGGGGATCAGGATGACGCTCTAAGTGAGCTGCCTGGCCAGGGCCGAACAGTCGCCATTTGTACCATCTCTGGTTCTGCCCAAAGCGTGTCCACAGCGCTTGGCAAGTCACGAATGCCCCAGAGATCTTGTTAGAGGCCATGACTGAAGCCTCCTCTCCCCACAGCAGTGATCCCCACTGATCCCCACTGATCCCCACGGGTCCCCGGGATTCCCACGGGTTCCCACGATTCTGTGTTGGGCAGATGACGGAATCCGAGTGCCAGGCTCCGGGAAGCGGCAATGACTCTGAGTGAGGCTTGATCACGTTCTCTAAACATTTCGGTGTCAGACACCATTCAGGGCTGTGAACACCATCTTCCACAGCCATCAGACCCTCTCAGAGCACAGCAGGTCGCACAAAAGGCAACGGGTTTGCCACACGCTCATCTGAGCCCCCACAGCTCCCCGCGCCGGCGCCGGCGTGTTATTAGAATGAGCTGTGGGTGCGGGTGGGGTTCCCTCTCCCAGATTCCTTCCTCGTTTGGAGTCTGATTTGAGTACAGCCTTCCCTTCCCCAGCTTCCGCTCAGTCCTGGTAAGGGAGGGCTGGGCCTCCTCCTCACGTCTTTCTCTGCCGACCTTCTGTTCTGCCCCGAACAGCATGCTGTCCCTGAATCCGCATCACCAGCCCTTCCCACCAGCATGCAGTGCCTGCCCTGCTCCCACCCGAAGGACAGCCTTCTCCTGGGACTGACCAGCCCATCTCAGCACCCAGCCCGCCCTGGGCCCCTCCGCCTTCTTCCCCGGGAGGTCTGTCTCCTCCCCTTCAGACCTTCAGCATCCTCCTGGTCCCTCTCCTCTCCGACCACTCGCATCCAGTTTCTCACCTCCCCCTTCCCTAGCTGCGCCTCCTCCTCTTCCTCCCCCTCCTCGTCCCCCTCCTCCTCCACCCACTCCTCCTCTTCCTCCCCCTCCTCCCCCCCCACGCCTCCTCCTCCTCCTCCTCCTCCTCTCCCTTCCTCCTTCTCTTCTTCCTCCTCCTCCTCCCCCACCCCTCCCACTCTTCCTCCTCCCCCCACTCCTCTTCCTCTTCTTCTTCCTCCTCCTCCTCCTCCTCTTCTCCTCCTCTTCCTCCCCACCCCTTCCCCTCTTCCTCCTCCTCCCCTCTCTTCCTCCTCCCCCACGCCGCCTCCTCCCCCCCCACGCCTCTTCCTCCTCCCCCCCCCACTCCTCCTCCTCCCCCCACGCCTCCTCCTCCTCCCCCCACGCCTCCTCCTCCTCCCCACGCCTCTTCCTCCTCCTCCCCCACTCCTCCTCCCCCACTCCTCCTCCCCCCCACGCCTCCTCCTCCTCCTCCTCCTCTCCCCACTCCTCTTCCTCCTTCTCTTCTTCCTCCTCCTCCTCCCCCACCCCTCCCACTCTTCCTCCCCCCCCCACTCCTCTTCCTCTTCTTCTTCCTCCTCCTCCTCCTCCCCTTCTCCTCCTCTTCCTCCCCCACCCCTCCCCCTTTTCCTCCTCCTCCCCCACGCCTCCTCCTCCTCCCCCCACGCCTCCTCCTCCTCCCACGCCTCCTCCTCCCCCCACGCCTCCTCCTCCTCGCCCACGCCTCTTCCTCCTCCCCGCCTCTTCCTCCTCCTCTCCCCACGCCTCCTCCTCCTCCCCCCCACGCCTCCTCCTCCCCCCCACGCCTCCTCCTCCCCCCACGCCTCCTCCTCCTCCTCCCCCCACGCCGCCTCCTCCCCCTCCTCCCTCCTCCTCCCCCACGCCTCTTCCTCCTCCTCCCCCACTCCTCCTCCTCCTCCCCCCACTCCTCCTCCCCCCCCACGCCTCCTCCTCCTCCTCCTCCTCTTCCTCCGCTCTGTGCACATCTACGCGTGTCCTCAGGCCTGGCTGGTGGGTTTAAACATGAGCACAGAGCCCAGCTTCTATTCGCTTCACAAACGTCACCGCACCCGGTCCGAGCCCCGCAGACACTGGGCTCCCGCTGCTAGGGCGACCGGCCCAGCTGCAGAGGCGGTTCCGGGCGGCCCCTCCAGCCGGCCTGGCCGGGCCCTGCAGCCCAGGTCTAGGCTGCGGAGCATGTGTCTCTGCTCGGCGGCTCCAGGACGGGTTCGTGTCTACGCCTGGCTGTGCTTCCAGAGGGTTCCGCGGCTCTTCCCGAGGGCTCCTTCCCACGGGCTCTGGTTAGCTGGGTTCCTGGGTCTGGACACCAAGAGCGCCCACCTCCGGGCTTCCACCCAACCTGCCCACCGGAGGGGCCGTGGGTGCGTGCGTCCCCCGAGGACCAGTGCCGGGCGGCGTGAGCACCAAGCCCTCCGGCCGCGGGCATGGCCCCTCAGAGCGCCCGTCCCGTGATGGCTGCTGTGCGTGTGCCAGCTCCTCCTCGGCCCCACCAGCTCTCAGCCCCCAGGCCGCTCAGCCATGACCGGAGACTCCTGCCTCTGAAGGACGTAGGGCCGCGCCCACCAGCTCTAACAGCCCGTGGGGTAACGGGGTTAGGTAAGGCTCTGGGCCCCAACCCTCCTGAGAGCCCCCCTGCCCTGGAGGGCCGCTGAGGGCCCACGTGGCTTCGCTTCCATGAGCAGGACGGCTGTGAGGGCTCCGCGACCCGCCCCATCTTTACCCAACGACAGGCACCGGCAAGAGCCGAGGGGAGCGAGGGGGCGGGTGTGGAAATGCCCGGCCACGGGCCGCGCTCTTGTGCGGACAGTCCCGGGAGGTGCAGGCACATGCCAGTTCCACCCCCCGCCTGCTAACAGGCCAGCGGCCTGTCTCTAACGCGTATGTAATTCCATTCCAGTCATATTTAACTCTGCTTATTACTAGACGACACTCTCCCTCATGTTTCATATTTTCCCTGAAAATCAATTCTTTATCTCCCCATTGAGGGTGTTAACAAGGTTCAGTAGTTTTCACAGGATTCCCGACTTGCCCGTTTTCCCTACTTACACACACACACACACACACACACACACACACACCTACACCACCCCAGACACTCACACACACCTACACACAGCTATACACATACCCACTCACCTATACACACACACACATACACCATCCCAGACACACACACACCTACACACACACCTACACACACACACACACATACACCTACACCACCCGACACTCACACACCTACACACACACACACACACACACCTACATACACATCATACCCACTCACACACCTCACACACACACACACACTACACTACATACACCACACACACTCACACACACACTACTACACACACACACACCTACACACACACTCACACACACCTACACACATACATACACACACACACGTCACACACACACCTACATACACATCTACATACACTCACATCACTCACACACACCTACATACACATACACACACACACACCTACACACAGACACTACCTACATACACATCTACTATGTCACACACACCACTCACCACACCTACATACACATACATACACTCACACACACTCCACACACACCTACATACACATCTACTACACTCACACACACACACACACATACACACATCTACATACACTCACACACACACACACTACACACACACACCACACACACACAGCACATACACACTCACTACCACACTCACCACATACACACACACACTCACACACACCTACACACTCATACACACCACACACACACACCTACACACACACTACATACACTCACACACACACACACACACCTACATACACATCTACATACACTCACACACTCACACACACACCTACATACACATCTACATACACTCACACACACTCACACACACACCTACATACACATCTACATACACTCACACACACACACACACACCTACATACACATCTACATACACTCACACACTCACACACACCTACATACACATCTACATACACTCACACACACTCACACACACACACCTACATACACATCTACATACACTCACACACTACACACACACACCTACATACACATCTACATACACTCACACACACTCACACACACACATACACATCTACATACACTCACACACACTCACACACACCTACATACACATCTACATACACTCACACACACACACACACACACCTACATACACTCACATACACTCACACACACTCACACACACACCTACTTTACACATCTACATACACTCACACACTCACACACACACCTACATACACATCTACCACTCACACACACTCACACACACCCTACATACCCCATCTACATACCCTCACACACACACGGGTACATACACATCTCATACCCTCACACACTCACACACACCTACATACACATCCCATACACTCACGGGTGCCTCCACACACCTACATACACATGCCCATACACTCACACGGCTCACACACACACACCCCCTCACCGCTGGGTGCCCCTCACCCTCCCGGTTTCCAGTGAGGAGCTGGGCCGGCCCTCGCAGTGGGTGCCCCTCCCCCGGCGGGTGCCCCTCCCCCGGTGTGGCCCCTCTCCCGGCGGGGGCCCCTCCCCCGGTGGGTGCCCCTCCCCCGGCGGGTGCCCCTCCCCCGGTGTGGTGCCCCTCTCCCGGCGGGTGCCCCTCCCCCGGTGGGTGCCCCTCCCCCGGCGGGTGCCCCTCCCCCGGCGGGTGCCCCTCCCCCGGCGGGTGCCGAAAGCGCCGCCTGCACCCTCCCTTCGCAGTGGGAGGCGAGGGGACCCACACAGGGCACACCCTCTCCTCGTCACCCTCCCGGGGGAGCTCGGGTGCCAACAGCGTCAGCCCGCGGCGGAGGCCCCTCCGCACAGACTTGGCGGCGCCAGCACAAGGGACGGCGCGCACCGTCCAGGGCTGGCGCCGCCGCCCGCCCCGGGGAGGACTGAGTGTCCGCCCTCCGCCCATGGCCCGCCCTCCGCCCATGTCCGGCCCGGCCTCCGCCCACCGGCCCGGCCTCCGCCCACCGGCCCGGCCTCCGCCCATGCCCGGCCTCCGCACAGCCGGGTCCGGCCGCTCCCCTCCCGCAGCGGCCGGGCGGGCACTCGCGCGGCCCCCGACGGGAGGCGGGAACGCACGGCCGGAACTCGGGAAACCAGAGGCGGCCGAGCGCCCGTTTCCCTGACAACCGCCTCCCCGCCCTGCGACGGGGCGGGACCCAGGCGACCGGAGCGGGGCCGGGCCGCCGGCCGCGCAGCCGGGCGACGCGCCCACCCCCGCGGGTCGGCGCCGCGTGCGGGCAGCTTGCGTGGTTGCCATGGGCACGCCGGGGCGGGCAGAGCAGGCTGCGCGGCACCGAGAGAGGCGTCGGGACCAGGAGCCTGCCCCCCCCCCCCCCGCCCCCCCCCCCCCCCCCCCCGCCCCCCCCCGCCCCCCCCCCCCCCCCCCCCCCCCCCCCCCCCCCCCCCCCCCCCCCCCCCCCCCCCCCCCCCCCCGCCCCCCCCCCCGCCCCCCCCCCCCCCCCCCCCCCCGCCCCCCCCCCCGCTGCCCCCCCCCCCCCCCCCCCCCCCCCCCCCCCCCCCCCCCCCCCCCCCCCCCCCCCCCCCCCCCCCCCCCCCCCGCCCCCCCCCCCCCCCCCCCCCCCCCCCCCCCCCCCCCCCCCCCCCCCCCCCCCCCGCCCCCCCCCCCCCCCCCCCCCCCCCCCCCCCCCCCCCCCCCCCCCCCCCCCCCCCCCCGCCGCCCCCCCGCCCCCCCCCGCTCCCTCCGCGGCCACGGGGTCGGCGCGGCGCGGAGCCGGGAAGCGGCCGGCACCCGCGCCGGGCGAGGCGGGCGCGCCCCGCGGCGCACGAAGGGCCGGTCCGGGCGCCGCGCGGCCCCTCCGCCTTCCGGGCAGCCCCCCGCGACCCCGCGGTCGCCTCCCCTCCTCCCCGGCGCCTCCGCGTCCCGGTCCTCCCGGCCCCTTGCAGCGGGGAGGCCGGAGGGCCGGGGCGCCCCCGCGCACCGGAGCCGCACGTACCTGCCTCCTGCAGCCCCGCACGTGGACCGGGCGGCGGCGGGAGGGGCGGCCGCGCGGGGACGGCCTCCGCTTTGCGGGCTGCGGGCGGGCGGGCGGCCGGCGCCGGCGAAGGCGAGGCTCCGCCCACGGGGTGGGCCCTCCGGGGGACAGTGGTCCCGGCTGACGTCTCGCCCACATGTCACTTCCTCTGGAAGCTGCCCGCGCGCCGCTCGGAGGGAGGGGGCGCCGCGGAGCCTGAGTCACTCGGCCGCTTCCCAGGGGGCGCGGGCCCCGCGCGTCTGAATCTCCGGCGGAGAAGCTGCCGGACCCGAGACGAAGCGCGAGGTGGCCTTGCCTTTCCGGCCCCCAGTGGCTCCCGAGCTCGGCCCGACGGACGCGGCCTGGGAGCGGCCCGAGCCGCCCGGCTCAGGGTCCGTGCCGCCCGGACGCGGCTGATGTGCGTGCGAAAGGCGGGCAGACGCCCTCGCCTCGCCGCGCGCGGCTGCGGGGAGGCCGCGGTCCACGCCGAAGAGCCAGCCAGACACCGAGCGCCGAGCACCACGGGGAACGCGAGCCGTGGGTGGACGAGCTGGGGCGAGCGGCTCTCCCTGCGGAGCGCACGTGCCCCTCGCGCGCAGGGCGCGAGGGAGGGCCCCGCAGGCCTCGGCAGCGAAACAGCGTCCTCATGGCTCTGAACCCCAGCAATGCCAGGCCTCCAACGCCCCTTAGAAATCACTTCAGTCTCCAGGTAGTGCAGGCGTGTGCCCGTCAAATGTTCACCGTGGCGGCCAGGGTCACACATGATGTTTGCGTGCGTGCATGTCTGCTGTGCGCGCCTTTGGTCTGCAGGTGCTTAGTCTCCGGGGGAGCCCAGTGCCCCAAACGGCGGGGGCACGTCGGAGTACAGCACCCCCAAACAACACCGCCAAGGTTTTTCCAAGGACCTCTCAAAGGAGCCAGACTGATGGTTGTTCCTTTGAATTTTGAACGGAAACGTCCGTCCTTCGGAATCCGCGAGTCACTTACGTGTGTGCTCTCTTTACGACAACCACCGCCCGTGATTTCGGTGGAAAAATCTGATACTAAAGCTGCTGACAACTGCAAGTCTTATTCCCACGTCGATACTGTGTCTTTATTCCGCTCTGGTTGCAATGACTGTTGCATTGTTATTGCTACAGTAGCGCTTGGCCTGTGCAGATGACGTTGCTCACAGTCTCGGCTATCTCGGAAATGGAGCTGAGAAATCGGGGAGGAAAAAATGACTACTTCTAAAAATTTAAAGTGGAAGCACCACATTCACGGATTACCTTGCACGGACTGTGCTCAGAGTGCCCTTCAGAATCTAACTGCATTTTAGGTGTCCTCCTCACTCAGCCACTGCTATTTAAACAGGAACCGTGCAAAATTCTTACAGCTCCGTTCAACACGGATTGGAGGTCCCGTACTGGTTTCAAAGACGGGAACACCTTGCCCCCGGGCGCTCAAAGGCTCAGGACAGAGACCTGGACGCAGGGAGGTCTGCTGTAGCCGGGGATGGGTCCCCGAAGTCTGTACAAAGTGTGGAGGCGGCCTGAGGCGTGGGGAGGAGGAAGTGGGGGCGCTGTCCACACAGCTTCTTAGCTCACAGCAAACGGCAGAGGGGTGAGCAGGCTCCCTACGGAGACGGCCGGAAATGAACGCTGCTAACTGGAGAGGTGTAAAAGGAGACCGGAGGCATACACGGGCAACAGTGAAAGGAGACACAACAAGCCAATTACACAACCGCAACAAGCACGTGACCTCACACAGAAACACCCGCTGACAATGGCCCTTCTTTGCTTTCCCGCCGGCCACGCAGTCAGAAAGCTGCACCGCCCGCGGTCCAGGGGGTGCCGGGCAGTGGCTGCGCCTTGCTGGCTGGTCACGGGGAGTGGGGACGCAATAGGAATCGCGGCTGCTCCGAGGAGACACGGGGAACGTGTGAATAATAAAGCTAACTCGCTCTCCGGGCTCTAATCTTGCACTTAAGTAGCGGTATATTTCAACCAGCTCTAGCCGAGCCTTAAAAGGTGGCAGATGTTTGTTTCCGTGACCGGCAGGCCCTTACGGATCCGGTGTTGATACTGTAGTCATTGACGCTCGCTCAGCCGGCTGTCACATGGTCAGTGAGGAGCGCGCAGAGGAAGTAGGCGAGGGTTCCTCCTCGACGAATGATCATGCCAAGTCGTTCCCAAACGTTAATGTGGATGCAAACCCTCTCTCTCTTCCTTTTTTAGTATTTTTTAAAATTGATTTTAAAGAGAGAGGAAGGGAAAGGGAAGAGAGAGAGAAACATCGATGGGAGAAACACCAATCAGCTGCCTCCTGCACCCACCCCGACTGGGATCCGGCCCACAACCCAGGCACCTGCCCTGCCGGGGAACGGGCGAGCTGTTGGTGCACGGGACGATGCTCAACCACTGAGCCACACTGGCCAGCTTTCAGTGCATCTGAAGTTCGTTGTAAGCCTAGTTAAAAACTTGTTCTCGGTACTCACTTAGCTCCTTTCTCTCTGGATCTCCTCAAGGTCACTTTGCCTGGCAGGGGTGACCCGAGAGCATCATTCACGACCTCCTCCCACACCCAGGCCAGGGGCCACTGGAGGTCGTCGGGCACATGGGCACTGGAGGTCATAGGGCACATGGGCCACTGGAGGTCATAGGGCACATCATAGGGCACATGGGCCACTGGAGGTCATAGGGCACATGGCCACTGGAGGTCATTGGTCACATGGCCACTGGAGGTCATCGGGCACATGGCCACTGGAGGTCATTGGGCACATGGCCACTGGAGGTCATAGGGCACATGGGCACTGGAGGTCATTGGGCACATGGGCACTGGAGGTCATTGGGCACATGGGCACTGGAGGTCATAGGGCACATGGGCCACTGGAGGTCATAGGGCACATGGCCACTGGAGGTCATTGGGCACATGGGCACTGGAGGTCATAGGGCACATGGGCACTGGAGGTCATAGGGCACATGGCCACTGGAGGTCATTGGGCACATGGCCACTGGAGGTCATAGGGCACATGGGCCACTGGAGGTCATAGGGCACATGGCCACTGGAGGTCATAGGGCACATGGCCACTGGAGGTCATTGGGCACATGGCCACTGGAGGTCATAGGGCACATGGGCACTGGAGGTCATAGGGCACATGGGCACTGGAGGTCATAGGGCACATGGGCACTGGAGGTCATAGGGCACATGGGCCACTGGAGGTCATAGGGCACATGGCCACTGGAGGTCATAGGGCACATGGGCACTGGAGGTCATCGGGCACATGGCCACTGGAGGTCATCGGGCACATGGGCCACTGGAGGTCATAGGGCACATGGCCACTGGAGGTCATAGGGCACATGGCCACTGGAGGTCATAGGGCACATGGGCCACTGGAGGTCATAGGGCACATGGCCACTGGAGGTCATAGGGCACATGGCCACTGGAGGTCATAGGGCACATGGCCACTGGAGGTCATAGGGCACATGGCCACTGGAGGTCATAGGGCACATGGCCACTGGAGGTCATAGGGCACATGGGCACTGGAGGTCATAGGGCACATGGCCACTGGAGGTCATTGGGCACATGGCCACTGGAGGTCATTGGGCACATGGCCACTGGAGGTCATAGGGCACATGGCCACTGGAGGTCATCAGGCATAGGAAGGACAGCAGTCAAGTTCATCAATGCGACAGGCGGCCTGGTGAGTATCTGCACGGAGAGAAGGCCACTGAAAGGACCTGTTGGCTCAGCTCCGCCCGCGCCCTGGCGTCCCCGTGTGGTGACGGTGGTGACGGTGGTGACGGTGGCGTTGGGGTTATCTTTGGTGCTTCCTGTCCCTCCTGCTCCTCCTCCCACCGGCCCTGCGGCTGTTCTTCTCACAGACGCCGGTGGCCTCTTCTCCTGGCGCTGCTCTGCCCGGGCCAGCCCTGCCCCCCCACTCTCTCTTGTTGACTGCAGAAAGGCCCCTTCTTCAGCTTCTGTTTCTGCACAAACTCTCGCTCCTGGGGGGGAGCTCATGCTCCTGGGGGCACAGCTGAGGCCTTTGGTCCCCTGGCCCTGCCCCTCTCTCCTCCCTCCTCTCCCACACGTGCCAGCTCTCGGTGTTGGCACCGGCAAGCACAGGCCACTCTTCCTGCTCACTCACCTCGCCAGCCTTTGAGCCTGCTGCCACCTCCCCCGGGTCCCTGCCCTCCCCCAGGGTCCCCGCCCTTCCCCAGGGTCCTCCCCCTCCCCCTGGGTCCTCACCCTTCCCCAGGGTCCCCGCCCTCCCCCAGGGAGAGCGGCCTGGGCTGCCCCTATTAATGCACATCCCGACGCACAGGGCATTTCACCGGTTGTTTTTGCACGTCCATCCCCCATAGCTGGTGGGGACGGGTCTTCCTGGCATGCCTTCGGCTCTGCAAACGCTGACCGAGTGCCCGCGACACCTGCGTCCCCTGTGCCAGGCACGGGAGGGGTTCCCACTGTCATCGCTCACGGCAGCTTCTTCGCAGGCACCTCCTGTCCTTGGTCTCCAGTTATAAACACACGTGAGACACGGTGAACCCGCGAGACCACTGCCTGGCTTCCTTGGCGTGGTCTTCCCAGCCTTCGCGCGTAGGCATGCGCAGTTGGAACTACAATCACAGGATGTAGAAAATTCCACCAGGTTTTACTCCGCTTGCCCTGAGCGGGCTTCCTTATCAGCGTGTCGTAAGGAGCTGCCCAGTGGCTTCCAGGGAGCCCGCCTCCAGAGCACAGCCCTGCTCATGCCTGCTAGACAGTGCTTCCCTGTGCCCGTCCTTACCCCACACGCTTCCCCTCACGCAGCACTCAGCACCCAGCACTCAGCACCCAGCACTCAGCATGCAGCACTCAGCATGCAGCACTCAGCACCCAGCACGCAGCACTCAGCATGTAGCATTCAGCATGCAGCACTCAGCACACAGCACTCAGCACGCAGCACCTGATACTCCCCCCTTACACACGAGGCATTGGATACCAAGCGGGCAAGTCATTCCTCAAGAGGTGGACAGCAGCCCTGGGTGAGCCTGCTCAGACCACATCGCTCCCCTCTGTGTTACCCAATGTGGAGCAGACCTTCCTCCCTCCTTCTCCCTCCTCCCTCCCCCTCCTCCCCCCTCCTCCCCCCTCCCTCCTCCTCCCTCCTCCTCTGGGGCACCGCCTCCCACAGTCCCTCCAGATGCACTAACATGTGGTGGTTCATGTCCACGCCAGTATCACTGGTTAAAGCCTTAAGAAATGTTTTGCAAGTTTCACAGTTTTAAGCGATGCCAACTCTAATCGGTGAGCATTCCATGTGAAGTCCAAGCTCTCTCGGCGTGCCTTCCTGTTTGTATCACCTGTGGGCGTTCTGTGTGAGACCGATGCCTGTGTGCTGACTGCGTGTGCCCGGCCTTGGCATCCGTCCTGTGCACTGACTGCGTGTGCCCGGCCTTGGCATCCGGCGTGTGCGCTGACGGCGTGTGCCCGGCCTTGGCATCCAGCGTGTGTGCTGACGGTGTGTGCCCGGCCTCGGCATCCTTGGCATCCGGCGTGTGCGCTGACGGCGTGTGCGCTGACGGCGTGTGTGTGCTGGCATGTGTGCTGACTGTGCGTGTGCATGTGTGTGCTGACGGCGTGTGCCCTGACGGCGTGTGCGCTGACGGCGTGTCCCAGCCTCGGCATCCGGCATGTGTGCTGACTGTGTGCCCGGCCTCGGCATCCGGCGTGTGTGCTGACGCTGACGGCGTGTGCTGACGGCGTGTGTGCTGACGGCGTGTGCCCTGACGGCGTGTGTGCTGACGGCGTGTGCGCTGACGGCGCCTAAACATTTCATCTTGTCATCCTGTTTCTCCTAGGATCTCACGGCTTCAACACTCAAATCTGTTTTTTAAAAAACATGTTTATTGATGTCAGAGAGGAAGGGAGAGGGAGAGAGAGAAACATCCATGATGAGAGAGAATCATGGATCGGCTGCCTCCTGCACGCCCCGCACTGGGGATCGAGCCCGCAACCCGGGCCTGCGCCGGGAATCGAACCCGGGACCCCTCAGTCCACAGGCTGAGGCTCTATCCACTGCGCGAGAGTGGCCAGGGCAACATTCAATTCTTTCTCTTCCTGCTCATTGCCCTATCATTCCATATTTAACACTTTTTAGTTCATCTTTCATATGCGGTGTACGGTGTTTAACAGGATTAGCACGTTGCCACCCTCTTGTGCCATTTCTTAAATGTTTTCCGCTGTTTTTGTTAACTTAAAAATAAAAGGCCAAACAAACAAATAAATAAAAGGCCAAAGTGAAAGGTAATAGCATTTATTTGAAAATTTTAAGAAAACAACAAAAAACAAACCGATGAGCTATCCTGGAAGCACCGATTCGGGCAGACGCCCGGTGCTCGGAGGAGGGGGGATGGAGAGGGGGGACAGAGACCTCCGGACAGCGTGACGCAGTGACGCCGATTCTGAACAATGTTTCTAACTCGGCTGGAGGCAGAAAGCTGCGTTCCTGTCATCTCTGCAGACGGTTCTGGGGACACAGTGCCGCTCTGGCCCGTCCAGAGGCCGTTTGGTCCCGTTGGACATTCCTGAGGCTTGAGCCACAGGACGGCCAGGCAGCCCAGAGGGCGGCGCGGACTCCATTTTAAAGCGGCTCTATTTTTTAATGTTTATTTTCTTTTACATCCTGAGTGTGCCACCATGGACAGAGTCTGGGTGTTGGAGAAAAGCAGACGTGGGTCAGGGCCCTGCGGAGGAGATGGATCGGGTTGAGGTGGGGAGCCCTTTCCCAAGAGAGAGCACCCGTCTTCCACCCCTGTGGGATTCGGGGTGCAGGACAGAGGAAGGGAGTGGGATGACCAAGGTGTCCCCGGCTTCCCCCCTCGTCCCACACAGGGCGCCCTGTCTGGGAGTGTGAGCCTTCCTCTAAGTTAGGGGAAGGGGTGCCAGCCAGCCATTCCCCGAAAGGCCTGGGGCCAGGGCCGTGGCCGTGGCGGTGCCCAGGGCAGGCCTGGGGCAGCTGCCAAGCGGGAACCTAGCCCGGAGGGGACAGGCAGGCAGGCGGCTCGGGGACACGCCGGAGTAGAAGAGAAGCCAACAGCCCGGAGCGGCCGGAGCGGTGTGGCCGGCCCTGCTCTCCCAGCTCTTCCTGTACCGCCCGGCGGCCAGCTCACAGCGCTGCTCCCGAGGGACCCAGGAGGCCCGGTGGCCCCGCCGGGCTGTCCATCTTTGAACTTGACCTTTGAACTTTCTCCTCCCTCTGTATTAGAAGAGCCGCCCCTCATGATGGCCATGGTGCTCTGGGAAGATTTGTTCCACGGCCCCACTGAGCCCTGACTGACAAGGTCACCCACGCCCTGACAAGGTCACCCACACCCTGACAAGGTCACCCACACTCTGACAAGGTCACCCACGCCCTGACAAGGTCACCCACGCCCTGACAAGGTCACCCACGCTCTGGCAAGGTCACCCACGCCTGCCCTGACAAGGTCACACACGCCCGCCCTGACAAGGTCACCTATGCCCTGACAAGGTCACCCACGCCCTGACAAGGTCACACAGGCCCTGACAAGGTCACCCACGCCCTGACAAGGTCACCCACACTCTGACAAGGTCACCCACGCCCTGACAAGGTCACCCACGCCCTGACAAGGTCACACACGCCCTGACAAGGTCACCCATGCCCTGACAAGTCACCTACGCCCTGACAAGGTCACACACGCTCTGACAAGGTCACACACAGCTGCCCCTGGTCTGGCCCTGTGATTCCACCCCTCCGACCGAGCGAGCGAGGGACTCACCACGTCACCGTCACCGAGGAAGGCACTGGCGCTCCCCGAGTCCTCGCCGGCACTGTGACTTCTCACTGCGGAACGAAGGCGTTGGTCAGGTTATTCGGTAGATTCCCTGGGACCCCACATCCTATGCGTCTACCTAAACGCCACGGGCCTCCCACAGACACTGGTGGAATGAGGACATGGAAACACGAGTATCTGTTCTCTTGGGAGAAAACAGGCAGGGTCACTGGCTGCTCTTTAGGGTGTCGGGGCCCTGGGCAGCTCCGGGCACTGACTCCTCTGTCAGCGGGGTGCCTGGGAGGGTCCCCTCCTGCAGGAACAGCGTTCCCAACCAATCACGCCGGCGAGCCTCTCTCCCTCGGGAGGGTGTTCCCCCGGAAGGAACAGGAACCAGCACAACATGCGAAACTGGAGCAGACACAACAGACGGAGGACAGAGTGCAGTGAGTGAGGCGTGAGCAGAGGGAGCGAGCAGAGGGCATCTCCTCGCCTGGACGCCCTCGCACTCCCGCTGGGCGGCGTCCCCTGCCCCGCCCTGGCGCTGACCTAGTCCGCAGGTGAGCAATGAGCCAGGAGGAAGCACCTGTGTAGCCAGGAGAGCAGGGACAGCGAGACCATCTCCAAAGCCCTTTGTTTTAACTCTGAAATAATTCCAATTGTCAGGTAATTTGAAGATGGATTATAAAACTGCCTGCAGACCACTGAGATTCGAAGGCCGCTGGCTTCCGAGGAAGGAAGAAGCCCACTGCGTTATAAACACCCAGTTTTTGTTTGCGTGGCTAATCCTACTTCTGAAATTAAACGGGAATGAGACGTGGCAATCAGCGTGAAGTGCTGTGATCCACACTGATAACCGCGCTATTTCCGACTCAGGGCTCTCTGACCTTGGCAATGGCAGCTCGCCCTCTGAGGAAGGAACGTGCGGACAGGCTGGTCCCCTGCAGCATCCCGCGGCCCAGAGGCTCGCAGACACTCCTGCCCGGGATCGGGCCTCACACCTTTAATGACAGAACGGCTTCCCCATTCAAATAACTGTGATGGAAACACAGAGCACAGCTTCGCCTGCTCTCTCAACCAGAATATTCAGAACACGATCTCACTTTCTCTTGCTGAGTCAGGATGAGTCATCAGGACGAATCAAAACCAGAGACTTTCAGTACGAAAGGGGCTTCAGAGAAGCCCATTGCTTCATTGTCCGGATGCGCAGGTGGAGGCGTGGCAGGAGTTATGTGCAAAGCGGGGACAGGCTGCTCCCTCGAAGGAGCCGGTCTGGACGCCACGGCCCCAATCCCAGGTCCAAGGCTGTGACCACCATGCCCTGGGCCTCGGGCCTGCACACTGCCGAGTGGGTAGCGCTCTTAGGACTCCGAGAATCCCGCAAAGACCAGTTTCTTCTTTGCAAAATAGGCTCAGATTCTTAATGCATTCTGCTTTAAGATGCAAAAACACACTGGGGCTTACACAGCAGAGGGTATTTCCCCCCTGCCCAGAGGCCAACATCCATCCTCTCCTCCATCCACTCCTCCACCCAACACCCATCCACTCCTCCACCCAACACCCATCCACTCCTCCACCCAACACCCATCCACTCCTCCACCCAACATCCATCCACTCCTCCACCCAACACACATCCACTCCCCCACCCATCCACTCCTCCACCCAACACCCATCCACTCCCCCACCCAACACCCATCCTCTCCTCCACCCAACACCCATTCACTCCTCCACCCAACAACCATCCACTCCTCCACCCAAAACCCATCCACTCCTCCACCCAACACCCATCCACTCCTTCACCCAACACTCATCCTCTCCTCCACCCAACACCCATCCACTCCTCCACCCAACATCCATCCACTCCTTCACCCAACACTCATCCACTCCTCCACCCACTCCTCCACCCAAAACCCATCCACTCCTCCACCCAACACCCATCCACTCCTCCACCCAACATCCATCCACTCCTCCACCCAACACCCATCCACTCCTTCACCCAACACTCATCCTCTCCTCCACCCAACACCCATCCACTCCTCTATTCACTCCTCCATCCAACACTCATCTATACCTTTTAACACTGAACACAAGCAAGGCACCAAATACTCTCCTTCCTTTAAAGACCTTTTATTTTCTGAAGATGAATTCCCTAAAAGCCTGAGGACCAAGCCTGTCAGAGGAAACGGGGTCTGAAAAGTAATCACTGATTCAGTGTAGCGAACCTGCCTGCATTTCAGGGAATGAATCGGAAACCTGCAATGGCTTTTCGATGTCTGACTTCTGTCTTGGGTCTTATATAGGCGAAGTGTTTCTTTCTTAAGAAAGATGTTACTTAAAGATAAAAAAAGCTGGGTGGTGGTGGTGTGGAGATTCAATTAACACGTCTTTAGAAATCACACTGGGAAAAGATGCCAAGGAATGCGGGAATTAAGAAACCCCAATGACCTCTGGAGCAAGGCCCTGGCCATGAATGGGCAGAAGGCTTTGCCATGCCCGGAAGATGTTAGTCTGCCTGAGAGCCTTTTACGAGGATCCGTGAAGTGGATTTTCACAGTCCACTCTCTGGTACATGGGCTCTTTTTCTCCACACCCCAAAACGGAGTTCCCTCTGGGGGTCAGACATGGAAAGTTCTTGGGGTAATAAGAGGGCCTACCCTGGTTTCCCTAAATTAATCTCATCTTGTAAATGTCATCTGCATAAAGCCATCAGTTCTTGTCCATCTTGAGGTCTGTCTCTGGCCAGGATCCCATTCAGAAAAAACACAGAAAGTAACTAAGCCTTTACTGTCATCTCTTTACAGGCACATCCATAACACACGCCCATTTTTCTTAAAATCCTCGTTCCCCATTCACCTCACTCACCATTTCACAGCTCACAGGTCATTGCTTCCCACACCCTCCTCCTCCCAGCCCCGAAGTCTAAGACCTCAACCTGCGGGGCGCTTGCCGCCCCCACCCCCTCACCTCCCACCCCCGCATCCTCCATTCTTACTTTCTAGATCTGTCTTCTTCTCCTGTGAGAAGGTGCTCCCCCTTAAGTCAAGCCGGTTCCGTCTGCCTTTCCAATTTTGCTGTCTTTTATTTTTTGAAATATATTTTTATTGACTTCAGAGCGGAAGGGAGAGGGAGAGATGGAAACATCAATGATGAGAGAGAATCATGGACCTGCTGCCTCCTGCACGCCCCCCACTGGGGATCGAGCCCACAACCCGGGTGTGTGCCCTTGGCCGGAATCAAACCCAGGACCCTTCAGTCCGCAGGCCGACGCTCTACCCACTGAGCAACACCGGCCGGGGCCATTTTGCCGTCTTTTAATCTGTCCTCAATGCTTGTACCTTATCGCTTCAACCAACTGCAGCCACCCCAGCCCCAGTGCTGCTCAGCGGAGGAGGGAGGGAGGGAGGGAGCTCCTAGCTCATTCCGTGTTTGTTTCTGCCACATCAGCTCTCAGCCAGTCCGACCGGGGAGGGTACAGTAAAAGGGAGCAATGTACACGCCCCATTTACCCCCCTTTCCTTCTGCTACTCACCGGACTGTTGTCTCTGTCTGTTAGGTTTTTGTGTGTTTTCTTTCCTCAATGCCTTCTCCTTTTACAATCCTTTTGAAATAAGCTGAGAGCTCTGTGCTTGTCATTTGGGGAAACCACTGTTGCTGTTCAATGTTGAAAATCTCAAGAGGCATCTGATGGCCCTGAGACAGCCAGCACCTTTGTATGAAAAAGAGAGAAAAAAGAAAAAGTGATTGCCTTTTCCTCATTTAACATGATTACAGTTACCTCAGAATCCTGTTCCAATCGTTCGGCCGGGCTTTCGTACTGGTGTGTGGGCGGGCGTCTGAAGGCAGGAATAGCCAAGAGGCAACGTCAAATGCAAGGCAAAAGGACAGTCTAGCCGGTGCAGCTCAGTGGTTGAGCATTGACCTATGAACCAGGAGGTCGCGGTTTGGTTCCTGGTCAAGGGCACATGCCTGGGTTGCAGGCTCCATCCCCAGTAGGAGGCGTGCAGGAGGCAGCCGATCAATGGTTCTCTCTCACCATTGATGTTCCTATCTCCCTCTCCCTCTCCCTTCCTCTCTCTGAAATCAATAAAAAGTCAATCAATCAATCCAAGGTCAGGAGGGGGACATACAAGCAGGGACTGAGCTCCTACTGAACAGAACGTGGTCTGGACAGGCTCTCGGTCCTGATCTCGGATGCATCTCTCATTCATTCGTTCTCTTTGAACCCAGGACCCTGCTCGGACACCAGGGACATATGGTCCATCTCCCTTACAGGAGCCTGGGCTGCGCTTGCCGAGAGCGGCCACGTGCCCGCTGGCTGCCCGGGGCGGAGCGGGCAGCTTCCTAGAACCGGGAGGGGCGGGCTCTGCAGGAAGGTGGTGGGGGCGGGAGGGCAGGCCTCACCCGCTCAGACCCTGGCCCCGAACCTGTGAACAGAGACCTAAACTGAACAACCACAGAACAGTTCTCCGTGAGCACGAGTGACCACCGAGAGAGCGCCAGGCAGCACCGCCTCTGACGGGCTGTACGGGCTGGGGGGGCGGGCTGGGGTGAGGTCAGAAAGTCCAGTAGAAGCCGAAGGACAATGACACGGGAACGGGAGGCGGTGACGAATTCGAGGACTCCGCGAAGCTGAGCTGGGAGCATCCACCCCCACTGGAGAGGAAGAAGGGATCAGGGGGTATTCAACAGCGGCGGCACCTGCAAAGAAGTTCAGAAATGAGAGGCGACTTTGTGGGTCCATGTGAGCTGAGCCGACTGTGTGTAGAGAGCGGAGTGAGCCTGCGTGGAGCCCCGCCCACAGCACCAGGAGGGCCTGCAGGAGGAGGGGGGGGGGGGGGGGTGGGGGGACCTGCAGCGGGGCGGTATGAGGGGGAGGGGGGGCAGGGACGCAGGGAGCAGGAGCCGGCAGGGAGGGGTCTGCTCACCTGCACCTGGAGGAAGTGGGGCTCTCACAGTCCCGGGTCCAGGAACACAGCTGAGGTGACCTCACGCGGTGGGTTAGTGCAAGTTGCTCGGGGACCTACAAGCACAGGAATCCATCTGCATCCAGAACCTTCCATGGGGGCAGACAGCTGTGCAGGTGAGGAATGGAAAGGGATCCACCCCGTTCTGGAGTCAACAGCTCAGTGTCCGGCTCTCCCATCTGAGCTCCGGAGCCGACCTTGTGGATCAGGGCCCAGTGGGTCCAGGCACCGGCACGGGGATTTGCCTTTGGCTTGGACACCAGTGCCTGGTCCAGCCAGTCATATCGGGGTGCAAGCTGGTGTCCCGTGATACAAGCCCTAGAATCTTCATCCCCCAAACGGCCCAGGGCCACGTTCCCTGTCTGTGTGTGTGTGCGTGTGTGTGTGTGTGTGTGTGTGGTGTGCTTTGGGTGCTCGGTCTGCGAGGAGAGTGTGGGAGAGAGTCTGGATATGTTGGAGAGACACAGGGAGCCCAGAGAGATAGAGAGATAGTGATAGACAGAGCTGGAGAGGAGAGAGAGGGGGAGAGAGAGAGAGAGAGAGAGAGAGAGAGAGAGAGATCCCAGAAGAAAAGGGGAAGGAAGAGAATGAGGCCCCAGGGGATGCTGGGAGGATTCAGAGCACGGGTGGGGGGTGGGGTGAGTCATGTCAGACACAAGCACATGACTCCTCCCGCGACACAGGCGCAGGTGGGAGTAAGGACATCGGGTGGGCTGGTTACTCAGGGTGCAGGGTCCACAAGAGGTCCCAGCCACGCAGATGGTCCTCAGGTCCTCGGAGGAGCCGAGCCTACTCCAGGGCCACTCTCGGTGCTGGGGTCCTCGTGGCACCCCGCAGTGTGCGGGCTGGGGTCTCCGTGGCACCCCGCAGTGTGCGGGCTGGGGTCCCCGTGGCACCCCGCAGTGTGCGGGCTGGGGTCTCCGTGGCACCCCGCAGTGTGCGGGCTGGGGTCTCCGTGGCACCCCGCAGCGTGTGGGCATCCACTCTGAGATCTCAGGGGACTATCTGGAACCCATGGACGGGGCTGGGGTTCAGCTCCACCCAACACGCCTGCTGCGAGGCTCCCTCCCTATGGGGGATCTGTGGGTGTGGGTGTGGCCGACGCAGCTGCCCGGATCTCATCAAAGGCGTCCAGACCTGGTTTAATAGTGTCCACATTCTGAGTGACTTCTGACCCCGTGTCTTCAATCCAATCCTCCCCTCTCTTCCTTTACACTAGAAAAAAAATATTTGATCTCTAGATAGTAAATTCCTTGAGGTCAGAGATAACTTTTCCTCTAACTTTGCGCTGTGAAAAAATTTAAAACTATAGAAAAGATAAAACATAAATACAATGGACACCCCTGTATTCTTCACTTAGACTAACCAATTGTTACTAATTTGCAATGTTTGCTCTCTCTTTAGATGCATATACACACGTAGTATATTTATACATAATATATACATTACATATGTGTATCTACATATACATATGCAGACACATACACCTTTGCCAAACTATTTGATAGCTGTATATGTCACGACACTTTACCCCTGTATATACTAGTCTAGTATATAAATCTCTTCAGAATATGGCATTCTCCTGCAGTTACAATGTAACTCAATGTTGCTCCGGTTCTGTGATTGGCTACAATGTTGCTCTGGCTGTTTTCAGAGATGACGTAATTTCAGCCTTGAACCCAGTCTTGCACCCTCCCTGCTTGACCAGTTCAGCTCAGGATTCCCACCCCAGGCGACAGGGACAGGAACAAGTCCCTAAACGAGTGTTAGCTGAGTGAGTGCAGGGAGAGGGGAGTGACTGAAAACCCTCTGTGCTGCCTCTTCGGGCTTGAAAAGGCCCGTGGCCCGGACAGCTCCTCACCTCCCGGCGGGAGCCAAACGGCCTTCGGGCTTCTCATTGATCTTGGCAGCCACCTGCCCCCGGCCGGATCTGTATTCCGCGAGGGTGGCCTTTTTGGTGCTTAGATGGGTGGTATTTAAGTCACGAGTGGCCGGGGGAATGGTCAGGAACTTGGCAAACCCTGTCCAAAGCGAAATAAGTGAGAATTACTGTTCATCAGTCTTCCTTTACCTCCCAGGCTACAAAACCACTCTCAGCTCCGAGAAGCGAACCCGTTTATCGCAAGGGAAGTGGCAGGCGGCTCCCCACGTAGGATTTCACTTCCACCAACAAAGAAGCCACAGCTTCTGCTGTGATTGTTCATTGTGTCGGGGGGGCCCCTCACAAAGAGGCTTTTGTGGAACTGACAGCTCGCTCGTCGCCCGGGCACACCAGGCAGTGCGCTCGGAGGAGAGGAACGTTTGCTCTCCTCTGTGCACAGCCCAGCGGAAACTCCTGCTGAGGGAACCGCCTTGATGGGGAAGAGTCAGGTGCGGGCTGCGCACACAGGGGTACCCACAGCAGTGGCCCCCAGTCCTGGCACCCACAGTGTGGCATCCTCACCATGGTAGCAGGTAGCCGGGCATCTTCAGCGTTAAGCCCCTGAAGAAATCCTGTAGAATAAAGAGGTAATATGCAAATTAACCTTCACGCCCTCACAAGATGGCTGCCTACAACCAGGCCAGCAGGGGGTTTAGTGAGGGACGACCAAACGACTGAACAAGTAGGCTGCGTGGGGTGACCAGGCTGGCAGGGGGTTAGTGAGGGACGACCAAATGACTGAACAGCAGGCTGCATGGGGGGACGAGCCTGGCGAGGGGACCGTGAGGGGTAACCAGACCAGCGGGAGAGGGGCAGTTGGGGGCGACCAGGCCAGCAGGGGGCGTAGTTGGGGGTGACCAGGCCGGCGGGGCGGGGCGGGGGGGCAGTTAGGAGTGACCAGGCAGGCAGGCAGGTGAGTGATTAGGAGCCAGCGGTCCAGGATTGTGAGAGGGATGTCCGACTGCTTGTGAGGGCATGAGGGTTAATTGGCAGTTGGACATCCCCGAGGGGTCCCAGATTGGAGAGGGTGCAGGCTGGGCTGAGGGGACCCGCCCATGCACGAATTTCATGCACTGGGTCTCTAGTGTGTTTCATAATCACGACTGCCTTTTATGGGAAAGAGAGCTGCATTTGCCCCCGCCGGTTTGACTCAGTGGCTAGAGTGTCGGCCCAAGGATGCAAGGGTCATGGGTTCGATTCCCAGTCAAGAGCATGTACCTCGATTGCAGGGTCCTGGCGTATATGGGAGGCAACCCATCGATGTGTCTCTCTCACATCGATGTTTTTCTCTCTCTCTCCCCTCCTCCCTCCTTCCTCCTATCTCTAAAAGTCAATGGACAAAATATCCTCCGACGAGGATTTAAAAAAAAACTCCACAAAAAACGAAAAAGCTGAATGTCAGTCTCGTTCTGCATCCGACTGTTCATTTTCCTTTTTTTGTCCAACATTCCCTCGCTTCCTCCAAGACTGTGCGTCCCGAGTGCTGGCTTAAGCACCTCAGCGGGGTTACCGCCAGGAAATGCTAAGGGCGCATCATATGTCCCCCTCACGTGTCCCGTGAAACACAAGGTCATGGGGAACATGTCTGTTTTGCACGTTGGCCTCCTTCTCTCCCAACCGCTGTGTGCAAGGCTGAGATCAGACCCCGGGGCGGGCCCGGACTCTGTTCTGCAAACGGCAGTGGTTCTGTGCGGGGTGCTCCCTCTGTCCCAGGCCCTGCTGTTCATCGGACGTCATGTGCCCCCAGCCTAGCAAACCCCTCGTCTAAATCACACTGTTTCCTGCGCGAGGAGCAGGTGACACCCCGAAGCAGAGGGCGTGAAAAGCCGAGGGGCTCCATCTGCTACACGGGGCGTGATGTCGTGCAGGACGGGGACGGGGACAGGGACAGCCACCAGGATTGCGAGGTGCAGGCCCTTTAAAGGAGCGAAGCTAGGGCCACACTCTGGTTTTTCATGAACCGCATTAGCCTCTCCTTTTCCTTTAAAACCCAACAACAGCTTTCTTAAAGGAAGTGGTAACACGTTAGTTACAACAATCACAGTGTTTGATAAACAAAACGGCAGCCGATGAGACTGCCAACCGTGGGGATGAAAAGCGCATTGTGCTGCCGCTGGAGCGGCCGGTGCTGAGCGCAGATGAGGGGGGTGGGGTGGGGGCACTGACTAGGGCAGCTGTGGCTTTATGAGGCGTCCCGTGACAGCTCCCTCCGCCCCCAGGCCTCCTAGGTCACCGTGTGCTGTAGATCACCCCGTGTGCTATAGGTCACCCGTGTGCTGTAGATCACCCCGTGTGCTGTAGATCACCCCGTGTGCTGTAGGTCACCCCGTGTGCTGTAGGTCACCCCGTGTGCTGTAGGTCACCCCGTGTGCTGTAGGTCACCCCGTGTGCTGTAGGTCACCCCGTGTGCTGTAGATCACCCCGTGTGCTGTAGGTCACCCCGTGTGCTGTAGGTCACCCCGTGTGCTGTAGATCACCCCGTGTGCTGTAGATCACCCCGTGTGCTATAGGTCACCCTGTGTGCTGTAGATCACCCCGTGTGCTGTAGATCACCCCGTGTGCTGTAGGTCACCCTGTGTGCTCTAGATCACCCCGTGTGCTGTAGGTCACCCCGTGTGCTGTAGATCACCCCATGTGCTGTAGATCACCCGTGTGCTGTAGGTCACCCCGTGTGCTGTAGGTCACCCCGTGTGCTATAGGTCACCCCGTGTACTGTAGGTCACCCTGTGTGCTGTAGGTCACCCCATGTGCTGTAGGTCACTCCGTGTGCTGTAGATCACCCCGTGTGCTGCAGATCACCCCATGTGCTGTAGGTCACCCCGTGCTGTAGGTCACCCCGTGTGCTGTAGCTCACCCCGTGTGCTATAGGTCACCCGGTGTGCTGTAGGTCACCCCGTGTGCTGTAGGTCACCCCGTGTGCTGTAGATCACCCCATGTGCTGTAGATCACCCGTGTGCTGTAGGTCACCCCGTGTGCTGTAGGTCACCCCGTGTGCTGTAGGTCACCCTGTATGCTGTAGGTCACCCCGTGTACTGTAGGTCACCCCGTGTGCTATAGGTCACCCCGTGTGCTGTAGGTCACCCCGTGTGCTGTAGATCACCCCGTGTGCTATAGGTCACCCCATGTGCTATAGGTCACCCCATGTGCTGTAGGTCACCCCGTGTTCTATAGGTCACACCGTGTGCTATAGGTCACCCCGTGTGCTATAGGTCACCCCGTGTGCTATAGGTCACCCCGTGTGCTGTAGATCACCCCGTGTGCTGTAGATCACCCCGTGTGCTGTAGGTCACCCCGTGTGCTGTAGGTCACCCCGTGTGCTGTAGGTCACCCCGTGTGCTATAGGTCACCCCGTGTGCTATAGGTTACCCCGTGTGCTGTAGGTCACCCCGTGTGCTGTAGATCACCCCGTGTGCTGAAGGTCACCCCGTGTGCTGTAGGTCACCCCGTGTGCTGTAGGTCACCCCGTGTGCTGTAGATCACCCCGTGTGCTGAAGGTCACCCCGTGTGCTGTAGGTCACCCCGTGTGCTGTAGATCACCGCGTGTGCTGTAGGTGACCCCGTGTGCTGTAGGTCACCCCGTGTGCTGTAGATAACCCCGTGTGCTGTAGGTCACCCCGTGTGCTGTAGGTCACCCCGTGTGCTATAGGTCACCCCGTGTGCTGTAGATCACCCCGTGTGCTGTAGGTCACCCCGTGTGCTGTAGGTCACCCCGTGTGCTATAGGTCACCCCGTGTGCTGTAGGTTACCCCGTGTGCTGTAGGTCACCCCGTGTGCTGTAGGTTACCCCGTGTGCTATAGGTCACCCCGTGTGCTGTAGGTCACCCCGTGTGCTGTAGATCACCCCGTGTGCTGTAGGTCACCCCGTGTGCTGTAGATCACCCCGTGTGCTGTAGGTCACCCCGTGTGCTATAGGTCACCCCGTGTGCTGTAGATTACCCCGTGTGCGGTAGGTCACCCCGTGTGCTGTAGATCACCCCATGTGCTGTAGGTTACCCCGTGTGCTATAGGTCACCCCGTGTGCTGTAGGTCACTCCGTGTGCTGTACTGGAAGTGTGGAAAGTGTGGAGAGTCAGTCTGTAATGACTGACACGCCCTTTCAGGACGCCCTCGGAAGGTGCTTGCTGCTTCTCTCCCAGGCGTCCCCGAGGCGTGGTGTCCTGTCAATTCCCACCGCCTTCTCCATGGAAATAAGAAGGCTGCGAAGTAATCATTTCTAGGTGGCGATCTTTATTTTTCCTTTTGCCGTTTTCACCCCCGTAACGAGCATGTGATGATGGGACCATTATGTTGTCATAAAAGAAAGACAGGAGAGAAACTACAGGGAAACAGGGCGTGGAGATTGGATGCTGAGCCGCTCCCTCAGAAATGCCGCTGAGCCCAGCGTTGAGGTTCGTGGAGCCCGAGACGCGTGGAGGCAGCGCCCTCCGTGGGGCAGGCACTTCCCTGTGGCTGTGCTGGGGTTCCGGGTTCCGGGGACCCCCTGGGCCACCTGGGAGGGGGCAGTGCAGTCCCAGCAGAGAGCACGTGAGAAATGACCTTACTGGGAAAAGAAACCCACGCGGGTTTGGACTCCAGATAAAAACGCCTGTTGCTTCCGACTGACCGGCCTCAGAGGTGGGTGGGGTGGGGGTGGGTGGGAGGGGAGGTGGGGTGGGGGTGGGAGATTAACCAGAGTACGTGCATGCGTATCCATAGCCCACGGGCAGCCTAGGGTGGTGGAGGCCTGGCGGGGGGCGGGGGGAGGGGAGGGCTCGAAGGGGGTGAAGGGGGCAACTGGGGGGCATGAGTAATACTGTCAACAATAAAAACTGCCGTCTCCTCAGGGAGACCCCTCAGGCCTCGGGGAGGCCCCCTCCTGCACCCCAGCATTTATGGAAAAGATCTTCACAGGGACTCAAAGGCTCAGCCGCTTTTATTGACAATCTGAACGGAGCCGCCGGGCGGTCAGAGGACAGGCGGCTCGCAGGGCCCGTGCGCTCCTTCCCGTGCTCCCGCTCCAGAGGCATCACGGTCACGGCCGCTGACAGTGGCTGCGCTCACACTCCCGCACAGCGGCTGGCTTTTCCTTAGCACACGGTAAGGGTCCGCATTCTATTCTGGAAAAAGCAAACAACACCGGCCGCCAGGGAAGGAGCGGGGACTGGCCTCCTGTGCCTGACGCGGGAGCCAGCCCCCCGCCACACACACCAGACAGCGCGGACCCGGAGGATGTGGGACGGGTGCTCACGTGGGGAGGGGTCCCCCATGTGTCACATGGGGGCGGTCGGTGCCGGCAGCTGCTGCTCGCTGGGATTGTTGGGAGCGGACGCCTGGCCTGAGAGTTTCAGATGGAACAGCGCCGCCCGTGCACGTGTGGCTCAGCCTCGGACCTTCCCTCCCGCAGCCAGACCGGGCCCCACGATCCCTCACGGCCGCGGGCTGCCCACCGAGCTGGCGGCCGGGGCCATGCTGGCAGAGTGAGGCCACAGGGGGAGCGGGAAGGACTGTCCCCGGGTGGGGGTTCGGGACAGAGGGCAGGTGGCCATGGGGCATTCTCCGAGGCCCCTCCCCTCCCCTCTCAGCAAAGCAGCACCCTGCTGCTGCTCCGACAGCCGCCAGGGGCCCCGCGTGCAAAGGGACCCAGTGCCGTGGGCTGTTCCGCCCGCCGTCACCATCGCCCGAGGAGCCGAGCCGAGGGCAGAGGCGGGCAGGGCACACGTCTCGCTGATGTGTTACCAACGAGGGAAAGCTAACCCCCCATCAGCCGTGCCTGCAGGAGGGCTGCCGCCGGGCAGGAAGGCGCCACTCACTTTGGGGGCCCGGACACGCCCCAGGAGAGAATCTGCTCGATGGCCCGCAGCCTGGCACCTGGGCACCCACTGCTAGTCGCCCCCTCCAGGGCGCCTGGCCACGCGGTTCACAGCGCAGCCGCGTGGACTGGCATGAATGTCTGCAGGCAAATGATAGATTTGTAATATTTTCAGAAAAACAGTCTCCGAAATGGCAAGTAAGGAAGTGGCGTGCGAGGGCGTGGAGTCAGCCCTCGTGGCCCCTCCCGTGGGCCACACGCCAGTTTGTGCAGCGTGAGACTCGGCCCTCGGAGAGGGACCCTCGGGGACAGCGGGGCTGTGGCCTCCGTGGGAAGCCAGGCTCGGAGAGCCCGCCAGGCAGACCCCAGTGCGGAGTGGCGGGTGTGGGCCTGAGAGTCCGTGGCCGCCGGCCTCAAACCCAGACGGATGCTCGAACCTCCCACCAGCGCTTCTCCCCGCGCCGGCCGAGGGGGACGCCGGAGTTAAAGCCGAGGCGCCTCTGTCCTCCCCCAGCGGCCCGAGCTCCCGGATGGAGGCCCCCGGGAGGCGGCTTCACGCCGGTGCTCTGTGCGAGCGGCCGAGCCCAGACTTCTCGTGGCCTCACCGGTGGCACAATCAGCGCGCGGCCGGGAGCTGCCACACCTGATTTTGCCATTTTGGAAAGAACAGTGTACATGTGTGTGCGCCTGTTTGTGTGCACACGTGTGTGCACATGTGTGAGTGTGTGAATGTGCATATGCGTGCATGCGTGTGTGCGGGAGAAAGGGAGAGTGGCGGACGCCGCTGGACACGGAGCTCCGGAGCCGACGGCGGGCCGGCGGCAGCTACACGTCGAACCAGTGGGCGCCCATGCAGGCGCGGCTCCACTCGCAGCTGCAGTTCCAGCACCACTCCAGCTGGCACTGGGGCTGCGGGCACTTCATGTGCATGCATCCGCCTGCGGGCAAAGCACACGGCACGCTGCTCCAGGGCACTGAGGGCACCGCCCACAGCCCTGGGCTGTTTGCCTCTGTCCAAGCGGGGGTGGAGGAGACACCGAGGCCGGCTCCCTTTGGCGGGGACCCCCCCCCCCCCCCCGCACCCCGGCGCAGGAGCCCTGAGGGGATCGGGAGCACCAGGCTGGGCAGTGTCCCGGCATCTTCCCTGTGTGGGCCGGGCAGTGGCCAGCTCACCGACACCGCGCGGCTGGCGTTATTGGTGCCAGTGACCGTAGGCAGCCAGGCGGCAGGACGCGGCTCAGCAGAGGGCGCCGGCACTGCGATGGCTCCCACGCCCCGACCGAACTGCCAGCCACGAGGCCCCGGAGCCCCGGCCGCGACCACGCACAGGCGCCCCGAGGGGAGCGGCACGCCCCGGACTCACCGTTCTTCTCCACGGGCACGCGGCAGCGCGGGCAGGGCTTGGTGGTCTTCTGGATGGTCTCCCGGGAGGACTCCTCCCAGCGGGCCTGCTCGGCCGCCCGCGCGTCCACCCGGTAGGCCTGCGAGAGGAGACGGGGTGAGCGAGGTCTGCCGAGGGCGCTGCGGCCTCTGGGACGGAGGTTCTTAGAGACGGAGGCGCCCTCGGGCAAGAAGCCCGACGTAAAGGCGCGGAGCGGGGACGGGCTGGCGCGGAGGGCGGCCCTGGGCACGCGGCCTGCGTGCGGCTAAGGAGAGGTCCTGTCAGCGTCCAGCCCTTCCCCGAGGCCGTGGCCTGCATCCCTCATGAGCGTCCCCGACACGGATGTAAAACCTTTCCGGAGTGACCGCAAGTAATGGGGCGGCGGGGAGGGGGGGGCACCCGTGACTTCGGGGCTACCTGGTGACGTCACAAACAAACCAACAGCGTCTGTGCTCACACCGGCGGTTTGGAGGCAGTGTTTGGGGTGGGTGGGGACCAGAAATGTGAATCCTGAACACGCCTCGGGGGCTGCGCGGCCCCGGGAGCTTGGGGGGCCTTCCACTTGGGCCCAAGGAGGAGCAGGCTTAGCTGGGTGTCTGTCACGGCTTCAGTCACCCGCCACGCAGCAAGGACTTGGGTGGGGGTTTCGTGTGACTCAGCATTGCGGCCCCACGTGCGGTTGTGGCTCACACAGGCGTGGGCGCTAATGGGCTGATGGCGTGGAGCCCCGCTCCTTCGAGCGCGAGGAGGAGCGCGTGTGAGTGTCGGGCAGTGGGGGCAGGCCTCTCCTCCATACGTGATGGCTAAACACAGCAACTGGTGATTTCCTGTCTCTCTTCAAGGCCGCTCCGCAAGGTCACCTGTGGGGCCTGGTGCTTGCCCACGGCGGGCAGGTGTCCTGGGGCCTTGGGGGGCCTGAGCACGAGAGGTGGTTCAGAGCGGGACGCGGCGCCATCGTGCCTGGGGTCAAACCCCACTCGGCTCTTCGCTGGCGGTGCCACCGCGGACACGCCTAAGCACGGTCTCCGCTCAGCTGTCCGTGTGATGCGCACAGCACGCACAGACTCACAGGTAAGCGTTATGAGTGAGCTGAACGTGCGAAAGCTTAGCACAGAGTCCGACGCGCCCTGAGTGCGACGCTGGTATTTCCCGTGATCGTAACCATTATCCGTTTGCCGTCAGCATCAGCGTCAGCATCACCTTTTCCGAGGGGACAGCCTGGGAGTTTGCACGCACTGGGAAGACCACTGAGGCCTGGATTGGCCCTCATTCTGCTTCAAAAGCACAGCTGAGCCCACCTGCCCCTCAGAGGTTTTAAATCTGAGCCGAGGAGACGCTGCTAATACACACGTAAGCTAGAACAACCGAGAGCCTTCACGCGCGTTTTCTTTCCTCTGCAACCGCGGTTTAGTCAGTCATTGGACGAGTGTATCCTAATTCCAAGAGTCAGTTTAAATCCATTTTCCAAAAAGGACCAGATCGCCATTCACCACACAGCAGGCTTCATTCAGTGGGAGTGTTTCGGGGGAGTCCCCGCTCCGAAGGGGGGCCTGCCTCACCCAAGCCGAACGCCCAGACAACACTCACTTGCCCCCAATCACCGCAGAACAGCCTCCAGACTTCCCAGCCTCAGCCAGGTCCAAGGCCACGCACTGCCTGTGAGCAGCCTGCCCCCTGCTGGCGAGTCGGGCCACTGCATCCCCTCTCAGGCACAGAGATGTCAATGAACTGGCTTTGCTATTCTCACATTCTTGAAACGATTACTGTCCCTTTTGGGGGCACACACACACACACACACACACACACACACACCTATCTATCTCGGGAGAGAGAAGAAGTGATCAGAGGGCTGGGAAGTGACGGAGCCCCTGCGAGGCGGGCGGGCGGCGAGGGCGCGCCTTGCTGAGTTGGGACCTCCGGGCCGCGCTGTGAGTGGGTTTGGAAGAATGGTTCTGAGATGGCAGCACAGGGGGTTTCTGTTCTAGTGCAGCATGCCGGCGCCACTGCGGGTCCGAGCTTCTCAGTGCTTCAGAGGGGAGAGGGGAGGGCGTGATGTCCATCTGCCTTCTGAGAGGTCGGTGCTGACATGGGACCACATATGTGTTAAGCAGCAGGATCAGTGCCCTGGCCAGGCGGCTCGGTTGGCTGGAGCATCGTCCCACGCGGTTCCCATCAGACACAATCCGAGGTCGCAGGTTTGATCCCCGGTCAGGGCACACAGAGGAGGCAACTGGTCAATGTTTCTCCCTCACATCGGTGTTTCTTTCTCTCCGCCCTTCCTCTCTCTTAAAAATCAATAAAAAACATCCTTGGGTGAGGATTAAAAAAAAAAGAAACAAGGCTATAATGTGTCATTTGTTGGGAATTTTAAAATGCTTGTGTTCAGCTATTGTTACAGATGGAGGGACAGGGCAAGGCTGCCTGAGAAGAATGTGTGTCCGCAGTAAGCGAGGAAGAAGGTAGCGACCTGGTGCTCCGGCCGCGGAGATCTCCATCTCATGGCCTGCTGGGTCGGGAATTACCTAACTAGTATGGGGGGGGGGGGACACGGGACCATACACGCTAACTAAGGTCAGCAAGTTAGGTCAGGGCCTGCTACGGGCTGCCCAACGCGGAACTCGGCTGGCCAGAGAGGCAAGCCCACCACAAGGAGCTTCCGGGCAAAGGAAGTTCCTGCGAAGACTGATGGACAGCTCCTCACCCGCAGCCGGCACTCCCCCCACCCGGCGCTCCCCCCCACCCGGCGCTCCCCCCCACCCGGCGCTCCTCCCCACCCGGCGCTCCCCCCCACCCGGCGCTCCCCCCCTCCTGGCGCTCCCCGCACCCGGCGCTCCCCTCCACCCGGTGCTCCCCCCACCCGGTGCTCCCCCCACCCGGTGCTCCCCCCACCCCACACCAGGAAGGGAAACTCAAGGCGAGGAACGGACCAACGCCTTCCCTCTCCATCCCATCCCGGAATCCCCCCAGCAGCTACAAGCGGATGGACAAGCTCCGTCTCTGGAGACGCTGGGGTCTCCCTTCTCTTGTGAGGAGAGTAGCTACTCAGCCTCGGAGCAGCCAGCCGTCCCGCTGCTCCCCTCAGAAACCGCATTCCCCTCCAGCTCCGTGCTGGTGGCATTTCCGTTCTTTCCGAGGGAAGCCAGACCTACCGTGGGTCTCGGACCTTCGGGCCCCCAGGTGCCTGCATCCCACTGACCCACACAGACAGGGCTGGGCCGTGGAGGCGTCCCCGCGGGAAAGGGGGTGCCAGGGCGGGGGCACAGCTCATCCTGTGCAGAGCGAGGCTTCAGGGACAGAGCCGGCCCTTGTCTGCCGGAGCGGCACAGGGGCCCACTCATCCCGCACCGCGCTGGGGGTGGGAGGCGCCCCGCACGGCACGGCACACGAGGGACACATCAGGAAACAACGCGGGACAGACACACACCAAGAGGCCCGCGCTGCGGTGCTGCCATGGCGACAGGCCGTGTCCCCCACCTGGCGGGGAGCATCGCCTGGGGGCCTGGCCAGGCACAGGCCGCTGCAGCGCCCCCCCCCCCGGGGTCACCCGTGGGTCTGGGCGGGGCCCAGGAATGTCCAGTGACGTGCGTGCAGCTAGCCTGTGGGGACCCTGTGGGAAGTCCTGCCTGCGGGTCTGTGTGCCCAGCACCGCTGTTGGCACAGGAGGAGGGCTGGGCGCCTTTCCACACGGCGGTGAGCCCCAGCCTGCGGCGCCCTGCGGGCATGGCATAGGCGTGGGTGGGCGTTTGGTGGGCGCGTGGTGGGCGCGTGGTGGGTGTGGGCGTGGGGTTAGTGTGGTGGGCGTGGGGTGGGTGCGTGGTGGGCGTGTGGTGGGCCTGGGGCGGGTGTGTGGTGGGGGTGGGCGTGGGGGGCATGGGGTGGGCGTGGGGTCAGTGTGGTGGGCGTGTGGTGGGCCTGGGGCGGGCCTGGGGCGGGTGTGCTGGGACGAGGGTGGTGAGGGCAGCCGCCTGGCTCTGCTCGCTGTGAACGCCAGGCCCGAGCGAGACTGACTCGGCATCGCCCCTTACACCCTCCCCCGTCCCGCCGGCCCTGACAGGGAGGCCAGGCGGCTCAGTGTGATCACAGCGTCTGTCGGGCCCTCGGCGGGAGAGGGACAGGCTGTCCGTGGGACCGGAAGACACAGGGGCTTACGGGACAGGAGGAGCTGCTCAGGGGACGGTGGAGCTCTGAGGCCGCGTGTGCAAGGCGGGCTGCGGCTGGGGCGGGGCGTCTCCGTGACAGCCTTGAGGCGGAACCCCTCTACCGGGCCCTCAGCCTTGGCTCTCCAGGCCTTCACCTGCTCGGGTGAGGCCCCCCATCGTGAGCAACCCCTGGACTGAAAGCCCCCGGCTGCAGGCACACCGTCCACATCCCTCCCGCAGGCCTGGACCCGTGCTTGCCGACACCTGCGCACACGGCCTGGCCGGGACCAGAAGGGCCTCCAGCCGCCCAGCTCCCTCCCCGCCTGGCTCCCCTGTGCTGGCCTCGCCCGGACCAAAAGGGCCTCCAGCGCCCAGCTCCCTCCCCGCCTGGCTCCCCTGTGCCGGCCTCACAGGGACCAGAAGGGCCTCCAGCCGCCCAGCTCCCTCCCCGCCTGGCCTCCCTGTGCCAGCCTCACAGGGACCAGAAGGGCCTCCAGCGCCCAGCTCCCTCCCCGCCTGGCTCCCCTGTGCCGGCCTCACAGGGACCAGAAGGGCCTCCAGCTGCCCAGCTCCCTCCCCGCCTGGCTCCCCTGTGCCGGCCTCACCCGGACCAAAAGGGCCTCCAGCGCCCAGCTCCCTCCCCGCCTGGCCTCCCCTGTGCCGGCCTCACAGGGACCAGAAGGGCCTCCAGCGCCCAGCTCCCTCCCCGCCTGGCTCCCCTGTGCCGGCCTCGGGTCCAGGCCGCGGCAGTGAGACGCACGGGGCCCTGCTGACGGGTGACGGCCTGTGGAGACGGCGTGGTCAGGGGGAGCGCCCTGCTTCGTGGGAAAGGGGTGCTGGGACAGAGCGGGAACCATTGCCCACGGATCGACCTGCCCCCTGCGGACGACACGTATGTGCCGCCCAGTTCCCATCACGGAGGGGCTGGGCGGCTCCCAGCAGCCGGACCCCGGCGTGTTTGCCCAGAACGCTCCCGTGGAAACAGTCCTGCTGTCGTTGGAAAACGCAAACACTCCTTTCCTGTCACTGAGCTTGGGGCCTCCATTTCTGACAAAACATCCCCCTCCCGCGGGGCGGCAGCGCCACCTGGTGGAGGAGAGGCGCCCGCACCGCTGCCCCTGCGCCCAGGAGCGGCCAGAGGCAGGCGGCTCCCTGGGCCCAGCTCAGTCTCAGGGCGTGTGTGTGTGTGTGTGTGTGTGTGTGTGTGTGTGTGTGTGTGTGTGAGTGTGAGATAACTCTGTGTGTGTGTGTGTGTGAGATAACTGTGTGTGTGTGTTTGTGTGTGTGAGATAACTGTGTGTGTGTGTGTGTGTGTGTGAGATAACTGTGTGTGTGTGTTTGTGTGTGTGAGATAACTGTGTGTGTGTGTGTTTGTGTGTGTGTGAGATAACTGTGTGTGTGTGTGTGTGTGTGTGAGATAACTGTGTGTGTGTGTGTGTGAGATAACTGTGTGTGTGTGTGTGTGTGTGTGAGATAACTGTGTGTGTGTGTGTGTGTGTGTGTGAGATAACTGTGTGTGTGTGTGTGTGTGTGTGTGAGTGTGTGTGTGTGTGTGTGTGTGTGTGTGTGTGAGATAACTGTGTGTGTATGTGTGTGTGTGAGTGTGTGTGTGTGAGTGTGTGTGTGAGATAACTGTGTGTGTGTTTGTGTGTGTGTGAGATAACTGTGTGTGGTGAGTGTGTGCATGTGGTGAGAGTTATAGAGTGTGTGTAGAGTGTATGTGGTGTATATAGCATGTGTGTTTTCTGTATTGATGTGGGGCTGTATATAGCATGTGTGTGGTGTGTATGTGGTGTATAGAGTATGTGTGTATTGGTGTGGGGCTGTATGTGGTATGTGTGTGGTATGTATGTGGTATATATAGCATGTGTGTATTGGTATGGGGCTGTTTGTAGTATATGTGTGTGTTGTATATAGTATGTGTGTATTACTGTGGAGTGTATGTAGTATGTGTGTGGTGTGTATTGGTGTGGGGAGTGTGTGGTGTGTGTGTGGTGTATATAGTATGTGTGTATTGGTGTGGGGAGTGTGTGGTGTGTGTATAGTGTGTATGTGGTGTATGTTGTATGTGTGTATTGGTGTGGGGAGTGTGTGGTGTGTGTATAGTGTGTATGTGGTATATGTAGTATGTGTGTATTGGTGTGGGGAGTGTGTGGTGTGTGTGTGGTGTGTATGTGGTGTATATAGTATGTGTGTTTTGTGTATTGGTGTGGGGTGTGCGTGTAGTATGTATGTGGAGTGTATGTGGTGTATATAGTATGTGTGTTTTGTGTATTGCTGTGGGGTGTGTATAGTATGTGTGTGGAGTGTATGTGGTGTATATAGTATGTGTGTATTGGTGTGGGGAGTGTGTGGTGTGTATGTGGTGTGTAGGTGGTGTGTAGGTGGTGTGTATAGTATGTGTGTATTGGTGTGGGGTGTGTGTGTAGTATGTGTGTGGAGTGTATGTGGTGTATATAGTATGTGTGTATTGGTGTGGGGCTGTGTGTAGTATGTGTGTGTGGTGTATACAGTATAGTATGTGTGTATTGGTGTGGGGTGTGCGTGTAGTATGTATGTGGAGTGTATGTGGTGTATATAGTATGTGTGTTTTGTGTATTGCTGTGGGGTGTGTATAGTATGTGTGTGGAGTGTATGTGGTGTATATAGTATGTGTGTATTGGTGTGGGGAGTGTGTGGTGTGTATGTGGTGTGTAGGTGGTGTGTATAGTATGTGTGTATTGGTGTGGGGTGTGTGTAGTATGTGTGTGTGGTGTATACAGTATAGTATGTGTGTATTGGTGTGGGGTGTGTGTGTAGTATGTGTGTGGCAGGTAGGGAGTGTGGGGGTGATAACAGGTTTCTGTGAAATACTCCCCATGTCACCAGTTGCCCTAACAGCGTGTTTCCGAGTCTCAGACTGGACGTGACTTGCACGTCCAGGTGAGGAATGGGCATTTAGTGCTTTCCCAGCGAGTTGGCCAGGGGGCCTCGTCCCGCTCTGACCCAGCCCCGTGGGGCAGCCTGTGTTCAGGGGGCCTGCCCGGGTGGGGGGACGGGCTCTCTGGCCGGTGCCTGGGAGGAGGGAGGGGGTAAGAAAGCACAGGGCACCTGGCAGCATGTCCCACTCCTGGCCCAGCTGCCCTCCTCCTGGCCCAGCTGCCCCTCTCCTGGCTCAGATGCCCCTCTCCTGGCCCAGCTGCCTTCCTCCTGGCCCAGCTGCCCTCCTCCTGGCTCAGCTGCCCCTCTCCTGGCTCAGCTGCCCCTCTCCTGGCTCAGCTGCCCCTCTCCTGGCTCAGCTGCCCCACTCCTGGCCCAGCTGCCCCCTCCTGGCCCAGCTGCCTTCCTCCTGGCCCAGCTGCCCCATCTCCTGGCTCAGCTGCCCCTCTCCTGGCTCAGCTGCCCTCCTCGGTCTCCCCGCATGCTGACTGACTGAGGCGTCCAGTAAAGTAACATCAACATTGTGGCTCAGGGACTTCCTCCCCTGAGCCGACCACAGCCTGACCTGTTGGAGAGGTTTGGCACATCTTTCTGGAATGGACGAGGGAATGGCTCTTCAGGGTAGACGCCACCCTCACTCAACACCTGTTAGAAGTCTATGGGCAGGTGCTGTCTCGGGCCGGGCTGCAGGAGCACTGACTGCAGGGTGGAGATCCTGGCCGGCACCTGTGCCCACGCAGCGCCCTCTGCTGGAATGCTTTGTGTCTCATTTCACACTGACCCACCTTCCGTGAGGTTTCCGGGGAAGCGTTATGCAAAGGCATCTATCTTCAGGTTTGGGTCAGCATGTTCCCATCACTGTTATTGCCTTGAGTCTCCCCTGTGGCTCCCCTCTGAGCCTCTGAAGAGAAATACAGGTGCTGCGTTCTTCCAGGAGGCGACTGGCCTATCCGGACCCTGGATGTAATTCCGCTAGTGACAGTGCCTGCGACACAGGCCCCGGCACCGGTCATCTGTGCTGAAGGCCAGCTCTAACTTCCTCCCATTCCCCCGAGGCGAACATGAAGGCTTTAGTGGCTTCAAAAGAAAATTTGGGCTACCTCAACCTTTAATGCCGAAGTTGGTTGGTTCCTCTCGAATGGAGAGCGAAGGAGACGACTGGGTGGGTAGGGCGCCTGGACCGCTTTGTGCTAACCGATGTGCTGCTACTTTAACACGGACAGGTGTGGGGCATCGCTTCCTGGAAGCCTGTGCCCATGTCCGTGACCATCACAGGGTATGGATGGAAGGGGCAAGGCCAGAGCCCCAGGCTCTACCCTCCGGGGTACAGTGATCCCGAGGCGAGGGCGGGGTGGTCTCAAGGTCATGACCCAGCCAGACACCAGCACCCAGGGGGCTCCTCTTGGACTGCTCCTGGGCCCAAACAGAGTCAGCAGAAAGAGCTTTGCCGCCTCGGCTACAGAAACGGCCGCTCAGCCCAAACACCCGAGTCTCTCGGGGCCACGGTTAGAAGCTACGAGAAGCCTCGAGCTCGCCAGTTACGTGTGTTCAATGACACCGAGACTGAGTAAATACATCCGCAGACATACACTTCCCTACGCTCTGGCTTTACAGCACTCGGAGAGTTAAAGTTCTCTCGTGTAGAATTAAAATGTTCCGGAATTTCTATGACGATTTATGAAGCTCCTGTCAATACGACGACTAAGGGAGTTACCCGGGCAGAGGTGGTGTTTAAACCCTCGCTAACATCTGCATCAGGAGAGAAGAATGAGCCACCTCGCCAGCTGTGCTGCAGGGGCAAGTCCTGGCCCCGAGGATGGATGGGTCACAGTCAATAAACAGGAGAGAACGCAGCTGCCTTCCTGAGGCTTGAGGTGGCGCCCGGAGAGCTCAGCGGTCAGCGCTCTTACCTGATCGCGGCTGAAACCATGTTGCTAAACAGCAGCGATTCCCTGCATCGCACAAGGCGCCTAGCATCTCACGCGTGGAGGCGGTTTCTGCCCAAGAGTCTAAGCCAGAGGTCGGCAAACTCATTAGCCAACGGAGCCAAATATCAACAGCACAACGATTGAAATTTCTTTGGAGAGCCAAATTTTTTAAACTTAAACTTCTTCTAACGCCACTTCTTCAAAACAGACTTGCCCAGGCCGTGGTATTTTGTGGAAGAGCCACACTCAAGGGGCCAAAGAGCCGCCTGTGGCTCGCGAGCCGCGGTTTGCCGACCACGGGCTAAGCAAAGACGCTTCTGAGGGGTAAGCACGAGGCCAGCGGACGCCCCGGTGGAGAGGCGGCTGCGTGGTGGGACGCTCCCGGGCACTCCGATCTGCTGGGCTCCTCCCCGCATCCCCGCGACACGGAGGCACCTGCTCCCGCACACGGGCAGTCTGCAGCTCCACCCCGCGGGGCGTGGTTCTGGAAGGGTCCCCTGGCCCAGGAGCCTCTGCCCCCTTCCCAGGCTGCAGGCTCCCGGTCGGTTCTTGTGGATTCAGAGGGGGACCCGCCATGACCTTCAGGACGGAGCCCCCCGCCCCCCGCCACTCTGAGCCCGGGGAGGCGAGGGCTCCTTACCTGAGCGGCTGCCCCTGAGGCTGCGGCCAGGGCGCTGCACGCCCCCTCGTGGAAGGCGTCCTTACAGTCGCGGCAGAAGACGAGCTGCGGGGAGACGAGAGCACGCGTGTCAGAGGGGCTCCTGCTGGCTGTGGGGGCACACATGTCAGAGGGGCTGCTCCCAGCTGTGGGGGCACACGCGTGTCAGAGGGGCTCCTGCCGGCTGTGGGGACACACGTGTGTCAGAGGGGCTCCTGCCGGCTGTGGGGGCACACACGTGTCAGAGGGGCTCCTGCCGGCTGTGGGGGCACACATGTGTCAGAGGGGCTCCTGCCGGCTGTGGGGGCACACACGTGTCAGAGGGGCTCCTGCCGGCTGTGGGGGCACACAGCTCGCAGCCCTCTCTCGGGGTGCTGGCTCTGCAGCCCAGCCGCCATGGGGTGGCCCCGGGGGAGGCACTCGGCCCTCCAGCCCCGCTGAGCTCGGAGTGGACGGCCGCGGGTGTCTGAGCCCCGTTTCAACGGGTCCTCTGGTTCCGAGACAAGCGGCCCAGCCGACCCCTCAGCGAGCAGACAAACTGTCTTCCCAGGACCCTGCCCAGGTGACAGGCTGTGGGAAAACAGCAAAGCAAAGCAGGAGCCAGGCTGCTGCTGTTTTCAATCACAGAGTTTTGGCGTGTTTTTTGCCCGGCAACAGGTGACTGTAGGGCAAAGGTGACTGCAGGGCAAAGGTGACTGCGGGGCAAAGGTGACTGCGGGGCAAAGGTGACTGCAGGGCAAAGGTGACCGCTAGGGCAAAGGTGACTGCAGGGCAAAGGTGACTGCCAGGGCAAAGGTGACTGCCAGGGCAAAGGTGACTGTAGGGCAAAGGTGACTGCAGGGCAAAGGTGACTGCAGGGCAAAGGTGACCGCGGGGCAAAGGTGACTGCTAGGGCAAAGGTGACTGCGGGGCAAAGGTGACTGCGGGGCAAAGGTGACTGCGGGGCAAAGGTGACTGCAGGGCAAAGGTGACTGCAGGGCAAAGGTGACTGCTAGGGCAAAGGTGACTGCGGGGCAAAGGTGACTGCGGGGCAAAGGTGACTGCAGGGCAAAGGTGACTGCTAGGGCAAAGGTGACTGCAGGGCAAAGGTGACTGCTAGGGCACGGCCCCGAGTGTCTGGAAAACGCAAAGTTCTAGGAACTTGCAAGTTCTCCAGTTAACACTGTACCATCAGCCAGGAATTTAGCTCTGTTTTGCTTAAGATAAGACTGCTTTGAACTGATAAAGAAAACCCAAAACAAACCGGATGTAGAAAAAAATCAGCTTTATCCCTAAACCATCCCGTCCCTCCTGCCTCAGAGGACAGTGTCTGAGACAGCTTCCCTCAGGTTCAGGCGCCTCCTCGCCTGGGTCCAGTTTCTCGTTTTCACTGCTCGCCTGGGAGACTGAAAGCCCGGGACGTGGTTTAGGGAAAGACTCCTCTGCTGCACCCACACCCACGTCCGGCCGCCACCCTCCGGGCCTCAGTCTCACAGCTGCTCCTCACAGCACCAAGACGGACCACGTGCTGTGGGGGTGAACGTAAAGGTTCAGGCTGGGCCCCGTGGGGAGCTCCGTTGGTTAGAGCGTCATCCCCATACGCCAAGATCGCGGGTTCGATCTCCGCAAGGAGCAACCGGTGAGTGCCTTGGTAAGTGGAACAACACATGGATGTTTCTCTCTCTCCAAAGTCAATCAGTAACGAACGTAGAGGTTAGGTTGGTGGGAGAGGGTGTGTGTTAGGATGTCTTCCTGCAGATCGATGCCACCAGGGGTTAGCTTCCCCTGGGCTGAAAGCAACCCACGGACAGTGAATGAATCGGATCCTCGAATCCTCATAGGTTTTTCTTTTTTTAATGTATTTGCTCATCTTGGGTTTGCCTGAGACCTACCATTCTGCTCTTACGTGCTGTCCTGTGTAACTGTGTGTCACTGTGTGCAGGTGACAAACACTATGTGCTTACTGCTGTGTGTGACGGTGTTTGTTACTGTGTGTGTGGCTGTGAGTGTTACTGTGTGTGACTTTGTGTGTCTGTGTGAGTGTGACTATGTGTGTGACTGTGTGTTTGTTACTGTATGTGACTGTGTGTGTCTTTATGGCTGTGAGTGTGACTGTGTGAGTGACTATGTATGTGTATGTGTGTGTGACTGTGTGTTTGTTACTGTATGTGACTGTGTGTGTCTTTATGGCTGTGAGTGTGACTGTGTGAGTGACTATGTATGTGTATGTGTGTGTGACTGTGTGTTTGTTACTGTATGTGACTGTGTGTGTCTTTATGGCTGTGAGTGTGACTGTGTGAGTGACTATGTATGTGTATGTGTGTGTGACTGTATGTGACTGTGTGTGTCTTTATGGCTGTGAGTGTGACTGTGTGAGTGACTATGTATGTGTATGTGTGCGTGACTGTGTGTAACAGTGTGTGAATATGTGTGTGCTACTGAGTGTGACTGTGTGTTTGCTACTGTGAATGTGACTGTGTGTGAAACTGTGTCTATGTGACTGTGTAACAGTGTTTGCTACTGTGTGTAGCTGTGTGTTTGTGACTATGAGTGTGACTGTGAGTGAGACTGTGAGTATGACTGTGTGAATGACCATATATGTGTATGGGACTGTATGTGACTATGTGTAACAGTATTTGTGTGACTGGGTGTAACTGTGTGTGTGAATATGTGTTTGTTACTGTGTGTGAGACTGTAAGTGTGACTGTGTGTGTCTATGACTGTGTAACTGTGTGTGTGTGTGTGCTACTATGTGTGGATGTGTGTTTGTTACTGGGAGTGTGACTATGTGTGTGACTGTGTGTGTGTGTGTTGCTGTGAGACTGTGAGTGTGGCTGTGACTGTGACCGAGTGTGGCTGAGTGTGACTATGTGTGTGATTGAGTGTGTCTGTGTGTGTGTTACTGTGTGTGAGACTGTGAGTGTGACTATGTGTGTGACTGTGTGTGTGTGTGTTGCTGTGATACTGTGAGTGTGGCTGTGACTGTGACCGAGTGTGGCTGAGTGTGACTATGTGTGTGATTGTGTCTGTGTGTGTGTTACTGTGTGTGAGACTGTGAGTGTGACTATGTGTGTGACTGAGTGTGTCTGTGTGTGTGTTACTGTGTGTGAGACTGAGTGTGGCTGTGACTGTGACCGAGTGTGGCTGAGTGTGACTATGTGTGTGATTGAGTGTGTCTGTGTGTGTGTTACTGTGTGTGAGACTGTGAGTGTGACTATGTGTGTGACTGAGTATGTCTGTGTGTGTGTTACTGTGTGTGAGACTGTGAGTGTGGTTGTGACTGTGACCGAGTGTGGCTGAGTGTGACTGAGTGTGTCTGTGTGTGTGTTACTGTGTGTGAGACTGTGAGTGTGGCTGTGACTGTGACCGAGTGTGGCTGAGTGTGACTGAGTGTGTCTGTGTGTGTGTTACTGTGTGTGAGACTGTGAGTGTGGCTGTGAATGTGACCGAGTGTGGCTGTGGGACTGTCACTCTGTGTGGCCCTGTGGCTGTGTTGTTCTATTACTCAGCAGAGCTCACTGTGTCATCTCGCTCGCTGCTTCCTGTGGAACAGGGCTGCCCGGGGTCTGGCAGGGCACACACGTCACGTCCTATTAGCCAGTGGATGAGACAGGAAATCAGTGTCACGGTGGAGGAACACCCCGGAGCTTGATCACTTTGTCAGAAGAAAGAGGCCTTTTCCGACACAGACATGAAGTTCCCTTCCACACGGGGCCGGAGAACCAGCGATAACGTACAGAACGGAAAGGCGAGGGCACGGGAGCTAAGCCCACCACTTCGATGTGGCGACAGGCACGCAATGCGGCAAAATGACGCCGCGGTGACCTGATGCGAGGCCCTTGTTCCTGTGTTTCTACTGAGAGGGGACAACGGACATGGAGCCCCAGTAGGCAGCGGCCTCCTCACGGAAATGACTCCAGTCTCACACGGAATGAGTATCAGGGGTCCAATTTGATTAAAAAAATGGCCAGGTTTTAAATTTCATCATCCAGAACTCAAGATTGTGCACAAAGCGGTTGTACCAATGCTTAGGCCTCCAGTTACCAAACTGTGCCCCAAGGCACCCTGGGGTGCCACAACGAGCTCACAGGGTGCAATGGTGTCGGTGAAGGTCTGAGGCACACCCAGGCACACTTGACACCCGCTGGAGACCGTGGGAATCACTGACAGAGGCAGGCCGCGGCGTCCATGCCCCTCGTGCCGCCCTCCTCGTAACGACATCCTATGTGTGCAAAGCTGGGTTGTCAGAGGTTCCTGCGCTGAAGACGTCAGCAAGAAACCACGCGAGGGCATCTATTTGGAGCAGGAGATGTAGCTACTTAAGAGCAAAATGAAAACATATATATTTTCAATTTATATGAACTACTTTCTCCCCAAATGACTATTAAGTCACTAAGACATTCATTCTTACGTTATTTGGACCAAAATAGTTAATGCTTAGTTTTTAAAACCTGTAAAACATTATAAAAGTAACACATGCTTGTTCTGTTGGCTCTCCGAGCTCCCCCCTCGTTAGGTCTGATTAGAAGTAGTAAGTGGAAACCGTGTTATCTGAGCTCCACGAGGGTCGCTCTGTGCGTCTGCGTGGCTAGTTTACCGCCCCGCTGCTTCGTCCGAGCCAACGGGTGTTTCTGTGAAGGGATCTGGAGGCCTAGAGGCCTGTGACCGGGGTCCTTTCCTGGAGAGACTCCCCAGGCAGGCTGCACGGGCCTGGCTCAACCACCAAAAGGTTCAAGAGCAGGACTGAGGCCGCCCACGAAGTGAGGCCGTCGTGGCCAACAGCTTCAGCGACACGCGAGGCCCCACGCCCCTCCTGGAGGCCTGGCTGGTGGATTTGGGTCGTGCCTACCTGCCCACAACCACAGAAGCCAGTTCCTTGCAATCAATCTCTCTCTCTAGGTAAGTCGATAGAGATACAGATAATGAGGTATCAATATATCTGTGTGCATCTATAGATCTGTGGGGACATCTGAGCATATCTCTACCTACATCTACATCTATATATCTATATCTATATCTAATCTATATCTATATCTATATCCACATCATCTGTCTCTATCTCTAGCTCTATATCTATATATCTATATCTATATCCATGTCATCTCTCTCTCTCTCTCTCTCTCTCTCTGTATCTATCTATCTCTATCTCTCTATCTCTATCCTATATAATAAAAGGCTAATATGCAAATCGAGCGAACTGCAGAACAATGGGTCGCTATGACATGCACTGACCACCAGGGGACAAACGCTCAATGCAGGAGCTGCCCCCTGGTGGTCAGTGCACTCCCCCTGTGGAAGTGCCACTCAGCCAGAAGCCGGGTTCACGGCTGGCAAGTGCAGCAGCAGTGGTGGGAGCCTCTCCCGCTTCCGCGGCAGCACTAAGGACCCCTTGGGGTCCTGGACTGTGAGAGGGTGCAGGCCAGGCTGAGGGACCTCCCCCTCCTTAGTGCATGAATGTCGTGCACCGGGCCTCTAGTCTCTATATAATTTCCAAATGACTCTGTCTCTCTGCTGGGATCCTTAGTTTCCATAAAAAATTCCACTGGGTCAGTTTATTTTTTTAGGTCCGTTATTCTTTCCAAAAGGACTGATGTAAAAAACCACAACTATCTGAATTTTCTATGTGATTTGCAAAACTGTCGTTCAAAGTCCTTTCCACCTTTGTTTTTAATTCCAAGTACCGCAGGACAGCTCCTCTTGGAATTCAACCCCCGGGCCAAGGGCATCCCCACCAGGGTGCGCCTGTTTCCCTTGATCCAACAATGAGCCTGGTAATTCAATACAGTTTTCTCTTTGGGCTTAGCTGCCTGGGTGGCTGGTGCCACTGTCTCACTCAGCCGTTATAATGAGCTCACCATAGGTGCGCAGGGCGAGGTGTGCAATCCTGAAACCTCTCCTTACTAAATGATAAATTCAATAGCATGACTTTTTTCTTTTTTTCTAATAAGCAATAGCCCACTGTTCGTACCATGCAAGTCCTGTTTTTGCCTGGCAATGACTGTGTTGAATAGTCACGTTTAGGATAAATAAAGTCTTGGACCTGGACAACGTGTAAGACAATAGCCTATTATAATACGTGACATCACACAGTAGATACTTGTATTTTTTTTTTAAAGGGATGTGTATATCTACACTAATAAGAGAGAAACATGCAAATTGACTGTACATCTGCTATGCCCACAAGCCAATCAGGAGTGAGTATGCAAATTAACCCACAGAGTGAGCAGGAGGTTTGGATTTCCCCAGCGATGGAGAAAGCCAAGCTAACTGGCCAGCCCTGGCCTCCACTCAAGGCTACAAAGTTTCAATTATAGAAGATAAATAAATCCCAACAAAAATGCCTGTGGCCACAGAGCTGAAGCAAGCAGGAGGCTTGGGTTGGCCCCGGCGATGGAGGAAGCCAAGCTTTGTGGCTGGCTCTGGCCTCCACTTAAGGCTACAAAGTTTCAATTACAGAAGATAAATAAATCCCAGATACCAGGGCCTCTGCTTGGGTCGCCGGGGGCCGTGGCTGGCCTGCAAACCACCACAGGCCCCTCGCCCAGGCTGCCTCATGCCCCAAGGGAACCCGCACCCTGATCCGGGACACCCTTCAGGGCAAACCAGCCAGCCCCCACCTCTGCACCAGGCCTCTATCCTATCTAATAAAAGAGTAATATGCAAATTGACCATCACTCCAACACCCAAGATGGCTGTCCCCATGTGGTCAAAGATGGCTGCCCCCATGTGGACACAAGATGGCCAGCAGTGGAGGGCAGTTGGGGGAGGTCAAGCTTGCAGGGGAGGGCAGTTACGGGTGACCAGGCTGGCAGAGGAGGGAAGTTGGGGGCGACCGGGTCTGCAGGGAAGGGCAGTTGGGGGGGGACCCAGGCCTGCAGGGGTGAGCAGTTGGGGGGACAAGGCCTGCAGGGGAGGGCAGTTAGGGGTGACCAGGCCAGCAGACGAGGGAAGTTGGGGCAACCGGGCCTGCAGGGAAGGGCAGTTTGGGGGGGGACCCAGGCCTGCAGGGGAGAGCAATTGGGGGGACCAGGCCTGCAGAGGAGGGCAGTTGGGGGGGACCAGGCCTGTAGGGGAGGGCAGTTAGGGGTGACCAGGCCTGCGGGGGCGGGCAGTTAGGGGTGACCAGACCTGCAGGGGAGGGCAGTTAGGGGCAATCAGGCTGGCAGGGGAGCAGTTAGGCATCAATCAAGTTGGCAGGGGAGTGGTTAGGGGGTGATCTGGCTGGCAGGCAGAAGCCAGGCTGGCAGGCAGAAGGTTAGGGGCAATCAGGAAGGCAGGCAGGCGAGCAGTTGGGAGCCAGCAGTCCTGGGTTGTGAGATGGATGTCCGACTGCCCGTTTAGGCCCGATCCTACTTGGATCGGGCCTAAAGGGGCAGTCGGACATCCCTCAAGGGGTCCCAGATTGGAGAGGGTGCAGGCTGGGCTGAGGGACACACCCGACCCATGCATGAATTTCGTGCACCGGGCCTCTAGTATACATATATATATATATATATATATATATATATATATATATATATATTTCAGAGAGGAAGGAAGAGGGAAGGAGAGATAGAAGCATCAATGATGAGAGAAAATCATTGATTGGCTGCCTCCTGCATGCATGCTCCCCCCTGGGGATGAAGCCCACAACCTGGGCATGTGCCCTTGACCGGAATCGAACCTGGGACCCGTTAGTCCGCAGGTCGACACTATCCATGGAGCCAAACAGGCTAGGGAGATACTTGTATTTTTAAAATCAGGTACAGTTCAGCGTTTGGAAGCAAAGCCTCGATGTGAGAGCGTCCCAGCGTCAGAGCCCTTTCTCCCATGTATCACCTGTGTGACCCTAACATCGCTTTGCTTTAGCTTTTCTGCATCTGGAAAGGAGAAATATCATGCTAGCGAATAGTTCGCACTGCTTCTGGCACACAGGACACACAGTAAGTGGATTTTAAACAGAATTACGACTTTTATAAACAACACAGGTGATAGTAGAAAACCAAGGTGATAGTGAAGTGCCTTGGTCCCGAAAGCAGGCCCCGCACATGGACAGGAGCTGCTGCGTGAAGGCCCTGGAGACACAGGGCCTCGCTGGGGCCGAGCCTGTCAGCTCCCATGACGCGGCAGAACTGCCCGCACCGGGCTCCCTCACGAGCCGAGGGACCGTCACTGTCACCCCCTTCCACGGTCCAGCACCTCTGAGCGGCCCCAGGAACTGCCCGTCACGCTTATCATGCAATAGCATGTCAGTAGATAGTCATTTGATGGACGTTTGAGGCTGATTTCCTGTATGCTCGGACTGGAGACGCACAGAGGAGAGGTTTGCACACGTTCTCGCTGGAAACATGACAAGGAGCCCAAAGAACAGCTTCCAACGCTGTTGGAACACACGAGAGCCAGGGGGGGCCGGCAAGTAAGGACCCTCAAAGTGAGGGCATGACCCTTGAAGTGGCCTGATCCCTGTCTGAAAGCCGGACGCCTTTGCGCCCGCTGTCACATCTATCATGAGAGCCCTTGATTATGCGGCATTTATTTCTCTTCCACGGCTCCGCAAGTCCTGTCTTAAAACAACAGGCAGAATCGGATGCCATCGCGGGACCCTTGGCTGTCCTCAGGGAAACATTTAAGTGTCCAGGGCACGTCCGGGCATCCCCAGAAACAGAGGGCACATGTTATTGAGGGGTGGGGAGAGGACACTTGTCCAGAAGGTGGCAGCAGTGACGCCTGACAGCCCCTGTGTGTTCAATACAGTGACTCCAGAGAGCAAGGCGCCCCGGGACCAGCCCCTCGCATATGCAAAACGCGCTCTGACAAGACAGTGCACGGAGCGGAGATGGGGTTCGAGCCTCACGCACTAAGCCTTTTCAATTCTGGACGGAAGAAAGCCGGGCGACTGTCTTTCAAGTGCACGTCTTCAAATCACAGACTCTCACGGTGAGACAGTTTTAGCGGCCGCGCTTGACATGCCAATGGGCCGGGCCGATCTTTCACACGCACCCGCCATAGGCCTGAAGATCAGTCACGTGAGGGAGCTGAACACAGCTTACCGGCTGGACTCCTTCATCTTTTCAAATCCTCTCCCGGTCACCCAGGATGGCTGCACAGGCTGGCTAGGTTCCCACAGAATGCGGTGACGCCCATCCCAGCCTCTACGCCCCAAATCAGTGTAGTTTTAGGTTCGCTACCACGCAAAGGCCTTACTTCCCTCAGCTTAGCTTCCATTTTGCGGGGGCTCTTCAAGGAACTCGGAAAACCCCCACTTCCAACACCATCATCTAGTTGGTCGAATGCATGTAGGGACCCATTTGCTCTCGGTTGGAGGGATTTTGCACCCGCTGTGAGGACCAGCCCATGGGGAACTCTGCCGTCTGTTCCAGGACCAGGGGCCTATTCCAGACGATGCGGCCACTCAGGAGAGCATTTCCCCAGCTCCCTTCCCACTGGGCGGCCTCAGAGCCACCAATGATGAAAGGCGCCTGATAAGGGATGCAGGGGGCGGGGGAGAGGGGCTCTGGGAGGGGACTGCTGGGAATGGACTTGTCCAACTGAGACTGCAGACGGAGACGCTGAAGCTGATTTCCCACGTCAGCATAGTTATCTAAATATCTATATATATATAAAAGCTACTATGCAAAGTGTCCCCTCGGGAGTTTGACTGGGAGACTGGGAGTTTGATCGCTTGCTATGACATGCACTGACCACCAGGGGGCAGCACGAAATGAAGGAAGGCCCGGCTGGCAGCCAGAAGGCCCCGATCAGCCCTGAGCCAGCCCTAGGGACCCTACCTGTGCACGAGTTTCATGCACCGGGCCTCTAATCTGGGAGTGAAACAGCTGGGTCCAGGCCCGTGGACCTTGGTTCTAATTGCCTTTGTGGACCTGCTCACCGTGGAGGATGCTGGTCCCACCCACGTGCAGCAGCAAGGCTGTGAAGGCCTGTCCCCTCCCCTGCCCGCCGTGTTATCAGGACGGCCCTTGTCAAACCCTGGCATGAAAAGAATCTGAAGGAAATTGCAGTGCTTTGGCTAACACCATCTCTGCCACATGCTGTCACCCCAGAAATGTGTTCCTGGCCAGAGAAACAGCTCGAGTCACTACAGAGTCTGTGTGTCTGTGTAGGGTCAAGAGAGGCCAGCCGGCGTGGCTCAGTGGTTGAGTGTTGACCTATGACCCAGGAGGTCACAGTTAGATTCCTGGTCAGGGCACAAGCCCGGGTTGTGGGCTCCATCCCTGGTGTGGGGCGTGCAGGAGGCAGCTGATCCCTGATTCTCTCTCATCATTGATGCTTCTCTCTCTCTCCCTCTCCCTTCCTCTCTGAAATCAATCCTCTCTAATAAAAGAGAAACATGCAAATTGACTGTACATTTGCTACACCCACAAGCCACGCCCACCAGCCAATCAGGGCGAGTATGCAAATTAACCCAACCAAGATGGTGGTTAATTTGCATATCCAGGCCAGAGCGAAGACTGAAGACAGCATAGAAAGAAGCCAAGCGCTGCAGAAGGGAGCAAAGCTGCGGAGATGCAAGCAAGCTGGGCAGCGGAGAAGGAAGGGAAGCAGGCGGGGCAGCGGAGACCGCAGCAGGAAGCCCTATTGCAGGAATCTTCCTGCAAGGGGCTTCTAGTAAAAACATAAAAAAGAGTGGCCTGTGGTCACCCGGCCTGGCATTCCCTGCTCCCGCTGCCTCTGCTCCACGAAGCACATGGGCTGGTGGCACTGGCATGAGTTCGGCCAGTTTGTCGGAAAAGGATGCTAAGTGACTTTAGCTCAGTGCTTCACACTGACAGCCAACAGGTCGGAGGTTCAGGTGAGAGAGACCAGGGAGCATGGGCTCCGTGGCCTGTGGCCATGTCCTGGCCATGACTGGGAGCAGGAAGGCTCACTAGGAACTGCCCAGGACAGCCATGGGCTGGCCCTGGGACCCTGGGGAGCCGGGACAGGCGTGGCTTATGGCGGTGACGCTCTCTCCCCAGTCTCCCCGCCTTCTGTCTCACTCTTTGCCGGACCATTTAAGGGACAATTCCTGTGGTGATGGTCCCCACCCCATCCTCCAGCCTTCGCTCCATGGCTTCCCTTTTCTCCAAAGGCTGGCACAGGATCCGGCTGCAGGCGGGGACTCTTGTAAGCGCTGGAGGGTGATGCTCACCCCACCCAGGTTCACCGACCGATGTCCCAGAGGGCAAACTGCTGCAGGTGGCGATTCCCTTCAACATCTTGCGAGGATGGCTTGGTTTCACTCTCCATGCAGCACGTCCCAGACCTGATGGAACATTTGGCTCCTTCCGGCAATGGAGCCCTGGTCACAGCGCGTCGAACGCAACAGCACTCTCAAGCCCGGCCATTCATTAGTGCGCGTGTTTGAATACGGCCATTCATTAGTCAAATGAGCAGCATATGTCCTCGATGATGGCTAACGGGTCTCTAATCCTCGTGACCTTATCATTCACAATCTGCGCCAGGCACTGGGCTCTGCAGAAATGATTACACGAGGCCAGTCAGAATGGGAAACCCCCGCCATATGGCGGCGTGAGCCCCTGTGTCCTGGAGCCCGCGGGCATCCTTCTGCTCGTCCACGGCAGGGGAGACCGCCCGCCTCCCTGGAGCACTGGGCCGACCGACCAGCCGGGCAGATGGGCTCTGGGTGGGGCCAAAGCCACACTTCGCCGAGACATGTGTCATGGGAGGCCTTGCAGCCGCCAACCGTCCAGTTACATATCAGACCACGATGGGGTGCTGAGCGTTTGGTAGGGGCCCTGGGAGCACCCCTGTGCCGGCCCTCCCTCCCCCCCACCGCCCCGCCCGACAACCTCGGCCAGAAAGCCAGGGCGTTCTTTTCTGGAGCGCCGCCGCGTTCTCACACGTGTGCCTGTTCAAGTGTCGTCCCTCTGGGAGAGTGTCCTCGCTCGTCTCCTCTTCCAAGCTCAGAGGGTTTGTTTCCTGTCCGTCTCTGTCCCCAGGACCCAGGGCCTGGGCCATCATCACGGTTCTCACTGAGTCTGAAATCTGTGTGCACGTCCCACCATGTCACATCTCGGCTCGGACCAGCCGCGCGCCAGGTCGCAGCTGCCTCCGTGGCCGCGGCACATGCTGGACAGGGTCCTGGAACCCTCTGCTCCGTGGCCACTGGGAGCCACGGACCCGAAGGCAGGGGGAGCCACGGACCCGAAGGCAGGGGGACAGCTCCCTGGGTGCGAGAGGAGAGGCGAGGGGGGCGCGGGGTGATGAGGACATCCGCGTGTGAATGGAGACATGCACTCTTCTCTAATAAAGAACGCGCCTGATTTTTAGCCCTGAGGGACTCGCTGGCCCTGCGATGTGGGAAAGACCAGCAGAACACAGGACACCAGCCCCATCGATGGAAGGAGGCGCCGCTGTCTACAGCGAGAGCGCAGTTCCCGCCGGCTCTGAGCTGTCTGCTGGAGGAAAGCCGGAGCCAGGCGGACGTCTGGCTCCCGGGTCTCGGTGTAACGGCCGCTCCGTCTGCCAAAGCGCGCACAGGGGACAGACAGCGTCCGCACCATTAATCACATGGCCGTCCCTGCCGGTCGCTGCAAACCAGTCTCGCTCCTCCTGTCCACAAGGCCACCCTACCTTAGGGGACGATGCAGGACGCAGAACGCGGGGCCAGGAGCCCACGCTGGGTCCCACTGGCGGGGCCAGGAGGCCTGCAGCTCATAATGTCGCCAGCCAGGGGTGAGCGAGGACACCCGCCATCAGCGTGGGCCAGCGCGGGGACACTCAGCCCCGCACGGTGCAGGCAATGGGCCTCTCGCTGACGTAGTTTACAGAGATCCCGGCGCGTTACGTGGGTCACGCTTCCAAAGACGGCCCCGCAGGACGGGCGATGGGAGTCAGGGCGGGACGTGGGCCGCGTCCCCGAAGCCATGCACACACAGTGGGGGGCTGGAGCACACCTCGCGGCCGTGGGCTGACCATTCCTTCCCCCACCAGCATCTGCTGGGAGCCGGTCGTGCTGGGTGGGGCTGGCCACAGAAGGGGGGACGGCTCTGGGGGGCTGCTCTGTGGGAGCCACTCCCATCCTCTCCTCCCCGCGAACCCCCAAGAGCGCCGCCTTGACTCTCAACTAGGAAATCCGTTAGGGCCGACTCCCTGCGCCCATGCCCGGGGCGCTGCTTCCCCGCTGCCCTGAGCCTGCCGGTCCGCACTCCCACCATCTGCCCCACATAACCCCCTAGACCCAGGCTCCCAAGGCGGGGAGCTCGGTGTGCTCCCCCTCGTGCTCTGAGGAGCGGGGAAGGGACGGCGCCCACACCGACAGTCGCTCTCTCAGGCGGGTGCCTGCCGGCGGCCCTCCCACACCGGCGTCTGGCCGCGGTCCCGGCCCCGCGGACACTGCAGGTCCCGCAGGCGAGCTCCATGGCTGTGGGAACGGGACAGCCCTAATGTCAGGCTGCGTCACGCGTGTCTGTGAGCCCCAGGCCAGGAGGGCCGGTGAGGCCGTGCCGATGCATGTGGAACGCAGCAGGGAGCAGAGGGAAGGGAGGCTGCGTGGATGCCGCGGGCAATGTGGAATGCGCGGCTGTTTGCCCCCGTGACGCCTCCGGGGCCATCCCGGGCGCTGGGAAGAATCCAGAGGCACAATTCCCGTGACGCTCCTCCATCCTTTATCCAAGGAAAATGCGAGGAGACGGCTACAGAGATCACGTCCAGAGGGAGTGTCCTCGCCCACGTACACACCGCCCTCCAGCAGTCCACGCGCGCAGCACACTGTACGGGGGAGCGGTCCTCACGCGCCGTGGCCATGCGGTTGACAACACCCCTCCACGCCTCAAGCATTTTGGACAGAAATCTCTTAGCTGATCAGACCCTACGTGTGTGCTCTCGGGCCAGTGACAGCGGCTCCCGGGGGAGGAAGGGTCTTCGAGAAACGTGGCCGAATGGCTCTCCCCGGGACACCATGGGCCGGCCCTTCCCAAGGGCCAGGCAGGGCCTTCCGCACGGAAAGCGCTTCTCGGCTCCAAGGAACGTCGTGTGCGGGGCGTTTCAGATCGCCAGGAGGGTCCACGGGATCACGTAAGGCCGTCACTATGGAAACGAACGCAAGCCCCCACCGTGGTGTGACATTCCGCCGTGAACAGCGACCATGAGTAAGTCTACACCCTATTTGAGATCATGTGCTAAACCCACTGCTCCTCCCCAGCCGATCCCGCCACCCACAGCCCCCAGGGCAGCGTCCGATTTCACTGCCCAGGTCCCGGCAGCTCCCTGAGATCCACGGAGCCCCCTGTCCCTGTGAATCCCGGCGCAGCCCATCCTCATCGCGCCGGTCCATCCTGCTGTTCAGCTGAGAAGCGGAATTGGAGACATCCCCGGGAGAATCAGACAGCAAGGTACACTGTCTTACGTGGATCATGAGTGGAAGTGCCACGCCGGCACCCTGTCCTGTTTGGTTCCGGGGCCAGGATGAGAAAGAGGTGGGTGCAGGGCCTGGGCACACCATGGACCCGCCGGGTGGGCAGCTGGGCGCGTGTAGGGGGCTGCCCTTGGAGAGGTGGTGGGGACACTGAAGGCTCAGCCCCCGGGCAGGGAGCAGCAGGGAGCCTGGGCAGGCACGTGGGTAGGGGATGTGAGTGAGAGTGAGTGTGAGTGTGAGAAGGTGTGCCAGTATATGAGAAAGTGTGTGAGAGGGAGTATGTGGGGCTGAGAGTGTGTGGGAGTGGGTGTGTGAGAATAAGTGTGAGTGTGTGTGAGTACTCGTGTGAGAATGAGAGTGTGGCTGAGCATGGTACGAGTGGGTGGGTATGAGTGTGCACGTGTATGAGAGTGAGAGGAGAGTGAGAGTGAGTGAGTGTGTCTCACGTGGGAGCAATGTGCACACTTGTATGGTGGCGTGGGCGATGTTTGTAAGTGGCACAGGCCAAGTGGCCGCTGGCCGCCCTGGTACCTGCACCCCTGGGGCCATGTCTGGGCATGGCGGCTGCGCTGCTGCAGCTCTGAGCGCCTCTCCCCCACTGCGCCCTCTTCCCCACCTCTCCTGGTCGGGGGCAGGCACACGGCCTGCAGCTCTGAGCAGCTGCGCATGCCCTTCAGGGAGACCAGGCCGGGAGAAACGGAGCAGCTGCATCATGAGTGATGAGGCCTGCACATCATGGCTGCTGCCTGGGGCCTGCCAAGGACTGTGCTCCGAGGCCTGGTCCCCGCCGGCCAGCTCGCAGCTCCCAGCTCCCGGCTCCCAGCTCCCAGCTCCCAGCTCCCGGCTCCCAGCCCAGCTCCCAGCTCCCAGCACCCAGCTCAGCTCCCAGCTCCCAGCTCCCAGCACCCAGCTCAGCTCCCAGCTCCCAGCTCAGCTTCCAGCTCCCAACTCCCAGCTCCCAACTCAGCTCCCAGCTCCCAGCTCAGCTCCCAGCTCCCAGCTCAGCTTCCAGCTCCCAACTCCCAGCTCCCAGCTCAGCTCCCATCTCCCTGCTCAGCTCCCAGCTCCCAGCTCCCAGCTCCCGGCTCCCAGCTCCCAGCTCAGCTCCCAGCTGCCAGCTGCCAGCTCCCAACTCCCAGCTCCCAGCTCCCAGCTCAGCTCCCAGCTCAGTCCCCAGCTCCCAGCTCAGCTCCCAGCTCAGCTCCCAGCTCCTGGCTCCCAGCTCCCAGCTCCCTGATGATGGGAAGTGAGAGGTTTCCTGCTATCTGCTCTCAGGCCATGTGAGCTTGGGGAGGACCTCGCACAGGAGGGCAGGGAGGTCCGGTGAGGTGAGCAATCACGGGACAGGAAGAAGTGCGATTGAAACACATCACTCCTCTCACGACCAAGGCTCTGTGATGGGTCTAGGTGACAGGAGCTCAAGGACCGAACGTTACTGCAGCAGTTTAATCCTCAGAAGGATTTGTGATTCCTTAAAACAGAACAAAACAAAACACAAAACATAAAAAACAGCAATCATCCACACCTAAGAACAGCAGGAAGGGGCCGGGGGGTGGGTGGCTAGGTGCTTGCAGACCCGGGTCTGACAGGAGTGGCCTCTGCACAAGACCAACCCCTCCTTCCCTCACACTGAGACAGCAGCATGCACGCACGGCTCCCCTGCCTGGCCAATCTCACTGTGTGATTGATACGTGAATACTGTGAACGATAACATAAACCATCGCACTTTTCCAGGACACTTGCAAGCTCTAGTTTCATTGTGAGGCAGGATTTATTACCTCTGTTTTGCTGATGAGACCCGAGAGACCCTCTTTCAGAGTCTGGGTACCATGGCAACAGGCAGGACCGAAGGTGATACAGGGCTCTCTGCGAAAGCTAATGCGGCATAAGCTCATGGCCTGGGAACAAGTCCGTCCGTCCATCCATCCATCTATCCATCCACTCAACTATCCACTTATCCATCCACCCACCCACCCACTCATCCACCCACTCATCCACCTACTCATCAATCCATCCATCCACCCACCCATCCACCCAATCATCTATCCATCCACTCATCCATCCATCCTGGGAACAAGTACACCCATCCATCAATCCACTCATCCATCCATCCATCCATCCATCCATCCATCCATCCATCCATCCACTCATCCAGCCATCCACCCATTTACCCACCCACTCATCCATCCATCCACTCACCTATCACTCACCCATTACTCATCCATCCACTCATCCATCTACTCATCCATCTACTCATCCATCCATCCATCCATCCATCCATCCATCCATCCACCCACTCATCCATCCATCCATCCATCCATCCATCCATCCATCCATCCATCCATCCACCCACCCACCCACCCACCCACCCACTCATCCATCCAATCACCCATCCATTCATCCATCCACTCATTCACTCACTCAGCACATTTTTACTTAGCACAAACGCACATCCATCTCTGTGACTGGCACTCGAGAGAGAACGGCGACCAGAGACACGCTCTGAGTCTGCCCCCACCAGCGTCCTGTCTCCTGGATAGGTCTCTCTCGGGATTAAGCTTGATTCGGGCAGCAGTAATTGGGCTGCTGTGGAAACGGCATCATCATTCCCAAACACCTCCATGCCATAGGAGGCCAGTGCTGAGGAGGCCCAGGAGGCACTAGGGCAGCTCTGCCCTCTGCTTTGGGAGACCCATGTGTCTCCTGGACAGTGGCCTCCAAGCAGATGTGGAAGGTCTGTACAAGACCCCCATCACACATGCACCCTGTCCCAGCCAGGGCCCGGCCTGCCCTCCTTCCCCTTCTCCTCCCAGGTCTCCTTCCACTAGAAAAAAAAAAGGCCATTTAAAATTCATATGTACAGGTGTCCCCCTTAGCTGCAAGGGGCATGTTCCAATGCCCGCCGTGGGTATCTGAAACTGCAAACAGTACCGAACCCTGGATGCACTATGTTTTTCCTTTTGATATGCAACCTGTGATAAAGTTTAATTTAGAAACTAGGCCTAGTAAGAGGTGAACAACAATAGCTAATAAATAGAATGCTTATTGCAACACACCGAATAAAAGCCACGTGAGTGACGTAGGGGTCACTGTTAAGTGAAACAAGGGTGACTCGAACACAAGCCCTGAGCTACCACTGCAGTCAACCTGACCACCAGGCGGCTACGAGTGACACACAGGCGAGCAGCTTGCACAGGGTGGTGACGCAGGCCAAGGGCTGGCTCACACCTGGGTGGATGGAGCCAGACAGCATGGGATGTCATCATGCTCTCGCCAGTGGAAAACATGCTTTTTCACGGGATCTCCAGGGAGGCATCCCAGGGACCCATGTTCGGGAGGGTGTGTTGTGATTCAATAGATTTGTAGCACCAGATGCAAAATCAAAGGAGTGCCCCCCCCCACCCCCCAGGTCCTCAATGTCCCATCTCTGTCCTTTCCACTGTGGGATAGGCCCATCTTGCCTGCAGCAGGCCCAGACATAGGGTCAGTGTCCAGAGATTCTGTACCACATTAAAGCTTGGTCCTTAGGAGTCCACGAGGGCTGGTGGATCTCAGGCAGTGGCTAGACTCATGTGGTTACTATGGAGGGAGCATGTTACCGAGGGAGAGAGGGTGCTCTTTGTAGCTGGGATTATATTATCACTAGAGGCCTGGTGCACGAATTTGTGCACCAGTGGGATCCCTCAGCCTGACCTGCGGGATTGGGCTGAAACTGGCTCTCTGACATCCCCCGAGGGGTCCCGGATTGCAAGAGGGCACAGGCCAGGCCGAGGGCCGGCTCACACCTGGGCGGATGGAGCACAATCAGGGCCGGGGAGGGACACGGGAGATTGGTCAGCCAGGGAGGGACTGTGGGAGGGCTCCAGGACATGTCTTGCCCCTCTCGCTCAGTCCTGATTGGCTGGACCCCAGCAGCAAGCTAACCATACCAGTTGGAGTGTCTTCCCCCTAGTGGTCAGTGCATGTCATAGCGAGTGGTTGAGTGCATTAGCATATTACACTTTGATTGGTTGAACGGGTGACTGGATGACTGGACACTTAGCATATTAGGCTTTTATTATATAGGATGGGCTTGGGAAGGACCAGGAGCTTTTTCAAAATAACCAATCAACTCCCCAAGCTTTCGTGGGCTTGTGCGGGGCCCGCCCTCTAACCAACCCATCTCCTAGATCTTTCAGGGTTGTGTCCGTTATCCAATCCGATCCTTTCCCGGGCTAGACTGACAGGCCTCTATGCCTGCCACTGTGGCTCCTACAGTGCATGTATTCACCTCCTGCTTCATTGTTCCCTCCCTTCACCAGGGATCTTCAGGGTCAACTGGTGGTCCCGGGGAGCGTGTGAAGCTGTGACTTCCTGGTGGAGCAGTGGGCTCAGGCCCCCTAGCTGATTCTGCTCAGTAACGCCCGATTCCCTGGTCTCCCTTCCTTTATTAATATCTAGCTACTCTGCACACAGCACTGCTCAGAGCAGCTTATACTTCAAAACTTAGGGATGGTTTACTTCTGGAATTTTCCTTTTAAAATTTTCAAACCACAGTTGACCACAGATAATGGACACCACACAGAAAGCACGACCACAGACCGGAGGGCCTACAGGACATCTCACAGAAGAGATAACGAAGGTTTAGCGATGCACCGGCCTGTGGACATTATGTAACTGAATGAGTTTCAGAAGGCCCAGGGGTGCGGCCACTGGGGACGGAGCCCGCAGCGGGAGTACTGCAGTGAGTGTGGGAAGGAAGGCTGGGCACCGGGACTTCCTTGGACAGTGGGGCAGGCAGAGGGAGCCTGCAGTAGAGGGTGCTGTGCTGGGTCCGAGGGCCACTGTCCCCGGCCTTCCACAGCAGTCAGGCTGAGAAGGGAGCCACGCCGTCATTCCTGGAACAAGGACGGTGCCAGACCAGTGAGCTGTCTAATCACCCGACTCTGAGGACGTTCATTCAAGAGTGTGATTTTTAAGTACGAGGCAAAGCTCCCCGAGCGAGGGAGGCGTTGTCTGCAGGAAGGCAGGCTGGTGGGCCGCACCCACCTCCCCTTCTCTCTCCTGTTGGATTACGAGGTGTCTGGGGAGGGATCGAGGAGGCAGAGGTAGGAAAAAGAGACAAAGACTTGAACTCCTTCACAAGGAGGAGGCAGTAGGACTCTCCCTATGTGCCCGGGGAGCAGGCAGCCAGGGCTCTCTCTGCAGAGTGAGGCCGAGAGCGTGGCGGGCACCTGCCTGGGCATCCGGTTAGGCAGTGGATGCCGAGGGCCTGTCCCAGCCGACTAACGGCCTGTGAACCTACTTCGTTGACTTAATCTCTGACTTGAAGTGTCTAAGTCACCTTTCCACGCAACCCCGAGGACCAGATTTGTGTCTGACGAGGAGGAAGGAGAAAAGGAGCTCATTGGCTCTGGGGAAACCTGGCCATTGCTTCCTGAATCGCCCTGAGGGTCCTGTCAGGCTTTCCAGATGGGACTCAGGCTAAGGACGTTCACAAAGAGCCGGAGGTCAGAGGTCGGGGCTGTCACCTCCCCCTCTCTCCTGCTGCCCCGCTGTCAGCCTCTAGACCCGTGGTCGGCAAACTGCGGCTCACAAGCCACATGCGGCTCTTTGGCCCCTTGAGTGTGGCTCTTCCACAAAATACCACAGCCTGGGCGAGTCTATTTTGAAGAAGTGGCGTTAGAAGAAGTTTAAGTTTAAAATATTTGGCTCTCAAAAGAAATTTCAATCGTTGTACTGTTGATATTTGGCTCTGCTGACTATTGAGTTTGCCGACCATTGCTCTAGACCAAACTGGATGGGAATGAGGGCTTTGTAAATCCACAACGTCCAAGGATTCCCTGCGTGCAGGGCCCCACACAGCGGGGCTGGGCGAATGGAGACAGACCTCCCTTCCACCCCACACCCAGCCCCGGGCCTGTCTTCCACCTGAGTCAATGACACAGGGAACCACGGGCGACCTCCGTCACCCTGAGCCCCTGGGCCATCCTGTTTCTACTTCGCAGGCTCGGTGGCCCCCAGTGTGTCACAGCGGGACTCCTGCAGCCCATGCTGTCCTCTCTGGATTCCTAAAGGTCTAGGCGGCTGCGTGCTACACTAATAAGGCACCACTGCATATCAATAAAAATATTTAAATACCAAAGGACACCAAGGGAATATTTCCTTTGGGATATTAATGTGTAACGAGCTACACTAACAGGGAGTTTGGAGCAGTCTCTGCTGACCCACGGCCTCAATGCCGAGGAGAAAGCAGGTGACGCAAGCTGCACATTCTCACACGGCACTTGAACTGGACCCTGTGGCGCAGCTCCGAGGAGCCTGTTTTTAGGGGCGCGTGTGTGTGTGTGTGTGTGTGTTTGTGTGTGTGGCGGGGCGGGGGGTGGGGGGCGTAAACCACAACCGTTTTGGAGGAGAAAAGAGCAGCCTTCAGACCAGAGAGTGAACTGTCTGTGTTCGCGTGTCTGCGTCTGCATGGTTTCACTTTTGCTTTTAAACTGCGATGTTGCCCTCTGCCCCCTGAAATCAAAACGCACAGCATTCTTTTTGGGATCCTTCATGGCCAAGATGGTAGCTTTTCTTAGGAAGTAAGATTACCAGACTCCACCAGTAGGTGACACTGTTCATTTATCAGAAACCAACCGGAAGCCCAGGCACTTGCCTGAGCTACAGTAACCAGCGTGTTTCCTGGTGATAAAATGACCGGGAAATGCTGGGGGAGCCTGGCTTTCTCTCACAGGTGTCTCCAAATCACAGCCGAGGTGTGAACAGCAGTTTGCGCCTGCTCTGGCCTCCCACATAGCATATGCTTCCAGAGAATTCCCTCTGCGCCTCAGCGCTCACTGCCTGGCCCCACAGACAGCTAGTGGCTGAGTTTGCCTATAAAGGACACTGGCATTTCCTGGTAGAGGCAGTGGAGTTTTCTAGCATTTCAGCCTAAATCAGAAAATGATACCGATTGCTGCCTACGATGGAAACACGCACACACACACACACACACACATACACACATGCACACACACAGACACACACACATACACGCACACACATGCACACACACACAACCATAGGTACTTACAAATGAAACATTAAAGAAAGTCTCTAACAATACACTCAATGCAAACACATCATTTACATCAACACACAGGTATTGGCATTTGCCTCAGTTTCCCGGTCTTGCAATCTAGTTCCCCGTCAATACAATCTAGTCCCACAAGCGGTGTGGACTGGTGTAGTCAGGCCGCAAAAGGCTAGATAAAGCAGATAAGGATCACGCCATCACACCCACACACGTACAGGGACACGTGTCTCTGAAGATGCTTTGCCAACCTCAGTATTCCCGGACCCTAACCAGGTTCAGAGATTAGGGAAGGCGGACGTCCTCCAAGTGGCTCTGGAGGGAAAGCCGGCCAGGCCCGGGGTGGGTTTGTCTGGGGGAGGGGAGTGAGGCGGGGTGCTCGGTGGGGAACGCTGAGCAGGGTCAGAGTCCTAGAGAGGGAGTCAGGGCATTCAAGGAGCTGAGGGGAGGTGTGGCTGGAGGCAGGAGACAGGGGGCGGGATCCGGGCAGGAGTCAGACCTTGCTCTGGGGGCAGTGGCCCAGCAGCTTGCTGCTGCTGACAGTGGCGGCGGGGGGTGGGGGGGCAGGCCTGGGGAGAGGGAGTGTTGACTGGTGATGACAACGCCCATTTGAGTTGGTGAAGAGCAGACAGAGATGGAATGAAGAGATGGAGGAGGGGCCTTTCGTAGAGAGAGACTGCCTGGCAGACAGGGGGCGCAGCAGAGGGCTTGGGAGGAAGGGGGCTTTCCGTGGACACCGAGCCCAAGGACAGCTGCCATTGCTGAGCCTGCGCCGCCGCTGGACTTGGTTCTTCCAGCTTCCCAACGTCTCCCTGAGGCCGCGGAAGAAGCACCTCTACTTGTGGACCGGTCAAGTTCTGGAAAGTTCTAAAGTGGCTTTGTTTGCATGTTTTCAGTGACAACGCACAGATTACTACCAAGGCCAGCTGTAGGTGCCACGCAGAACCGATGAGTATCGTTGATTAAGTCGATGAGTTTTGACATGATGAGCAGTTTTACTTACCTTTTAAAATTAATATCTTGATTTTAAAAATAAGAAAACTAAAGCTCAAGGTCATGACATTGGATGTCCGAGGTCACAAAACGGAAGAGAGCATTTGAACCGACATTTGTAGACAGCTGCGTCATATGTTTTTCTATTTCGCCATGCCAAGTGATGTGCTATACAATTTGTCATTTTCTTTTTTTAAAATATGTTTATACTGATTTTTAGAGAGAGAGGAAGGGAGAGGGAGAGAGAGAGAAACATCAATGATGAGAGAGAATCATTGATCAGCTGCCTCCTGCACGCCCCACACTGGGGATCAAGCCTGCAACCCGGGCATGCACCCTGACCAAGAATCGAACCATGACCTCCTGGTTCATGGGTCGACGCTCAGCCACTGAGCCACGCCGTGGGGCAATGTGTCATTGTCATGAGTGCTGTCGAGTTGTAAATCACGCACTGAAATTCCGATTTGTCTGACACTCCCACTCCTTGCTAACTTTAATCTTGTGCCTGTGTCGCTGATGATGGGAGACCGAAGGGCAGTGACTGGGCGGCAATACGTGTGGACAAAACCGACCCACGTTCGGCTTTTCCGTGCATCGCTGGGTGACAACGTCAGAAAATAACGTGAACTTCCTCTGGATGAGCCTTTCCCTGCAGGCGGCGAGGCTCCCCCACCCTCGCCAGGGAGGGTCTAGGTGGTACTCACTGCTGTTTGAGTCATTACATTGGACATTTGGACACTGAATGAAACACACTCCATTCCCAACATCTATGGGAACACTCAGGATACCTTGAAGAGCAAAAGTCAGTCCTTTCTTAAACGATTAACTCCAGGTGTAGAGTTTCCATCCAAAAGTTGTCGAAAAGCGGTCGAGGGAGCTGAGTATTGGGAGTGATGCCTGGAACTGACCTGCTTTCTGGGTCGTAACCCATGTCCTGAGCCCATGCAGTCTATTATTTTCAGCCTTCACTAAAAATTAAGGGGGCCAAACCACAATGTGGGACCACCTCACACCTGTCAGAATGGCTATCATCAACAAATCAACAAACCACAAGTGCTGGCGAGGATGTGGAGAAAAAGGAACCCTCGTGCACTGCTGGTGGGAATGCAGACTGGTATAGCCACTGTGGAGAACAGTATGGAGTTTCCTCAGAAAACTAAAAATGGAACTCCCATTTGACCCAGTGATCCACTTCTAGGAATATATCCCAAGAAACTAGAAACACCAATCAGAAAGGATATATGCACCCCTATGTTCATAGCAGCACAATGTACAGAGCTGAGATCTGGAAACAGCCTAGGTGCCCATTAGCAGATGAGTGGATTAGAAAACTGTGGTACATCTACACAATGGAATACTATGCCGCTATAAAAAAGAAGGAACTTTTTACCATTTGCAACAGCATGGATGGGACTGGAGAGCATTATGCTAAGTGAAATAAGCCAGTCGGAAAAAGATAAATATCACATGATCTCACTCATTTGTGGGATATAATGAACAACATAAACTGATGGACAAAAATAGATCCAGAGACAAATGGCAGGGGTGGTGGGGGGTGGTTAGAGATCATCCAAAGGACGTGTATGCATGCACATTAGTGTAACCAATGGACACAGACACTGGGGCGGTGGGGGATTACCCTCGGGGGTGGGAATGGCTGGGGGCAGGGGGTCAATCGGGGAAAAAGGAGACATGTAAAACTTTAGACAATAAAAAAAAAAGATTAAAAAAACCCAAGGGAGCCAGCACGAGAGTGCTTAGTGGGTGCAAGGTAACTTCGACAAGCGACATTCTTTGTCCTGCCCACAGGACCACCACAAAGGAAGGCAGGGGCCCCTGAGGTCATAGGAAGCCTAATTGGCAGACACAGTTCTAAATGGACCACATGCGACATTCAGCGAGAAACGAATCAGCTTAGCACGAGAAGACTTTATGTGCAGGGTCTACACAGAAGAAACCCACGAAGAGTAAAGAAACGAGTAAAAAGGTTGAAATAGGTTTCTGGACTCTCCGGTTTATTCTGGTTCAGTAGGGTCAGAGGTTAATATCGGTGGTGCTGAAAAGGTTCTTGTCATATTCGTAGTCTAAAGAGTGACTGTGCTAATGGGCAGAGAGCTCAGAAGTTTGTGAATTTGAGAAGTAAAGGATTTAATGAAAAGCACAACTTCTATTCTTTTGGACTTTCCATATAGAGTTTCGTTAATGGGTTATCACTATGGAAACAGCCACAGTAAAGGAATATCTTTTCTATGATTTCCTCCAAGAAAACATCGGGGACAACTGGCGGGGGACCCAGAGCAGAGACGTTCGCTACCATCTTGTTCGCCGGCCGAAGGCAAAGCAACAACCACCAGACACAACAGCCACGAAAACAAAATAAAACGGAAACCCCAGGAACGTTTACGCCACGCCCGCGCGTCTCTCTGACGGATGGCTGTGCTCCTCTAGGACTCTCTCTGTTTACACCCCACGCTGCTGCTTCTTTCCCATCCTCCCTCTCTCTAGATCAGAAGAATTGTGGACAAGGAAGAGATTTGAGAGGAAGAGAAAGGGAAGAGAGAAGCATACATCCGTGGTGAATGGCATCGAGTCCAAGCCCCTTCTAGACAGGCAGTTTCCCGGGGAGGAGCCTGCCTGGCTGTGTGTTCGAGATGTGCGTAAATAAACAGGGAGGATGCCAATGATGGAGACGCCCCCGCAGCCTCACCCAGTGCCACAGACACCTGTGCCATGTCGCTCCCAGCACGTGGGCCAAGACACGAGACGGGCCGGGCCTGCATTCGGATGCTTTCTTTGTGGCCTGGGGAGAGCTTTTGTGCTGCCTATAAACCCACTCCCCTCTCTGCCGTTTTAAGTGAGAAACGCACCGACGATGGAAGGCCGTGGCCCGCACGAGAGCGGCCCCATCGGAAGGCGCCTGAGTCTGGGGCACCGGCATGTCCGATGTGTGACACCCTGGCACGGTCTGCTGTGTTGTCCTCGTCTGAGGAAACTGGCTCCTCAGGGAGCGGCAGGAAGTCAGAGTCCATTGTTCCTGCCTGGTGGCTGCAGGGCCATCTCCACGCTCCTCGCTCTCCCGTGTCCAGGGCGCCATGTGTGCGTGGAGCGCGGAGGATGGATGCTGCTCGCCCTCAGCTACGCGTGAGTGATGAGAGGCGAGCCCTGCCGCTCAGCATCGGCCGCCATCGCCTGCATCTCATGTGGGAGCCCGTGTGCTTCCCCCCAGGCTCGCAGAACGCACATCTGAGTGGGGGAGGCTCAGTGTTTGTCAACCTCCAGAATGTGGATGACAAAGTCCATCTGAAAATCTACTGATTTGGGCCCAGCTGGCGCCGCTCAGTGGTTGAGCATTGACCTATGAACCAAGAGGTCATGGTCTGATTCCCGGTCAGAGCACATGCCCGGGTTGTGGGCTTGGTCCCCAGTGTGGGGTGTGCAGGAGGCAGCCGGTCCATGATTCTCTCCCATCATTGATGTCTCTCCCTCTCCCTCTCCCTTCCTCTCTGAAGTCAATAATAAAGAAAAAGAGGTGGGAAGAGCTTCTTTTTCAGATGCTCCGAGTCGTTGGGCCACCTTGTGGAGGGACACGGGGCTGCTTTCTCTAATGTTTAAGGAAGCAGCGTGAGTCCGGCTCAGTCACAGGCGCACAGTCAGAGAGACGCCCAAGGCTCCCTTGTATTTCTGTGCATCTTTGTGGAGAAAGCAACAGCTACTGAGCACCTATCCGTGAGGCAGGCCTCTCTCTCTCTCTCTCTCTCTCTCTCTCTCTCTCTCTCTCTCTCTGAAATTACACCCAGACGGGTTAATGTAACTATCTTTACCTGGCTAGTCAGTGGCAGAGCTGAGTTCAAACAGCTGGTTGGATAGAGCTTGGTGCCCTTCCCAGACGTGCATTAGAGAGAGATGCACGTCTGGGAAGGGCACCAAGCTCTAGAGAGAGATGCACAGTGCGGTGCATCCGTGGTTCTGCGCCGGGGCCTTGCTTACCCTCATCGAAGGCAGCCTCTGACCAGCACCGCCCAGGCATTCAGCTCCTCTGTGACAGCCTGAGATGCGACGTGCGCTAGGCCTGTGACCACAGTCCTCCACGGGGAGTCCCAGTGGCCCACTCAACAGGCACTGGCTGAGCGGCTGGGAGAGCAGCTCCGGCTCGGCCCGTAGGCCGGTCCCAGGCCTCTCAGTGCCTCTCAGTGGCCCTCATCTGCTGAGACCAGAACCCAGGTGACTCAGTCCGCGCTGGTCATGTCTGGTGCCCCGGCTCAAGGCTTGGCGCCAACGGCTCCTCTGCCGTCAGACACGACAGAGGAGAGCCCTTCCCAGCAAAGGGCCTTCGCGTCGGGGCCAACAGCGCAACCGCATTGGAGAAAATCAGGTTCCAAAGGAATGACGAGAGAAGTCATTGTCCAAAGACGATGTCCTGCTTCGTGAAGTATGACACATTCAGACCCAGGGCCAGTCACATGGCGCCCGGTCCTCAGGGGGAGCTCCAGTGCCCTCCCCACGCCCCCCTTTCTTCAGGCCCATGGTCATGTGGTACTCAGTCCTCAGGGGGAGCTCCATTGCCCCCCTCCTCTGAAGGCTCATGGTCACATGGCACCCGGTCCTCAGGGGTGAGCTCCAGTGTCCCTCCCTCCCCCCTTCCTTCAGACTCATGGTCACGTGGCGCCCGGTCCTCAGGGGCGAGCTCCAGTGGCCCCCTGTCCCCCTCCTCTGAAGGCAAGCCCAGGGTCAGCTCCAGAAGAGGTGGGAACGGCGGCGATGTGCTCCCAGTTGGATGTGAAGGGGGACTGAGGAGGGGAGACAGCCACCTGGGAGTTAACGGAGGGTCTGAACACAAGGCTGTCGGAGTATGGAAATAGTGTGAGACAAGAGGGAAACGTTAAAAACAAAAAGAGGAGGGAAGGAAATTAGCGAGGAGAGAGAGGAAACAGAATGGCTGTCCACGTGGCGCTCAAACACCTCGTCATCACCGCGACACATGACTGGGAGTCCTCGGCTCCGTGTGGCTGTGGTGCTATACAGGGACTGTCCCGGTTAAGACCTCGCAGGAACCTCACTGATAGGAACTATTGTTGCCTTTTCATATGAGGAAATGGAGGGCCATAGAAGTTGAAACACGTACTCAAAGTCACCAGGTTACAGAAGAGGCAGCTGGGATGGGAACTCAGGTAAGACTGACTCAATGACTTTTATTTTATTCTTCTGAATCATTGAAAAAGCCACTGAATTTATGAAGAAATACCTGTCTGAGTTGCCAAAAAATGAGCAGTTTTTACATAAAATCTGACATGTAAAATTGAAACACAATTTCAAGATGTTCGAGATACAGGCAAGATTATCTATCTACCTACCTATATATTGCCTATCAATTATCTATATACTAGAGGCCCATGCAAGAATGGGCCTTCCTTCCTCTGGCTGCCAGCACCGCCTTTGCTCCGGCTGGAGGTGCCTTTTTGCTCCAGCCCGGAGTTGCCTCTCTGCCTTCCCACGCTGCCCAGAGGCCCAGAGCGGCTGGGACGGTGTGGAACACAAGCGTCCCGCCCTGCCCCCGGCTGCTCAGCGCCTGTGTATGCAAATTAACCCACCAGCTTTGTTGTGTTAATTTGCATACTCCTGATTGGCTGGTGGGCGTCGCGAAGGTACGGTCAATTTGCATCTTACTCTTTTATTAGTGTAGTTCTCTCTCCATCCATCTCTCCATCCATTTACCTATCACCTATCAATTATCTATATATCTCTCTCCATCTATCAATCACCTTTCCATCCATCCATCCATCCATCCATCCATCCATCCATCCACCAATCACCTGTCATCTGAATATCAGTGGCTCAGCTTGCACTGTTTCCCACATTAGGCCGCTGGTGGGACTGGAGGTGTCCGCATCAATGAGGTCCTTCAGAGTAACTGCTAAGAGGGCGCAAGGTTGACCATGACTGTGTTGTTCTGATTAAAGAAGGCACATTCTAACCTGGCGGGAGTTGCACGTGGGACCTGGGAGCTGCCTATGATCATGGACAGATCAACAACCTTGTTGCAGAAACCAGAGCCGCCAGCCCTTTGCATGTCACTAAGCCCTTTAAAGACCCCCAGCCTTTGCATGTCACTGAGCCCTTTGAAGACCCCCAGCCCTTTGCATGTTACTAAGCCCTTTGAAGACCCCAGCCTTTGCATGGCACTAAGCCCTTTGAAGACCCCCCAGCCCTTTGCATGTTACTAAGCCCTTTGAAGACCCCAGCCCTTAGCATGTTACTAAGCCCTTTGAAGACCCCAGCCTTTGCATGGCACTAAGCCCTTTGAAGACCCCCAGCCCTTTGCATGTTACTAAGCCCTTTGAAGACCCCAGCCTTTGCATGTCACTAAGCCCTTTGAAGACCCCCAGCCTTTGCATGTCAATGAGCCCTTTGAAGACCCCCAGCCTTTGCATGTCACTGTGCCCTTTGAAGATCCCCAGCCTTTGCATGCCTGCAGGCCTTTGCAAATCTCCAGCCCAAATTACCTGTCAACTGCCCATTTCGCACACTCCTTTGCCTCCTTCCCCATGTAATCTCTGTCCTTCTACCCTATCTAAGCAGCTGGCTTAGGTGGAGGGGCAGAGCAGATTTCTGGGGTGGCCTGCTGCTCTCCCATGCTGCCCGCAGGATTGGAATAATCGCTCATATGGGATTCAACCTTGTGTCTGCTTCATTGGCTCAAGTGGTGACAGGCCTCCTGGACCCTGGGCTGTCCGGTTCCATAAGCTATGCAAATGGTCACCGGGCACATGGCCGCTTGAGCAGTGCTGCCCGTGTGTCAGCCAGAAAAATCCACACTCGTCCCTGTCACCGAACCGACGGACACGCAGCTCACAGGGAGCGGGACACACATGGCGTCTTGTTTCCCAGAAGAAACATGGGCACCGCGAGGCTCACAGAGGCGGAGGCGCCGTGGCAGAGGAGCAATGCTTAGAGGACACGGCTCCTTTGTCTTGGCGAATTCAGATTAGCCTCTGGCAGCCGACTGCTGCAGACTTTCTCTTTTTAGTTGTATTCCTTTCAGAGACAGCGGGAGGTCAATCACTCCGTGAGAGAGAAAGAAAGGTGACTCTTGTCATTGCAACAGAATGTGGCGGGTCCCCAAGTGCAGCCGGAGGAGAGGAGACAAGGTCCCTGTAATGTCAGCTGAAAGGAAGCTGACGCCCACGAGCTTCTCAGAAGAACAATGACTCATTATGCTGGCCGGCAGATGCTCCCCAACAACTGGCTTCCCTCCAAGAACAGGGAAGAAACGGAGGGAAGGGGGGCGGCTGCCAGAGACGCCTGCGGGAGAGGAGCCCTTCCCGGGCGTGGGCGGAGAGCAATCAGGAGAGCGCAGGGGAGCCCGGAATTACAGCTCGAGGGCTGGCGGAGGTGGGAGGTGCAGGAATGCAAATCTGTTCGAATGCAAACAGGACGGAGCAGTGCGAGTGTGCACCACGCAGGGCTCTGCTTACAAGCCCAGGCTCCCGTCTATAATTGTGTGGGCGCCATTAACTGCGTGGGAGCAGCCACAGCGGCCCAGCAGAGGTACCACCTGAAGTTAACATCTTCCCGAGGATAAGGCAAGATCCCCGAGAGCGTCCAACCTGCCCCAACTGCAGCCAGCCAGTAAAGCTGGGCTTTCCCTATTTACCACCACGGAACAGGATTCGGAGCCGGAACTAAAGATGGGGATGGGAGAGGCGGCTTCGGGGATGGGTGTGAAAGGAAGCGGCCACATGGCCAGTTAATGCTCACAGCCACCCCCGAGGCAGGTGTCACGGGCTGTGAAGGACCCTAAGTTAGTCAAGCCAGGGTTCAGGGTCGGCACTTTGGCCCTGTGTGTCTGCTCTCTCCCTCACACCCCATGTTCCCAACCAAGGGCAAGTGCGCCCCACAGGGGACGCTCGACCCATTTGGGGACACGCTTGGTGCATGACTTGAGGGCACCCCTGGCATCTCGGGGTAGAGGCCGGGGACGCAGCTAAACGTCCTGCAAAGCACAGCACAGCCCTGCAAGGAAGGGCTGTCGGCCCCCAACGTCAATGACGGACGACACTGAGGCTGACGGGCTGGCGTGGGACCACGGCTGCCCCGCGTGGGCTGCGTCTCAAGACAAAGAGGCTTGTTCAGGGAGGAGGCAGACGCTGACGGAGGGTCCCCCAAGGGCCTGGGTTTGAACGAGAAGGTCCTGCGCCCACCTCACAGACAGGGAGGCAGACAAGAGGCAGGCACCAGGGATTCATAACATCACTGTCGGGAGCGCATTCGGAGATCGCTCGGATCTGAACGGCCCTCTCAAAGCCCAAGAGGCTTGTCCAGCGCCCCCTGAACTCTCGTGGCTCCCCAAGGCCGTCTGGCTGCCGGCGAGCGCGGAGCGGCCTGGGTGTCTGGGCCTCTGCGTCGGCTCCCGGAACATCAGAGACCGCGGCGCACAGAACGCAAAGCAGGGCTAAAGTGATAAGAGGCGAAGGGGTGTTGTCTCCGGAAAATTGAAGACGGAAATGTCAGACTGAACGACACAAAGGAAGACGGGCTCGCTTTTGAAAAATCTCATTGGCAAAGACGGAGGGTATTTTCCTAACAAAACTGCTCCGAACTAGAAGCATCTCAGAGGGACTCTGAAGGTGAATCCACTAACCAGTGCCGGGGCTCGGGGGAGGGTTAGCCACGCACAGTCAGAAAGGGCCGCCTGTGGCACAAAACTGATGGGACCTCGGGCGGGGGAGGGGAATGGGGGGGAGGACTGGGTGATGCCCTGGGTGGCTGCATGGCGCCAGCGAGGGGACGGGATGGGCTCAGCGCCCCAGGAACCCTGTGTCAAGCCACCCTGGAGCCCCTTTACCCGGAAGCACATGCTGACCTCAGGTCTGGGCTTGGCGGGAGGCCCTGGACCGCTGTTCTCGCTCTCACGGATTTTACTGACTTGTGGTCCCATCTCTGGCCCTCGGCGACTGCTCCCACTGCAACCACACCTCCTTCCTCCAGGAGTGTGCCCTCAAGGTCACTCCACCTGGCAGACTGGCTAACAACATCCCATTTCCACACATTGCTTTCCCACGTGGACGGTAAGCTGGTGGCAGCTGAGAGCTCGCGGCTGTAAGAGCTCTTCAGCACCCCGGCCAGCGCCCACCACCAGGCCTTCCAGCAGCAGGCACCAAGGATGTGGGGGGCTCGGAGCTCCTCCCCAGAGGCCAATCCCGGGGCTCAGTGGGTCTGCGGGGCGAGAGCTTCAAGCTGCAAGAGCTGCGCATGGGGGGGGGGGGCTTCCCTCCCATGGAGGGTGAGAGGACACTCGTGACGGGCTGACGGGCACGGTCTTCACACGTAATTTATCATGCGTTTCCATTCCCTTGGGAAAGGCTTCCCGGGGGTTCCGCCAGGGGGATGTGTCCGTTACCAGTTTAAAGGATTTACTCCTGTTTTGCTAAGGTGAGTAACAATTCTTTATTCTAAAAACACATCAAAAACCCGCTTCAAAACAAAACTCTCAAGTCTGCCTTTTCATTCCTTCCTAGTGCGGCCTTTCCTAGGGTCCTCGGTGTGGCACCTGTTTCCCCGGCCAGCGCTTCCCTCTGGAGGCCAAGAGCGCCCACCTGGGCGTCAGAGAGCTTCTGTCAGGGCTGGTTCCACATCGCTCAGCGCCCAGGGTCCTTAGAGTCCGAGCGGCCTGGGCTCGCCCACCCTGGCCAGTCACAGGGGAGGGGTGGGAAGGCAAACGCTATCAGAACCCCCTGGAGGCTGCCTCCCCTGGGAGAAGGGACGATGACGCAGATGGGGGAACAACCTCCGACCGCTCAGAGCGGACACCGAGGGAGGCTCGTGGGCCTGGAGTGGCATCGCCAGGGGCTCAGTCCCAGGCCGCCAGCCCACTCAGGGGGGTGGGGGAGCAGATACAGGCTTTCGGGTCTCAGGCCACCTTCCCTTTCTCCTCCGGATGGAATACGGGCAGATCGCCTTTTCTCGAGTTGAGGCGCCAGCACCCATACCTGGACCGTAAGGCACCTCGGGGTCCATGGGCTGCCTCCAGCCCCGGGCAGCGGGGCAGTGACGGGGCCGCGCACTGCCAGCCCCCTGTCTGCGGCCGCGGCGCCCGTCCTCCAGGCCAGCTGGCTGGGTGAGGGCCTGCTGTGGTCGGCGGGCGGGCGGCACCATCCTGTGCGAGAAGCCAGCTGAGCCCATCTTCCTGCCGGCGGCCCACCAGTGCCCTCTCTGGAGCCGTGGCCTGGAGGTTTGGTGTCCAGCTGTGACCAGGAGGACCAGCTGTGGGAGGGAAGAGCCGATCCGGTGCCAGGAGCCTGGCAGCGGTGCCAGCTTGCAGTCCTTAGGAGCGGACAGGTCTAGGATGCTCCTTTCTCGGGGGAACGCATCCCTCTGGCAACCTGTCTTTAACCTGTAGCCCGGCGGTTCTCAATCTGTGGGTCGCGGCCCCTCTGGGGGTCGAACGACCCTTTCACAGGGGTCGCCTAAGACACCCTGCATATCAGATATTTACATTGCGATTCATAACAGTAGCAAAATTACAGTTATGAAGTAGCAACGACAATAATTTTATGGCTGGGGGTCACCACAACGTGAGGAGCTGTATTAAAGGGCCGCGGCGTTAGAAAGGTTGAGAACCACTGCTGTAGCTGAGCCTCGCCTTCCCGGTCACACTCAGTGGTCAGGCCCCTTTCTGGCTGCGACTGAGGAGGCCTCCTTCTCTCCCACGATAGCTCTGCCCCAGGAACGTGCTCCTTTCTCATCTCTGACCCTCCTCCATGGCGCCAGGGAGCCGGGCGAGGGAGGCCCCCGTGGGGGCGGCAGCTGCAGAAGGGACAGCTCCTCGTGTTTAAGTTCCCACTGAACCCCCTCTATCAATCCACTGTCCTGCACGCACCCCCCCCCCCCCCCAAAGCAGCAATAACAACCCACTAAGAACTCCCGGGCAGTGGAGCGTGCTGAGCAGCCCCTGTCCCCGCCGCCGGCTCCCGCCTCCCCAGGAGCTGGGGTGGGCTTTTCCTCTTAAGCCTGAATAGGATTTCTTTTCTGCCAGCGCAGGGCGGGCGACCTCTGAACGATCTTGAAGGAAAGAGCCCCGGTGGAAGGAAAATATCCTCTTTTAATCCCATTTTCCTCCTCACCCCACACTGAGCTGTTACTATGGCAACCTGCTCCTTGCTCCCGGGACCCCTGTGAGGTGACCGAGCGCTGCCTTCCGCTCGGAGAGGGGCCGCTGTGCACTGACCAGTTCCCCGAGTCTGAACCCTCAGTTCTCCGTGACGCTTAATCGAGGCCTCCCTGCGGCTAAAGCCGAGCCTCACTCCTCAGCTCCCAGTGCCACGACCCTCCAGCCTTCAGTTCTGAGCTCGGCAGGAGTGAGGCCACATCCCCCCGACGTGAAAGCTGCAGTTTAGGGGATGCCTGGGGAGGAAAACCATCTTCGTAAAGATCTCCTGCACTCCTCTGCCACCCTCTGTCCTGCCTCCACATGTTCGTTTACATGTGACATATACATCATATGTGGAATAGACTATCGTGTGCTGAAGTGAATGCATGTAATGAAGTAGTTCCAATACACGGAGAAGACAGAGACGGAGACCGAGGCGGAGGCAATGAACATTCACGTACCCATTTCTCAGGTGGCGGCGGGGGCGGTGGGCACGGCATTTATATTTCAAATTTTGTAAGAAGTAAATGGTTACAACGTATATTCTGAGTTCCTGTGTATCTTTTCTTTTTCTTAAAAAAATGTGTTTTTTTTATTGATTTAAGAGAGGAAGGGAGAGGGGGAGAGAGAGATAGAAACATCAGTGATGAGAGAGAATCATGGATCGGGTGCCTTCTCCACTGGGGATCGAGCCTCAACCCGGACATGTGCCCTGACCGGAAATTGAACTGTGACCTCCTGATTCATAGGTCGATGCTCAGCCACTGAGCCATGCCAGCCGGGCCCTGTGTGTCTTTTCTGTCCAAGTCTTTGCACTTTTGTTACACATTTACATGCAAGACTTGTTTGACGGCTCCCTCCTAATTGGGGGGGGGGGGAGGGTGGCGCTAGACATCTCAGCCGCAAAGGGGTCCCTGGACATCTGGGAATGTACAGCGCCAGGATCACCCACTGCTCTGTATCCTCCCATCTATTTGCCGGGCAAACCGTATGAGTGGAGTCTAGTTAACCTCCCCACAGGGGTGGGCTTATCATCTTAAAATAAACGCATCCGGAGCAGATAATCTGGAGTTCTGTGCAACAGTGGAAGCCAGCATGTCTCCCCAAGGTCGCAGCACACACGTGATGGGCTGAGGTCTCGCCTGTTCAAAACGAAGTGATGGAGAAGTCGATGAGGAGAAGACAGCTGTCACCTGGGGCGATGGCTTCCTCACGGGTTATGAATGAGGCCATCAGGTGCAGGTGAGGACATTATCTCGGATAAATGGTTTGTGGTTATCGATCCGCACCGGCCTAACAGAGAAGAGGCTTTGATGTGTTATTGCCACAATTACTTGATTTATACTTGCAATTTAGAACCTGTCGGCTCATTCAATCCTGTCAATATCAAAAAGTAACACCCTAGTTTCAAAATCTGGCATTTGGATTTTGTCCTATGATTGAGTACATCCTCCGAGCGAAATACCTCAATCCAGGTCATCTGCCGCCGCCGACAGCTGGAACCACAAGCGACCAGGAGAAAACCAACCAAAAAGCAAACAGAAACTCTCGAGTCATGCTCTATGGCTCATGAGAATAAAAGAGACGTTCCCCTCTGTCCTTCTAGACACCGCCATGGCCGTCTGCGCCCCACGGAAGGCTGTCCCCTTGGGAGGAGGAGCTCGGAGAACCGGCTGTGACCTGGGCCCATCTGCCAGTGCTCTAGGGTGAATCTCTTTCCCACACTCATATTCCTTAGAAAACAAGACAAAACGGGCTGACCAATCAGCACAGAGTGAAGCTGCCACCGAGACAAACTCCTGGGGGGGACGGGGTTGTTGGAAACTGCCGTCTAGACCTCAGGGAAGTCAGGCCCACAGGAGAGAGGCGACGGGGAGGCCTGGGGGGGGGGGGCAGACTGGGCTCCATGCCCCCAAAGCCAAGAGCACTCTGCAGTTTACCGTGACAATCATGCTCGTTCTTGCTGACTCTTAATCACTGCACTCTAGGAAGTCTCACAAACCGTGTGTGTGTGTGTGTGTGTGTGTGTGTGTGTGTGTGTGTGTGTGGTCAAATACTTCAAATACTTCTCTGACTCTTTGTGGACTGAGGCAACGCCGGGTAGATGAACAATGTGTGATGGTTAGTTTTGTGCATCACTTGGCTGGGCTGAGGTATCAGTTATTTCACTGCTTTAGGTGCTGTGGGGCAGGTATTTTGTAGGTGGTTAAGATCTACAATCAGTTGACTTTAATCAAGGTGATCCTCAATAATATGGGTGAGCTTCGTTCAGTTGAACGACCTTACTTGATGCTCCCCAGGAAGTGCAAAGTTCTAGGTGCTACTGTTCTAGGTCCCCCGGGAGTGCTAAGTGCTAGTCCTATAGGAGTGTTGAGTTCTAGGTCCCACAGGAGTGCTGAGTTCTAGGTCCCATGGGAGTGCTGAGTTCCAGGACTGGGGCTTGGGCCTGGATGGGCAGTGTGAGAATTGGGCAGAACAGTCCAATTTGCTCACTTAACAAAAACTTGCCGAGCCTTCTATATGCAAGCCTCTCTTCCACACATCTTGTCCTACCTGGTACTTAGGAATTCAGGAGTTCTTCATTCAGTCCAACCTGGTTTACTGAAGTTCTCCAATGGGAGAAAGTCCTAGTTATGAGTAAACGATTCCATTATTCTTACTGCAATATATCTCCTTCAGCCATTTCCCAGGGAAGATGGGCAGCTGTGCCGATACAGGATTTAAATATTCCAGGATCCTCTACTTAAAAACGATATGAACACCAACTTCTAATGCATCTCCAATAAGCATGGAACTAATTATTTCTACCAAAAATGTCAAAAGAATGAACAATGTTAATAATTTAGTGGGATGTACTTCTAATTGCCTTTTGGTGATACAACTGTATTTCTTAAATGGTACATGGGTGTCATAGAAATAATTCATATTTATATCTACATATAGTGCCCGGAACAATGATCTTGCATGATTTCTGAATACGTGTACGCATGGATGGATGGATGGACAGATGGATGGAAAGATGGATGCATGGATGGATGGATGGACGGACAGACCGATGGTTAGATGGAGAGATGAATTAACAAATGTTCTGTGATCTGTGGGCTGAAGATCCTATCTAATAAAAGGGTAATATGCAAATTAACCATCACTCCGTCACAGAGATGGTGGTACCCATAGCCACAAGATGGCTGTGCCCAGTCCTCTCAGCCCCGCCGGAGGCCCCCAGTCCTGGGGGAGGAGGGGTGCGTGGCTGCTGAGAGCAGGCAGCATGAGCGGCCTGGCAGAATGCTTGCTTCGTCGCCGCAGTGATGAAGCAAGCTTTCCGCGCCCGGCCGCCGATGGACCTCTGGGCCGTGGAGAGCCTCTGGGCACAGGGCACAGAGTGGCCAGGCCTGCAGAGAGCGACTGGCGCACGGATTCGTGCGCAGGGCTACCAGTGTGTTCCATAAAGCTCCAGAAGGGGCAGCCAGCCCAATCAAGGGATATAGAAATCTATCGTCAAGTACAAAGTCCTGTCGAGAGGAGGGATTCTGAGGGACAGAGGTTGGGTGTCTCGACTCCGTATGTGCTTTACCCCACTGTTCACACCTGCCTGGTCAGGCAGACACTCTGCAGACAGCCACACACCAAAGCTGCTTTAAGGGTGGTCTTCTGTTGTCCTTCCTCCGTACCCATTTGGAAAGAGGGTGATAATGATCGAAAGACCCACACAAGCCGTGATTTGGTATTTCAAAGGTCGCGGCTATTTTGTGACAAAAGCAGAAAATGACCACCTTCTGAACTCCGTGGAAAGCTCAGAACTCCGAGAGGAAACCAGAAGACCACTGTCCGGTACCGAGCAACGCGGGAGGAGAAAACGCAGGAGGCGGCTTTTCACGTGCCCAGATTTCCTCGGCTAAGCAGGGGGCTCCGGGGACAGAACGTCAGTAAACCCCAGTGCAGCGCTTCTCGCCTAAAGGTGGCTGGTGTCTCTCATGCCAGTGCGGACTTTAAAAACGTGCTGTATTTTGAATCGTGGTCATTATTGGAGACTGTGATTGAAATGTTAATTCTTAAGTAGGAAGAACTCCTCTCATCGGTGACAAGCCTTCAGCACGGCGCCCGGACCGACACGTGTGGCCACAGCTGTGACCCCCACGAGGCGGAGGCCGCGCCTGTCACCTCCCGCCGGTCACCCGTCTCCTAAGATGCCTGCACACTGTTTACTGCAGAGCCAGTGTTTAGACCAAATGCTCAGTAACGTGAGACCATCAACTATTTCCTTCCTGTATTTAAATGAAGTATGAGCCTTGATTTCACAGCGGAGGGGCATTTCCGAGGCACCAAAGCGCTCCCACCAGTGAGCAGGGAGGCTGTGCAGGCACCGGGCGCTGAGCTGATGGGCCCCGTGCTCACTGTGGCAGCAGCTCCGCGTCGCTCAGCTCGCACTGGCTGGTGGGCCGTAGGCTGTGAGTGGGCAAGCTGGGCCAAGGACAGAGCCACCAGAAACGCGTAAACGTGGGGAACGTGAGGACCTGGTTACTATGACTCACGAGCAGTTTGCTTTAAACCTTATAATCATTAAAGGCCTTTTGGTGTATTTTTTAAAGTGTTTTTTAAATTGATTTCAGAGAAGGAGAGAGAGATAGAAACAATGATGAGGGAGAAACATCCACCGCTGCCTCCTGCACACCCCCTACCGGGGGCATGTGCCCTGGCTGGGAATGGAACCGTGATCTTCTGGTTCAAAGGTTGACACTCAACCACTGGGCCACACTGGCTGGGCCCTTTGGTGTCTAAAACTATTTGGATGGCCTCCACTCCATTCATCTGCCAAGGGGGACAGGAGCACACAGAACACCCCCCGCCCCCCTCCAGCAGGAACACACAGAACACCCCCCGCCCCCCTCCAGCAGTGACGGAAATGCAGGGCTGGGTTCCCCACAGCTGCAAGCCCCCCTCCGCCAGCTGGTCTCACCTGCAGCCCAGCCCCAGATCCGTGTTGCCGAGGTGACTGTCCTGCTGCAGGGAGTTCTGTCCCCTATGCCAAGTATGTGGGGGTCCCACTCAGACATTCTCCTCCCGTCCGCGACAGGACACGCTGCATTCTCCCTCCCGACCTTGAGGACCTCCTTGGGAAGGCCGTGGAGGTGACCATCCTGGCATACAGTGCGCCCTTTTTGATTGACTGACTGATTTGAGAGAGAGAGAGAGATGAAGGGAGAGAGGGAGGGAGGAGGAGAGAGAAACATCGATTTGTTGTTCCTCTTACTATGTATTGATCGCTTCCTGTATGTGCCCTGACCAGGGATTGAACTCACAACCTTGGTGAATCAGGACAACACTCTAAACAACTACCTGGCTATCTGGCCTGGGCCCAGATGGCGTGAATTAAATGATCTACTTGGTTTTAGTTTTTAGTCTATTTGGAACGTCCAAGCTATACACTTGGGGAATAAATCGGGGCCCCCAAGGTTTCCATGACAGGTCGCCACAACCTGCCCCGTCCTCTTCTCTCCCGCCCATGGCCTCGGGGACTTGGCTGCCCGTGACCAGCGCCGCCCACCTGGGGGACCCAGGCTCGTTGCTCAGGCATGTTCCCCTCCAGAGCCAGGACATCCATGCACGGTGTTTACTTATTTGTTCAAAGGCCCTCGCTCTCGCTGTCAACCTAAATGTCATTCCAGCACAGCTCGATCCTTCCCACATGACACAAGAAATGCTCATTTTGTTACCTGGTGGAGATGACTGCAACTGAAGCTCTTCCTTTGACATCAAGACCTAAGCCGAATACAAACGGTGGCAAGTACAATTGCTTGATGGGTTTCCTAATGAGTCCTCACCACATGCCATCACAGTCAAATGTGGCCTACTGTGGCAGGTGCCACCCCAGAGAGGCCCACGTCCCAACCCCTGAAACCTGTGCATATGGCGCCTTATGTGGCAAAGGGATTTGCAGACAGGAGCAAGTCCAGGATCTTGAGCTGGAGACACAAGCCTGCATGATTCCTCCGACCATGTTCCAGGGGCCAGAGCCCCAGCATTCCCGCCCAGATGGCGTGGGCCTGAGGGCAGGGCTTGTGCAGGCAGCTGCCCCACCCACTTGCCTGAGGGGCTGACCTGGACCCACCAGTAGGCTGCCTGCCCCAGCCTGAGGGGTGGCCGAGGAGCTGTTGTGTGTAGGGGATGCGGGTGGACCTGGGGTTTGCAGGCTGGGCGTCCACCCTGTGTCTACAAGGATCCTTCTGGACACTGCAGAATTGGGCAAGATGAGGGGACTAGGTTGGGGGAGGGACAGACTCTTCCAATTCCGCTAAGTTCTGGTAAAGAATTCTGAGGGGTTTAAAGAGTTGAATTCTAAATCAGAACCTCACCCGCCAGGTCTGTGCGAAGGTGTGATCCTCACAATGAGGAGGATAGGAGAGATTTTATTTAACGGGCTTCCAGTGTGATGTGTAATGGTTAAGTATTCGGAGGTGGGTCCTGTGGCCCTGAATTTGTTCTCGTGCCCTGGGACCCCCAAATGTGAGGATGGCCGCAAGCATGCCCTTCGTCAGAGGGAGGGGCAGACGGAGACCAGGAGACGAGAAACGGGGAAAACACAGGAAAACACCCTTAAACACTGTCTGGGAGAACTGTACCCACATGTTAGGAGAGGTGACAATTTCTGGGTTTTGGTTGTGGGGGACTTTGTTTCTTTTATTCACGGATACAGCGATGCACAGCGGTCTCATAGTTAGGAATGCAAAGCTGCAGATAGTCAGTAAGCGCCGCGTGTAACTCGGCACCAGCTGGACATGGCAGAGATGCACAAACCCAGCTCAGCCCACTCAAAATACGGTGAGTGATTTCAGTCGTTTATCTGAGCTCCTAAAGGAAATCTGCTGCCTCTGATGCAACCGTAGAAAATCATAATTTAGAGAACTTACTCATATTTCATCATTTCCCCCTCTAAGGTCTTATTTGTGAGGTCACTAATGACAACTACCAGTGGGATATGTTTTATTTTATTTTAATTTTATTTTTTAAATTTCTTTATTGATTAAGGTATTACATATGTGTCCTCATCCCCTCATTACCCTCCAACCCCCCCACTCATGCCCTCACCCCCCTGTTGTCTGTGTCCATTGGTTAGGCTTATTTGCATGAAATCAGAATTTAGAGAACTTACGCATATGGAATCATTTTCCCCTCCAAGGTCTTGTTTGTGAGGTCACTAATGACAACTACCAGTGGGATATGTTTTAAAAGAGAACTCAGCTCAAACATAAACCCAAACGCTCAAATGCTGTTCCCTGAGAAAATCCAAATATTTGCTTCCAGCTCGTGTTAAGGCATGTTTTTAAGCATGAGATGCTGCTGAGGGGCCCCAACTGCTGCCGACGGTGATTAGAAAGGCCATTAGCAGCGGCTCCTGGGGAGGGGCGGCTGGGGGAAGTCTGGGCTGTCGAGGCGGATGTGGTTCAGTCACTCAGAGATCAATCTCCGAGCCCGCAGCCGCTGGAGCTCGTGGGGATCTGCACGCTCGGCTCTGAGGGGACATCCGTAACTACTATGAGCCCCTCATCCCTCTGCGAGGCGGTTCTGCAGCAGGAAAAGCGGGGGGAGGGACAGAGAGCAGGAGCCAGCGGACAGGAGTTGTGAGCAGGGCAGCTGGCGGGTGAGCTGCTTTGATGCAAAGGACACTGGCAGCTCTGATTAGGCAGCGAGGCGGGCAAGGAGCCAGCGTGATGTCTGTGAATGAACTTGGACGGCGAGGGATGGTGTTGGCGGCGAGGTACCCGGAGGAGAAGCCCGGAGCATTAGCCCCCCAGCAGGCTGATTATTAGAGAACACCCTCCCGAGGAGGTTCCCGCCAGCATTAAAGAGAGACCCGTGGGCTTGGAGAGTGTTCAAGCCACGCAGGGGTACTTCCTGCCACCACCGCTGGCGCTGGTGGCGAGAAGGGTCGGGAGGTGACAGTGCAGGTTCACCAGCAGGGCTCACCGCGGCGGGAGCACACACTGACCTGCATGTGGGGAGCGACCACAGGACATGTGAAGGGGTGACTGGCCTTGTCGTTTCATAGAGAACACTTTTAAACATGCATATAGTTATTTACTTATTTCTCCGTATGACAAGTGAGCCAACCTGAGCATTAGGAAGCGAAGCAGGTGTGTCATATTATTAGAGCGTTCCCACGACTAAGCCTTCGGAGGGCCTACTCCTCCTGCAGCGTCACCCGGCTGATCCTGACTGTGATGTGTGGGTCCAGAGCACGTGAAAATGCAGAGCCCTCCTTCAACAACCACTCAGCATTTCACCATGGCGACAATAGATACTAAACCACGGGCCTGCGTGACCACACGCCACGGGGCCTATGTGACCTCACACCATGGGCCCTGCGTGAGCACACACCACGGGCCCTGTATGACCGCACGCCACAGGGCCTGTGTGAGCACACACCATGGGCCCTGAGTGACCGGACGCCATGGGGCCTGAGTGAGCACACACCACGGGCCCTGTATGACCACACGCCATGGGCCCTGTGTGAGCACACACCACGGGCCCTGTATGACCGCACACCACGGGGCCTGTGTGAGCACACACCACGGGCCCTGTATGACCGCACACCACGGGGCCTGTGTGAGCACACACCACGGGCCCTGTATGACCGCACACCACGGGGCCTGTGTGAGCACACACCACGGGCCCTGTATGACCGCACACCACGGGGCCTGTGTGAGCACACACCACGGGCCCTGTATGACCGCACACCACGGGGCCTGTGTGAGCACACACCACGGGCCCTGTATGACCGCACACCACGGGGCCTGTGTGAGCACACACCACGGGCCCTGTATGACCGCACACCACGGGCTGTGTGAGCACACACCACGGGCCCTGTATGACCGCACACCACGGGCCTGTGTGAGCACACACCACGGGCCCTGTATGACCGCACACCACGGGCCTGTGTGAGCACACACCACGGGCCCTGTATGACCGCACACCACGGGCCTGTGTGAGCACACACCACGGGCCCTGTATGACCGCACACCACGGGCCTGTGTGAGCACACACCACGGGCCCTGTATGACCGCACACCACGGGGCCTGTGTGAGCACACACCACGGGCCCTGTACGGGCCCTGTAAGAAACCGCACACCACGGGCTGTGTGAGCACACACCACGGGCCCTGTATGACCGCACACCACGGGGCCTGTGTGAGCACACACCACGGGCCCTGTATGACCGCACACCACGGGGCCTGTGTGAGCACACACCACGGGCCCTGTATGACCGCACACCACGGGCTGTGTGAGCACACACCACGGGCCCTGTATGACCGCACACACCACGGGCCTGTGTGTGAGCACACACCACGGGCCCTGTATGACCGCACACCACGGGCCTGTGTGAGCACACACCACGGGCCCTGTATGACCGCACACCACAGGGCCTGTGTGAGCACACACCACGGGCCCTGTATGACCGCACACCACAGGGCCTGTGTGAGCACACACCACGGGCCCTGTATGACCTCACACCACAGGCCTGTGTGAGCACACACCACGGGCCCTGTATGACCACACGCCACGGGGCCTATGTGACCACACACCACAGGCCCTGAGTGAGTGCACGCCACCGGGCCTGAGTAAGTGCATGCTACGGGCCCTGCGTGACTGTACGTCACGGGCCCTGAGTGACCACATGCCACGGTGCCTGTGTGAGCGCACGCCACGGGCCCACAAGGCTGGCCTCCCCCGCCCCCCCTCCCCTGCCAGGACAGTCCTGGAGAATGGGCCTCGACTCCCTTACGTCATAGGAGAGCCAAGGAGCTTGCTGCCACCACCAGGCAGGGAGGTGCCAGAGACATTGGTTAGATGGCGGTGATGGACGCGGCTGCGATGGGCCTTCCACAGGTGATAGGTCTGGGCTCTCGGGCACCAGGCATCAAAGACATGGTCACAGGGCACAGACGGGGCTTAGGGAACCCAGGACCCTCCCAACACCCCTGCCCCCACCTCCACAGGAGGCTGGAGGAGAGGCCGAGCCTGACCCTACAGACACGTGAGTGCGCGTCAGAAAGTGCGGGTGGTCGTCGCAGCCTTTCATCCGAAATACCCGTGCCAGCTCAGGCTGCCCAGTATCAGCCAAGAGGAACGGGCGCATTCATCTCCCTGCGATCGCTAATTAGCACGAGAGGAACCATTTCCACAAGCGATGTGCTCACAGCCGCCTGGCGACTGGAAACGAGCTGACGGTGCCGCGTTCTCCATGGTAACAGACGTGGGGAAGAGCGAGGCAGAACCCGACGGGGCGGGAGGCCCGGTGGTCGCTGCCCGTCAACTTACAAATCACAAAGGACACCGGGACCCCCAGGGCAAGGCGGTGTTTGATTTAAACAGATTCCCACCAGAAACATTTTGAACGCACTCCTTAAAAGCCACCGAAAACGGGGAATAGCTACAGTTGAAAAAAGCGCATCCAATTAAAACCACACTCTCTTCTCTGAGGACCCACTCGCACCCCTCCCCCCAGGATGCAGCCACGGGGGCAGAGGCGCAGGAAAGGCGAAGAAAATGTGGCTCAGAAAGAGTGTGGGCGTGAACTTGGGAATGAGAAAAGGCAGCTGTCACTCAGCCATGGGCTCAGCTCTGAAGTCTCCTTGTTCCACCTGATGGCTACGTGATAGATAGATAGCTCTCCGCTGGCTACGCCCTCGGCCACCAGCGCAATCGCACAATCTCTGCCAGTCCTCCCTTTTCCTAGAAACTCAGTTTAAGTAATTTTTGGAAGGAAGGAAGAAAGGAAGGAAGGAAGAAAAGGAGGGAGGGAGGGAGGGAGGGAGGAAGGAAGGACGGACAGTGAGCGAGGTTGAAAGATGCACGGTGTCTCCTGCTAAGCGGCCACAGGGCGCCGGCCTCAGCATCCTGTGGGCTGCCTAGACGGCGAGGGCAGGGGTACCAGCCAACAGTGTACCGACTTGCTGTGATGTTCAGCTTATAAACCCACGGAACGCACCGAGTCCACAGATCCTGAACAAGCTGCGCTCTGTCCTTCCCTCCAGCACCGTGTGCTGAAGGTGACACACATTCCCGGTCCTCCGCAGGCAGCCCGTTAGCAGTTCAATGCGCCATCGCTCACCGACTCCTCCCCTCCCTCCCAGGGCCCGCCGCGGCATATTAAGGTCACAGCAGGATTTTAGCGAAGAGAACTGCTCTGGTTCCTTTAGCCCGTGGCCAGTCTCTGCGTGCCTGCACCTGGCCCTCACACCGCACCCTGCCGGGCCGGGAAACGCGGCCAAGCCACGAGAAACGGGCCACGCCACAGGCGGCCCGCGACCCGCACAGCCCGGGCCGCGTTACTTCCTCAGCTCAGGAGGCTCCATCGCTCCGAGGTCCGTGGCGACCCAGTGCCGGGAGGCAGGGGCTGGGATTGGCTCCTTTTCCAGGCGAGATGACGGGGCGTGGGGAGCGCAGGCAGGTCTCCCGGGACAAATGGCCGGGACCTCGTCAGGCAGGCTTTCCCAACCTCGGCACTATGTTCTGTTGCTGTGTTCATCCTCACCTGAGGGTACATTTTTTTCCCCATAGATGTTTTAGAGAGAATGGAAGGGAGTGGGGGAGACAGAGAGAGAAATATTGCTGAGAGAGAGACATAGATTGATTGCCTCCCACACCCCCCAACCGGGGCTGGGGATCGATCCTGCAACCGGGGTACGTACCCTTGACCAGAATCGAAACCTTGACCCTTCAGTCTGAGGGCTGACGCTCTAACCACTGGGCGACCGGCCAGGGTGACACCGGCAGTATTGATGGTTAGGGCTGGACAGTCCTTTGTTGTGGGGGCTGCCCCATGCTTGCAGGGTGGCTAGCAGCACGTCCCCCCCCTCCCCCTGAGCTGTGGCAATCAAAACTGTCTCCAGACATGACCAAGTGTCCCCTAGGGGACAGCACCCCGCAATCCGACGACTGGTCTGACCCACAGATCTGAGCTGCAGGCTCCGCTGCCTGCTCCCGTGGCTCTGACCCGGCTCCGACCCGCCCCTTCCCATTTGCTCCTGAGGGAAGGCCCAGGTCACCAGTGCCTGGGGCCTAGGAACCTGTCAGACCAGCTAGCGTGCGACTGCCACCGCCCAAGCACATTTGTCACACACGCTGTAAGAACAAATTTGCATCGGCAAGTATGGCATTCTCAATAAATCAGCACTCAGCCTAGAACGAATCTATTAATATTTCCGGGAGCCTATTATGCAGCCAGCCAGCCGTTAGAATGACTGGTCTTCTCAGGAAGGAGACCTGGTTTAATCTCTGGGCTGGGAAACGTGTAGGCATCCCCATCCACAGAATTCCCGTATTTTCCCCTTTCTTTCTTTAAAATAGACCCCCGGTCTCCTTTCCCGCTTCCTAATTTATTCTTGCTCCTGTGTGGGTTCTGTAATAATTACGCGAGCCCTCAGGCCAGCTCCTTCTCTAATATAATGAAAGCAAACAGTAATAAATGGAATTATAAATGAGAATATTTCTAGCCTCACAATTAAAATATATGTGTTTGAAAGCCGTGGGTCCACTTGCGTTTCCCACCCTCCCCTCCCCGCCCCCCAAACCACCCTAGTTTACAGAAGGCGGGGTCAGCGTTGTGAGGAGGAGAGGGCTCGGAACTGGTGTCTGAGAGAGGCCCTCGCTCCCGCTGGGTTAGTTTCCATTGTTACACAGACTCACCCGGAGGGTGAGAACGCTCCCGCAGAGAGAGGCATCTTGGAGAAAAGCAGAATGATCTGGACCGAGCTGCAAACCGTTGGAGAGGTGGAACAATCACACTGGCTTACACGGCGACTGGGAACTGCTTTGTACTGAAATGTCATGGAATTAAGAAACTTTCACGGGTTGGGAAAATCAGCTTCAAGACAGGAACATGATTGCTCCCTGGGGAACGTTACACATGAACATATACCCCTTATACTGTAAGATTCCATGGGGTTCAAGCTATGATTTTATGGAGCGTGGGAATAAGGAGAGACCTTAAAGATGACTGAGATGTCCACATTTCACCAAATGAAATTTTACCCAGAAGCCCAATGTTTAAAAAAATATATTTTATAAATTCAACTTATTTTTGTTTGGTGAGCGCAAACTTTTGAAATTCAGTGTAAGACCTGCAACCAGCTCTGACTTAGTCTTGTGATTTGTTCAGCGGTCCAGATGCTGACACACCAGGATAAGTAGCGGCAAATCGTTCCTCTGTTTTAACGGCTCCCTTTGCCATTTCGGGATGCTCCCTATTACCCAGAAACGTCAGTCTAGTCTACGCGGCGTCATGCACTGGCAGTGTCCGGTGTTACGTGTGCATATGTTCTTCCTGTTGCAGTTCATAAACAGCCCAAACGGCATTTCAAGATGAAGTGGACAGCAAGCTTCACCCACGACCCCTGAGCATTTTAGGAGATTTTGACAATCGCTGAGTCGACACAACTTTTCACACGAGAGACGCCCTCCCGCACAGAGTCGGGAGGTGCTGGGCCCAGGTCACAGGCGGGCAGGACTCGGACCAGGACTCGGGACTTGTTCAACTTGGCTCTTCGAGGCTTGCACCGCCTCTGCCAGTGGATTATTCAATTTACCAGCGCAGAGAGCAAACCTTCGGGATGCTATTAGCAAGTTGCTATTCCCCGTCCTTTTGGGAATCTGCTAATTGCCCTTTCATAAGCGCGGCTCATTACGATTAAGACTTTGATTAATGTGGAAGTCTAGACTTTATCTGATATTTCAGGCACATTTCGTAGGAATTTAAAGTAGCACAGCAGCGCGAATGGTGCGTTCAAATCTTCCCACCCGTGATCCGCTCTCCCAAGGAGTCCTCAGAGACCTGCTGGTCTGCCCCGATTCTCCCTCAAGGAGCTTACAGTTAAACCGAGGAGAGCTCACATTTGAAACCACAAACATCAGTGCCTGAGCAGTAATTCAGAGGAGATGCAGGCCAGCTGCATGGAGGCTGGGTCCTGGGACCAAGGGCGGTCTGATTCAGAGAGAAGGCATGCTGGGGGGAAAGGGTGGCGCCAGGAAGTGCGGCCGACATTTGCAGACCATCGACAATGACAAGCACGAGGGAGGGCTGTACTGTGGATCGTGTCTAATTCTCAAGGAAGTTCTAAGTGTTGTTGCTCAACCCTTTTGCAGCAAAAGACGCGGGCCAAGCTGCAGTCACACAGCCCGGAGGGAAGGGACTAGGCCCAAAATTACCATAATACTTCACAGAAAGGGTCTCAGAAATCCAACCTAGCTTGTCTGCCTTCCTTTCTTCCCCCTCCCTCCCTCCCTCCCTCCCTCCCTCTCTTAACAGAACTTACATTATTTATACTTTTTGTACTTTAGTTTGATAGGAAAGTGACTATATTCATACTAAAAAACAGCCAAGGCAGGGTGATCATACATTATCTAAGTGTCTATCCTTTTCCAGGGGCTGCATACTAGTCACGGGTTTATTACTTGCACAACGTTTCACCCTAAGGATGGCTCTGTGCAGGGTGGTGTAGGCCTTCCTGGGCCGCCATGCGAGGGCACTTCTGGGGTTTTCCTGCTGAGCCGCGGGGATTGGCCGCAGCAGCTCAGGGTGCCGGTGTGTGCGGGAAAGAGAGGATCTGGAAACCAGAGGGCCGCAGGCCGCTCCGCCCAGGCTCCACGGGGGACTCCCCCTTCTTCCCTGGAGGCTGGTCATTCCCACCCGAGCTCTGCATTCATCCGAGTGCCAGGGGCTCCTGCCATCCTGCCTCCGATTCCTGCAAGCTGGCCTCCGTCCCCGGGCCGCCCAGCGCAGGCCCATCTGCTACTTCCTGGCACTGCATCCCCAAAACAGGGAGCTGCCAGAAACCCCACCTTATGCTGCCCCAGGACTCAGCCACCCCCTCCCCCTGGGGCAGAAGCAGTGACCAGACCTGGCCCGTGGGGGCTGGAGTGGACCCGCAGGCCACAGAGAACACCTTGACCCAAGTTCCAGCCCCTGAGCCCTGAGGTGGGGCAACCGTCACTACTTCTGTCCCGTGAAACCAGACAGGGGGACATGAGCAGACCTCAGGGTGCCCTGGGGACCTGGACCAATGATTCCTCCCCCTCACCTCATCCCTGACCCATCGGCTCCCATGGCGACCGCGCCCCTCACCCCGCATTTGTGACTTGGCCCCGAATAACTGGTCACCTACAGCCACCGGGCGTGCGGTTCTGAGCGAAGCTCCCCTTCTCCGGGGGGGGGGGGGGGTGCTCATAACCAGCGGCCCACCCGCCCCCACTGTGTCCTCGGGGTCGGTGTTTGGCGGCGGGTGAACCCTCTCTGTCCCCTCACACTGACCGCGGGGTGAGCGTGAGAAACACGCGCGTGGGGAAGCACACAGTAGGTGTGGCTCGGACCAGCCCTCCGGCCGGCACCTCGGCGTCCTCCCGGCAGACGGGGCACGGGTTGCGGACATGCCTTTCAGAACTGCCCTCGGGGTTGGCACTGTCCTGACCCCATTTCACCCACAAACCCACCTGGCACGCAGAGAGGTTCAGTGACCTGACCTCACCAGCATCCAGGGCATGGGGAAGCTGGGGTTCACACCCCGGGAGCCCGGCTCCAAGCCCGGCTCTGTGTCACCCCTCCTCTGAGAGCCGGACCCTGTATTATCCAATCAGTGGATGGACGGATGCATAGATAGGTAAACCGGGGACCACGGGGGCGTGGGGTCCAGGGTGGGTAACCTGAACATCTCCTGGGAACAGGGGGAAGGCAGGTGCACAGAGAGGGGTTGCTGAGGGGCCCTGGCTGTCGACCATGCTGGCCCGTGTCCCTATGGGCCAACTCTGCGTGGAGCATCATGGGGTGAACAGGGTGATACCGTTGGTACCCCCACAGTGAGAGCGCGGGCCCTCCCACTCTTTCAGAGGAGAGCTGTTTGCCAGGGTGACTGGTTGGAGCGGGAAGTGAATCCCACATTAGCCTGCCTCCAAATGCCCTATGTGAGCGACTAACCAGTGACAGCTTGGAGGCAAGGACTCGGGGCTGGCTGGGGGGATGCCACGTGGCCGGGGGAGGCAGGGACCCTGCTGGGGGGATGGCCCCGAGCCTGGGGAGGCAGGGACCCCCCATCAACGGTTCTCTTGTTAAAGGATCCACCCCCAATCTTAACAAATGCTCGCCCCCATGATGAAGACAGACTGCAGGCTCTGCTGACAGTGGCAGCCAGTGGGTGCCCGCCGACGCAGCCTGCGCTGAGCTTTGCACCAAATTTAATAGAACGTTTTAAACGTCCATAACCACTGGGCAGTTTGAAAAATACACTCGGGTGAGGATTAACAACAAAAAAAGGAAGCTTGCCTGGGGTGGTCAGCGTGGCAGGAGGGAGTGAAGCAAGCACCGGTGTGGCCTGTGTACCGAGTTCTCCTGGGAGAGGGGCTTTTTAAAAGCCAGGCCGGAGTTAAGTGCAATATTTAACCGAATGTCCCCATGTTGTGCTGCCTCCTGGGGCCTTGAAAACATCGCCCACAGGGTCTGTGGTTGTTGGGTGTCTGCTGTGAGCAGGGGCCGTGTGGGGGCCACTCCCCACAGGACAGCGAGGCTGGGCTGGGGGGCGGGGGAGGGGGAGGACGCCCACACACTGCCTGGTGACATGTGCTGGGGACAAGGGAGGCGACGGCTCAGTGAGGTTTTCTATTAAATCAGGAAAAACATAAGTTGCCCCGAACATCACCTCTTCGGGCTTCTCAGACCAGCTGCTTCCCGACGCCCCGCTGAGGAACAAATTGTTTTCCCGGCAGGACGCTCGGACACGCCCGCATCAATGGTCAGATCGGTCCCAGCATCCAGCTGGCCAAGGAGGCGATCTGATGCGGGCAACCCGGTCATCTCAATGTAGGACCAGAGCCAGGATGCCCGCCATGCACTTCCTCAGCTTCTAGAAGTACCCACTATCAGCTCTTCTCCACCCCCCGCCCCGCCCTGCCTTTAGCGGCTGCAGGAAGCCGGGCCTTCTGGTACACCGCCAGACCCGTTAGACGGAGGATAATGGCAAACGCAACGTGAAGAAGCCCGTGGCACCCTCGCTGTGTGACGCCACCAGCTTGTGGGGATTGTTCCGGCAGCAACAGGAGACTGACAGAAACACTGTCTTTTACAACTTGACTTTTGATTTAAAGTTTAAAATATTGGATCCCATGTGAACTTCTGTGGTAAACAACCCATCCATTAAGTTGATGCAGATTGGACAAACACAGAGTGGAGAGAGGAGTCCACGCGTGTGTTCTCGGTAAAGACTTGTTCTCCCCATGCTGCGTGGTGGCTGATAAAGGACCGCACACGTGTCATCGACGACAGGTTTGCAGGTTAAATGCACATGAAAAGGTACTGCGTGCTGAGTCGGCGATGGCGGGCACCAGGTGGGCCCCCACCGAGCGTGCTGCGAGGCCTGGTCATGGCAACATCAGGCTCCACGGGGACGGAAACGGGACACTGCTGAGTGAGTGGGAGGGGGTGTGCCTAATGCGCTCAGACACCCAGGGACGCCCCGTGTGAAGGTAACTTCATGCCTCCGGGAGGCGGTTCGATCCTCTGAGGGGAGGTGCCTGTCGGCATGAGCAGGTGAAGGCCTGTGTGAGGGCAGGAGGCCGGATGATGGTTCTCAGAAATTGAAACAAAACTGGATAAAAAGGCAAACAGAGAAGGCCTTCCGCCGCCTCCTCCTGTGTGCCCGGGAGGGGGCTCGCTGGGCATCGGGTGACCTTGGGAGGCAGGACCCGCTTTCCTTAAATTATCGCTGTGCCAACAAGAACATTCCTGGTCCAGCAACCTCAGCGTGGGAGACCATTCCTTACAATAGCTGCTGCGTATCCGTGTGGCGCACCGGCCACAGCCACACGTCCCATTTGGGGTCGCTCCCTACAGTCCAGCGTGTCTTACTGTCAAACTGACGCCTGTCGGCAGCATCTTGCCGTCCGATGTCGGAATTGACCAGTGGCCATTGAGGTAGATGCGTGGGGAGGCGGGAAGACCCGTGGCTGCGTCTGGGTGATGGGTCCTTGTCCCTCCGGCAGCCTAAGCTGGTAGCATGATTGGCAGGTCACACCCTTGTCAATCACTCCGGTAATAACCGCAGAGCAGTGGGAGCCGGGCGTCTCTGAGATGAACGAGACCCACTGCTCAGCTGAGGACTCAGGTGCAGGTGACACTATGTCGCTCACCTGTGACCTCAGGGCTCGGGGACGGAGGGGAGACTGGCTTCGCTTTCAAGTCACACCGTTTCAGGTTCAAGTGACCAAACAGCTGAGCCTCCCTCTGAGCTGGATGCCCACTGACGTACACATGCAGGCAGCACAGGGGGGCGAGTGCCCTGGGCGCCGTCCTCCTTTGTGAATCGAGGTGCGTGCGTGAACACTGTTGGTGCGTCTCATTTTTACCTCTAGCCGAAACCTCCGCCGCGTCGAACGTTCGTGACCGCGTCGCCCTTGGGAAGTGGAGGCGCGACAGCTCACATTTCGATGGTGAGGGAAAAGGCCAGTTGGTAATTATCACCGCCGCCGCCGCGCCCAGGTCCGTCCCGGCACCTGGTGTGTGCACAGCACGACCCGGGCCTTCCCTTGCTCTCAGGACGGCTCCCCGAGCTGCTGAGGACACAACATAGAAGGAGCGCGGTGCCGCCCGCCACCGGGGCCCACAATGCAGGGGTGACGGGATGTAAATCAGCTGAGCGACGGGTGTGGAGCTGAACGCCTTCCAGGTGCTGAGGGGGCTGGTAAGGAGGCCCTTCGCTCGCTGAGTGTCTGCGGCTCCTGATTTGGCCGATTCTGGGCAGCCACCTGCGCGGGCCGTGTGCCGCTGTGTCTCGTCGTCCTGTGAGATTGCGTGTTCCTCGATCTGCACGGGCCCTCATGCCCAGCACCGGCTGCACAGAGTGGACAGTGCATGCACGCACACGAGTGAATGAGTGCTTCCCCCGACCACTGCTGGCTCATGTGAAGCGTAAGGAAGGGTCAGTGAAACAGCCCATGAGTGTTTCTTGTGAAAACAGCTCAGCTGCTGCCACGGTGCGGGTGTGGGGCCTGCCGTCGGGTAAAAGCTGGGACTCCCCGGCCTCTGCTGGAACGTAAACCAGAGGCGGGTGCAGCCCCAGGTGCCACGTGGCGTCTCATATTCAGTCTGCAGCTCCACACGCTTCCCTCGCCCCGTGCGGTTCCGCCCGGCCAAGCAGCGCGTTTGCGGGCACAATTAGAGCAAAGAGGTTAGAGGGCGGAGACTGCGGTCGAATAGAAAAGCTTCTGGGTCAGCTCGGTGCTCAGTGTGCGGCCGGCTCTCGGCACAGCGCAGAAGGTCACGCAGAAGGTCACGCAGAAGGTCACTGTGGCCACGCCTTAGTGGGAGGGGCGGATGCGACTTCACGGGCGCTAGTCAGAGTCGGAGGCCCAATGTTCATGCTCTGAGGGCAGGAAGGGAGACACATGCACGTTTAAAGGAAAGACCACGAAGCCAGTTCCGTCCTGTTGGAAATAAAGGAGCAGCAGCATCCTGCCCAGAAGAAATTGTTTGTGCCCGAAAATACAAAACCCTGAGACCGGGAGCAGGCGGGTGGCATTTGAGGGAGGGCTCAGGGAGGGCGTGAAGCAGATGTGGGTGAGCCTGACCTTCGCCCCACCATCCATTCGCCCTTCCCCCGTGGTGATGAAGTGAGCTGGACACGTGGCACCTACTGCCTTTGGAGCAGCCACGTGGCCACGTAACTAACTTGTCTCCCGGGGATACGGATACAGTGCGTGTGCCATGCCCTAAGGCGTGGGGGGTCCTCGTCCCGCCCCCTCGTCCTGGCTGAGATGTGACTCAGCACGGAGCCTCCGGGACCACCAAGAGGAGGTGGCCAAGGCCTCTCAGGGCAGAGCCGCCTCCCGCTCGTGAGAACCCTCCTGCTCACGAGAGAGGAACGAGCTCCCACCCGCTGCGCCCCTGCTGCGTGGCCGCGGTCACATGCGTGGGACTCACGTCTGAGTAATGCAGTCGAGGGCACCACGATCATTGAGCCGGGGAGGAAGGAGGAGCTGTTTGTCACTGCTGCACAGCACGGAGGACACACAGCGCATCATGGGCACCATCTGCAGGCTGTTTGTCTTCCGCAGAAAGTCCTCGTCAGTCAAGCAGCTCTTTCTTGTCATCTGCCCGAAGTCGTTAGGGGATGTGCTCCTTCGGGCATGCGGGACAACGCCGTGTCGCCGGTAGGAAACGCTGGCTGGAGGACCAGACAGCCCAGTGCCGTTCCCTTAAACAGAGAGGAACTGCGCGCTCCCAACACGCAGCCCAGCAACAGGGCGGCTTCGCGGCGGATTACCCGAGCGGTGCAGCCAGGGACAGGGGACCGGTCCCCCCAAGCCACCCCGGCGGGGCACGGGAGCAGCAGGACGGCTTAGGCACGCAGGGGCCTCTCCTGACCGGGGTTGAGCTCGCCTCCCAAAGCGGAGGGCACCTGGAGCCCACACAGGCTCTCAGGGACCTGCAGACCCCCGCCCGTCGCCCTGCAGGGCGGTGCCAGGCCTCGGGGCGGGGCCAGGCCTCGGGGCGGGGCCAGGCTCAGGGCCCTGCCGCAGCGGCGGGCGGTCCTGTTGGCGAAGGGCAGGGAAGTGTCGGGGCAAGCATCATGCTGGCTATCTGCTTAGCTTTTCAGGCGATCTGTGCCCCTGCTGGCATGGGTGGCATTTAAAATAACGCTCAGCATCTGAGCAGCGAGCGTGTTATCAACCCCATGCTTATCACTGAAGTTTAGCGCTCTCCTGCGATCGTACAGAAAACCACCGTCAGTTTCTCCGAAGGACAAACAAACGCACCATGCGCCGGCACCGCGGCCCCGACACTGCGGCCCCGACACCGCGGCCCCGACACCGCGGCCCCGACACCGCGGCCCCGACACTGCGGCCCTGAGACCGCGGCCCCAACACCGCGGCCCCGACACCGCGGCCCCGACACCGCGGCCCTGACACCGCGGCCCCAACACCGCGGCCCCGACACCGCGGCCCTGACACCGCAGTGAGGCCTTCCCAGAGCGGTTACATTCAGGGCGGCAGCGCTTCCCCCGCGCTCCCTGAGGGTTAGTCTGACCAACACCTTTCGTCTTGAATCCTGTCGCTCAGCTCCTGGCTAAGCGGCTCCTGCCCTTTGCAGCAATGCCATCTGCTTCTGCCACAGCCCCGGTCCCCACGGAAAGGCGTCTTCCGGCTGCTGGGACGGGCTTGCTTCTCTCCCGGAGCGCCCGGCCCTGGGCAGAGCTCTGCTCCCTGCTCCGCGTTCCCGGTGAAACCGCTCACGGACCGGCGTCGAGTGCTGCCCCCCCAGGAGGCCTCCATCCCAAACACCTCATGGCCTATGAAACTGCACCTCATTTCTGCCAACGGCTAGCGTGGAGGGGCTGGGCTCAGCACCCCTGCTTTCCCATTCCCTCTGCGTCACCGGCAGGCCCGGCGCAGCCCCGCCCCCCGGGGCAGGCCTCGGTCCGGAGAGAAGGAGCCCGAGGGACCCCTGGCGGTGACTCGCTCGGGACTCAGCTGGCACCACAACCGCCGCCGGGTGTGAATGAATCCAAATTATTTTTTTCGGACAGATCCACCAAGAATATATTTTTTGGTGTGCCGCAGACTTTTAGTAATTAGTTTATGTGCCTCGAGATGGGAAGGGTTGAAAATCGCTGCTTGGAACTATTTAAAAATTAGACGAAAATGGAAATGTGCCTCTTTGCACTCAGCGGTGCGATGCTTTGGTGGACACGTGTCCCGGCTTATTTTGAGAACATGAATTAGATTTCCCAGCAGACGTCACCCCCGTTTTCCTTAAGCGTGTCACTCAGCTAAATCGGTGTGACACGCGTGTGCTCGAAAGGACACCACGCGGCCACCTGCACCCCAGCTCCTTCCAGAAACAGACACGGCTGCGTGGGCTGTCTTCACGGCCTGGGCCCCGGCCAGGAGATACTCACGTCCTTCTCCCTCGGCTAACTGCGAGAAACGCTGTCTGAAATGGTGTGAAATTCCCCCATTTAATTACTGGTCACCTTGCTTTTACTTTATTTATTTATTTTTTAAATATATATTTTTTTTTATTGATTTCAGAGAGGAAGGGAGAGGGAGAGAGAGATAGGAACGTCAGTGATGAGAATCGTTGACCGGGGGTACCTCCCGCATGCCTGTGGTGCGGTGGCGTGTGGTGTGGTGGCGTGTGGTGCGGTGTTGGAGGGAGCGTGGGTGGCCCAGATGACAATAAGTGCGTAGAGAGGACGTCGCCTCCGCAGAGGCTGACAGCTGTGTGTCCCGCGCTTGCCTCCAGCGTGCAGAGCTGAGGCAGGCTCCCCGTTCAATTTGCCACAAAACTGATTTCCCGCTACATTGTTCCAGGAGATGCTGCTTACCACGTTTTTTGTTTGTTAATCCTCACCGGAGGTGTTTTTTCCATTGATTTTTAGAGTGGAAGGGAGGGGGACAGACAGAGAGAAACATCGATGTGAGAGAGACACATCGATTGGTTGCCTCCTGCATGTGCCCTTGACCAGAATCAAACCTGGGACCCTTCCGTCCGAGGGCCGATGCTCCATCCACTGAGCCAACCGGCTAAGGCTGTTGCTCACCACTTTAAAATAGCATCACTGTTTCGCATTTCCCCGTATTATGACAAAAAGCAGCTGAAGCCTGGTGGCATGGACAGTGGTCTGTGTGGTTGGAAGACATGTTTTTCTATTTTAATCCGCAGGACACTTTCTAGGGACATCTGCCAGCGGCCACACGCTTCTCGGAGGGTTGGCATGCGCGGCGTGTACTTCTGTGAACAGCTTCTCTAATTAAGACAAATAAAAGCTTTCTCTCTTTGCACCTCCCGCTGTCTCCCGGGCAGGAAGTCTAGCGAGACTTATTTCCAGTCTGCCAGGGAGCCGAGCTTAGCGCTGGAACAGGCTTTGGACACATGTCAGATCAACACCGAATGCGTATTTTTTTGACATCTCATAACATTAACTTTCTTTTAGAGATGCTTTTGGTAAACAGCATCTTGCATATCAAAAGGCAGTGTGTCAACAAGCCGTGGCCCCACTTTCTGTGATGGACAGGCGGCGAGCGAGCAGGCGGGACCCAGCCGGGGCGCAGTCACCGCTCACAACCGCGTGACTCACAATGGAAACCCGTCCTTCCCAGCGTCTCTCAGAAAACATCACAATATAAACCACCTCAGTGTGGAGTCGACATTTAAAAAAAAAATCCTTATTATTGAAAGTATTATATATGTATCCCTTTCCCCCAGTGACCCCATCTAGCCCGCCCCAGGCCTTCACACATGGCAGTCTGTGTCCGGGTTATGCACAGATGCATACAAGTTCTTTGGCTGATTGGAGTCCAGATTTTAATCTCTAGTCTTTTTAACAAAAGGGGGAAGTCAATGTAGCTTTCAAACTACTTCATGTAACTGAATTAAATTATGCATATTTATAAAATTAGAATATCTTTAACGAATAGGAAGCGTAACCACTTTGCTTTTCCTTTTATTTCTAATACCGACCACCTGCCTGCTTCCTTTTCTGAGCACCACATGTTGAAGAAACTGGCTGCCATCCATTGGTTAAGATTTAACTCAATGACTAGTGATGTCTGAGTGAGAGACTAGTATCTCCATTTGTCTTCATCGACCCCTGTCCTATGTTCAGGCTGAAATGGACTCACTGAACTAAAAGCAATGATATCTTAATGCCATGGCTAGAAGTAGCTCAAAATCATCGTTTTCAACAAAAATTTCATTGTGCACAGCAGGTCGCACTCCAAACTGTGTAGGTCTGGATCCAGGTGTGCCAGGGCCTCAGTAGCTTGAGGGTCTGCCAATTCCAAACACGCTTCACGGGAAACAATGACAATACAAACTTGGTCAGAGGTGCATGCGTGTGAGCAGCCCAGGCCCCGCCGCGCTGGCTCCTGGGGAAGCTGGCCAGGGAGCGGCTCAGGATGGTGGTTAAAGGAGGGGGTGCCTGCCAAAGGCCTTGAGAAAGTCTACTTTACTAGAGGCCCGGTGCACGAAATTCGGGCACCGTAGTGTCCCTAGTGGCTGCCAGCCAGGGTCTTCCTTCATTCCATGTATAGTATCTTTTTTTGCAATTGTTAAATCTTTTCCCTGGATTTCTCATTCAAAATAGGAAACTCTTCATCCAATACTAGTGTTATTTTAGAAATGACCTCCCAGATATACAATATCCCCAAACAACGCCACGTAAGATAAAGATGCTTTATTTACAGAACATTCACGAGGTTCTTTGCCATAGCTTTCTGGGTTCCCGGGTGAGTGACTGTAATGTATTCCATATTTGCTGGCCATTTTCCAGTATTAAACACGTCAACATTTTACTTAGGAGTCATAAAAGTTACTGAGACAGTTCCGAGAAGAAGAATGCATGACACCAATTCCGCAGGAAATCAATTAACGTTTTTATGAGCAGCAGTAAATGTACGATCAGAGGTTGGCAGAGGGTGAGGTCAGGAGATCTGACCCCCAAGAATATTCTCCACCAAGTCCTGTGTCGCTGTAGAATGTTCCGGGCTGTGTCAGAGCAAAAGCCTCGCTGCCGAGACAGACACAATTTATGTGTCAGAATGACGAAGTCCTTGATCAGGCCGCGTGGCCTCCTGCGGGGCATATGAGCCCTAACTTTTATGGTACCCTCAGTTCCTAATTGAATTTTTGTGGGTCTCTGAACTTACATACTTTGGTATTCTGAATTATGTGTTTTGTGTGCAAATAAAACCCTGTATGCTGTATAAGTGCATAAAGGAGTTTCATATTTTCTGAAGAGGTTCTTGTTGAGGCAAGGTAAGCAATTCTAAGATTGGATAAATGACATTGATATTTGACAATGAAGGTGATGGCGCCTTCATATCACTTCTACATAAGATTCATTCATTCATTCAGCGAATGCTGAACCCCACCACATGAATTTGATGATGTCCAGAATGTAAACACCGAGGACAGAAATATAAAGACAGGAAACAAGTGTGACACGCCAGCACCCCCCAATCCTGGGAGGTGACGCTGACCTGGAATACTCCTTTGTGATGGTGGTAAGTTTGCTGCACCCCCACGCCTACCCGATCTCTCCTAGAGGGGCCGGCAATCTCCTTTCCATAGAAATCTGCCCTCGAGGACCCCTGCTCCAGGGACAGGTAAGCCCAGTGACAGGCAGCACCAGGTCCTCTGACCGCCAATGGACAGGCCCGACGCCCGCATAAGAGCCTCGCGAACGTGCACCTGCGCACCTGCTCTGCCACGGAAACGACAGGAACCGACCACGGCTCCTTAGCACACCGGCTGCCGTGGCCACCCTCAGTCCAGGAGAGCCGGGCAGCTGACAGGATGTCAGACCACAGCAGACGGCGCGTGTCAGAAAGAAAGGGGCGAGAACGAGGAGAAAGGCGTGGGGGGGGGGGGGGCAGGAATGAGCTTCCAGGTGTGTTTCATCGATGGCCCAGCACACGCCACGGAGAGCCTCCAGCATGGCTCGGGGGAAGGGATGTGGGGGGGGGGGGCGGGGTGAGAGCCCGCAGTGTGGTCCAGAGGGACGCCTTCGGGCTGCCCACACAGTGTCCTCGGGACAGCTTTCCGCAGGATGAGCAGAGGTGCCCGGAGGCTAAGGTCAGCCTGACTAGCCCCAGGGCTCCCCCAGATGAATCCAGGGGGACGGCCCGAACCACACGCATCAGATCTCCTGGAAAGTGGCCACAGCACTAGCCAGGGCCCTTATGCCAAAGCGCCAGGTGGGAAAGGCCGTTCTCAAATAGCGAGGCCTCGGCACCGAGTTCCGTGCTGCAGGCCTGGCTTGATCAGGGGTATATCCCAAAGGCTCCATCGAATGTCCTGGAAGTAAATTTCCTTGAATGTGGGGTCCTTTAGGGGAGCTTTTGATAAATATTAAGTTTTTGATTAAGGAAATATACACATAATGCCAGACACTGTTCTAAGCATTTTGTACCTACCATGTCATTCAATATTCATGACAGTCTTATACCATGTCACTATAATAGTCCCTATTTTAAAGACGAAGGAGCAGAGGCACAAAAAATGAAGACCACTAGCAGTGGGTGGAGTCAGGATTTGAACTTAAAGACATCCAACCCAATCTCCTTAAAAAATGTTTTTATTGATTTCAGAGAAGAAGGGAGAGGGAGAGAGAGAGAAACATCAACGAGAGAGAACCATGGTTTGGCTGCCTCCTGCACGCCCCCACTGGGGATGGAGCCTGCACCCAGGCACGTGCCCTGACCAGGAACAGAACCCGCAGACCTTTCCGTGCCCACGGGACCATGCCCCAACCAGCCGAGCCACACCGGCCAGGCGAAGCGATGGTCTTAAAACCCAGCGTTAGAGAATGCAGCAAGCACAGGCAGTTAGCGGAAGAAGCACACGATGTAGCCGTTGGTTAAAAACTACTGTAGCTCATTCCGAAAGGAAACAGTCGCAGTATTCTGATCCCGGGGGCTCTCTGCCCGCGTAGGCCACACGCGGGGCGCCGGCCACACGGCCAGGGACGGCGACTGAGGCGGGACGCGGTTTGGCTCCTGTGATCTCTGCGGCGGCTCTGCTGCCGAGGAGCTGGCGCCGTTACACTCACGAACCCAGGGCGTCTTTCTGCTCAGGCACGTGGCCCCTCGTTCCTTTTCAACTGGCACCCCAAAATGACAGGCGGCTTTTCTGGGCGACAGGTGCCAACTTACCTGCAGCTGCCTCCGTGCTCAGCCCAGCTAGGGTGGCTGTGCCCCAGCCCCACCATCCCTCACAGCCCTCGCGAAGTGCCGCTCAGAGCCCACGTTTCCCACCCACAGGCCACGGCGTGGCGAGCAGACCGCCCCTCCCTCCCGCCTGCACGCGTTTCCTGGCGGGGCGCTGTCCACTGACACTTCAGTTTATAACGCAGTGGCCCCCACGTTGTCTGCCTCACCCTGGCCATCAGCCGCGGCCAGACCCAGCCAGTAGCCGAGGCCCCGGGGCCTGAGCTCTGGGCACAAACATGCCCACGTTGCTCCCTGCTTTCCCGGGGGGCACCACTCCTCTGCTCCCCACCATCGGAAATGATCTATGACGCGGCAGCATTTCCAGTTTCACACATGAACCTTCTTTCTGCTTCTTGAGGTACGAGGCCGACAGCCTTGCTCGGACCCCGCGGACGGGGACTTTCTGCCCGCACCCCCTCTCCTACAGCCGCTTCCGCTCTGAATCAGCTGAGGGCCGAGACAAGTTCACGACTCATCTAGTGGCTCACCACGGCTTAGAATAAACACGGCGAGACCAATGAAAGCGGACACCTCCCTCCCCTCCAAGAAATACATCTCTATCTACCTATCTACCATCTATCTATCTATCTATCTATCTATCTATCTATCTATCTATCTATATCTATATATCTATCATCATCATCTACCTATCTATCATCTCTATCTATCTACCATCTATCTATCTATCTATCTATCTATCTATCTATCTATCTATCTATCATTTTATTATCTATTTGTCTACCATCTATCACCTATCTATCTATCATCTATCTATCTATCTATCTATCTATCTATCTATCTATCTATCTATCTATCATCTATCTATCTATCTATCTATCTATCTATCTATCTATCTATCTATCTATCTACCTATCTATCATCTATCTATATCTATCTATATCTATCTATATATCTATCATCATCATCTATCTATCTATCTATCTATCTATCTATCTATCTATCTATCTATCTATCATTTTATTATCTATTTGTCTACCATCTATCACCTATCTATCTATCTATCTATCTATCTATCTATCTATCTATATCTATCTATCACCTCTGCAAGCCTATGTAAGAATTTCTAAATCTTTTTCTTAGTCATCCATTCAAAGATGTGTGAGTCCAAATGGGCAATGAGACTACAGCACACAGGAAGCCCAGCCAGTGGCCGAAGCAGTGAACACAGAAAAGCGACACGGGTGCCGCGGTACTCACCCCGCAGCCCAGGCCGCCGCCGCCCTCGCAGGTGACCCTCCTCTGCCCGGGCTCGGGGAGCAGCCCGGCGCCGCAGCCGGGGCGCGGGCACAGCACGCCGCCCATGCGCAGCACGCACTCCTCGGCGCCGTAGTGCTGGTAGCGGCCGTACTGCGGAGACAGAACCAGGGACAGTGAGGCGCTGGGGGCCACGTGACGGCCGCGCTGGTGGGGTCCTCACCCACCCGTCTCAGTGAGAAATGCAGAGGGCCGACGAGGTGCGGCCCTGCGTCATGCACGCGCCCCCCCCCCCCCCCCCCCGTGGCACCTGGCAAAGCAGGCGAGGTGCTTACTTATTCTTTGTGCTTCTAGAAATGTGTCCTCAGAAAGAGATGTTGCAAAGTTTGTTTATTTCTAAATACTGCTCCCCCCCGACTTCATTCGATGGTGCTAGTTTATGCACATTCTAGCCATGCACCCAGCCTCCTCATGGAGCGGGGCAGCTCGGGCCTCCTCTCGGGTCCTCTGGGCGTTGGGGACACTGCGCACAGCGGCCCTGATACCTGCCCGTGGTGCCGGAGCCGAGCGCACTGGCGTGAGAGAGACCGATGACAGGCACAGAGGTCCCTTCCTCGGTCCCCCTGCCTCCTCCCCGACCTCCCCAGCCTGCAGAGCCACCCCAAACCCCGGCATCCAGGGCCAGGTCTCCCTGGCAGCAGCTCTAATATGCTGTCTCCTCGCATGTCGGATCATGGTCTCCCCCAAACGGGGACCAAGCCCAATGCGTGTGTGCAGCTATGAACGGGTTGAGGCGGCGCTGAGGGAAAGCTGCCTTGGGCCGGACGGCACCGTGCGCTGGGGACTCAGCAGCGAGCAGGACAGACGCCCCTGCTCGTCCACAGGATGGGACCATAAATGCTGAGATTAAACGCAAGGGCTCAGACAGAGACAGTGGGAAGGGAATGAAACACAGAGGAGGGCGAGTCCAGGCAGACGGGTTCCAGTGTAAAGCGTGATCGGGGAGTGAGGACGCGCACAGACCGGGCGCACGGACACACCCCGAGGAGGAGGGAGGAGTGAGAGAAGCCATGGGCCCTGGGGAAGGGGTGTAGCTTCACAAGGGCCGGAGGCCCCGGGCCTGGCTCCTCTGGGGTGCGGTGAGCAGGCGGGTGCTGGAGAAGAGGGAACGGTGGGGAAACAGAAGGCGGAGTCAGCGTTAATGAGGGGCTAGGAGGTTGAGGCCCTCCCCCGCTCCCAGGGTTGGTTGTTATTCTAGAGACAGGAGAGCCCCTGGAGACGCTGGCTGCAGAGGGACACGGCCTGACTAATCCTTCTCAGATGGCCGTGGCTGACTGCTCTGAGGAGACTCGTGGGGACGAGGATGGAAGCAGGAGCGGGAGCAGGAGCGGGAAGCAGGGAGGAGGCTACTGCAGCACCGCGCCTGAGAGATGAGACGGTGGCCCGAGCCAGGAAGGTGGTGTCAGTGGGGTTCTGGGTGTATTTCCAACGTGGAAATGGCACCCTTTTCCGGAAGGTTTTAGGCAGAGAGGAAGAGGCCTGAGCTGCCCTGCTCCTTGAGGAGGCTGGGTGCATGGTAAGTGCCGTAGTGCAGGTGTGCCTGCTAGAATGTGTATAAACTAGTACTCAAGCATGAGTGTAACGGTTTTCCCCAGAAGACAAAGGGAGGGAGGGAGGGAGGGAGGGGGGGAGAGAGAGAGAGAGAGAGAGAGAGAGAGAGAGAGAGAGAGAGAGAGAGAGAGAGAGAATTCCCGAGATGGGAACACCTGCAAGAAGAAAGATGGCATGTGTGTGTCTCTGTGTGTGTCTGTATATGTGTGTCTATGTGTGTGTGTCTCTGTGTGCTTATGTTTGTATGTGTGTGTGTGTGAAGTTGGGGGAGGGACTTTCTGCTCATATCCAGCTTGATAACCTCTTACACAGAGAAGTAGAAAATGTTGAGTGGCGAATTGGCTACCTGAGTTTGGAGTTGGGAGAACATGTGGGTTGTAGGTACATGTAAAAGTCACGGTGCATGTAGAATGGGGAGGGAAGGTGTTAGAATCGGGCCTGCTATCCATTTTCTCATTTTCCTGGCCCCCGGAGTGAAAGGAAGATGGCTGTCAAGTCCCCTTGCAAACATGCGGACAGCGCGTACGTACGTGGCATTGACTGGAGGAAAGTTCTTACCCGGGGAATACGTTTACCGGGAAATACTCGGTGTGAGGTTGCTTAGGTGAACAAACTGGAGCGTGTGGATTCATGGGAAAAGGTCTGCTAAATGTCACGAGCTATGCAATTATCAGGGATGACATGAAGGTATTTCAAGTGGAGAGTGATGAGCGTTTTATAACCGGGAGCCTTCATGCTCGCGATCACCTCCTGACCCCTCAGGGCCCTTTTACTAAATCTCGCCGAGTGCACCTAGCATGCCGAGCAAGGAGGAGGGAGTGGCTGCTGTGTCGCAGGCTGTCTGCGAGAAGCTGCAGGACGAGGTTCCGGGTGGGCCGCCCCTCAGACCGCCCTAGCCCCTCGCACGCCCTCCGTTCCCATGTCTGTGTCTCTGGACGCAGTGCACTGTCCTCCTACAGTGGGCGCACCAGGGCGCAGGGGGAACGGAGGAACCCCGAGTGTCCGTGGGAGCATCTCACTCCCTCACCAATGGCAAGGGGCTCAGCACCAGCAGGAGGCAGGATGGCGCTGCCCACAAAACTACTTTTCTATTTAAACAAATTGTTCTTACGTAACTGGCGATTTCCTGATTTGATGGCAGATGATCTATTTAATTCAGTGAAGCAAATTTTTCTGCTACAACCATCGCTTTCCTCCAGGAAGTCGTTAAGCTAGGGGCGCAGTCCGCCAGCGCCTTAGAGATTCCTGCGGCCTCCTCCCTGGGGGCTCGGGCACCGGTGGGGTGTGTGTGTTAGCTACAGAATTGCTAAGAAATGCCTTTATCTCACTCATTCTAGTCGTGACACATTCGGGGCGCATGTGGGAGGCAGCCAATTGATGTGTCTCTCTCACATCAACATTTCTCTCTTTCTCTCTCTGCCCCCCCCACCCCCTCCCGCCTGTCCTCCACTCTCTCTAAAAACCAATGGGAAAAAATATCCTCGCTCCTCGGGTGAGGATTTAAGGAAAATAGCACACGCGACAGCTGCGATGAAACCTGTGCTACTGAATCATCCCTTCTCTCTGAACGCTGTCACGTTTACAAGGAGAAGTTCTGCCCTGATGCCAAAGCTGCTGGCAGTGACAGCGCGTCCTGCCCTCAGGAAGGGGTGCAGGCGGCAGGTGCATCTGTCACTGGCAGGTCCTCACTCAGTCTTGCCAGCTGTGCCCACATCTCCCTGGATTCCTTCCCACCCCGTGGGGCCCTGAGCACCCGTCCTACCCTTCCACCCATGGGGGCGTGTGGCGCCTCAGCTCTGCGCAGTGCGGACCCTGCATGCAGGTGGGGGTGAGGCGGGTGCAGGAGGGAGACGTGGCAAAGGAGCCCACGGCCATAAAAACGCACTGACGCCGGTCCTGTTTCCGAGGGCTGCTTCTACTCATCGACGCTGGGCAGCACTTTAGGAACAGAGCTACCCTGGAGGGAGGCGACTGGCCTGCCACGTGGACTGGGTCTCCGGAGCATCCCCTCTCGGGTGAGCTCACCAGCAGCGGATTCTCTAGAAGCCACTGTGTGTTGTTCGACGCCACATCCCAGTGAGCGTGTGTGCCTATGTGTGGGACCTGCTACCCATACGCCGGCTGATGCTGCGAACGCTGCTGCTGAAACGCATCTGCAGACGCCCAGGTAAGCTCTCATGACGCAGACGGGCCACAGACAGAGGACCAGAGACGACAGCACCGTATTGGCAAGCATGTTTGAAAGCGAGTGTTAACAGCAACGAGCATACACCTGCACCTGAGCATACACCCGCACCTGAGGGGAAACACTAGCAAGTCCTCCCTTCCCCCTCAGATGGGCGGGAATGCCCTCCGGGGGCGTGACTGCCTCGGCAACATTGCAACTCCTCCTCTCAGGGCTCCTCGTTTACTTATTTGGGGAGCGAATCATTGGGTCTGTATGTGCGGGTTCCCGGATTCTCTGAAGAACAGGGACTATTCATTTTAAAGTAGAAATTTCATAGCTGTTCCAACAAAGCCAGGCTTTAATACTCTGGCTAATGAGCCCGGCTGGCATGGCTCTGTGGTGGAGCGTGACCTATGAACCAGGAGGTCACGGCTGGATTCTCAGTCGGGGCACACGTTGGGGGCTGGACCTCCGGCGCGGGGCGTGTAGGAGGCAGCTGGTCTGTGCGCTCCCTGGCCACCTTGCAGAAACGTCACCCGTCCCCGCTCGCAGATCCTCCTGCGGTGATGTTCTTCCCCAACGCAGAGCTAACCGCCTGCCGTAACGGGATGGAAGGCGTTCCCCTGTGTCCCCTAACAAGGTCTCCCCAATGGGAACGGGAGCCCGAAGGGTTTTCTCCTCCCCGCTCTGCCCCGTGCATGGTGCGCGTGCTCAGTGAGGGCCTGCGAGTGGAAGGCAGGGAGTAGGCCGCTGTGGGTTCCCAGGAAGGGAAGACCGATACTGCTGGGCTGCACCGTGCCACCACGGGCACAGGGAACCAGAGGCGCGTCAGTTTGGCCGGGGCTGGACTCAGCGTCCAGGAAAATGCAAAGTGACCCAAATTTTATGCAAATCTACGGCGATGATTACAGTTAGCCTCTTTCCCTCATCGCTCCATGATGCCAAAACACACATGGAAACGAGTTGTAAAGATCGGTAGACGTTAGAGGTGAAGGCTCCGTTGTCTGAGCGGAAATGTCAGGGTGACAGCCAGCAGGTCTTTTTTTTTTTTTTTTTTTTTAATATATTTTATTGATTTTTTTACAGAGAGGAGGAGAGAGGGATAGAGAGTTAGAAACATCGATGAGAGAGAAACATCGATCAGCTGCCTCTTGCACACCCCCTACTGGGGATGTGCCCACAACCAAGGTACATGCCCTTGACCGGAATCGAACCTGGGACCCTTGAGTCCGCAGGCCGACGCTCTATCCACTGAGCCAAACCGGTTTCGGCAGCAGGTCTTGCTTTCAGAAATCTCTCCAGGTTTCAGGAAGTGGCTGAGAGACACAGGTGTTTTCCTAAACAGGCACGTTTGGGGAGTTGGTTATTGATTCTTACTCGCAATAAAGGATAATTGATTTGGTTGGTGTTTGAAGACACATACCTGCTGTTTTTGGAAATCTGAAGTATGAGAATATGAAGGAGGCATCCTGTTAGCTGTTACTTCAAGGAGTGGAAAATGGTTCCAGTTTTCTCTATTCTCCTCTCACTCACCCCTTTGTGTTTTTAACCTCCTACTGGAAATGGGCTCCCGACTTTGCCCCAGACACGCACTGAAGGTAAACACACAGACCAAAGCCTCATCGACAAACCGAGCCTCCACGTGGCACTCGTGTGTTCTCCGATCTGAGGTGGCCAAGGCTGCCTCTGGGAGTTAAAGTCAGTCGGAGAGCGTGGGGTAGGTAGGTCACCACTATGCTGTCAATCACTTGGTGTATTTCAAGGATAACCTGACATCAAGATCTAACATTATAACATGGGCCCTGCACTCCATATAAGGATTGAGAGATTTATTTTAAGCAATCACAAGTAAGTGTGTGTGTGTGTGTGTGTGTGTGTGTGAGTGTGTGTATTACTTACAAATAACACGTTCTATATTATGTATCTAACACGTATGATGTCCAGCACCTGAATCATTTACGTAGCACATCTATTTAAATCAGACGCCTCTTACTGAGCACACAGAAGTTAGAGAACCTGCCTTACGTGGGACATGCTGTGTATGTGCCACACAGCCACACCCGCAGAGAAAGTGGACAACACTCATGAAGCACACACACTCATGGAAAGAGCCGGCCCCTCCACTGCAGACAAGGGGCCAGGCTGTCTGTGACGCCCGCTCCCTTACACAGCCCGCCTCCCGCTTGATTGGCTTGCTTATCTGCCAGTCTCCCTGCTCTCTGGTGGTATCGAGATGAAGTTCTCTGGTGGGTCGGACAGGGGAGGAGTGTCCTCACACAGACCCCCAGTGCACTTTCCCCCCATTTAGGGCAACCGGGGTCAGGAGACACTCGGCCCCCTGGGGGAGCCCAGGCCGTCTCATTAGCGACACGGTGTGGTGTGGGGCCTCGGAGATGCTGACTCACCTGCTCTTCCCCGAGGATCCTGAAGTGATGGAGCTCTTTAATCAAGGAGTTGGGGCAGCCGGCTGTTGGAGAGAGAAATCAGTGACAAACAGGAAGGTGACGGGGTCGGCTCCAATTCTGAAATGTTGGGTCATGAGGACATGTCTTACTCTTTACACCTGTAGCCCTTGCTATCATAGCCTCTCAGACTCGGGGAGAGGAGTTGACAAGTAGGACCAGGTGATGTTCATCCCCTGACAACAGACATGAAAGGAATGGACATCCTGAGGGGAGGGTTTTGGTGAAAAGCGTAAATGAATGGCGACAGGCATGTCTGAGACTATAGAGACGAGAGCTCAATTCTTGACATGAGAAGGCCACTTGGCCGCGCTCCTCTCCCCCCCGCCCCCCGGAGGGCCTGCGGGGAAGTGACTCGGGTGACTATGGACTCAATGAGGAGGGGAGGCTGTGGATCACTTGGCTTCCTGTGATTCTACCAAAGACTGCGGTGGAGATACAGCCTCGTGTCAGTTCCTGAGTCTCAGCTGTCTTTGGGAGCAAGGAGTCCTATTTTAGGTTGTGACACGAATGAGAGAAGAACAGGCAGAGAGGATTCCAGTCTCTGGAATGTGGAGTACCTGTGACATGGGGCCTGGACAGCTGTTCTGCTAGTGTCCCAGAAAGACTATTCCCCCCAATCCCCAAGATGTTAGAGGCCACTTTTGTTAAAGAAGCCCAGGATCCAGCTAAATAACTGAGACTTATTGTGACAGGATGCCGAGGGTCAACAGAACATCAAGTACGTGCATATGGATATGGATACATGAATGTATGTACAGGAGTGGGAGAAAGTAGGCTTGTAGCTACGAGTATGCAAAAAGAGTTTATTCTTCTATTCTTATTTACTAATTATTGTATTATTTATTTGTGTTATGTAAACCTACATTTGCCCACCCCTGTATACTATATGTATTTATACGTATCATCAGGTCATATATTCCCAGAAAAGTATGGATGGTATACATTTAGGGCTTTAAGTTTGCTGCCTTTTTATTAACTTTATTCCTTTATTCACTACAGTAATCTAAAGTGATTAATAAGCAACCTGGTATTTTTATTTGATTATCATAAAGCTGTATGACGTATTTTTACCATCAAACTATCTGGAAGGTTGTTTTTTGTTTTTCTGTTTTTTTTAAATCTCACTGGCCATTTCAAATTGCACCCTTTGAGGCAATAATGAAATAACTTGAGCCAAGACCCCCAAACACAACCACTTATCCAAACATGCAAAAGGGAAACGAACTCAAATTTTGGATTAAAGGGTCAGTTAGTCACCACTTCCCATGCCTTCTGCTCCGCCGCTGGGTCAGCCAGAGCACACAGGCGGGCGTTGCTTGAGTACACAGCCAACAGATGGATGCTTATGGCCAGCAAGCTGCGGCCAAAAGCAAATATCCCAAAAAGATGCCAAAGGGAAAAACTGACGAGGCGCGGTTCCGTTTAGCCAGAGCTGACCTTGTTTTTGTTGGTGTGGGGGTGGGGTGGGAGGGAGGAGAATGGGTCTGTTTCCTACTTGCAGCTGCTCTGTCATACTCAAGGTGACTTACCTCGGTCAGGCAGGTTGTAAATGAGCCAGCTGGCAGAGCTGAGTAAGCCACATCCTACCTTGAAATTCTACCTCCAAATCCCATGTTGAAAAGTTAAACATAAATCCACCCCCAGAACTCGGACCTCTGGCTGGTCTCTCTGGCGTCTCACAGATCCCAGCTGTGCCTCGGGGATGATGCTCAGAAAGTGTTTGTCCAAACACTTAGGAAAGGGGATCCTGGTTCTGTCCTCACTTTTCTTTAGTGTAAGTTCCTCCTGAAATCTCTTGTTCTGTCCTCTCTGACGTGGGAAATGTTCTCTTTGCCAGGAAAACGGGAGCTGGGGACCTTGTCGCCTGCTAACACTGTGCTTTCTTCTTCCGAGAGGACCCTTCTCTTCCTGTTATTCCCTTATTTCTCTTGTCCTTGCCCAGTTTTAAAAGCCTGTTTAGTTGCCTTTGGCCACTTACATTAGAATTGCATCTCTCTCTGGACTTATCCTGACTACACACTATTCCATTGTTTTACGCCCCCCCACTTCACCCCCCAGGTATGAAATGCTTTTCTCATCTTTTGTACCAGCTTCCTAAAATCCGAGCTCCCTGAAATAAAGGTAAGTTGCCTGTTTGGCATTAAAACTGAATTAAAATGTTTATTTTTTAAAAAAACACATAAAGCCAGAATGGACTCTTATTTTTGTAAAGGGTAACTTTGAGGCTGGGATTTTTATTTTGGTATCTGGAACCAACATGGACTTTTATCCTGTCCCCACGCCACAGAGACTTCATGCGCTAACTGGAACCTCCTCAGGAAAATGTGCTGCAAGCAGCCCACGAAGGCCCCGAGAGATACTGAAACCCCACACCTCGGGCGAGTCACTCAACCAGCTTCTTAGAAAGCTTTAGCGGACCTTCCCCAGTAGCCGTCCTGGGAAGTAGGGGAGACTCATTTGAAAAATAAATTCCAATAAAAAGCGTTAAAAACCACATGAGTCTTCAGTGACTATTTTTCCTTTCAATTTCCTGGCAAATCAGCACAGGGGCATGCGTGACATCCTTGGGGTTCAATGGAACACCGTGAGCACCAGGCTTGGGATGAACACGGCAATGGAGCTCAGCTCTCTGATGTGCTGCTGGGACCGGCACATGACCCACACAGTCATGTGTGTAGCGTGCTGCTGTTCAGTGTGAAGTGCGTGGAGGGTGATTTCTCTCTGGGGCACAGCTTAGGGTCCCTCATGCAAGCCTGACAATGACAGCTCCCTTCTAGCTTCCCTTTGAGTACAACGTGGGAAGGGAAACTGGTTAAGGATGAAAAAGGAGAGAAAACACATGATGACTCCATGTGATCAAAGACAATGTGGCCACACATGGAACAGCTGCCTCGCAGCACACGCTGGGCGGGCACGGCTGCAGGCCGGCTCTGCGAGGGGCGGCCGGGTGGGCTCCTGCCACTCAGTGCCGCCAGGCGGACCGGGGGCTCCCTTCCCTGTGCTAAAGAGACACTTCTGAGCTAGGCCGAGAGTCCGGCGGTGAGAGAATCCATGGAAAATTCACAACCGCCTCTTGGCTGAACAACTGCTTTCAAAGTCAGCGGTGGGACTCGACATAATCACTTTGATAAATAAAACCCAGCCTGTCTTCATAACTGCTCTCTGCCCACAGGTATTTCATTATGTCTATGAAGGATTGCTTTTCCATGGCCGATGCAGAATGGATCTGAGCCGTCCCAAACCAGTTCAAAAGCACCTTGAAGCTGGCCGCCTTGTACCTAGCAATTTCCTGGCAGGTGTAGATCAGAGAGGAACTTAGAGTTACACAAGGAGACATGGGCAAGAGCAGTTACGACAACAGCTGCTGTAATCATGGCCACATAGGAGAAAACATCTGGAATACCGTCCATAGAAGAGACTACACCACTCAACAGGCACCCACTGTGCACCCACTCCTGCCAGGCACCGTTTGGGCTCCTGGGTCACGTTAGCAGGAAAATGGAACAGACACAAGCCCTCCTCGGAGCTTGCGTTCTGAGGGAGAGAGACACCAGAAATCAAACATGGGATGGGAAAGCGAGGTGATGCTTGGAAGGTGATGAGCACCACATCCAAAGAAGAACTCAGCAGACCCGTGGGAAGGAGAAGGGCAGGCCGGGATCGTTTGCAATGAGTATTGTAAGGGATCTTGCTCAAGTCCCACCACGTCCGCACCGGAAGTATCTGCCGTCATGCTGCAGCCCAGCTCCCCAAACCCTATACATCCTGACACCCCCTTTCCATCCACGCAGTGGGACCTCTCCCTGCAGTAGGTTGGCTTCCTCAATAGACTTCCTGGCGGGCATGTGGGAGGACGGACATAGGACAGATGAGAGACGGCTACTGAAAATTAAAAATACGGTAACAGGACATTAAAAACACTTGAAATTTTCCTCATTTTGATGTTGCTATGAGGTCAAAACAATTTTAAAAGTTGGAAAATTATGCTCAGCGTGTATATTCCCGACACGCTGGCTAGCCTCTGCATTGCATAAGACTTTCCCTTTGCGATTGGCCTATGTTTTGAGTGATTCTTACTTGAAATTTCTAGAGGGTGGTCCTTTCATCAGCCATGTGCCTCAGGTGACACATTTCATTCAGGGGGTTCACACAGGAGCGACCCTTCAGGGCATGAGGGTCTCAGGGCAGAAGGTGACCCCAGACCATGGCTCTCTCTTCCCCTTGCTCTCAAAAGCCAATCTTGATTGAAACAAGAGGAGGAAAGTGGGAAGGAATGGAGGGGATTTTAATCCATTTTGAGTGAATTTAACATGATTTCCCATAGATTGTGGTGGTGGCTGTTTCCCTCAAATGCACACGTCAGTGCCCAGTTAACATAACGCGGGAAAGAACCCGTGGGGCTGTGACCCCGGGTGGATCCCATCAGAAAGGAGACTCACCCACAGACCTCGCGTCAGATGAAGTTCTGTTGGAGCGGGCGCAGCGGGGCGGCGGGGACTGAGTGATACAGTGACACAGCGAGGGCTCTTCTGAGTGGAAGCACCCTGAGTTCCACAGCTCATGCGCACACGTGTGTAAGGACACGCCCTGCCTGTGAACTGGACACGCTCGGTCCTCATTCCCGAGTCCTGCCATGGAATGTGTCCTTTAACATGGACTTCCCTGGTGTGCACTTAGGCAGCGTTACATCGAAAAAATAAGCAATGTCCAAAACAATGTTAGAGAATCAATGCTATTGGACTTCAGGAACTGATGCATTTCCAAAGGGGGCTTGAATTCTGCCTTCGTGTGCTTTTTAAACAAAACGTTGCAAGTGTTTCATGATTTTCTCTTTCTCCTTTTTGTGTTTTGTGTTGATCTCAGTAATTCCCCTCATTATTCCAGGGCTGTGTGCTGTTTCTTTTATTCGTCTTAGCGTGGGCATAGCTGCATTCATTACTGAAAGGCATATTTCAAATCCTAACAAGGATAATTGTTAAGCTCTCTAAGCACCGCTCCTTAAATATCGGAACTGCGGGAAGCAGTGACGAATGTAAAGTTTGTATGCTGATATGAGCGACATTTGAAAGAGAGGAGACAAACAAAACAAAAAATCCAACGTGAAGGACCAAGGACAGATGCCGAGGTGGGAAGACAGCTCAATTTCAGCAGTGCTGCTCATTACGCCGTGGCTTGCTGTCCAGAGCTGTACATTTCTTCCTATGGAAATCAGTAATCGCGCTTTGTTTCAATTAGCCAAAATGCCCACATATGAGTAGCTCTCAGCTGCCAGCGGAGTTCCACCAAGGACTCCAGATTCGCTATTTGTGATCGGAAGTGGAGCATTCGCAAGTGTTCGTCCCTTCAAATGAAGGAATGACTGTTCTTCTCGAAGACGGGGCAGGTTTCCAGGGGCCCCCTCCAGCAGCTGCCACAGACTGGCTCCCTTAGCCTCCTCCGCGTCCCCACCCAGGCCGGCACCGGGCCCGGGGCATGGAAACCAGACAGCTAAACCAGCCCTCCTTCCTCGGGCACCTCCCTGGGAAAACGGTTTGTAGGCGGTTGGCTTGAAGCTCCTCTCAACTAGGGAATAAAAAGTAACCGACTCGGATACAGTCAGTGTCCCAAAGCTGAAGGCTACCCCCTGCAAACCCTCGACGACCTTTTAGATGTTGTTCCTTCGCCCAAGCTGTCGTTCCCGACTAAGTTCACAACCTGTGGCCTCCACCGTATTTTGCTGTCTTTGTGTTTTGGGTATTTGGTGACTTTTCAAATGTTCATCGACTATCACCTCTAGAAAGTGCGAAAGCACAGGGGTGTGCTGTTTTGTTTTTGTTGATCCTCACCTGAGGATATTTTTTCCATTGAGAGAGTGGAAGGGAGGGGGAGAGAGGGAGAAACATTGATGTGAGAGGAACACATTGATTGGCTGCCTCCCGCACATGCCCCGGGGATCAAACCTGTAACCCAAGTTCGTGCCCTTGACTGGAATTGACCCCGTGACCCTGCGTCTGCGGGTTGAGGTTCTAACCACTGACCAAAAACTGGCCGGGACCAGGGGTGCTTTTTTTAAGCGTTGAGAGAGGAGGCCCATGAAATCTGGAACCTGAAAATGTAAATAATGCATTAAAATGGTAAGAAAACGGCCCAGCCGGTGTGGGTCTGTGGTTGAGCTTTGTCCCAGGAACCGGGCAGCGGCCAGTTTGATTCTGGTCAGGGCACAGGCCTGGGTTGTGGGCTCGATCCCAGGTGTGGGGCGTGCAGGAGGCAGGCGATCAGTGATTCTCTCTCATCACTGATGTTTCTCTCTCTCTCTCCCTCTCCCTTCCTCTCTGTAATCAATAACAATATACTTAAAAAAGAAGAAAATGGGGTCACACAGTGTGGGGGGGGGGGGCGTGGGGGGGACAGGAAAAGGGCCCATGCATTTCTCATTTCTCAGAAGTGCTGCTGGAATACCATTTCCAGGTTGTTTTTCCTATTAGGAGGTATTAAGAAAATGTATAATATTTACAGTTATCTGTCCTTCTTTAAAAAAAGTGTTTTCCCAAATAAAACTGGTGTGTCTATTTTTGCATGGTCATTGTAAAATACTACAACACATAGTTGAGGAAATAACCATTAGGAATTCCACCACCAGCAACAGCCACCATTAATATTTCTGTGAATATTCTTTTAGATAACTGCGCGCGCGCGCACACACACACACACACACACGCATACACATGCACACAATCTAAATATGTGGCATCCTACCAAGCATGAAATTCTCTGTCCTGTTCTTTTTACCTAAAGATCTGAAGGGACATTGTTTCACTCCAAATAGTACAAACACATCCTGTGTCCTGGCGGCTCACCTTTCTGTGCTACGCACTGTCCTTTACCCAAACACTGAACGCTGACATGTGTGCTGATGAGCCGCCTCTATGTGTATGTTAGCAAACCATGCATGTCAGTGAGCCGCCTCTACGTGTATGTTAGCAAACCATGCATGTCAGTGAGCCGCCTCTATGTGTATGTTAGCAAACCATGCATGTCAGTGAGCCGCCTCTATGTGTATGTTAGCGAACCATGCATGTCAGTGAGCTGCCTCTACGTGTATGTTAGCAAACCATGCATGTCAGTGAGCCGCCTCTACGTGTATGTTAGCAAACCATGCATGTCAGTGAGCCGCCTCTATGTGTATGTTAGCAAACCATTCAGATGATGGAGATGGAATGCATTCCCCAAGTCCAGTGACTGCCAGGTAAGGCTATTGTGTTCAGCAGTTTGATAGTTGCTGCTAAAACCCTCCGTAGGATGTGTTATGAGCTCACACCCCCGGGAACGGGCGGGGTGGGGGTATGGCCCGGGGCTGGCTGATGCTTCCCCATGCGCCTCCTCCCTCCTCCCTCCCTCTCCTCTTCCTTCCTGTGCGGAGGCTTGGCACCACTCCACTCGGAGAGAAATGAGGACAGCTTTTGCATTTCACCTTAATCAGATCCAATTAGGGCAGGCGGCACCCTGCGGGCACCATCATCATGAAAGATGTATGCGCTCCGCGCAGGCAGCCCTTCGCTCCCCAGCCACGCAGGACGCCCGAGCCCAGCCTTCCTGTCTTCGCCAGTGACGCCCAGAGCGTCCCCACAGCCCCGGGGCCAATGGTGCTGCCGGGCCTGGGATCCAATATGGTCTGAAAAGCATGAAAATCTATTGTGTGAAAGCAGCTACGTTAATACCGTAATAGCGCTTCTGTGAGAAATTTCCTGCCAAGAGAAACAACGACAACAAATCAAACCCTAGGGCTGCCTGCTGCTGTCAGATCTTCATCACAGCCCCTTCCGCTGCACCACACGTGAGGCACACGTGGCGGGTTCCTGGTTGCGGTGAGCACTGGCCCCTCCCCCCAAAGAAGACACGCAGTGGGGACCCGTTTACATAGGGTGGAGGCGAGCGGGAGCTGCGCACGCCGCCCAGCCCTCACCCCGGGAGCCCCGCTCCCCAGAAGACACCCAGCACCGCGGGGAGGGGTCTCTGTGCCGCACGTCAGGTGCCAGCCTCGCCACGGGCCCCTGCCCAGCCACGCGGGGCTCTCCCACCGGGACGCACCCTGCGGACCGTCCCTGAGCCGCGGTGGCTCCTCCAGGTGTGGGCAGCGGCTTTGTGATTCGGAGGAAGCGGAGGGAGCACCCGAGAATCCGTGACGCCTGCTCTTCCCACGTTTAAACCGGGAGGAAATGAGCTGGGCACTGACTCTCCGTTGGTCTGTGTCTGCATCCTCCCGGGGGCGTCGGGGAAGAAGCGGGGTGAGCCAAGCACCCACACGCTTTCCGAAGCCCGGCCAGAGGAAGCTGGCTGGGAGACACGTCGGCGGGGGTGGGTGGGGGGGTGGGGTTCTGCTGATGTACTCGGTTCCTAGGTGCAGCTTCGGTCGCCTGGTGTTTGTGAAAAGTGGCATCCATACAGCGCAGCTCTTTCCGGATGGATGATCAACTCCTGCTTTGTCTTGTTTTGTTAATCTTCACCTGAGGGGACCCTTACCACCCCCCGCCCCCGATTTTAGAGAGAGTGGAAGGGAGGGGGAGAGAGAGAGAGAGAAACATCGATTGGTTGCCTCCCATGCGGGTTCAGGTGGAGGCCTGGGGATCAAGCCCGCAACAGAGGTACCTGCCCTTGACCGGGAAGCGAACCTGTGACCCTTCCATCCTTGGGCTGATGCTCTAACCACTGAGCACCCAGCTAGGGCGAGTCGTGCTTTGAAATGATCGCTATTGTGTCAGAACGTTAGGAAAGAACCATCACCTGGGCCCGTGGTCAGCAAACTCATTAGTCCACAGAGCCAAATATCAACAGTAGAACGATTGAAATTTCTTTGGAGAGCCAAATTTTTTAAACTTAAACTTCTTCTAATGCCACTTCTTCAGAATAGACTCGCCCAGGCCGTGGTATTTTGTGGAAGAGCCACACTCAAGGGGCCAAAGAGCCGCATGTGGCTCGCGAGCTGCAGTTTGCCGACCGCTGACCTGGGCGATGGACCCTCAGGAATCAGAGGCTGCCTTCGGGGGACAGGCACACACGCTGTACCCAGGAGAAGCGCACGCTGTACCCAGGAGGAACGCACACTGTACCCATGAGGAACACACGCTGTACCCAGGAGGAACGCACGCTGTACCCAGGAGAAGTGCACGCTGTACCCAGGAGGAACGCACGCTGTACCCATGAGGAACACACGCTGTACCCAGGAAAAGCACACGCTGTACCCAGGAGAAGTGCACGCTGTACCCAAGAGGAACGCATACTGTACCCAGGAGGAATGCACGCGGTACCCAGGAGGAACGCACGCGGTACCCAGGAGGAACGCACGCTGTACCCAGGAGGAAGGCACGGTGTACCCAGGAGGAACGCACGGTGTACCCAGGAGAAGTGCACGCTGTACCCAGGAGAAGTGCACGCTGTACCCAAGAGGAACGCACACTGTACCCTGTACCCAGGAGGAACGCACGCGGTACCCAGGAGGAACGCACGCGGTACCCAGGAGGAAGGCACGGTGTACCCAGGAGGAACGCACGGTGTACCCAGGAGGAACGCACGCTGTACCCATGAGAAGCGCATGCTGTACCCAGGAGAAGTGCACGCTGTACCCAGGAGAAACGCACGCTGTACCCAGGAGAAACGCACGCTGTACCCAGGAGGAACGCACGCTGTACCCAGGAGAAGTGCACGCTGTACCCAGGAGGAACGCACGCTGTACCCAGGAGGAACGCATGGTGTACCCAGGAGAAGCGCACGCTGTACCCAGGAGGAACGCACGCTGTACCCAGGAGGAACGCACGCTGTACCCAGGAGAAGCGCACGCTGTACCCAGGAGAAGCGCACGCTGTACCCAGGAGGAACGCATGGTGTACCCAGGAGAAGTGCACACTGTACCCAGGAGGAACGCACACTGTACCCAGGAGGAACGCACGGTGTACCCAGGAGGAACGCATGCTGTACCCAGGAGGAACGCACGGTGTACCCAGGAGGAACGCATGCTGTACCCAGGAGAAGTGCACGCTGTACCCAGGAGGAACGCACGCTGTACCCAGGAGAAGCACACGCTGTACCCAGTAGAAGTGCACGCTGTACCCAGGAGGAACGCATGCTGTACCCAGGAGGAATGCACGCTGTACCCAGGAGAAGCGCACGCTGCACCCAGGAGGAATGCACGCTGTACCCAGGAGGAACGCACACTGTACCCAGGAGGAGCGCATGCTGTACCCAGGAGGAGCGCACGCTGTACCCAGGAGGAGCGCACGCTGTACCCAGGAGGAATGCTCGCTGTACCCAGGAGGAACGCATGCTGTACCCAGGAGAAGTGCACGCTGTACCCAGGAGGAACGCACGCTGTACCCAGGAGAAGCGCACGCTGTACCCAGTAGAAGTGCACGCTGTACCCAGGAGGAACGCATGCTGTACCCAGGAGGAATGCACGCTGTACCCAGGAGAAGCGCACGCTGTACCCAGGAGAAGTGCACGCTGTACCCAGGAGAAGCGCACGCTGTACCCAGGAGAAGTGCACGCTGTACCCAGGAGGAACGCATGCTATACCCAGGAGAAGTGCACGCTATACCCAGGAGGAACGCACGCTGTACCCAGGAGGAACGAATGGTGTACCCAGGAGGAATGCACGCTGTACCCAGGAGAAGCGCACGCTGTACCCAGGAGGAACACACGCTGTACCCAGGAGGAACGCACGCTGTACCCAGGAGGAACACACGCTGTACCCAGGAGAAGCGCACGCTGTACCCAGGAGAAGAAGTGCACGCTGTACCCAGGAGGAACACACGCTGTACCCAGGAGAAGTGCACGCTGTACCCAGGAGGAACGCACGCTGTACCCAGGAGAAGTGCACGCTGTACCCAGGAGGAACGCACGCTGTACCCAGGAGGAACACACGCTGTACCCAGGAGAAGTGCACACTGTACCCAGGAGGAACACACGCTGTACCCAGGAGAAGTGCACGCTGTACCCAGGAGAAGCGCACGCTGTACCCAGGAGGAACACACGCTGTACCCAGGAGGAACGCACGCTGTACCCAGGAGGAACGCACGCTGTACCCAGGAGCAGCGCACGCTGTACCCAGGAGAAGCTCACGCTGTACCCAGGAGAAGCGGCGGTTCCATGGGCAGCCCGATGGCACCGGCTGCGCCTGCCTTCTGGGTTCGGTGACGGCGTCGTGAGGTCTTAAGCTTCACCCGCACTGCGGCTGCGTGTTTGAAGCCCAGGCTCCTACCCGGCCTGGAGACTCTCAGCTGGCGGTCAGTTACACAGTACGCAGCACTGCACACCCGCCAGAATGTCTTCTCGCACGTGTGGACACACGGACACCGACCACAGGCCAAGCCCCGGGGGTGGTGACACTCAGGGCTTGTTGCAGGCGGGGGCCGCATCCGGCCCTTCCCGCCGCCCGGCACCCGTCTAAGAGCAGGTGCACTCGCCCGAACGCCGCTCTGCCTGCAGCCCTGGCGTCTCTACGTGGACGTCACCCGGGCAGCCTGGCCCCGCAGTGGCCCCCCTGCCAGTGGCCCCGCGGTGGCTGCAATGCTGCCATGTACAGACGGGCAGGCGCCGTCTCCTGAGAGGGCAGCTCTGCAGGGCGGCCCTTCCGCCTGGGCAGTGCCAAGCCCGGTTACATCTTGGGGCTTTGCCATTTGGCCGCAGCAGGGCTCCGGTTCCCGGGACGGGGGCGCTGAGGCTGTTCCTCCGTGGGCCACGCTTGCCCGTCTTGGTGCCAGTTACCGTGGGGACTGGGCGCGTGGAGAAACTAGTCACCCACGTCCTCATGTGCCTACTCGGTGCTAACACCTTCACTCGGTTTTGAAAGGAGATTTCGTTAAAAAAATCTAGGGCCTGAAATACATCCCCTTCCTTTCCCTCTGCGTCCTTCTGTTTCCCGGGGGCACCTCTCTTCTGCGCATTTCAGCGTGTGGCGTCCTGCGCCCTTTCTGTTGCAACAGCTTCGTCCCGGTATCCTCCGGACATGAGACTCTAGAGAACAGGGCGCCGTCTTCATTATGTCCCCTAACAGCGCCACACGGCTCCGACATTCAATGTGCACACACCCCCACTGCGCCCCTAACGCCCCACACGGCTCCGACATTCAATGTGCACGCACCCCCACTGCGCCCCTAACAGCGCCACACGGCTCCGACATTCAATGTGCACACACCCCCACTGCGCCCCTAACGCCCCACACGGCTCCGACATTCAATGTGCACGCACCCCCACTGTGCCTCTAACGCCCTCTCCGGGGAAGGCGCCGGGCGGCCTCCGTGCAGAGCGTCCGGGGCTCATCCTCGCCGAGTGCGGGCCCCATGGCTCTTTGCCATGCGGGGCTTCCTGGCTCCCGGGCACCTGTGACCAGATGGGAACACACGGTCTCTGCGGCCGGTCCAGTTTACACGCTGGTGAACCGCACGTGGGACGACTGCTCTCTCTTTCCAGAGGCTGTCCACTGCACCGGCCACTACTCAAGGGCCGAAGACAGCTCTGCCATCAAAACTCACTGATCCAGGGCAGCTCCTCAGCACGCCCAGATTAGCACATCAGTGGTCCCCACCCCACAAAACCGTTCCCACACAAAGGCACAGACCCCACCCCCGTGTAGTTTAGATGGAGGCGAGCGAGGCATCTGCTTCTGCGGGTGGCAGCGTGGGCAAAGAGGAGCCAGGAAGAGTCAGGAGAGTGAAGTGGATCGGCTCCTGCGTTTCCACTAAAATACCGCGCAGGGAACGTTCAGGGGCGTCACAAGGGTGCTGGGAACGTATTTAACCGAGAGTGTCAGCGTACGGCCGCAATGCAGGTTGTTTCAGAAACAAGAATAAAGATTTGTTTGACATTTAAAGCTCTAAATCAAACACACATTACTTGTTTCAAACAGAAGTTACACTACTAAGCACTTGAATACTCTCCTGAGATTAAGAATGATGACACAAATTTGGTCATATTTATGGTAAAGTGCACGCTAATCCAAGGTCAAATTCATGTGTGTGTTTAAAGATGTTTGAACACATGAAACCTGCTCTGAGTGATATATTCCGAGTGTTGGGATTCCAGCAGCAGAATCCGTTAAGCTCCTTTTTATTATTATGGTTCAGCTGACGTACAACGTCATGTTAGTTTCAGGTGTACAACACAGGTATTCGATATTTATATACCTGAGGACGTGATCGCCATAAGTCTAGTAACCACTGGTCACCATACAAATTCATTCTGACGTTTTGGCTATATTCCCTATGCTGTGTGTTACGTCCCCGTGACATTTATTTTATAACTAGAAGTTTGTGCCTCTCAGTCCCCTTCACCCTTTTTACCCAGTGCCCCTCCCTGCTCCCCTGCAGTAGCTGTCAGTGTGTTCTCTGTGTCTGTAAGTGTGTTTCATTTTGCTTTTTAGATTCCACATTTTAGCAAAATTATATGATGCTTCTCTTTCTGTTAGATTTATTTTATTTATTATAATACCCTCTAGGTCCATCCATGTTCTCACAAATGGCAAGATTCATTCTGCTTTTGTGGCTAAGTAATATATGGTATATATGGCACATCTTCTTTATCCATTATCTATCGATGGACACTTGGGTTGTTCCCACCAAATCTTGACTATCATATATAATAAAGAGCTAATATGCAAATGGCCCCTCACGCCATCAGGCCATAACGGCTCAGACACTCAGCACTGGGGAGAGAGGCATGGGGAACCAGCCAGGCACAAATGAGCTCGTGAGAGAGGAATGGGGACCAGCCAGGCTGCAGCCGGGGAGAGGGACAAGCCGCCCGCCCCGTGGTCCTGGGTGTCAGTAGCTGGGGCTGCACCTGCGGCCTGGGAGAGGGACAATCCGCATGCCCTATGGTCCCAGGCACCAGCAGCTGGGGCTGCAGCATGGGAGAGGGACAAGCCGCCTGCCCTGTGGCAGGCCTGGCTGAAGCCAGCCTGGATCCTGGGTGCCTGTGGTTGGCCAAAGGGAGGGAAGCCTGGGTCCCAGGTGCCTCCGACTGGCCGGAGGAGGGAATTCTGGGTCCTGGCTGTGGGGTGAGGCAGAGGTGGTTAGGGGCAATCAGGCCAGCAGGGGAGCAGTTAGGGGCAACCAGGCAGGCAGAGGTGGTTAGGGGCGATCAGGCAGGCAGGCAGGCAGGCGAGCAGTTAGGAGCCAGCGGTCCCGGATTGCGAGAGGTAGTTGGACATCCCCTGAGGGGTCCCGGATTGAAGAGGGTGCAGGCTGGGCTGAGGGACGCCCCCCCCCCCCCACATGAATTTTGTGCACTGAGCCACTAGTTGTAAATAATGCTGCAATAAACAAAGGGGTGTATATATCTTTAAAAATTAGTGTTTACATTTTCATCAGATAAATATCCAGAAATGGGATTGCTGGATCATATGGCAGCTCTATTTTTAATTTCTTGAGGAAGCTCCCACAGTGGCTGCACCAGTCTGCATTCCCACCGACAGTGTGCGAGGGCTCCCTTCTCTCTGCCTCCACGCCCACACTTCTTCTTCCTGACGACAGCCTTCCTGACAGGTGTGAGGGACCTCATTATGGTTTTGATCTGCATTTCCCTGAGGACCAGGGTTGTGGAGCATCTTTTCGTGTGCATGCTGGCCATCTGTATGTTTTCTGTGAAAAATGTCTATCCAGATCCTCTTCCCGCTTTTTAATTGGATTGTTTGTTGTTTTGATGTTGGGTTGGAGGAGTTCTTTATATAGTTTGGGTGTTAACCCCTTATTGGCTATGTCACTGTAGACACACTCTCCCGTTCAGCAGGCCGTCCTTTCACTTTGTGGACAGTTTCCTCCACTTTTTAGTTTGATGTGGTCCCATCTGTTTATTTTTGCTTTTGCTTCCCTTGCCCGAGGAGATGTACCCAAAAGGATAATGCGGAGCAGAACTGAAAGAGTTTGCGGCCCTGTTTCCTTCTAGGGGTTTTATGGTTTCAGGTCTTACAGGTAAGTCGTTAATCCATTTTGAGTTTACTTTTAAACAAAATGGGGTTAGAAAGTGGTCCAATGTCATTTTCTGCATGTATCTGTCCAGTTTTCCCAACACCAATTATTGAAGAGACTGTCTTTTTCCTCTTGCATGTTATTTCTTATTGCCTTATAGACTTATTGATCATGTAAAGTGTAGGCTTATTTCTGGGCTTTCTATGCTGTTCTGTTAATGTGTTTTTGTGCCAGTGCCCTGCCATTTTAATTACTGTAGTTTTCTACTACAGCTTGACTTTAGCTCTTAAAAATCTCTTCACTGCAGTCCTTGGAGAGAATGACTCTCGATGTTTCTATAAGTATATAAGACTGTAGCCTGAACTTGGGATTTCTGATTTAAAATTCAAAGTAAAAGTTTACTTCTTGAGACTTATATAAAAACTAGAGGCCCTGTGCATGAAATTCATGCAGGGTGTGTGTGTGTGCCCCTCAGCCCAGCCTGCACCTTCTCCAATCTGGAACATCCCTCTCACAATCCAGGACTGCTGGCTCCCAACCGCTCACCTGCCTGCCTGCCTGATTGCCCCTAACTGCTTCTGCCTGCCAGCCTGATCACCCCCTAACCACTCTCCTGCCAGCCTGATCGATGCATAACTGCTCCCCTGCCAGCCTGATTGCCCCTAACTGCCCTCAGGCCTGGACGCCCCCAACTGCCCTCCCTTGCCAGCCTGGTACCCCCCAACTGCCCTCCCCTGCAAGCCTGGTCTCCCCAACTTCCCTCCCCTGCCAGCCTGGTCCCCCCCAACTGCCCTCCCCTGCAGGGCTGGTCCCCTGCAACTGCCCTCCCCTGCAGGGCTGGTTGCCCCCAACTGCCCTCCTCTGCCAGCCCGGTCATTGCTAACTGAACCTCCCTTGCAGGCCTGATCGCCCCCACCTGCCCTCCCTTTCAGGCCTGGTCCCTCCCAACTGCCCTCCCCTGCCGGCCATCTTGTGGTGGCCAACTTGTGTCCACATGTGGGTGGCCATCTTGTGTGTTGGAGTGATGGTCAATTTGCATATTACCTCTTTGTTAGATGGGATACTCCATATGCATTATTAAGACCACAGTGATGGAAATTTAATGGTTATTCAGATTAAAACTGTCATTATTCTATGGATATCAATAAGAAGGCATTGAGTTATTTTAACTCTTTCTATGACTCATTCAATAAAAGGAGAGGAGACAGCTTAGAGGTATTTGCAACAAACAAGACAGTTTCTGGATTTTCTTGTTGTTTTCAAGAAGGGAAGGCCTTGAAGGGAAACGATAGAAATACAAACACGTGTGCACTGGGCACTGGGATGCTAAGTGCGCACCCTGAAGGCTGCACGGGGGCTTCCGACGTGCTCTCCGCACCCTGCGAGGAGAACGAGAGGACACCGTCACCTCTTAAACCCAGCGACGTACTTGGAAGAAGCACAGGTCTAAGGTTCCCAGATTTAGCAAATCAAAATGCAGGACAGCTCAGTCCATCTGCCTCTCAGATAAACAATGAACGTATTTTTTTAGTGTGTGTCCCATGTATTTTTTGTTTGTTTGTTTATCTGACATTCAGGTCTAAGTGAGCATCCTGGATTTTATCCAACAAGCCGACGGAGCCATAATTTGGATACAATACTTACAAAAGAAGGTCATTCGTAGCATATGCTTTCCTGTCTTCATTTTGTACGAAATAGCTGGTATGAATAGAATGAAAAGTCATTTATTTCCTAGAAATGAGAGCTTCTCATTTCAGCGCCATCAGATAGAGTGTACTGTGTGCACCACAACGCTGCTTCCGAGAGCCAGCCACGTTCGCAGAAGCGGGTGAGAGGAGAGCCAGCGAGGACGATGGATGGCTGGGGGACACCTGCCGGGCCCTGCAGATGGCCCGCACCTGACCCTCCGCGACCTGAACCTCCTTCTCCCCAGGAGCTCTTTCATGCTCAGAGCTGGGCCAGTGGGAAACCAGAACTCACTCCAGATAAACCCGGGGCACAAGCAAAATGAGAAAATAGAGCATCTAGGCAGCGAGGGTTACCTGTACTCAGTAGAAGTTTGAAAAGAAATGTGACTATTGTTAATTCCAAAAACTTGTTAATTTTTTAACTTCCACCTGGGGTAGATAATTCACGGTGTCGGTTTTCACAAGTTTTGACATGTAGGGAAAAGGAAAATAAGTAGAAAGCACATACAAGACTTTCTAATTATATGATTGCTAGTTTTTGCTTCTTAGATATAGCTGCCTGCAGATTTAAAAATTGTATATTTTGAAGACTTAAAATTTTATTTTATTATGTTACTGTGAGGCAACTCCCTCTCCAACAGTTCAGAAAACACACACGTGCCCGTGAGCATGTGCACAGGGACAGAAGCGAACGCGGGGACTGCTCACAATTGGGTACCAGCTGAGGAGTGGATAGAGATTCTGTTTCCTGGTCTTGCCACTTTTCTCTAAGTCTGAAATTATGTTAAAATAAAAAGCTAAACGACAAAACACTTCCTCTGGTAGAATGGAATCCAGAATTTTTAGGCAAGAAGTTGGTTTTGTTTTGCCGTTTCCCACCCTGGTAACAATGCCATTCCGATGGGACAACCCGCGACAGCGCATCACGCCCTCCCCCCTGCCTCTCCCAGGAGGTGTGGGGATGGAGCCCCAGGCCCGCGGCTCCCCACGCTCACTGGATGTGCTTCCTGGGTCTCTCAGTGTTTCGTTTCACTCTATTTGTTTTTACCTTTTACAGCCGAGAAAGCTTGAGTTTCTGTGACATCCGCAGACAAGCTGGACTGTATCTCATCAAGTCAGCACAGCAAAGCAATGTTTCGAATAGCTAAGGGTGGGACCAGATCTCTCTCTGCCGATGGCTCCCGAGTCTAATTGAACGGTGTTATGAATGGGTTCTAACAGCGTCCTCCATCAGGCGAATCGCCATAACTCTGCATGCGCTATTCCACATCACCCTCTCTCACCATAAAATATTCTAATGGAAAATGAAGCAAAGAACAATGCAGTTTTCACCCGACTCTTTATAAGACATCAAATATACTTTTATTTTTAAAGGATCACCGTCTTGCCTTTACATGGAGGTGATGTCTTTTGTGTGGTATACAGGACTATTCTGAACATGCAGAAACTCATTTCTACTGTAAAGATTGGGACTAAAATATGAAGAAACAACACATCAACTTTCATTGAATAGCCCGCTTGTTAATTTGATTAGTTTTAACATTCTCACAGGCCCGTATAAAGTGGAACCCATAAGAGAAGAAAACTAATATTGAGAGAATATTAATATCACTCCTTCCTCAACAACTAGATTGAGCAGCCAAATGCTGGAAACTGGTCCACACGTGAGGACCAGAAATGCTAAGACGCAGTCCCCGCCCCCATGAAATGTACATTCTAACACGCGGTCAGGTAACACGCAAACAAACGAATTAAAGACAAAGGACCCGTTTCAGATAATGCCGAGAGTTATGGAGAGAAACGAGGCATCACCCTGTTAGGCACCTTGATTTGGGGAGTTTAGCCTCCAAAATTGTGACACAGTGTCCTTTGCTTTAAGCCACCCGAGTGCAGGGGAGCATGAGGCAGCCCCGGGAGGCTATCCGATGGGCGAGCCTGGACGTCCTCAGCGACTGAGATCTGCTAGGGCAGTGGTCGGCAAACTCATTCGTCAACAGAGCCAAATATCAACAGTACAACGACTGAAATTTCTTTTGAGAGCCAAATTTTTTAAACTTAAACTTCTTCTAACGCCACTTCTTCAAAATAGACTCGCCCAGGCCGTGGTATTTTGTGGAAGAGCCACACTCAAGGGGCCAAAGAGCCGCATGTGGCTCGCGAGCCGCAGTTTGCCGACCACTGTCCAGTGCAATGCTAACTCGGTTTGGCACCATATGAATCCTTGCCGCCTTGATGGGGGGACGGAAGGCCAGACCACAGATACAGACGCCACCGCAGAGACAGTTCTTCCCCATGAAACTGCTCTTTCACTCCATCTAAACACTCCCTTTGTGACTGAGCCCAGGAACGTTGCTCAGATAGAAATCAGCGTTCCCCAGCATCCTGTGACTCAGAGCAGAAAGACTGCTTGCGCCCCTGGGACTCCGGGTGCCCTGCACGTGGGAGAGGGCGCCGTGAACATGTCCTCTGACAGCAAGGCCGGTGCCAGGCTCTCTGCATCAGGGCGGCCACCGCATCCAGCAGAGCTCCTGTCCTGCCCCCACCTGTGCCAAGGGTTTCACCTGGACCCGGCCGAGGCGGGAGGACACGGCCTCCGTGCAGCTGTCTGATGTCCCATCTCTACGTTACCCTTAAAGCCATTCCTCAGACTCAAAGCATCCTCTTGAAATTGGGGCTGTTATTTGTTTTTGGAAAGGAAACAATAACACGTGGATGGGGGAAGCTGCAGAACAAAGTAGGGGTTTTCACAGGTCTCCGCTGTGGTGCAGCCGCGGTGACGGTGCATCCGCGGTGACGAGGGGGCGACCTACTGGTCGACCTTCCCCAGCAGCTCACGAAAAAACACAGGCTCCTTCCAGCATCGCCTTTCACAGGCGCGTCACCTTCCGTTCCCTAGAACGACTGCCACGTGACTCCTTGGCCCCACAGGGTGTCTTCTTCGGGAGGCTCTGAGGCTGACTTCTCAGCGGTCCCCCCGACTTCTGTTTTGAAAGGCCTGATTTTTACCCCACACTCGGCTGTTCTTCCTTCCCCTTCCTCCTCCTCCCTGCTTCTTTTCTTTCCTTGCCCTCACTCACTCCGACCAGCCAGAGCCATGTCCCTCCATTCCTGGGCAAATGTCCCATCCTGTCACCCTCTTCTGAAAGGTTCTTTCATTTCTGTCCTCGCTGATCTGGGGGACCTCTCCTCCCATGGGCCCCCCCTCCCTTCCCTCCCCCCCGCCACTTCCATCCCGGGGACCCCCTGACTCAGTGCCCAGCTGGCCTTCCCTCACCTGTATCTGCCCATCAGGCTCTGGGCCTAGCACCAGATCCCAGGAGCCTCTACCTCCCAGGTCTGTCTTGTTGTTGTACTATCAATACAGACAGCACTAATCGATCAACAGACCCCACACAGACAGCACTAATCGATCAATAGACCCACACAGACTCCGCTCCAGGTAGCTGGTCCCACTGAACTGGGGTGTGTGGGTATCCCACGTTTGGGTTCCAGTTGCGAGTGTCCCCCCACGACCCGCGTGGTTCAGGGTTCAGGTTCAGGGTTCGGGTTCTGGAGGAGGCCACACACAAATGAAAGAGACTAGAAAGTATTAATTTGGATTTATTGGGGGCCAGGCGGAAGCCCAACTCTAGGGGGAGGACTCCGCTTTGCTCTGGCCTTGCGATCCCTTTTATTAAGGTTTGGATCCACCCATAGCCAGTAATAGCCAATCAGCAAGGATTTACAGAAGACTAAATGTGGGAGTTGCTTTAGCGACCGTTGTCTCAACTGGACAGTGGGTGGTTGGCTCTGACCTTTCAGAGCCTTCCGGGTCCTTGTCCACCCCTCTCTGATGGTGAGGACAATGGGCAGCTTCCGACTGGGGTGTCCATGTTAATGCAGGCTGAGGTCGGGCATCCAGCACTAACCTCACGCCCACTCTTTCCCCACGACAAGGCCTGTTTTCTGCATGTGTGTGTGGAAGGCAGCCGGCAGCCTGACCTTCCAGGCGGGACCTCCTGCCTCACAGAGTTCTTCACATGCCTCCCTCCCCACCAAGCAGGCAGGACTCGGCCCGAGAGACCTTGTGGAAGATCAGTGCCGTCTATCACCAACCGGCTGTCCACGGCTCTCCGTCACACCCGGAAGCAGAACTTCCCGAGTGACAATGCGTGGCCGGGGGAAGGGCTCTTGGGTGCGAATCGAGAGGCTAACGTGTGGGTGGCTGGAGTCTCTGTGCTGGGGGCAAAGCGGCAAATGAAACACGCTTGTCACGCTTACATCCTGGGAGAGGAGGAGACGGAATAAACGAGCAAAACAAACAAACAAACAAATCAGATAGTGATGGCGTGCCACATGCCAACTGAACACAGTAAGGTGATGGGATGTGATTATGGCACACAAATGGTTTTGGCTTCCACGTAACACCTAGGATACATTCTTGAACCTTTTGGGGCAAATCATTTGACTCAGTCTTGAAACAATTTACACTGATGACAAGTATTACTCTAGGGACACGCCTATCAGTGGATAGTATTGAACATCCCTCCCTGCCGTGCAAATGAAGGCCTTTCCAGTCCCCATCGAGTTGTCCTTTGCTGTGTCCTGCTGCCCGCCCCCCCTTCTCCCCCTCCTCGTCCTCCATCTATACAATCAAGGAAAGACTGAAAATCTCGGTCAAAAGAAAAGCATGGACCTATACACTTTGAAAGATGGCAACCGGCAAGAAGGTAGGGAGAGAGAGAGTGTGAGTGAGGAACCCATAGAGGAGAGTGTAGACGTGTAGACGTGTGTGGTGTGTGTGTGGGTATGAGCTAGGGTCAGATAGATTCTGCAGGGCTTCCAAGGGGCTGCCTAACCGGGCAGTCCTAGACGGCGGAGCCCCGCGCACAAAGCGGACACATCTCGGCGGCTGGTGTGGATGCGGAGACCACGCCATCTTGAGAAACAGAGCTGCCTGAGACTCGGATCCTGGCTTCTGACACAAACCAGGACCCTGCAGCCACTGGGGACAGAGAACTGCTATCACAGCTGCAGTGGAAGAAACAACAAGAATCCAGACTTCCCGGCAGATTCCCGTGAGTCAAAGAGCCTATCCCCCTCCCCGCAGGCGCACGCGGATAGCGCCATAGTAACTGATAGACACGCCCCTCACTCAAGCTGCAGAGCTTTGCGCAGGGACGCGCGCTCCGCCTTAGGGAATTTGGCGCACAGGACAGAAGCAGCTCACCTTCGGGGAAATCTGTCAGTGCGCACAGAGGGCTCTCTTTTTGGGGAATTGGGGGGAATTTGGCTTGCGGGTCACAGCTCCCCTTCGGGGAATCTTAGAGCGTGCACAAAGGGGCTTCCCTTTGGGGAATTTGGCGCGCAGGACGGACTCCGCCCCTCTTCGGGGATTCTGGGAGAGCGCACAAAGGCAGCTCACCTTCAGGGATTTGAGAGTGTGCGCCCTAGCCGGTTTGGCTCAGTAGAGAGAGCACACACAGGACACAGCTCCACTTCAGGGAATTTGGCACGCCGGACACAGCTGCCTGGGATCCCTGACTCACAGCGCATTCACACTAAGAGCCAACGACCCCAATTGTTGGTGCATGCACACACAGGGACCCTGATTCTCAACGAGAAACTGCACAAGGCAACAGAGACTCTGACACTCGATTCTTGGTGCAGATACAGGGAAACTCTGACTCCTGGCACATGCTAAGGATCTCATTTTCGGCACATACCAACAGTGTGGTGCTGACAGGGCCCCTGATTCTAAGTGTGCACACGAGACCACACGGAACACTGGGGACACTGACCCTGGGCAAGTCTGGTTCCCACCAACCAAACAGCCATACGTCCTAGTGTCAGAGCACTTCAGTGAAACTCGGGTGGAGCGAAGTCCCCACAGCACACGGCCGAGGTTCACACAAACAGAAGCTTGAGCTTTCTGGTGATAGCCAGAATGGGGAAACGAAATAACTCACAGAGGAAAGAAAATGTGGAGTCGCCAAGAAAGGAAATTAGTGAAACTGAAGCTTGCAACATGACCGAAAAGGAGTTCAGAGCAATGGTCGTGGAATTTATACATCGGATGGATGAGAAAATCAACAACTTATGCAAGAATCAGGAAGAAATGAAAAGTGATATAGCTACAATCAAAAACACCATGGAAAGTTTCAACAGTAGACTACAAGAAGCAGAGGACCGAATTAGTGAGTTAGAAGATCAGGTACAGAAACAAGCTCAATCTGAACAGCAATTGGAGAAAAAAATTAAAAAGCAGGAGGAAAGCCTAAGGGAGCTTTGGGACAACATGAAGCGAAGTAACATGCGTATAATAGGGCTGCCAGAAGGACAAGAAGAGCAGCAGGGATTAGAAAACCTATTTGAAGAAATAATGACAGAAAACTTCCCGGATATGGGAAAGATAAAAGTCATGCAAGTACAGAGAGTCCCAAGCAGGATCAATCCCAAAAGACCCACACCAAGACATGTCATAATCTCAATGGCAAATATAAATGATAAAGAGAGAATCTTAAAGGCAGCAAGAGAGAGACAGAGAGTTACCTACAAAGGAACACCCATCAGATTGTCAAATGATTACTCAACAGAAACACAACAAGCTAGAAGTGAATGGAAGGAGGTATACAAAGTGTTGCAAAGCAAAGGACTGAATCCAAGAATACTATATCCAGCAAGACTATCAATCAAAATTGAAGGGGAAATCAGGAGCTTCGCAGACAAAAAAAGACTCAGGGAGTTTATCACCACCAAACCAGCAATGCAAGAATTGCTAAAGGGAATACTGTAAAAAGAAGAAATAAACAGGTAAGAAGGAATACAGACACAAAAATAGATATGACTACAAACAAATACCTTTCAGTAATAACTTTAAATGTAAACGGACTAAATGCTCCAATCAAAAGACATCGAGTGGCTGAATGGATAAAAAAGCATGACCCATATATATGCTGTCTACAAGAGACCCACCTCAGAACAAGAGACTCACACAGATTGAAAGTGAAGGGATGGAAAAATATCTTCCAGGCAAATGGAAATGAAAAAAAAGCTGGGGTAGCAATACTTATATCTGACAAATTAGACCTCAAAGTAAATGCCATAACAAGAGATAAGGAAGGCCACTTCATAATACTAAAGGGAGAATCCAACAAGAAGAAATAATTCTGGTAAACATATACGCTCCCAATATAGGAGCACCCAAATACATAAAAAAACTCCTGGAAGATATCAAGGGAGAGATTAATAGTAATACAATCATAGTAGGAGACTTTAATACCCCACTATCACCATTGGACAAATCCTCTAAAACAAAAAATCAGCAAAGAAACAGCAATCCTAAATGACTCACTAGACCAGATGGAATTAATTGACATCTTCAGAACATTTCACCCCAAAGCCACAGAATATACATTCTTCTCAAGTGCACATGGGTCATTTTCAAAGATAGACCATATGCTGGGTCACAGGCAAAGTCTCTTCAAATTCAAGAAGATAGAAATTATATCAAGTATCTTCTCAGATCACAGTGGCATAAAACTGGAAATCAACTACAATAAATACAATCCAAAGAAATCAAACACATGGAGACTAAACAGCATGCTATTAAACAAGGACTGGGTCACCAGAGAGATCAAGGAAGAAATAAAAAACATCATGGCAACAAATGACAATGAAAACACAACAATCCAAAATCTATGGGACACAGTGAAAGCAGTCTTGAGAGGGAAGTTCATAGCTCTACAAGCCTATTGCAAAAAACAAGAAACAATGGTAATAAATTACCTAACCCTACAACTCAAAGAGCTAGAAAAAGAGCAGCAAGAAAAGCCCAGTGTAACCAGAAGGAAGGAAATAACAAAGATCAGAGCGGAGATAAATGACATAGAGACCAAAGAAACAATACAAAAGATCAACAAAACCAAGAGCTGGTTCTTTGAAAAGATAAACAAGATTGATGGACCTCTAGCCAGGCTCACCAAGAAGCAAAGAGAGAGGACCCAAATAAACAAAATCAGAAATGAAAGAGGTGAAATAACAACAGACCCCGCTGAGATACAAAGGATTGTTACAAAATACTACGAACAGCTCTATTCCAACAAACTGGAAAACCTGGAGGAAATGGACATATTCCTAGAAAAATACAACCTTCCAAAAATCAATCAAGAAGAATCTCAACAGCTCAATAGGCCAATAACTATGGACGAAATTGAAGAAGTCATCAAAAAGCTTCCGGCAAACAAAAGCCCGGGGCCTGACGGCTTCACAGGAGAGTTCTACCAAACATTCAAGGAAGAACTAAAACCTATCCTCCTCAGACTATTCCAAAAAATTCAAGAGGAAGGAACACTTCCAAGCTCCTTCTATGAAGCCAGCATCACCCTAATACCAAAACCAGATAAAGACAACACAATGAAAGAGAATTACAGACCAATATCCCTCATGAACATAGATGCCAAAATCCTCAACAAAATTCTAGCAAATCGGCTCCAGCAGTACATCAGAAAGATCATACACCATGACCAAGTAGGATTTATCCCAGGAATGCAAGGATGGTACAATATCCGCAAATCAATAAACGTGATACATCACATAAACAAATTGAGAGATAAAAATCACATAGTCATATCAATTGATGCAGAAAAAAGCATTTGACAAAATCCAACACCCTTTCTTGATAAAAACTCTCAACAAGGTGGGAATAGAAGGCTCATACCTCAACATAATAAAAGCTATATATGATAAACCCACAGCAAACATCATACTCAATGGACAAAAGCTAAAAACATTTCCCCTAAGAACAGGAACAAGACAGGGATGCCCACTCTCACCACTCCTGTTTGACATAGTACTGGAAGTATTAGCTAATGCAATTAGACAAGAAGAAGAAATAAAAGGCATCCAAATTGGAAAAGAACAAGTAAAGCTGTCTTTATTTGCAGACGACATGATATTGTACATAAAAAATCCGAAAGACTCCGTCAAAAAACTAATAGACTTAATAAATGAATTCGGCAATGTAGCAGGATACAAAATTAACGCCAAGAAATCTATGGCCTTTCTATACACCAATAGTGAACTTACAGACAGAGAGACTAAAAAGGCAATCCCATTTACCATCGCACCAAAAAAATTAAGATACCTAGGAATAAACTTAACTAAGGAGGTAAAAGACCTATACACGGAAAACTACAGGACACTGAAAAAAGAGATAGAGGAAGACGTAAACAGATGGAAGAACATACCATGTTCATGGATTGGTAGAATCAACATCATTAAAATGTCCATACTACCCAAAGCAATCTATAGATTCAATGCACTCCCCATTAAAATACCAACGGCATATTTCACAGACCTTGAAAGAACTCTCCAAAAATTCATCTGGAATAAAAAAAGACCCCGAATAGCCACAGCAATCCTGAGAAAGAAGAATAAAGTAGGAGGGATCTCAATACCAGATTTCAAGCTGTATTACAAAGCCACTATTCTCAAAACAGCCTGGTACTGGCACAAGAATAGACATATAGATCAATGGAACAGAATAGAGAATCCAGATATTGATCCAAACCACTATGCTCAATTAATATTTGACAAAGGAGGCATGAACATACAATGGAATAAAGACAGTCTCTTCAATAAATGGTGTTGGGAAAATTGGACAGACACATGCAAAAAAATGAAGCTAGATCACCAACTTACACCATACACAAAAATAAACTCAAAATGGATACAGGACTTAAACATAAGACGGGAAACCATAAAAATACTAGAGGAATCCACAGGCAGCAAAATCTCAGACATATGTCAAAAGAACTTCTTCACCGATACTGCCCCTAGGGCAATGGAAGCTAAAGAGAAAATAAACAAATGGGACTACATCAAAATAAAAAGCTTTTTTACAGCAAAAGAAACTATCAACAAAACAACAAGAAAGCCCACTGCATGGGAGAACATATTTGCAAATGGCATCACTGATAAAGGTTTAATCTCCAACATCTACAGGCAGCTTATACAACTTAATAAAAGGAAGATAAATGATCCAATAAAAAAATGGGCAACGGACCTAAATAGAATCTTTTCCAAAGAAGACAGAAGGAAGGCCAAGAGACACATGAAAACATGCTCAAGGTCACTAATTATCCAAGAGATGCAAATCAAAACAACAATGCGCTATCATCTCACTCCTGTCAGAATGGCTATCATCAACAAATCAACAAACGACAAGTGTTGGCGAGGATGCGGAGAAAAAGGAACCCTCGTGCACTGCTGGTGGGAATGCAGACTGGTGCAGCCACTGTGGAGAACAGTATGGAGTTTCCTCAAAAAACTGAAAATGGAACTCCCATTTGACCCAGTAATCCCACTCCTAGGAATATATCCTAAGAAACTGGGAACACCAATAAGAAAGGAAATATGCACCCCTATGTTCATAGCAGCACAATTTACAATAGCTAAGATCTGGAAACAGCCTAGGTGCCCATCAGCAGATGACTGGATCAGAAAACTATGGTACATCTACACAATGGAATATTATGCTGCCATAAAAAAAGAAGGAATTCTTACCATTTGCAGCAACCTGGATGGAATTGGAGAACATTATGTTAAGTGAAATAAGCAAGTCAATGAAAGAAAAATACCACATGATCTCACTCATTTATGGATAATAAAGAACATTAAAAACTTGAACAAAAAGATAGATACAGAGGCAGTAAAGCATCAAACAGTCTGTCAAATTACAGCAGGAAGGTTAGGGAGAGGTGGGGAAGATAAGAGATCAATCAAAGGACTTGTATGCATGCATATAAGCATAACCAATGGACGCAAAACTCTGGGGGGTGAGGGCATATATGGGAGTGGGGTGGGGGGGGGCAATGGTAAGATATGTACACATATAATACCTTAATAAAAAAATTGGAAAAAAAAAAAAAAGAAAAGCATGGGGCTCAGTAAATGAAGCAGCTTTGAAGTCTATTGACAGAGCAATCCTTGTTCTTTGAGTGCATACTAATATTTCTAACCTAGGCGACCCTCCCCGCCCCCCAGGTTCACTGTGATGCCATAAAATGTAATTCAAGGAACACATAGATGAACTCCCATTCATTCTATTAGTCCTGACATTTCAAGCAGGTGGAACAAAAGAAGTAGGCATAAATATTGAAAAGAAAATTAGAAAGAAATTGTATTATTAACAAATTATTGTTATAAAAACACAACAAGGACATTTTCTGAAACCTCAGTAAACTAGGAGAGAGAAGCAAAGGAACTGCCTATGTACAAATTCAATAGACAAAAATCACAACTTTATAGACAAACAAAAACCAAAAAATACAATAAAAAACTATACTGAAGAATGAAGTGTGAGGTATCATGCTCCCTGATTTCAAACGGCAGTACAAAATGACAATACTCATCAGAACAGTATGGTACTGGCAATTTAAAAGAAAATATTCCTATACTTTACTAATCTCTTCTAAATGGTCATTAGTTAAATGGCGTCTCCCATTTCTCAGCGTCACATTACTAGGTTGTATTTACCCCTGGACTGGATATTGAATATTTGTTTTTTCTATTTAGTTTAAGGAACAAAAGTGAAACAGAAACAAAAATTATAATGGATTTTAAAGTCACCATTATTTAAAACACAATGTGTTTGGCAAAACAAAAAGCTTTGATTTTCTCTATAGTGTTTCCTTAATTGTTTTTTTTTGTTTGTTTGTTTGTTTTGTTTTAGAGAGAGGAAGGGAGAGGGATAAAGAGATAGAAACACTGATGAGAAACATCATTGATTGGCTGCCTCCTGCACGCCCCCTACTGGGGCTTGAGTCCACAACCTAGGCATTTGCCCTCCTGGTTCATGGGTCCAAGCTCAACCACTGAGCCGCAACAGCTGGGCAGGTTTCCTAATAAAGTGCTTACAATATTACACTTATATACAGAAGAAGCTAATACAATATGAAGAAGTGAAATAACTCATATTACTTGCTACCTTTAAGTGGCTGACTAAATCTGTTATCCAATCACTGTCTTTTCATCCAACTGTTTTTATCTATTTATCTATCTATATCTATCTATCTATCTATCTATCTATCTATCTATCTATCTATCTATCTATCTATCTACCTATCTATCTATCTATCTATCATCTATCTATATCATCTATCTTCCAAAGTAATTGTCCAGACACAATTAGAATTCAGTCTATTTCCTAAGTATTAAAATAGCGGATTTTTACACCAATTGCTCAAGATATAGAAAAAAAATCTCCCATACAAATAATTTACTAGACTAAAACTGGGTACAAGGGAAATTCAATACTGGCCTGCCTTCTTGCAGCCTTAACATCTTCAGTGTGATTTATTGAGAGTATCAGAGTGTTCATTCATTTGGACTTAACTTTGCTTTTTGCTTAGGCCCTGTTAGACATGCTATATTTCCTTAGAAAATGTCCCTGACGGAATATTTTAGTGTGAGAGAGAAATGTCAAGGTTAGACTTGTTACGAGATTTGCTCTCTGTGGATTTCTGGACCGTAAATAATCAACCATCTGCAGCATCCAGTTATTTCTCAAAAGATAAGATTTCTTTCTCCACGCTTACAAATTCAGCATAACTTTTATTTCTTTCATTTAACACGTAGATCTCCATTTTCAGAGCATTTTAAGAATATATTGTTAGCTCATTATGCCTGTGTTGATGGAGTTCAACAAATGGATGCTCATAATGAGGAAACTAGGGACTCTAGGAAACATAAGCAAGATATAATCCTTGTTCTCAAAGAGCCCATAGTGCAGTTGATGAGATATACAAGCAAATATAATAAAAGTCAGAATAATAATAATTCTAGTAAAGACTTTTGTTTATAATAGTCTATACAATTTACAAATCTCCTTACATACATTAATTCCCTTGATCTACACAAGACACATGGAGGTAGACCAGGAGGACAGAGTCATCCCTACGTTAGAAGTGAGGAGAATGGGAGCACCCCTGAATGCTCTTCTCCAAGTCGGCACTGCATTGTGAGTGTGGGTGAAGCCCTATGTGCTCTGGTCCAAGTCGGCACATTCACAACGCAGGGCGCTGTGGTAGGTGCTGGTGCTCTCCTGGGCACCATGCTGACTGATGTCTATTTCCTTCCTTCTTCTGTGCCCTCAAACTCTGTGGACATCTCCCACCTGACGGCTCTCCTCCTCCCAGTCTTTGTTCTTGTGGATGTATATTCTTTTTATTCCTTCAGGGTCACTTGGGTGGGTGTGGGGGAGGTGGCAGATCTACACCCCCGGGTCTTCTCCAAGAGCCAGTGTGGAAGGAAGTGGGTTCTGAGCTCTGGGAAGGCCTTAGGCAGGAAGGCAGATCTGACCTGGGCCTTTAAAAATGAGTGTTGGGCCCGGCTGGCATCGCTCAGTGCTTGAGCATCGACCTATGAACCAGGTTCAATTCCCGGTCAGGGCACATGCCTGGGTTGTGGGCTTGATCCCCAGTAGGCAGTATGCAGGAGGCAGCCGATCAGTGATTCTCTCTCATTATTGATGTTTCTATCTCTCTCTCCCTCTCCCTTCCTCTCTAAGAAAATCTTTAAAATATTAAAAAAAAAGGCTTCGGTGACCGCTCCGACTCCCACCTCTTCCTTTCACAACCTCCCTTCTGTTATGCCAAGGCCACATCTAATTTCAATCCCCAGCCTTCCAGAAGATTCCACCTTCATCCTGTCTCGCTCTCACGGGGGCAATGCAAGAGACTGGACTGGTTTTCATTAGAGAAGATCTGGGCTGCCAGGGAGTGCCCTTCATTGCTGTCGCCTGCAGGTCCAGGACTGCCGTGGGCACCAACCCGCCACATGGACGCCATGTGAATGGCCACGCGGAGGGCCTGGGTAAGCGCCGTGGACCCGAGTGAGAGCGTCCTCACGGAGGCAGCGGACGTGCCATCCTGGGGGGGCGCCATCCTGGGGAGAGGCCCATCCAGGGGAGAGGATCATCCAGGGGAGAGGCCCATCCTGGGGGGAGGCCCATCCTGGGGAGAGGCCCATCCTGGGGAGAGGATCATCCTGGGGGGAGGCCCATCCTGGGGAGAGGCCCATCCTGGGGGGAGGCCCATCCTGGGGAGAGGATCATCCTGGGGAGAGGCCCATCCTGGGGAGAGGGCCATCCTGGGGAGAGGCCCATCCTGGGGGGAGGCCCATCCTGGGGGGAGGATCATTCTGGGGGAGAGGCCCATCCTGGGGAGAGGATCATCCTGGGGAGAGGCCCATCTGGGGAGAGGCCCATTCTGGGGAGAGGCCCATCCTGGGGGGAGGCCCATCCTGGGGAGAGGATCATCATGGGGAGAGGCCCATCCTGGGGAGAGGATCATCCTGGGGGGAAGGCCCATCCTGGGGAGAGGCCCATCTGGGGAGAGGTCCATCCTGGGGAGAGGCCCATCCTGGGGGGAGGCCCATCCTGGGGGGAGGCCCATCCTGGGGGGAGGCCCATCCTGGGGAGAGGCCCATCCTGGGGAGAGGATCATCCTGGGGAGAGGCCCATCCTGGGGAGAGGCCCATCCTGGGGAGAGGATCATCCTGGGGAGAGGCCCATCTGGGGAGAGGCCCATCTGGGGAGAGGCCCATCCTGGGGAGAGGCTCATCCTGGGGAGAGGCCCATCTGGGGAGAGGCCCATCCTGGGGAGAGGACCATCCTGGGGAGAGGATCATCTTGGGGAGAGGCGCATCCTGGGGAGAGGCCCATCCTGGGGAGAGGATCATCCTGGGGAGAGGCCCATCCTGGGGAGAGGATCATCCTGGGGAGAGGCCCATCCTGGGGAGAGGATCATCTTGGGGAGAGGCGCATCCTGGGGAGAGGCCCAGAGGGAGGCATCCCCGGCCCCGGCGGAGAGGTTGCTCCATTAACCACAGAAACACAAAAGGTCCAGGCAGAGCCCCAGGACGCAGACGGCACGGCGCTGGGACAAACACACGGCGCTGGGACAGACACACGGCGCTTGGACAGACACACGGCGCTGGGACAGACACACGGCGCTGGGACAGACACACGGCGCTGGCCCGGGCCCTGACAGGCATGGAATGCAAACATTTACAGACTGTGCTCCTTTAGCACGGACGGATCCCGGCTGCCTGCAGGGCTGCGGGCTGGGGGGCAGCTCTGACTCGGTGAGCTGCTTTTCTCCTCCTTCCTTGGCCTTACCGGCCTGTGTTCATGGCAATGGTAGTTAAACAGGGGTTTTCCTCTCACTTTTTTCAATAGATTTTCCATGTCTGTTGAACTGTTAGCTCATATTATAAATCTGTATAATGATCGCTTACGTGACATGAGTCCTTACCATGCACCAGTTTAAGCAGTTTGCATAGAAAATTTTACTTGAACCTCAACAACCCTGTAAGGACTATTATTACCATTTCCTACCTGAGGAAACGGAGGCTGCGAGGGTCATCTAGCCAAGGTCACTCTCCCCACGTGAGAGTGGCCCTGACTGCACGTGGGGTGCACGCGGGTGGGGTGGCAGCCGCACGCCCAGGGCTCTCCGGGGGTGGGGCCGAGCAGGTACGCTCCCGGCGGCCACGCCCACGGGTCCCGCAGACTTGGAGAGCGGTGGGGAGCGGTTCCTTAGTAATTCCTACATATGCTTTGGACACAGCGGGCTCCATAAGCTATATTACTAAAATTAATTTCTCCTTTAATGAGGTTATCAGAAAGTTTAAAATTATGCAATTGGCTCACATGATATCGCTACTGGTCCCACTCGCCTTAGACCCTCATCCGCGCCCCCCCCCCCGTCCTGCCCCCTTTTCGTAGGCAGCGTCCTCCTCTCCATCCCCAGGAAAGTGAATGAGCACAAGAAGAGCTGCCAGTTGCTTTCCGTGGGCCATGGTAGCTCCTGTCACTGAGCGGATGTGTGGGCGGGGTGATGTCTATGGGGGTCCCATGGCGTGCAGGGGGGACAGGACACAGGGCCAGCCACGTGAAAGCCATGGCTCATCACTTAAAGGCCATGGCTCATCCCTTTAAGGCCATGGCTCATCATCATGCGGACGGGACAGGGAGGCTGCGAGTGTCCACGCGCATCGGCACCGCTGGGCAAGGCCGCCTCTCGCTCTGTGGCGAAGGTCCACGCTCACATAAAGCAAGTCAGAGGCGCACAGATCCAGGGCATGGCCACCTGGAGAGCCCAGTGCCACGGAATGCGAGTTTTTGTTACAACCCATCTGTGTGAACAGATTAAAAAGTCCAAGTGGATTATTCTGATTAAACCACAGCCAACCGTGAACATCGTAAGAAAACATCCTCAAGGTCTACTGAGCAAGCAGTGGGTGAGAACATGTCTGACCTACAGCGGCTTCTCCTCCTGCTTTGTTCCTCACACATCTCCACTGGGCCCTGGCCACGGGGAGGGGGGGGGGCAGCGGGGGGTGCGGGGGCTGGCTGTCTGCTGCACAGCTCCCCAAGGCAGCTCCCCAGCCATAGCCACGGTGGGGGCAGCGGGGGCGGGGGGGGGGGGGCTGTCTGTCTGCTGCATAGTCCCCAAGGCGGCTCTGACGCTGACTCCTCTCCACCCGGCGTTCGGGTTCCAAGTCTTCATCTGAGTCTGGCTTCTGGGGACCCTGGCCTGAAGCCCCCGGCCACCTGGGTGAGGGTGAGGGTGAGGTGAGGGTGAGGGTGAGGGTGAGGGTGAGGGTGAGGGTAAGGGTGAGGTGAGGGTGAGGGTGAGGGTGAGGTGAGGGCAGAGACGAGAAGAAGTCGGGGCGCGGCTGCCCGCAGGGGCCTACAGTCTGGCCCCCAGGAAAGGACTTCGGGACCCGTGCTGTCGCTAACCTCGCCGACCGCCTGTTCCTGCGAAAGGGTGCGAGCGGGGAGACAGGAAACGGCTCAGACGTTGGTGACCCTCCGAGTGTCACGGTGGGGGTGCATGTGACACGCAGGTGCAGGAGAACATGCAGCCCCCATACGCCAGCATCTGAGCTACTCTCCCCGCATCCCCGTCCTCCCGCCTCCCAAGAGGGCTTGCCACGTCCGCTCTGTAGCTCCGCCTCCTCCGGGTAAACTGCCTGCAACAGGCCTCTGAGGCTGTGCTGGCCCTGGAGACCCTCTCCTCCAGCCTCCTTTCCAAGGGGGCTGTCCTGGTCTGTGTCCTCATGGGATGGGGAGGGAGCCGTCTGGAGCGACATGGAGATCTAGCTGCTTCGGGCCCTCCCTGGCTCGGTGTGAGGGTCCCTGGCTCGGTGTGAGGGTCCCTGGCTCGGTGTGAGGGTCCCTGGCTCGGTGTGAGGGTCCCTGGCTCGGTGTGAGGGTCCCTGCCCCGCTGTCACCACCAGCTGAGCTCAGAATTGTGCAGCTCCAGGAGGTCTGGCTGCAGTCCCCATGCGCGTCCCGGGCTGCCACACCTGCCCTCAGCCTTCGGCTCCAAATTCAGTTTGAGCCACATCCAGCCCCACGGGAAGGTTTCTGTGTCACTCCCAGGGCACCCAGGATGCGTGGACACACAGGTCACAGCCCCTGGGGACCCAGGGAGGTTCGGGGAGCTAAACCCAGGCCTCTCCCCCTGCCCTGCAATGACCCCCATTTCCCACGGACACAGGCATAACAGGGAGAGTGGAGCCACAAGCCCCTCTCGTGTCCTCCCTCGCTCTCCTTCACCCTCTCTCGTCCTCCCCTCGCTCTCATTCACCCTCTCTTGTCTTCCCCTTGCTCTCATTCACCCTCTCTCGTCTCCTTCCTCGCTCTCATTCACCCTCTCTCGTCTTCCCCTCACTCTCATTCACCCTTTCTCGTCTTCCCCTCGCTCTCATTCACCCTCTGTGGAACCATGGGCTTCGGCGGGTGTGGGAACATCAGGAAACGCCGCCCCGCAGTAGGCGTGGGGCCCAGAGAAGATGCCACGTTCCTCCTCTGCATCATCTGACAAGAGCCCCCTCCTCCCCCTCCGCTGGGCTCCTGGTAGCTGTGGCTTCCTGGGAAGTGGATTTATGAGGAAGAGAAATGATGTGAAGAGCAAGAAAGGACTGAATAAGCAAAAGCAATTGGCACACTAAGAGGGTGTTCCTGCTCCTTTCACAACGGATTTTCAGTGTGCCTTACAGCTTTGTATCAAGCACTGAGTTCTCAGAAGGTTCTGTGCGAGGAGAGTTAAAAAGCCACCTCGATCCTAAACCAAACCCGGGAGAGTTGGCATCACCTGCTGCGCAGCCCGTGCGCCCCTCGCCCCACCGACACTCCGTCTTCCAGTGGCTGCTGACGCCACCGGCCATGGCTCTCTGCAACAGCCATCAGTGCCTCGTCTTGTTTCTAAAAACATGACATGAAGATGCATACGATGCGGCAATGCAATACATGCAAAGCCGGTGGCTGCACAGCCCGGGGTCCGTGCACAAAGGGTACCTCCTGACCTCCTCACCGCACTGGGGTGTCCCTGAAAGAGAGGGGCCCCCTGATTTCCCTCCTTTGCGCCTGGTTGGCTTCATACACTGACATCGCAGTCTTCCCGCCTTTCTACCCCATTTTCCCACAAAAGAGCTGTGACACAGACACGGGTGTTTAAAGGAGTGTGTGCGGGGTCCAGGATGGTGGTGGAGTTGGGGGGCTATGCTCACCTCCTCCTAGGACCAACCTGGATGAGCAACTAAATGCAGCGCAATCTACCTGAGTAACCAGCCAAAGACCGCGGCCAGCAGGCTCCCACCGAGGCCTGAGCAGGAGCCGCCTCAGGGCTGGTAGGAAGGCGGGGGCTGGAAGAGGGCTGCCCGCTCCCCCGGGCGGCGGCCGAGGTTCTGGAGGGATGGCTCGGCTGCCAAGGCTCCCCGAGGAGCGTGGGGTCCCACCCCCCACTCCGGCTCCCCAGCCCGGACACCAGAGCCGGGAAGAGGCGCCCACATAATGTCTGGCTGTGACAGTCAGCCGGGTTCTGTCTGCGGGGGAGACGGGCGTCTGCTGGAGACACAGGGTCCGCACACAAAATAAAAACTAAATGAAACGGATGCATGAACAACAGATTCCCAGTGGATTCGAAAGCAAATCTCTGCAGCAAATGGGAAGATAAGAGTATATACGTCTTCAGTGTCAGACTGTGTAGAAGATCTTTTAAACACCACACCTATTACTCTACCTACGTGGGAACGAGGAGCAGCAAGAGCGTGCAGACAGCTCGATAAAACCTGCATTTTTAAACACAAATTCAAGGAACATTTTAGCTGTTTTTCTGCGATTTCAGCCACGCTCTTGTGTAAAAGGTTAGGGTCCTGCACTGAGTTTTAACCCGAAAGCCATGCTCCTCATTACCGATCCCTGGCGTGCACACACGTGATCCCTGGCGTGCACACACGTGATTGCTAAGCCTGTGCGAAAGCCCCGTCCTGCCCCGGTGACCTCATGCAATGGCAGTGTTTTCCCACGGGAGCCAACACTGGGCCAAGGGAAGGAGTGGAGAGAGCAGCAGGCCGAGGCACGCCTGGACACGCGTGAACGCGTGCATTTAACATTCAGGGCACCCACGGTTGAGATGGAAGGAAATGAGAGATCTGCATGTGTGTGCTGACGGCTGACTTAAGGTTTGTCTTGACTTGCCACCCAAGGGTCACCTCATATCTGATAATAAACACTACTTGCCATCTTCACTTGCCTGCGAATTACAGGCAGGAAGTCCGGTGAAAACATCTGTAAAGCCTCGTGACGGGTGAGAGTCTGTAAGTTACCCTGTCGCCTTGGGCATCGCGTCATACACAGAACTGTCACATTCTGACTCGAGGCCCCTTTCTCCGTGGCTCTCGCAGCTCATGTTAACGGAGGAGACAGCGCGGCGTTGCTGACAGCCGTGTGTTTTGGGGTCACCAGCACAGCCACACAAAAGCCAGGATCGAGCCAATAGCCAGGATGGAGCCAACGGCCACCCCCAATCCTAATCGAAGGCTGGATGCGATCGGGGAAGCAGGCGGAGCGCTGATTGAAGGAGCTGAGATGAGCTTGTGGCTGAGCCACAGCCCCGCCGTGGAGGCCGAGCGGCGTGTTTGCAGCCGCAGCCCGGCGTGTCCACGCTGACAGGCGCTCACGTCGCCACAGGGATGGGAACCCGGAGTGGCTCTTACAGCTCCTGCTCTGGCCCAGGGAGCCTGGGCTCCTGCCCCCGAGCCTGTTTCACGCTTCAGAACGGAAATTCATTAAAGAAATCAAATGTGCTTAAATGACTTTGTGGGTCCCAAAGGCAGAGGGCACCTCCCGGTGCAGCCCTGCTTCTGGGGACACACCTTTGGAAGTGCCTGGGAGAGCAGCTGGGAAAGCACCCGCCGCGCCGAGTCCCCAGAAGAGGACTCACGCACACAGACTGGGTGCCAGCTGCGCCCTCGCTGTAAAATGACGGGGTTCAATGGACACCGTCTCTCAAAGTTGCTGTCATCATCGTCGTTGATGACGTCTGCCACCAATGGGCCGCTGGCCCTACCCCAGGTGCAGGAACGCGGTGACCAATCAAAGAAGCCACCTCTTTCCCCACCAGCAAAGGGCTAATCGCGGACACAACACAGAGATGAGGACGGGCTGGGACAAGAACTGAGGGCACAGCCAGCCTCTCCACCTGAAGGTGGTTCCCTCCGAATGCCGCTCACAGGTAACCTGGGGCAGCAGCCGTCCTGAGGGGCCGTCTGAGCTCTCCAGGGCGGCAGGCAGCAATGTGCAGGGGGTGGGCTGCTTGGTGACAGCCAAACCCCCAGACCTGTGCTGGCAGCCAGGCCCAGCCGGGAGGACAGGGAGGAGCCGCCCTGTGAACAGGTGGGCACGGGTGGGCACAGGTGGGCACAGGTGGGTACAGGTGGGCACAGGTGGATACAGGTGGGCACAGGTGGGTACACGTGAGTATGGGTGGGTACAGGTGGGTATGGGTAGGTACAAGTGGGTATGGGTGGGTACAGGTGGGCACAGGTGGGGAAGCGGGGAGGCAGGTAGCGGGGAGCGCCCAGCACGTGTCCCCAAGCCTCCCAAATGCTGGGCTGGAGAACCGCTTTGTTCTCAGGAAGGACACCGCGTGGCATGCAGCGTCGGCAAAGCACTGGCGGCCCGAAGGCAGCAGACCCCCGGGCCCACGGCCGGCGGTGAGAAGGCAGGCGAGACGCTGCACCTGGGCTGCGCCAAAGCGCCACGCGCGGCACACTGTGGCACCGAGGGGCATTCAAAGGCGGAGATGGAAATGGAAAAGTCACCCAGGAAAGGAACTGCTCCAGCACGGCGACATCTCAATCAAAACACGGCGTCCGTGCTAACAGGAGGCGCCAGGACGGCCGGGCACTGCAGTCACAGGACAGGGTGTTGTTCTAAGCGTGCTGCCAGGTATGTTCGAGGCATAGTCTCCTCGTGTGCACTTCTACTCCATTTTCTCCGGCCACTTGCTAGGCATGCAGGCTTGTGGCCACACACATGCACACACACATGCACACGTGTGCACACATATGCCCGCACACACATACACACATGCACACACCCGCACACCCGCACACCCGCAGTAATTCCTCAGCGCTGGTCACGCGGAGGAAATTTGCAAGAGCTATAAACAGCTCACAGTCCAGTGGCTGCGAGCAGCTGCTAAATGAAAACCGGGCTGACACACATCCCCCGGTTTGTCCTGGTCGGGGCTGCGGGAGGTGTCTGCAAAGGAAAACTAATTTACAAAGTGCAAGCAGTTAAGCGTCTGCTCAGAACCCTGTGCTCCCCGCAGGACACGCACATGGTCCGTTCACATGGACGCCTCTAGTCACAGACCATTAACGTGAGCAGCTCCGTCCGCACCGGAGGCCGGGGCGGCCCGCCGCGATGGAGAGCAGCACCCCGCGGAACCCGTGGCTCCTGAGCTGGCGGGAGCTGTTACCGCCTTTACAGTTTAGCTTTGGTTTTAACGACAGTCCTGGCGTCACAGGTCCTGTTCATTAGCAGCGACGAGGCCTGCGGTCAGGAAAGCTGTGGAGAATCGTCCTTAATTGTGTGGGTGGCTCTTCTCCGCTTTGTTCGAGAAAGGAGACGCCGATGCCACACACAGTGGGTCGGGTCGGTTCCAGCGCCTGCAAACCTCCCCTCCAGGGCGTGCAGGCAGCGCTAGCGCTTCCCGAAGAGGCCGTGCCCGAGGCCCTGCGCTGGGGAGCGCCCCCGGGGCTTCAGCCGTCTGTGCTGGGGGAGGAGGCCCGAGCCTGGATGGACCGTGGATCCGGCTGACAGATAACTCCCAGTCCCTGCAGCGTGACTCATTCCCGTGCACCATGATCCCAGGCCCCTTTGCCCCGCGGAGACCAGGCCCTGAGCCGCCACCTAACGCACGGGTGTCAGGCGAAACGCAACCCGAGTCAAATTCATCTCCTACAGAGACGTCACCTGGCTGCAACGCCTTTTCCCTGGTTAACTGTCGAGGACACAATCGTGTAAAAACAGTAATTTTTTATTCTTGTGGCAGAAAAAGGAACCGGAGAAAAAGTAATTCAAGTATCGACGTAGGGGTGGTCCCCGCCTTCTCACTGGGAGAACAGAAAGCGGGTCGTGCCCGCAGGAGCCTGCCTCCTCTCCTGCGTCACATGGCGTCTTCCACGTGTCACTACCGGACGGCGCTGCGTGTCCCCTCCACGCCCGCACCCGCTCCCGCACCTGCACCCACACCAGCACCCGCACCCGCTCCTGCACCCACACCCACACCGCACCCGTTCTGAAAGCGTCCCTTTGGGTAGCAGAGCTTACCTGAGATGAAAACTAGACTGTCCTCACTTCTCCTTTGCTCAGTTAACAAAACACAAAACAAGACCTAGGGGTGTGAGGGAGCCCGAGAGCGGCCTCAGCTCCGCGGGGCGCACGGGTTCCTGAGCCCCTTACTTCCCAGCAGGTCCCTGGGGGGCGGCTGCTGCAGGGAGCACAGGGCGTGTGGGACCAGCCCCGAGCCAGCTGTGCCTCTCAGCGCCCTCCCACGGCCGCGTGGGAATGAGACACACGGGTGGGATGTGAGGGTGCTGCCATGGGACAGGCGGCATCTCCAGCGTGAGAGCCAACGGACTCTCACCCCTTTCTGCCTGGACACACGGGGCCCTCGTGAAGGTGGATGAGAGCGTTCTCTCTCTCTCTCTCTCTCTCTCTCTCTCTCTCTCTCTCTCTCTCTCCCCCCCCCCCCCTTGTTCTAATTGATTTTAGAGAGAGAGGAAGGGAGAGGGAGAGGGAGAAACAGCAACATGAGAGCAAAGCACCCACTGGCCGCCTCCAGCACGCCCCTCCTGAGGGCTGAGCCACAGCCCGCGTGTGCCCTCCCGGCTGAACTGTGACCTGGGGGCCACATGGACCAGCTGGCCACACCGGCCGGGGAAGAGCCTGTTTTTGTCTCGGCCTCAGGTGGACAGGAGGAGCCGCGGCCTCTGCCCTCAGGTTCTCAGGAGGAGAAGCACCGAGCGCGGGGCAGTTCAGCTGGCGACACGCAGGCCGGGGCCAGTCCTCCCCAGCACCGCGGCAGCAGCGGCCGAAGTGCCGGACGCCGTCCTTCCTCCCGTTCCTCGCTGTTCCCTGAAGCTTCCCCGGGCAGCGTGGCGCTGGGGAAGGCCCACGGCTGTTCATCGGAGGATGGAGGTGAGGGAGCCGGCCGTGCTGAGCGCATTCACACCACAGAGGGTGCCCGCCGCCTTCCCAAGCCCGTGCTCAGCGAGCGGACTGGGCGGCAGGCCTCTGCCCAGGGCCACCCCTCAGCCGTTCACACTCTCATTCAGCACACACACAGCCCCGCACACACACAGCCCCCCCCCACACACACAGCCCCGCACACACACAGCCCCGCACACACACAGCCCCCCCCCCCACACACAGCTAGCACACACACAGCCCCGCACACACACAGCCCCCCCCCCCCACACACAGCTAGCACACACACAGCCCCGCACACACACAGCCCCGCACACACACAGCCCCCCCCCACACACAGCTAGCACACACACAGCCCCGCACACACACAGCCCCCCACACACACAGCTAGCACACACACAGCCCCGCACACACACAGCCCCGCACACACACAGCCCGGCACACACACAGCCCAGCACGGAGGAGGGGGACAGAGGGAAGGTGTCATGTGGGTCTTTACGACGCCGGGACCACGTGTGACCCAATGGACCCAGGTACCCACCCTCCCCCTTCCACCTCAGCCCTGAGCCGTGCTCATGGCCACCGTGGCCGATAACATGGAAGCTCCTGCGGGGTAAAGGCTACGAGTCGGGCTCTCCCCGTCCCCAGCGGCAGCGCTGGCGGTGAGCTTCCTGTGATGTCACGAGGAAAAGGATTCTCTGAGACTCGCTCGGGAGGATGAGAACTGCAGAAAGCGGTATTTCCGGGGACAGCCCGTCAGCCCATTGCATTGGGTCCGCAGGGCCTCCTGGTTCTCTAGGGACCCTGGGCGGATGCAAGGCAGCCACACAGAGCACAGAGCGCTGAGAGAGTGCCCTCCTTTGACGGGGGTGGGGGGTGGGGGTGTGGGGGGAATTATTGCATTCCCCAATTTCCTGGGCTTGCATTGGCTCCACCCCCTTCAGCCAATCCATGGTCCTCCAGGCTTGACTGACAGGCACCTTCCCTATGTCGCCCTGACTTCACGGAGCATGCATCTATGCGTCCACTGCCCCCTTGTTGACCACGCCCCCCAGGGTCCTCAGGGAGTGGCGGGTGGGTCCCTGAGGAGGGCAGCGCTGCAGCTCCCTGGTGAAGCTGCCCAGATGATGCGCCTGTGGTGTCTGGACTCCCCCCTTGTTCCCTCCTGTCATTAAGAACGAGCTAATGACAACAGCGTCATCAGACCTTGCTTTTCCCCCTTGAGTGTGTGAAGCCAATCACTTAAACAAAAAGTTTAGTTTGCAAACTTCTGGCTGGCAAGGAATAATGATCCCCCCTCCCCACTACTCTGGATTAGATGACCTCGTGCGATGGACCAGAAGTGGAAAAGTCTGTCTCATTCGAAGTAAATAAATAAATAAACTCCTTGCCAGCTGATGTGAAAATCGACCTTGAAGTCATTTAGCTCTGTTCCTTTTGCCTCAGCGTTTCCATCCATCAGGGAATTAGTTTTGTCCATAAATGTAATCGACGTGGAATCTAAAGTCACCGTGTTAAACAACCAGATTTCGAGTTTCCGTGATGGAGTGGCCCTTACGTCCGAGGCAGCCCGAGGATGGTCATGCAGCCGCTCGGTGTCTCGCTGGTCGCGTCCCTTCGGTAAGTGATGGGAAATGACTGCAGCACCTGTGCATCAGTGAGAACGCCGTGCTCTCCCTAGAATGACTGTGACGTGTATGGGGTACAAGAGGGTCTGGTAGGGAGGCGAACACGGTGTCGCCCTTCACGGAGGAGATGAAAGGAAGATCAGGGGTCCCGGCGTGTCTGCTGGTCACTTTGTGGAAAAGAACAAAGCCTGGGATCAGGTGAAGGGACCTGCGCTCTCACAGGGCAGGGGCGGGGTTTGGGGGAATTGAGTCCGAGTCAGAGGCTCAGGGGGGGGACAGGGAAGGAGGGGCTGCCCATTGCAGCAAATTAGGGGCTGGCTGGTCAGAATATTGGTTCACATTTTATTACTTTAAAACATAAGCACACATTTATATAGAAATCTATTGATGGACAAGCAAAGCTTTTAACATTTTTTAAAGCACAGATCTGCATACTGGAATGTTGAATCGTTGTTCTTTTATAATCATTTTCTGCCGTTTCCAGGTCAATTACTTTCAAGGAAAACGAGGACAAAACTGCAGCAGCCAATCAGCTCTCGGTGTTTCTCGGTGGTGGCTGCTGGCCTGGGCGTTGATTTCGGCTGAGCCGGTGGACTATGGCCTGGGAGCTGCCTGTGTCATGCTTGTTCCCACCAGGGAACGCTGTGCGAGGACAGTGAGCACAGGGGGGCGGGCTCAGTGATGGGAAGGTACACGGTTTTTCCAGGACAGCATGCGAGGACCTGGACTTGGCCATGCCAACAGCCCTAACCTACTCCGGCACACAAGTAATTCTCTGTTTCTGTTCAAGCTAACTTCGGTTGAGTTCTGTACTTATACCTGAGAATTCCGATGGTACTGCCTGGTGGGAAGCAGAGGATGGATGGGTGCAACCTAGATTGTCCTCTTAAACCCATGCACAACTTTCCCATGAAGTAGGTCGCACGGGTGAGATGTCATCACCATGCCATGTCATCTCAAAGAAGTGAGGCCAACGACCCGCTATGAGATGGCTGACACTGGTGGAGCCGGGACGAATCCCAGGCATTCTGATTCCACATTCTGTCTACTTCCCACAGTAACTGTGTAGGTTGCATGAGAAACGAGGCTTTGGGAAGGATATCAGGACTACTTTCCTCAACAAAGAGGGACATGTTAGTGACGCAAACATGCTAAGCCGTATTTTGGATGTAGATGCCTAATCTCACCTCCAGGTGCCATCCAACAGGCCAACCACGATCTGAAACGTCCTTGACCAAGGTATGCCAGGCACGCTCAGGGAAGTCGGTTTGAAGTATTTGGTCTCATTTATTCATTAGGATAATGGATGACATCACTGAGTTTCTCAATTCCTGAACGTCACTGTAGTCCAGTGATGGGCAACCTTTTGAGCTTGGTGTGTCAAACTTCGCCAAAAAACTGAGCATAACTTGGGTAGTGTGTCACTTTGAGGAAAAAAACTAACTCCAAGACTCTAGTCGCAAATGTTTCATCCTCAGGAGCAGCAAATGTTTCATCCTCGGCATGCGGCCGCGTGTCATCAGAAATGGCTACGCGTGTCAGTGCTGACACGCGTGTCATAGGTTCGCCATCACTGCTGTAGTCAATGACAGCAATCATTTCAGAACATTCGACCTGCAACGTTATAAATGGAAATTCTCACTGAAGCCTGTGGAATGCGTAATCCTATAAGGCAGTCTTGATAAATTTTACTTTGCTTTCCTTCAACTGTTCTAATAGTTGTCACTCAATTTATTTCACATTGGTTATTAATTTCCTAGCTGTATGTTCATATGCATTATCGCCTAATTAAAACTTTTCTAATCTCATTAGTGAAACCATGACGAAGTATCTATCACTTTGTGATTCAATGAACACGGTGTTCAAGGTCAGAAAAATGACACCGTGACCCCTTAAAAGTCATTCACAGACCCAGTCGCTCCAACACGTCCACGGAGAACAGCCCGAGAAGCAAGGGAGTTAGAAAGGGCGGTGGCGCTGGGAGGCAGGGTGGCAGCTCCACGTCGCCGTGAGGATGGAGGGGCCTCCTGAGCCCCGAGACACCGTCAGGTGGCTCCTTTTGCGTCGGACGTTTGGGAGCTGAGTGACATCAGACACGTCCGGTTCCTTAAGTCTGGGACCGTCTGACTTCGGCAGGTCCGGTCCTCCACACTCCGCACTGACGACCCTTCGCTGCTCTGAAATCCGGGGCACTGTTCTGAAATCGATACAAAAATGGTTTCGCCCCGAAGGAAACAATGCATTTGTCAATTTCAAAGTTCCTCCTGGTCACCAGTTTGATTCCCAGTCAAGGCACATGCCCAGGTTGTGGGATGATCCCCAGTTTCTCTCCCACATTGATGACCTCTCTCTCTCTCTCTCTCTCTCTCTCTCTCCCTCTCCCATTCTCTTTCTCTAAAACCAATAAAAACATATTTTTTTAAGTTCTCTCTGATACAGTAGATGCTCATAGGTGCTCTGAAGTGTGGTAAGACCAGTGGTAGCCATGTGTAAACAGGAGGCACTGGGCCGGGTGTGTCCGCGGGACTGGAAGCTGGAAGGCGTGTTCACGAGAGCAGTGGGAAGCGGGTGGCATCACGGGGCAGGAGCACTCCCGGGGCAGACTGCCGCCCGGTCCCGCTACAACCCGCTGTGCTGCGCAGGTGACTCCTTCTCCGGGTGGACACGGCTGTTCGCCTTGTTAATTCGCTAACTGGAATGATGGCTGCATTGCACGCTCAGGTTCGGGTGCCTGTGGTTGATCAAAGGCATGGCTCTCTGCACTGAATCGAAGCCCCCAGGCTCGGTCTAGAACACACGTCCGGCTGTCAGCATGTCCTAGAGCCACAGACATGGCCACGGGGCCAGCTGGGGATGTGGAGAGCCGCCCACGCACCCACGAGCACCCATTAGCACAGGTGCACCCCAGCCCCCCAGGCCAGCAGGGGGCAGCAGAGCGGTTGTGAACGCCCCTGCACAGGAGGCCGGAGGAGAGTAGGGGACAGGCGGGGACAGTCCCTCACCTGACCCAGCTGGGGCTCCAAACCTGCCCCCTCCTCCTTGGGAAGGTGGCCTCGGTATTCTCCACCATCTCCTCAGCTTGGCGCTGGTCACTGGGCATTTGGCAAACGGAGCGGTGCTTCGTGGTCTGAAAGTCATTAACTCATAATCATAGGCCGTGGTTTGGGTGCCTTGCAAACTCACAGCGAGAGCAGGTCTGAGACTCCCGGACAGGCACGCATGCGGGTCCTGTGGAAGGAAGAGGTTCCATTTCCAGGCTGAGCTCCCCTCCGCAGGCAGCCCGGGTGTTTGTGGGTGCGTGGGCGGCTCTCCACGTCCCCAGCTGGCCCCGTGGCCATGTCTGTGGCTCTGGGATGTGCTAACAGCCGGACGTGTGTTCTAGACCGAGCCTGGGGGCTTCGATTCAGTGCAGAGAGCCATGCCTTTGATCAACCACAGACGCCTGAACCTGAGCGTGAAATGCAGCCATCGTTCCAGTTAGCGAATTAACAAGGCGAACAGCCGTGTCCACCTGGAAAAGGAACCATCCCTCGCGGTCAGAGCAGGAGGCCGGGACAGGCTTTCACTCGGGCTGTTCTCAGCGGCCAGGATGGAGCAAGCATTCATCATCGTGATCCACGAGGATAATGAGGGCCCTCTGGACAGCCATGGGGAAGCCTCCAGCGCGTCCTTGTCTGTGGCCGTGACCACGAGCGGGAGCGAGGCTGGGCCTCTCCCCGAACTTCCTGTGCGCTGGTGGGTGTGCGGTGTCTTTGCTGCATTAAATCCCGGCCCTGCGATGCACTGTTATGTCTCGTCTGCATCGGTGTTTGCAGTAGGTTACGTGTAAGACAGCAGAGGAGTCAGGCTGTGTGACCCCAGGGAACCCACTGAGCATCTTTAAGGAGAGGTTCAGGGTTAATTAAGTCACACACATCTAAGATTTACCCCTGCAATTAGACACCTGGCATCTGCGTTGGAATGCACTAATTAGGCTCTAATCAGCAAAGGCTCTGCCTCCCCTCGGATGACTGCGGCGCCCCCCAATTACCGACGCTTGTCCTGCCCTGCCAGGCCCCGGGGACTAGCGTGCCCTCGGCTCTCCGAGATGAGACGACCTCTCCGAATTCAGAGGGACATCAGAGGGCAGAGCGACCAGGCCATGGCCGGCAGCCTGCACGCTCCTACTGAGTAAGTCCTACTGTGTTTGCCAAGAAGGTCACATACTATGCACAGGTTATGTTGAGACGTTGCCATGTCTCAGCCGGTTAGGCTGTCGGACGCATTAGCTAACCGGGCGCAGCGTTACCAGGGTTGCTTTCTGTCGGGCTGGGCGGGGTGAGAAGGCCTTGCCCACCTGTGCCAGGACGAGTGACGGGTGCGTGAGGGTCTGCTTAGAGGGCACCGTAACCCAGGGCTCTTTCCAGTTCCAGTTCAAGTCTCCACTACTTCCCAAGTTAGGATGCTTTAAAAAAAAATATGTATTTTTATTGATTTCAGAGCGGAAGGGAGAGAGAGAAAGCATAGAAAGATCAATGACAAGAGAGAATCACTGACTGGCTGCCTCCTGCATGCCCCACACTGGGGATTGAACCCACACCCCGGGCCTGTGCCCTGACCGGGAATGGAACCGTGACCTCCTGGCTCATAGGTCGACGCTCAACCACTGAGCCACGCAGGGAGGTGAGGGGGGGGGGCAGGGTGCTTTTTAAAGTTCATTTCTAAATTAAACATCACAAACAGTTTCCTGTCAAGAGAAACTTCCGCCACCTCCACACCGTGCTCTTGTATGACCACATGCTTACCAGGCGCCTGAGCTGCAGCCCTCAGGTGGGAGCAGAGGTAGCCTGTCCCCACCATTGCACGTGGGTCTGATGAAGCCCGTGCGACAGTCACCTGCGCACACACGACGCGCACGCACCGCCACGTGCTGGCACATCTCCACGTCCTTCCAGTGCGGAAGGCAAGGCGCCCTGTAACTTCTTCCAGCCGATTTGCAAATCGTCTTCATCCCTCATTTTAGTATCCGACCCGGAGTCAACTCAGTGGTTTGGGCCGCCAGTCTGACTGACTGCTGGCGCTCCCACGCCGCATGCTAATTCACGCAGACATGCACCGACGCATCCCAGTCACTGGCATCTCAGTCACTGTCCCAGGGACAGGGCAGCGTCCGTTGTCAGAATGCCGTGTCCGTTCTACACGGAGACCTAAGGAGGGCCGTTTACATCCAGGAGCCGGCTGGTGACGGACAGCCGCATGCGTCACTGTCAGAAGGAAACGCGGTCAAGGGCTGGCGGTAAGAATCAGCCTTGAAGGCACTCGGGTGCCGTCATTTAATGCCCCTCTGAGTGGCAGGGGTGAGAGGTAACCGCTGACTCAGCATCACAAATGAAGGCCTGGCCAGCAGAACAGACGCCCAGGTTTATAAGGAATTCTCTCACGTGGGGGTCCCCTGAGGGTCACGTTGCTTTCCGTGTTTTCCTAGTTTCTTTCTCACACTCAGTGCAGTTCAGGTTTCTGAGCGATAACAGTGTGTGCGGATCAGGGACGACTGACCCTTAGCATACCTTATTGTTATCAGCACTTTAAAATAACAAATAATGTCAAGACAGACCGTGAAAGTGCCTCACTCGTGTAGATATGAAGAGGACAAACCTTGTGGGAGGTTCTGACGGAGACAAGCTGGGACACTCTCCTCATGGCTTACGTGTCTTCGTGAATTCCTGGCTCCATGCTGCAGTATAACCCCAACAGCTGCTGCTGAGGTACAAGTAAACCCAACGAACGCGGCACACAATCACCGTCTCAGCAGCAAGGCTCCAGACCCGCGTCTCCAGCTCTGATCTCCCATTGGATTCCAGGTCCAGCAAGGCCCTGACCCCCCTCTGGTTCCTCCCCGCAGCCTGGAATCGTACCCGGCACCGAGGTTCTACGTGAACTCTCGGTTACGGACTCAGCCCCCATCCCGAAGCTCACTGGCCTGTCCACTTGGACATCCGGGGACCCAGCACCTCCAGCCCCAGGTGAGTTCACGATGGTCCTCTCTATTTCACGCTGCCCAACCTTCAGTGAGGGCACCGACGCCTATCCAACCCCCGAGCCAGGCCCCGCTCCTCCCTCCCTCCTTCCCTCCCTCCTCCCCGCACGTGTCCCACGTGCACACCGAGGGGCCAGCTTGTCCCTGTGACTCAGCGCCAGACCCTCAGGCCGCCCTTTCTCCCGCAGACTTACAGGACAGCCTGCCTCTGGCTGGCCTCCACACGGAGGCCCTGCCTATGTTTTCAAGGCAAATGTGACTCAGACACCTCTTTAACCCTCCCCTGCGGCTTCCCATTGCTCCCGGAGCCCAGACCAAACCTTGGGCCAGCATGGGCGGCCCCGTGTGGGCGGCCCCCCGGCCAACACCTCATGGCCACGACCTGGCCGTCCACCCCAGGGTGCTCCAGCTTTCTGTTATTAACGTTTAAAATCTCTAAAATATGCATTTTTAACTCCTGAAGTATTGGAATGGAGGAGGCAGACTGCATTCCAAAACTTCTGACATTCTAACCACCAAATTATTTTTAACAGATTTTTTGAGAGAGAGAGAGAGAGAGAGAGAGAGAGAGAGAGAGGAGGAGGAACATCGACTTGCTCCCCTTATTGATGCACTCGTGGTTGATTCCTGTCTGTGCCCTGACCTGTGATCAAACCCACAGCCTTGGCATAAGGGGACGACGCTCTAGCCAACTGAACTACCTGGCCGGGCCCTAACAACCAAATTCCTAATGAGCCGCCGGCCCGAGGGCTGGGAATATGTATTCTTCCTGCTCCCTAAACAACCTGACTCGCCATTAAAAATAAATTGGTTTCCCGTCTAGCATGAAGCATGAATGAACAATGTGTGCGCTGGCGGACACGATCACCGTTTACAAGCGTGTCACTGGAGTTTTGGCCACGTCATGCAAGTTCCTCGTTCTCATTACCCTGAGTGGTAAGCGCCATCAGCAGGAGGAAATACGTACGCTGAACTGCATTTTCCCCAGAAAGGCAATTTCTTCCTGAGGCCACTTTAACCAAAGGAATAACCGCATATTCACAAGCCAAGTTCCATTAATTGGGAGAGTTGGTCAATTATTACAGAAGAGAACACCACTTTTCAACAATGAGAGAGCAGTCCCCCTCTGCTGGTCTTTCGATGGCAATTCTCGCCCCAGTCACGTGCCTTACGACCCAGCGACCACACGCATCCCGGAAGGTAGGAGTCTTCTCTGCAAAGTTGGCCACTGGCAACATGTCTCCAGCGACAGGAGCCCTGGGGAGTGTGCCTAGAGCAAGTCAGAGCGGCTGCGCCGGGTCGCATAAAGGGCACGCGGCTGCTTCTCCGGGTACAGGTTCCACACATCGCGGGCCGTCCCTACTGGGCCACGCCGTTACCAGAGGCGGAGCGTGGGGACCTGTGTGATCATCGTCCTGGGTGCAGCTCCTCACGTTACATATCTCTCTTCACTAAGAAGCAGACGTTACAGAAATGCACCAAGCAGGCGAGGGGATCGTCCAAGACCATCACCCCCCCCCGCCCCCTTTATGCTGAAGCCAAGGAGGGGATGCCAAGGGCAGGGCGGTGTGGTCAAAGTCTCAACTTAAGTCCTGCGTGTGTCTAGGTCCCGCCATCACGGGTTCCACGTGTGACAGCTCATGTCTTTACTCCCACCCTCAGCTTGAGCTTCTGCAAGCCTCCGCCCCCATAGAGCATCCTGCGGTGCAGCAGCCATACAGAGCCCATCATCCCCACGGGGCAGAGCCTGGAGTCCCCGCTGTGGGACACACTCCCCGTTCTTTGCACGGCACCAGGCCCCACCCCACATGACACCCTGCTTTCTGCTCTGAGTTACCACTGGTCACCCCGACCGAATTGCGGGCTGCACGCTGGGCCCCGACTTCACCTGTCACCTCGCCAGCCTGCGTGGTCAGGTTACCCTCCTCCTCTCTCCTCCCTCTCCCTCCTCCCTCCTCCCTCCCACAGGCCGTCCCCCTGCGACACGTGCTCCACTGCTTTCTGCAGAGTTTGTTTTCCTCTCTGATTCCGGAACCTTCCTTGGCACCGATGTCAGAGGGTCCCTCATTGGGGTTGGGGCAGCCAGCAAGGAGCTCCTGGGGCTGGTGGTCGCCGCCCTCGCCCTGCAGCCCCAGTGTCTTGCCTGGCCGCAGGCATGGAAAACACACTCATTAACCATGTGTCGACTACATACGTGATTGGATGAGCAGTGTGCTTTGCATTTCATTCCGGGCAGCAAAATGGAAATAGATTATGACTCCAAAATGTTAACAGTTAGCTAAACCCAGGTTGCAGACGGTGAATAATTCCTGGCATAATACTTAAACTTTTCTTCATTTCTCAAAGTTCAAATGACACCAATAATCAGAGGAAAAGGCGAGGATTTACTTCTTAACCAGGCAGGAAGCCAGTGACGCTCAGCACCCTGTGAGCCTTCCCCAGCGAGCGCCTTGCCCATGCACGCCATGGGCACCCCCTGTTTCCTGTGTGAGCGTGTGAATTCGTGTAACACAAATCACCCCTGGGATTCTCATGCTTTGGTGTATGTTTTATTAATTTATTTTGACCTGATTCATTAGCCTACGTTTACCATGCATTTCATAGTTGTAAATCTTGCTCATTTTGTTGGGCATAAATCATTGCTATTCTATACGCCGACATTAATTGAAATGTATCGGTCCTTTCTCTGCTTTTGCTAATAGCTTCCTTGCCCCACCCTTTTTCCTATAAAATCCTTCCACCGTGTACATCCCCCCCGCCGAGCCCCCCCCCACACAGGGCCTTTGTAGTTGCTGGGTGGATGATGCTTGACTCATGAATAAAGCCAATGAGACCCTCAGAGTTATTGGGTTGAATTTTGGGTTTTATCCAGTGAAATCTCATAAGCTCCTAAGGTGCTCAGTTCGCTTGCTGCGGTCCTTTGTTGCAGCAGCCCTGGGTATGTTATTCTAAGCTGAATTCAACTGTCTCGGGAACTCTCCAGCACCAATCCACCACACTAATAAATTACTCAACCTGCAGGTCATGTGAGTAACATTCAACCGCCCTAATGTCTGGGCTGCAGAGCTGGGTCCTGACATGAGCTGAGAAGAGGCAGACAATGATTGATGTGCCAACCGCACAAGCTGCATTTCAGCTCTCACAGGAGAAAAGCCCCTTCACACCGTTAATTAGCCATATGCCCATTTTAAAAATGCCGATGCCAGACGATAAGCCACTCTTCAGCTCATGTAAACATCTAAACAAATTGCAATCGCTGTGACTAATGTATAGATTCGTTTCTTAGTAATTAGGTTTAACAAACATTTTACTTGTCTATGCCATGGAACGCGAACTTTAATTCTAGAGACATCATAGCACATTCTCAACTTAAAATCCTAAAATTAGACAAGGTCTTTCCTATACTCACCCACAAGCAATTTATTTCACAAGCACGCTTGAGCATCTGGCCTATTCCAGAATCACCCCAAATTAAAATTACTGTAAAATATTTCCCCTGGATTTCCTACCCGTCAGGCACAACATCACAATGTCAATGGGACACACCTTTCTTCAAAGGATCGAGGTCCCTACTGATTAGACCCTTCGTAAGTATAGGGTAATGCAATTGATGAAGCACACACAGAACCCGCCATAGAATGTGACCGTCACTCACTCACTGGAGGTACAGCTCATTATACTTGGCTGAAGTGAAGTGAGCCACTGCAGCTCACTGTCCATGTGGCTGGCCTAGGGGGCGCTAGTGATAAGAGTGTGAATGAAGCCAAGACAGCCTCTGCCTCCTGGCATGTCCACTGGAGAAGGCACGACAGAAAGCGTGATGGGGACGCCAGGACACTGCCAGGTAGACACAAGTCCCTGTGTGAGGAGCTGGCAGCGTGAGGGACCCCACAGTCCTCTGGGAGGGCCGCTGTGAGGACGGGGCTGGGAGCCCCTAAACGGAGTCAGAGCATGAGCCTCCGGGAGCCGGGAGAGGGTTCCTGGCAGAGGGGGCAGGGACTCAGACCCGGGGAGGAGGATGCTGGAGGCCTCCAGGCGTGCGTGGCTGCGGGCGAGAAGGGCTTGGGGGATGCAGGGATTTCGCCTTGATGCAGGGCCCGGTCCCGGTGGCGCTGTAGCTGTTTGACTAGCGGGTGAGAAGCCGTGAAAGGGGTTTGAGCAGAGGAGGGACAGGATCTGACTTAGCTTCTGAGTTGGTCTCTCCGGCGGGGTTTGGAACAGCCCGCAAAGAGGGAAGAGAGCGGCGGTCAGGCTGCCGCAGTGATCCAGGCCGGGGTCAGGGCAGCTCGGCCCGGGTGGCGCTCGGCCCGTGGCCAGGTTCTGGGAAGTACTGTGAAGGGAGTGTGCACAGGGTTTGCTGACGGGGAGCATGTTTGGTGCAGAGAAAGAGGAGTCTGGGTGACCCCGAGGTGCGCCCTGGGGACCCCGTGTGCAGGTGACGAAGCCTGAGGCAGAGGAAAGATGGAGCACTTTGACACAGGAAGTATGGTCGCCCAGCAGAAACCCAGGGGAAGACAGGGAGGCAGGCGGAGGGTTGATTTTGGGGTTCAGAGGAGAAGTCGAGGCTCTGGTGAGTACTTAATCAATTCCGAGTGGATGAGAGTGCCCCGGAGGGAGTGTAGGTTGAGAAGAGGGAAGATTGTGGGAGAAGGGGACCTAGGACCCAGCCCTGGGGGAACCCAACCTTTAGACTGAGGCCTTAGAAATGACGAGAAACTATGGTAGCATCCAATATCACAAAGCATCGTAAGATCGATCTTAAGAACTTAGCCGTCGGCAATGTGGACTGGCCATCAACGGTGGCTTTGCCATATTGTTTATGTAAATCAAATATCTCAAATACATAAGCATAAATGGATTGCGTTGCAAATGTTGTTCTACTAGACCCATGATTTATTATCCCTGCCGCCATGGTCCCTATGCGGTTCATTTTCATTGGTGAGCATTCAAAGGTTTCATCCAACAATGACGGTGTTTCCTTAATTCTAAGCTGCACCCTTCCCCGCATTTTCACGCCTCTGATAGTGAACGTGGCACCCAGGCGAGGGCACCTTGCAGTCATAATGGGTGGCATGTCCCTTCGGAGACGCGCACAAGAAGGATGCTGCGTGCAGCCAGTGGCAGCTCAGATCTGCGTAAATTGTATGTATTTCTAACTAGCAGCTCCTTTTCTGCCCCCGACCTCCCTCCCCCCCCCCCCCCCCCCCCACTGAGGTAAGACTAGACGAGGTGGGGTCCCACACAGCTGCCGCCTGGGATGAGTGTCTGTTGGGGTGAGGAGGAGCCCCATGACCCTAGGAAGGAGGGGGCAGTGGCAGAAGGTGCCCAGGCTTCCTATTGGCAGGCTGGCTGCTCCCCACTGGCAGGGACCTTGGCCCGGGAGGAAGGCAGACACCGTCTTAAACTGCCCAGGGCGGTGCTGGCCTTCTCCAGACATTTCCCCATGATTTTTACATTCCCGAGGAGAAGCCTGTCTCAGTGACTGCTCATCCCCAGGATTTAACACACTGCCCAGTGCAGTCTGTGCTCTATGACTTGTAACAATTGAACCCCCGCACCCCGCTATTTGGGTGTCAAGGCTGGCGGCCTGCATCCCAGAGGCAGCACGTGAGCCCCCGCTCCCTGAGCCGGGCTGGTTGAAGGTGACTCTCTGATGACCTCGCAGGAGGAGTGTGATCCCAGCGCCCAGCCCTGCATCCCGGGGCCGTCGCCATGGAAACGCAGATCGAGAGCCCAGATCCTTGGTGGAAACAGGAAAGCACTCATCAGAACACGGCGTGGCACTGACGGGCACAGACAGGACCGTGCCCTGCACTAGGACACAGGCGGCTTAATGACTGCGCCATGCAAAGGCAGAGGCGGCGTGAGGCTGTAATTTACTCCCGGACGGAGGTGGCCAGGTCGCGGGCAGAGGTGCCCAGCAGCCAGAACTCCTCTCCCTCCTCCCTCCGCCACCCAGGCCATGCACCGCGGCTCACAGCGCCCCTGTGGTTTCCTCCCTGTGATGTTCCAGCTCACACTCCAACCTGCTATTCTCCCAACCCGCCTCTGCATCAGGCCCGGGTGCCACAGTCCCTGCAAGAATGTCCGCAAGGAATTAAAAAAAACACAAAACCCAACTTTAAAAAATGAAGACATAAGACCCTTTACATTTCCCCCGGAGGCCGTAGCGGAAATGCCCGGGAGGGTAGCCCTAAAAGTGAACTTGAAAATGCAGTTGAAATGCAGTGTGCGTGGTCATGTGACACCGCCTTGGGGCAGGGCCGAGCTCCGCGCAGTCCTGAATGGCCTCTCCTCTCCTCGGTAAACGGCACCCGACTCCGTAAAAGGCAGGGACTACATCTGAGGAACAGCGCCGCTTTCCCACTGCGGGCTGGGTTAACGCGCTCTCATAAGCAAACACACAAGCCCGCACAGACCATATTCAAAGCCGTTCCAAACCCTCCCTGCGCCAGGCAGCGCCCCCTTCCCGCCCCTGGGCCCCGAGTCCTCCTGCGGCCCTTTGAGCCGCTGCCTGAGTGAGGGGTGCCTGCCCTTCGCCCAGGGAAAAGGGGACCCTTTGGTGAATGCACTGAGCATGTGGCCGGGCTCTTCCTTGAGGGGTTCCAGCCGTGCAGGCTGTGGGGTCCCATGCCGTGGGGTGGTGGGGGGAGGGCAAGCAGCAGTGGATGAGACACACGGACACGCCTGCGCTCCAAGGGTCTACATTTTAAAAAAGTATATTTTTATTGATTTCAGAGAGAAAGGGAGAGGGAGAGGGAGAGGGAGAGAGAGAAACATCAGTGAATGAGAGAGAATCATGCACACCCCATACTGATGATGGAGCCTGCAACCTGGGCATGTGCCCTGACCGGGAATTGGACCAGGGAGCTCTTGGTACACAGGCTGAGGCAACCACTGCGCCACACTGGCTGGGCAAAGGGCCTACATGTTTGTGGGTGAAACAGTCAGTGAAGGAGTGAGTGGCGAGCCCAGTGCTTTGTTGCTCTTTCCTGCTCAGCTACCCACCTGGGCTCCGAGGGGCTGTGGACCACCGCGTCTGGAGGGCCGGGTCCTGAGGCACAGACACCGATGGACAGCGGGCCTCGGAGGGAGGCGACAGAGCTCCCCGGGGACACGGGAGGCGCCGCAGTTTGAGCTCTCGCTTCCAGGGAAGCAGCCCGACCCACGATCTCCAATTCATCCGGAGATGCGGCTGCGGAGCGGGCTGAGCTCGCCAAGGGAAGCACTTATTGCCTTCCGACTTCATTTCTTTCAGTGCAAAGACTACGGGACAACCCGTTCTCAGGCCGAGGAGAGCCTCATTCAGCGCCTCCCGCGCCGTAAACGCACGGGCTCTGCGCCCGCCGCCTCTCCCTGGGAGCTCTCGCGTGGCCTTCATGTTTGTTTGCGTCGGAGAGAGAATGAAATCGTCCACAGAAACGGGGACCCAATGCCTGTCCCCCGGCTGGCCCACAGTTGCTGTTTGGATATCGGTTTTAATCTGCTGCTTCTCTGCACTTTCATTTCCCGGCCACTAACCCGCACACACAGGCTTCGCCTTGGCTTAGCCATCGCAACCCGCAGTCATCCCGGAGGGAAAGGTCACGGTTACCACCGGACTGCTCAGCGCCCTGCAGGGACGGTCTAACCCGCTGCTTAACGAAAGCTGTCATTTTCCATGCTGAGCAATCACTGCGTCCTTGCAAACAGCCGGGCGCCTGCTCGCCGTCCCAGCATGCACCGGCCTCCTCGGCTCATGCATTCCCGGGCTTACCTGCTACTTGTCCTCTGTGTTTTTAAAAAAATATAGTTTCAATGATTTCAGAGAGGAAGAGAGAGGGACAGAGAGATCAGTGATGAGAGAGAATCACTGATCAGCTGCCTCCTGCACGCCCCACACGAGGGATCCAGCCCACAACCCAGGCCTGTGCCTTGACGGGAATCCAGCGGTGACCTCCTGGTTCATAGGTGGACACTCAACCCCTGAGCCACGCTGGCCCGGCTCACTATATATTTAAAGTGAAATTAGCTTTAGCATTCCTGGTCATTTATTTTGTCCTTGATTTTATATAATGTAGTTCTGATGACAAAAAAAAAATGTTTTTCTGATAATAAAAATAATTGCTAAATCTTGAGAACTTGAAAAACACATCAACATATAAAGAAGATGCTCTAAAAAACCCAGCAAATAGGAAAGGGACACCAGTCCTAACGATTTCTGAAAATCAACGACGTCCATGCCGTTTTGAATGTGTCCTCAGAACAGTACCAACACAGATTGTTTAAAAAGATAGATTTCTTATTTTCTTCTTAATTATCTAAAAAATAAAATAAAAATCATGTTTTATTTTTTTTTTCTGTTGGGGAGCAGGTGTTTTATCTTACTAGGTTTTCATTTCAAGGGAAAATATATGTAACATTACATAGAGGATATAATATACAGGGTGGGGCAAAAGTAGGATTACAGCTGTTGATATGGAAATAACCCAATCCTTAGTAAATAATAATGCAAAATCAGTGTCTGTGTCTCATGCGCTCACGACTGGACACCTGTGTGCCATGGGATGGTTGAACACAGGCTGGCCAACGAATGAAACTGGCAAGCTGGCAGCATCTTTGGTCTTCAAATTCTCAGGCAAAATATACTCAGCACCTCCCGTCTCTGCTGGAAGATACACCTCATTAGGACGAACAACAGGGGTTGTGGAGGCTGCAGCGCCAGGGCTCAGAATAACCTTAAAGTGAGGATTAGAAACGCTTCCATTTCTTTATAATCAGCACCGTGAACAGCTCAGTGTTCCCAAGCCTAATCGTCACTGAGCCACGTCTGGTAGGTTTTCTAGCCCAGACTTAATTTTTTTTGGAAATTCTTACATAATTACTTGTAACTGGTGCGCAGCTATTGAATGTGTATTGCCAATTCCCCACGTTTCAAATGGATAAGTATTAGCCGCATCTGCTCAGTCAGGGCACAGAAATGGCCCCAAGCCCTCCTCCTGCAGGGACAGTGTTTATGTCACAGCGAGATCAGCCTCCAGCGCTGAGATGCGGGAGAACCAGACATCCTTGCAAACGCCCTTGCCCCTGCGAGAAGGACATCCCCAAAGATGGAAAGGAAAAAGGAAAGAACAAAGCCAAACCAAAAGCAAACACCCGCTCCCAAATCAAACCATTCTAAAGGCGGTGCTTAGAAAGAGGGGGGTCCCCCGGCTCCGGAAGGCACAGAGAGCTCTCCGCCTTAAACAGCAGCAGGACTCGCGGAGGGTCACACAGGCCTTTCCCTAGCCGCCACGCACCAGCTCGTTTGTCCCATGCTTATCGTTTGTAACGCTGGGTTAGGGTGTCAGTTTTTTAAAAAAGCCCCTGACTATGGATGATGACGTAACCAGGGTCACAGCGGACCAAGCGTCTAATGAATCTGCCTTCAGAAAAATCAAAACAGCGGAGCGCTTAGGCGACGCATTTCACATCCCCTTGCCCTTTTTCTTTCTAATTGGGGCAAAACACACACAGCATCCATGCCCTTTACTATTTTAAAAGCAATTAGCATGCTGCACAAGTGTGACCGCCATGAACCCACTGTGTGCTTCTGCAGCTGAGTAAAGTCACTGCGAATGTTGGCTTTTTTTTACGGAAAAATTTTCACTGTGAAAGGACGGCATTTTGCCTTCCCTTAACGAAGACATTCCCAGCAGTCCTGCTTCTCCCTCACATTCCAATGATCAGGATGGCTGAGCCCTGGAGGCCCGCGGACCTTTCCCCTCCCCCGTGGACTGCCACGTCCTTGGATTTGGCCGTGACATTTCGCACCCTGGCAGGTGCTCCGTGTGGGTCAGGGGCGCCCTGTCGGCCACTTTGGGGGAGGGTTTCATGGGCAGTGAGTGCACTCGCAGGATGCTCTGGATGCCACCCGCTCCTCTGCAGCCAGGGCCGTCTCGCTCACCTGTCCCGGGCCTTCACAGGCCACAGGAAGAACTCAACGGGTGGAAGACACGCGGAGAAGCAGCATCTAACCTGTGCGGGCGGCATTTCGTGGCTCCTCCGTTCTATGCTTATACATCAGCAAAACGCTAAAACAGCGGGCCAGGGAAAGGTCTGACGTGTTATTGGCAATAATCAGGAAAGATAAGAAACGGTACCTTTAAATAGCTACAGTGAAAAACTGCAGGCATTCTCACTTTGCAAACCATGATGACCACATATTCCTCCTCAGCCTCTCCGTGGGTCACGCCTGCTTGCCGGTGTCATACACGTGCTCGGCAGCCACCACAAAGCACCAGGGACAGTGCGGGTCTAAAAATACTGACTCCAGCCTTCTGGTTAATTCCCGGGGGGATGCTGTGCTACCTACTTAAAAAGCAACCCCTGGGAAGGCGGTTCCTTGTTAGTCACGTACTTAATGTCAGCAATAGCACGGGACGGGGCAGGCTTAGTGCCTCTGTATGGTCATAGAGGGAGATGGGGATGGGTTCTGAGGGGTCATTCCCCAACAGTCAATCAAGTACATCCCGATCGTGCGCAGGGAAATGCCCGTGCGGTGAGGAGCCAGAGCCAGAATCCCCAGACAAGTGGTCCCTGGGAGTTAATGCCAAGTCTTCCCCCACGAGGGAGCACCACTCTCGGGGAATTACACACCACACGGACGACACATGCGGGCACGTGGACGGCCCCGGCGGCTCCACAGCTAAGCGTCACTTTTACATTTTCAACAGAAAAACGCACTAAACAGGTGCTTGCAAATGTCACTCTGAACACCCATCGTTTAATTAGCATAGAAATCCACCTGCTTAGCAGTATCGCTGGGATATTAGTGGATAGATAGAGAGATTTCACGTGTGGCATGTCTCACTCCGTATGTGGAGGGGGTTTTGAATTTAGTGAGAGTTTGACCTTCTCACTCTTGCTGACGTCAGTCGTAGCTTCAGGATCTCATCACCCTGCAGTGTGACACCTTAGTCCCTGTCTCCACTGCAGCTTTTGACTTGATCTTCTTCCCGAGGCCAGCGCTCTCCCTGCAGGACTTGAACTAACCAATCAGAAAGGAGCCTGAGGGTTACGACCTTTGTGTTTATAGATGACAAGTCCTCCTTCAAAGCTAACACTCTTCCCTGAACGTCTAAACTGAGAAAACGGTTAAGCGAACACTCCACAGCTCATTTCGGGAATACTGTGCCTCATTCAGTGACAGAATATTTGTAAGGTGTCTAGAATTGTGCCTAGCATTTGTAATAAAAAGAGTACGTTTTAAGCCATAAATAGGATTCTTCTTAATAACATAGAAAACTCTATTAATAGACTGTTCAGTGAAAAAAAAAAGAAATTGTGTATAGAGCATACATGAACTATATTTTTAAAAGTTTATAAATTAAAAAAATTAATTCATAAATTAATGTCTGATGGTAAAAGCTCGGTGACATTTGTTTTTTATTCTACTCTGGTATTTTCATATTTTTTTCTTTTATGGAATTATATAAATTTGAAATAAATTAAAATACTCCAAATATTATAAGTAATATTATTTTTATTTCCCAATTACTTAGGTTTGTTGAACATTTTTTAGAATGAAAAAGAGAAAAATAACATGAAATCGGAGAATTCTGTGGGTTGCTCCTGGATTGGGAAGGGCACATTTGACCATTCTCCCAACAAACACGAAACTAAGCTTTCAAGCTGAGTGTACTCACAGCAGCTCGCGGACCAAGAGCGCTTTCCGTGTTCTAGGTTTAAGAATGGGTACCTCATTCACCCTTTAGGACTGCGTGGGAGGCAGGTGTTAATGTCACTGGGAAGAAACAATGGGGTCTCTGAGGGACGTAGTCCCCCGAGTCACAGCCAGGTGGAGGCTGGGCTCCACGGCCTGTCCGTCTCTGCCCTCAACCAAGGGATCACGCTGAAGCTGTGCCTTCCAGAACTTTCAGGGAGAACATCACCACACGTCTGTGGCACCACCAGCCCCCGGTGGCTCCTGTGCACAGCAATGGACTTACAATTTCACACAATGAACTGATTTACATTTAAATAGCTAAGCGTGACTAGTGGCTACACTATTGGGCAACTCAGTTCTAAAGCTTAGACAGATATAAAGAGGCATTTATGAACCCACATTCTAAGGGCCAATATTGGGAAGAGTGATGGTGGCTACGTGTAATGTGTATACACTGCCGCCTGGACATGAGCAATTCTCCCAGACACGCCTGTGCTTCCTCAGCGCGCCCACGCCGGAACGTGCCGCTGCGGGCAGTGCCCCTGTGGACACGGGGACACCGGAGGAAGCGCGTGGGTAAGTTCTAACCTTGCTCTAAGTGTACTAACGCTACAGTTTAAAAGTAGAATTGTGGGCCAGTGAGGCATTTATTTCGATTAATATTAAATCACAACAATAATTTGAATAAAGAGCTGAGACTAGAAAATCCTTAACATGAGAAGCCAAACACTTCCCTGTTATGTCTAAGAAAATGATTGTATTTGATTTGCTCTCTCCATCAAATGTCACATTTTCTTCTAAAGTGATCTCAGGAGGAAAAGCTCTAAGATGATGTTTACAGATGAATAAAAACCACTCTACAAACACAAATTGCCAAGATACATACCCTAAATCTCTTTGGAACAAAGTGCTACATAAACAAACAATCTCGTAGAGAAGCAAACATAGGAGGAAAGTTACTCCTTCTGAGTAAACGGCCGTTCCCACGATGCAGTCAGTACTTCGCGGAGACGACTCGACTCCCGTCAGCGTTCGGGTGGCCCCGGATTAAAAGGTCCCCATGGCTCAGTGCGGCCCGGGCTCCAATGCTGTGTTTGCATGGACTTCACAACTAAAGGGACACGTACTGAGATGATTCAAATCACAACACTGGCAAGAGAGACAGGAAATAACTTCCCATAAAAATGTGCCAATTGTTCAATTCCTTCATCCTTAAAAAAAAGCACACCACAAACCACACACACAACCTAGATAATCTTATTTCACTTTTAACATTAAAATAATAGCTATGTATCTTTGCTTCTCATGTTTAATATACTCCACGTCAGGCTAAAAATATAGATGGTGTGTGTGTGCACATGTGTGCATGTGTGTGTCCCCCTTTAGGAGACTTGAAGCACCGGGAATGACTTCTCACCCAGGCTCCTCCTGTGGCTCTCACCATAGGCCACTCCGTGTGCCTGCTCCAGGCGAGCCTGCCAACACGCCGAGCTCGCTGCCGGCCTCCTGGCTCCACCTGCGTGAGTCAGAACAAGAAACAGGACATTTTCTTGCTGCCTATAGACACAGATATCGCTCTCTCTTCACCCCCTCTCTCTATCTACCCATCTCTCCCCCACTCTATCCCTCTATTCCTCTATCTATCTATATCTATCTATCTATCTATCTATCTATCTATCTATCTATCTATCTCTGTCTCTCTTTCTTGGCAGGATTTTTGTCATCTGGCAACAGACCTGCAGAAAATATACTTCTAATTCTCATTGTCTAAAAGACATACAAGATGGGAAATTTCCAAAAAAAACCTATCATTTGGGACACTTACAAAAACCCCACAGACTTAGGTAAAGGTAGTCAAATACTGTGCCCTTCTCTGTCCCTGTCTGTTTTGATGGGGAGAAATGAAACTGTAGAAGGCAGAAAATTTAGAAGGTGAAGCGTAGCAATCTAATCAGCATCACAGAGGCAGAGAACAGATGCTGAGGGTGAGAGTCACTTGGCAGTGTGTTTCAGATGGGGGCCCAGGTAAACGGATTTCATGTGACAAACAGTACGGAGTCACCATGGATACCTAAAATGATTGTGAAAATAGGATCATTGGTGACTACATTATCATTGATGACTACTCCCGGGCGCCCTGTATCTCTGCAGGCGGGACGGCGGTGCCTAACGTCGCCCCATGTCTTTGTGGGGGCCCGCACAGGCCCGAGGGCCACACGCCCTGCGCTGGCTCGCCGGAGGCTTCGGGGCCACAGCTGCGAGCCAGCGCCCCCGCTCAGTGCACATCGCAGGGTCCCGGTGTGAAGACGCGTCCTCAGAGGATGTTCGCTTCTGCCTCGTGCAGGCGAGTGGCTCTGGGACGCCAACACGCCACCCCACGCGCACAGGGAAAGGTCAGATCTGTGGGACGCCAACACGCCACCCCACGCGCACAGGGAAAGATCAGATCTGTGGAACCAGAGGCCGGGGGAGGGGAGGGGGTTGGAGGAAGGTGGTCAGAGGCACCAACCTCCAGTTACAAGATAGTAAGTGCCAGGGGTGTGAGGGGCGTGCGGTGACCACAGTGAGCAGGGTGTGTGATGGGTGTGAGGGGTGTGTGGTGAGCACAGTGAGCAGGGTGTGTGATGGGTGTGAGGGTTGTTAGGACAGTAAACCCTAAGAGCCCTCATCACCTGAGAACAATGTTCTTTGCCGCCTTTCTATGACAGCCGTGTGAGCTGCATGCTGGCTGGACGGCCTGTGGTATCACTTCACACCTATGCGGGCAGACCATGGTTCTGCACAGCCAAACCTTACCCAGCGATGCCTGTCCCTGTCATCCCAACAAAACCGGAAAAGACGGAGGTGCTCCATAGCATTGAACCCATCACCACAGAGCCTGTAGATCTGGCAAGATTTCTCATTTTAAAAAAATATCAATTATTGTTGTTGTTTTAATTAAAGAAAAATGACAGTAAAGTGTGACTTTGAGTGCCCATTTTAAAGCTCGATCCACAGCGCAGGGCTCCGCTCACGCCGTCCCAGCGACGAAGGGACTGGCCTGGCCACCACTGCGGCCAGGAGCTGAGGGTTAGCGCAGGATAGCATGTTCCAGGTTTTCTCATGTGGAGACAACAATGTGGAAGCTAAAATTGACATATTTTTATGTAAAGTTTTTCTATCCTTTGATTTTTAATAAACTTTGGAAACCAAAAAAAAAAAAAATGTGATTTTGACTTCACTGTGTGTGTTGAATAAAATTGAGGACTTTAGCTGAGAAAGTATAAAACGGAGATACCCCTGGAGATAGGACTGATTTGCAAAAGTCCACTTCATCAGAATCTACACTGTGGAGCGAAGCTAAGTGTTTTCTTCAGAATTCACTTCTCCGGATTTAGAATATATTAATATATGTTAAGATAACAGAGTTTTCTAGAGGAACAGCAACGCTTGGATAATGTCTCCTTTAGTGCCAATATTCCAGCCACAGCCAGCTCTCCTGGCTAAAACGGGAAGGCAAAATATACACAGAGGGCGCTAACGTTCTAAAATGTAGCAGTGGCTGTGTACTTGTTGTTGGAAAACAGATTTTAGAAAGACTCTGGACCAGGCTTGCATGTGGCACAGTGATACTAGATTCGGGGGGCGGCGGGGGGCAGAAGAGATAAACTGAAGAACTTACCACTTACATGCATAGCCCATGGGCATGGCAATAGGGTGGTGAAGGCCTGGGCCGGCGGGGGGCAGGGGGGGGGAAGGTATAGGGCCTGGGAGGAGGGGGGAAATGGGAGAGATTTGTAATACTATCAACAATAAAAAGTATGTTTGAAGCTTAAAAAATAATAATAATACTAGAAAACTTGGGTGGGTTTTACTTCCGGGAGAGCGGCGCTGCGCGGTGGGCTCTGGGTGCCCAGGGCCTGGGGTCTGCCGTGAAGGCCCACGCTGCCCCCCATCCACGGGATCCGCTGCCTCCTTGGTGTGTCTGCTTCCCGGGTCACGGGGTCGCCCTCACTCAGGGAACGGGGCAAAGCTCAAAGACGGAAAACTCACTGCCCCCAAATACATTTCTTCTGCGTGGCGGTGGCGGTGGCGGGCGCCGGGGGCCTGGGCCTCCACAGATTCAGTGAATGCCTTGTCCCGGCGCTCAGCTAGAGGTGAAATGGGAAGTTCGGAAGGGGATTAGAAGAGGACCTTGGAAGTACGTGGTCTGGAAGCTATTTCTTTTCCGCTCAAAATGACGCGGAAGGAATGTGTTCAAAGCACCAAACGAACCTTCCGGACTGAAAGAAAGAACGCCGCTCCTTCTTTTACAGCCTGGATGCCTCCCCCAGGCTTGGCGGTCCTCCTGCGCCCACCGAGCCCTGTGTTTATTAAAATAAATTTTATTTTCAAAACTGAGCTTTCACTGCTAAAGTGTGTACGCATTTCTTGGGGGACACCCTGCATTTTCTGGTTCAACGGTATGGACATCTGATTGGTGAACAAAGGTCCTGAGGACTAACGGTCTTGTCTGACTTAGACATTCCAACAGCCCACGTCTCGGAATGACAGACGGTGGCTGGGTCATAAGTAGGGGGTCCAGACCCAGCCGGACGGAAGGGCGTGGCCTGAGGAAGAATCGCAGCGAGAAGGACGTCCCTGGGTGCCTGGGAAAGTGAGGGCCGGTCATCTCCGGAGACTCACCAGCTCATCAGTTAGTGGGGTCACAGACGACATGCAGAAACCATTTGCTGAAGGGGCAGGCGGGCAGAGCCCTCACCTGTGGGGGCACGAGTCACACAGACACGCCAGGCCCACGGGACGTCCCTGCGGCCGCGGTGTCCTCTGTGTGGCTCTGCAGGTGACGGTGTCGTGGGGCTAACGGTGCGAAGGGCCTGTGGGGTTCTGGGGAGACGGAGGCCCAGCCCCGGGCGGGAGCCCTAGCCGCAGGCTGCGCAGGAAGATGCGTTCTCTACCCTCTCCATGTCCTCCGCCACCACAGACAGCAGCGTCCTCTGCTTCAGGCGAGGTGAGGGACGAGTGAGATCACTGAGCCACGGCCCAGCGCCTGCCCGCAGGACCGGGGTCCCGGGGTGGCAATCCCGGAGCAGGTCCCGCAGCAGCGAGTTCTCCTCCCGCGAAACAGCTCCGCAGAATGGACGGCGTCCCAGGCAGTGCCCACCCGCCGCGGCCTGTGCGGGAACCAGGCACCGACTTCACCTCGGAGGCAGAGGCGGAGGGCAGCCCGCGGCTTCCCTCCCCAGCACCGTGTGCGTCAGGGTCCCTGCTGCGAGGTGCCCCTCCCGGGGGGATGGCAGTAGCATGCAGTTCCCTCCCCGCCACGGGAAGGGCGTTTATTCCAAGCGGAAACGGCACCCGGGGGATTCGAAGATGTGTCATTTCTGGAAACTGTTCGCTGTTGAAAAGTCCGGGGCCCACGAAAGGCCCGGGCAGAGAGCCACGTGTGCGATAGGAAGGCCATGCCCTGTGATCCCGGGCACACAGCAGGTGCTCAATAAGTGCACGGGTCCCGTTTTACTCCTTTTCCTAAGGACGGACCCGTATGGTCATCTTGACCTTGAATCCAAGAATGTCCTCTGACAGCAGCCTTGGAATACTGCTCGTAAGACAGGCAACAGAATCGCCCATAAGCCTCTACTCAATAGATCCCAGTCCGTGTTCAACATAGAATATTGCACCAGAGCTGAACCACCGTGACGCGGAAACTTGATTGAAAAAGCAAAAATACAGATGACAGTCCAACAGAAACACCACGTGATTCCCAACCAGAAACCACCGCCCATTTTCTTTCCTGAAAATGAAAACAAATTCAAGCTTCTATACTTTAGTGAAGCTCTGCCAACCCCAATGTGGCTCTGCCACCGAGGACGTCACTACCCCATCTGAAAGCCGCGACTTCTGTCCCACGGGCATCCTGCCCGGTCAGAGCGGAGCTGCTCCCTCTGGCCTCCCCCCTCGGCAAGGCCTTCAGTGGCTCGGGCCTTTCCGTGGATCCAGGAGGGAGGAGAGGGGGACAGGGACAGGGGACTGCCGACGGCCACGGTGCCAGCCTGCGGGGCTCCAGGCAGGTGTCACCCACAGCTGGAGGAAGGCGGGCGCAGGGAGGAGCTCACGCCTCAGCTGTCCCATCACGGCGTACAAATGCATTCCTTTCCGCCATTCTCCCGAGGACCGCCCCTTCCAGGGGGGACGGGAGGGGCCGAAGACCCGACCTCTATGCCCTCGTGACTCCGCAAGTCACGGGTGATCCCCGTTACAGACAACAGGGCCCGGAGTGCTCCCGAGGCGGGTGGGTGCTTTTAAATAACGAGGATGCGGGGAGGAGCCCAAAGAGGAGACGTGTGCAAGCACTGGACGGCTGGCCCAGAGACACGGCCCGACTGATCGTGTGCAAGCACTGGACGGCTGGCCCAGAGACACGGCCCGACTGATCGTGTGCAAGCACTGGACGGCTGGCCCAGAGACACGGCCCGACTGATCGTGTGCAAGCACTGGACGGCTGGCCCAGAGACACGGCCCGACTGATCGTGTGCAAGCACTGGACGGCTGGCCCAGAGACACGGCCCGACTGATCGTGTGCAAGCACTGGACGGCTGGCCCAGAGACACGGCCCGACTGATCGTGTGCAAGCACTGGACGGCTGGCCCAGAGACACGGCCCGACTGATCGTGTGCAAGCACTGGACGGCTGGCCCAGAGACACGGCCCGACTGATCGTGTGCAAGCACTGGACGGCTGGCCCAGAGACACGGCCCGACTGATGGTGTGCAAGCACTGGACGGCTGGCCCAGAGACACGGCCCGACTGATCGTGGTTGGCACCTGTCCTTGGTTCTCTCGTTTGACAGCCTTTGAGAACGCCCCCCGTGGCCCCTCCGGGTGAATGTGTCCCTGCAAAGGGAGGGGGAGGCCCGGTCCTTTCGGACCCCCTGCTCGTCAGAATAATTGAACACGCAGGCTCGGACCCAGACTCTGTGACTTTGATAACGGAAGCCAGTAATTCCCCCGGGATCAGCTGGCACTAACTTACGAAGACCCAGAGGTCTTGCTTTTCTTTTATTTCTGTAGGATTTGGCTTATTTATGGCGATGAGTTACTAAGTAGTGTTTTCTAAACAGCCAGGAATTTTAGAAAGAAAAAAAAAACCTCCACCCCAACAAATGACCCTGAGCACAGCGCTTTAATGCGAGCTGGAAAGACTATCAAATAACCTGGCTGCGGGGACTGCGCAATCAGAGGAAGATGCTGACTGCCTCCGTCTGATGGGAAATCCCAGGAGCGAGGACTCCTGCTGACAGTGCTCAGCGCCTGCTACAAGGGGCATGGGGAGTGAGGGGTCCTTGGCAATCTGGAAAACGTACGTCTGCGTAAACTTCTCCTGGGTCTCAGCAGGGGGAGCTGAGAGGATCAATTCTTTTCCTACCAAAATGCAAGGAGAAATGCAATTTCACAGACATGGACTTGTAATCACAGGAAATTCGTGATTCCTGATGTGGGACCAATGCTAGCAGCTCTCCCTGTGGCTAATATATATCTACCCTTATGTGAGGGTATGTTTTAGAGAAAGGGAGAGAGAGAGAGAAACATCGATGTGAGAGAGCAACATCGACCGGTTGCCTCCCAGTATTGTCTCTGACTGACCGGGGATCAAACCTGCAACCGGACGCATTCCCCGACCGGAAACAGGACCCGCCACGATGTGGTGTATGTGTTCGTGCGGGACAATGATAAACCGCCGAGCCACCGGCCAGGGCTCTCTGCTCATCTTGCTTCTCCATCGGCTTTGCTTTTTCAAGAAGATCCACCCACCTGGGCCGGGCCTGTCTCTCTAATTCCCGGGTGAGGGGTCCAGCCAGCCCGGCGCTGCACCTGCCCCGGTTGACGGCAGGTGGGCCTCACGCCCCCACTACCTGACATCACAGAATGCAGGTCAGGACAACCGGACGCAGGTTTTCTGGGCAGATGTCTTGGAAAAGCAAGACCAATACTGTCGTAATCTGTCGTAACAGTCACAGATGCCCATGGTTAGAACAAATGAGCAAAGGACACAGGCCAGGCTTCCTGCAAGCGAGCATGTGTTCACCTCCCGGTTGGGGGGTTCTTTGGAGGCTTTTGAACCCCGCATTCCCCCAGGGGGCACGCCTGCCCCAGGGGGGATGGCACCCAGGCTCTGGAAGCAGGATTGAAGGTCTGAGGAGATCCCAGCTACCCCATCCTTCACAATGTAAGCAGGCCAAGCCAGGCAGGCAGCCAATAGCAGGACAATATTTTGTGCAATAAAACATGTGCCAGAAACATGCGCAGTGGTGCACGGACCACACCTCCTCACACCCTGTCCCTCAAGAACAGGAACTCGGAGCTCTGGAGCCCATGAGCACCAAGCTGATGGACGTTACACTCGGATGCACACCGGGAGACGGAGCAGTGGGCCTCGGCCCGGAAGTGGCTCTAACACTCAGAGATTGTGAGGATGAGCGAGACAAACGAAGGAATTAATTAGCCACGACAACCACTTCCTTTGTCCGACTCTTCCCACGAAACACAATCCACTTTGTGTTGTAATTCCCAAATTCAACGGAGACGCGGCATCACCGATCTTTAATTAAGAAGAATTAATAACCATCACGGCGGCTTTTGTACGCTTCTCTATGTCAGACGCACCCCCTCTGACAACGCCACAAGGTAGCACCAGATGGAAACCAGAGCTTCACATGAAGACTGAGACTGACACAGAATTGGAGGGGGGGGGGCACTTTTAAAGAAAATCTATAGATGGAATTCTTCTTTCTTAATAATTTAAAGAGTGACAAATTTACTCTGCATGTGTGTATAAAGTAATAATCAATTGTGTTTTTAAGTGAAACCATTATTATATTTGGTTATTATAGGTTGAAAAAATTTATCTGGGTAGAAGAATAACTAATTTATGATTATTCATTTTTAATTTATTTTTTAATCCTTACCTGAGGACATATTTTTTTCTTTAATTGATGTTTTTAGAGAGAGAGGCAGGGAGAGAGAGAAAGAGAGGGAGAGAGACAGACATCAATGTGAGAAACATCGATGTGAGAAAAACACATTGATAGGTTGCTTCCCATAAGCGCCCTACCAGACATCAAACCAGCAACCTAGGCGTGTGCCCTCTGGGAACCAAGCCTGCCACCTTTGGGTGCATGAACGATGCTCCGACCGACTGACCACCTGCCCGCGGCGAGAACAGCCCACTTCAGGCACTGCCGCTTCCTGTCTGCAGGCCGGTTATAGTTTGAGGATGTTTCTCATACGTTGTTTCACCGAACCTGGTTTAAACTCAGCTCGGAGATGTCCGACCGGGTGTGACGCGTGTCAGAGGGACTGGTGACGAATGAGAGAGCGCTGAAGCCTGCGAGTTAGAACAATGTGGGGGGACAGGTTCAGGGTCAGGCTGTGGAACGCCCCTGTAAGGCAGTGACACTCTGACATGCCTCTTACCGGGGAGTAACTATGCCGTGTTGTACAGGTAAACGCACGGGAGGTCACGGCTATTTACCACGATAATGAAAAGGGCGCCTGACCGATGGACGGATGGAGACAGCCAGCGCTGGCTTCCGGGGAAAGTACTGATCGAAGCCACGGAGTTGGTGGTCCTCGGTCAGGCAGCAGGATGAACAAACGACTAATTTCTCGAGAATGCAGGCCAGTTTAGGTGGACGTTCTTGGCATCGGGAGGTTTGGCTGCTCAGGTTTGAAAGCAATTGATTCTTTCAGTCGATGGTTCACAAATCAGAGACCTGAATCCACTGTCCAATCCAGGCGGCACATGGAGCGGGACTCCAGTGACGGAAGTATTGGCATCATTCACGTTATCTGTGGCCAGAACGTGTCTCCTGGGCTCACACAACGGCGCACGGCGCTTTCCTGCTGCCTGGATGACAACGGCGACGCCCCTCACAGGGATCAGGTTCACATTCTGAACGCCCACAGCCGCGTCTCCTCTTCCTCTTAGCGCAGCGAGTGCTGTTACCGAAAGTCAAGCTTGCAGGCAGGCTTTCTCAGGAAGACGTTTTCGTTGCCCCGTGCGATGTGACTGCAGGATACAGGCTGGCAAGAAGGTGCACAGCCCCAGACCTGACCACCCGGGCCCCCTCTGCTGCCCCGAGTGCGTGCTCGCTGCTGCTCTCCCTTCCACAGACATGCTGACAGGTGAGATCAGTTCAATCTACTGTGCACCCCAATTCTGCTTATTTATTTTTCCTTTAACATCTCTTTGGTTTGATCAATATTTCCTGACCACCTGCTCTATAATGTAAGATAACACATCATTCCCTGGAGTCCTGGGAATAAAACAAATGCATCTGTTTGCTCACTCACTCACTCGTTCACACACTCACTCGTTCACACTCACTCATTCACTCACTTGTTCACACACTCACTCGTCCTCACACTCACTTGTTCACCCATGTACTGTTTACAGAGGCCTGAACCTGCACATGTGTGAGAACATACAGAGGAAGACGGAATCCCACCCAGGAAAGAACTCAGTCAAATGCCAAGACTGACGTTCATGGAGCAATTACCAAAGTGGGCAGCCTTTTGGGTCACAGACTCCTGCTGAGCCTGGGCTCCCTGCCTGTGGCTGCACCATCTGGGCAGGTTCTTTCACCTCCTTGGGCACCTGTGTTCCCCTGTAAGGGGTGGACCATGATACCCACCTGCTGAGCAGCTGGGCTTGGAGGAGGTAATGTGTAGGGCAGTGGTCGGCAAACCGTGGCTCACGAGCCACATGCAGCTCTTTGGCCCCTTGAGTGTGGCTCTTCCACAAAATACCACAGCCTGGGCGAGTCTATTTTGAAGAAGTGGCATTAGAAGAAGTTTAAGTTTAAAAAATTTGGCTCTCAAAAGAAATTTCAATCGTTGTATTGTTGATATTTGGCTCTGCTGACTAATGAGTTTGCCGACCACTGGTGTAGGGCACAGGCTGTGGGCTCCGGGATCTCAGGCCAGCAGGCTGTGGTGTGAGATTCTGGAAAAATGTGGGTTTTGGACCAGCACCAAGCAGGGTGGATGAGGAACTGGTGAGTGAGGGAGCGAGACCCGGAGGCTGACCCTAACACCCCCTGAGGCATGGTTTCCGTGAGATCTGCGTCACAACGTGCGTGCCACGTCTACCTTAGCTTTGCACACGGTGTCCCAGCAGGCAGGCTGGCTGTGCTGCCACCACCCAGTGGGTCCAAAAGTAAAATCTGGGTGCTGACACACATACATATTTTATTGGCTGTAAGTCTGCCTAAGGCCAGTCTTGCCAAGAATCCAGACTAGAGAATCTAGTAAGTTGACTGAGTATTAAGAAAAGTCATGCAAGGAAAACTATGGGAGATACTGTGGAATGTCAGGTAGGAAGGCATGGGTGGGGTCAGGACCATGTAAAGACCAGTGTCCTTCATGTGGCAGCTCCTTTGACCTCATTGCGTCTGAGTTTCTTCAACTGTCAATAAAAGGGGTGCGATTGCTATTTTACGTTCCTTTTATTTGTATAGTTTACAAGTTTTATTTGAATCATAAAAAGTAAGCAGGTGTAGTAGTGATGTACATAATTCAATCTGGAAGGAAGTCTACGCCAGGGTTCATGTCCTCTCACAGAACCCTCTCGCCACTTCCCCAAACTATCGTGTCTGAGAGCTGTCCGCCTGCCAAGGTAACAGTATCTAAGTAATTCTCTCCCTCTCTCTCTCTTTCACATCTTCCTTTCCCCCCCTCCCCCGCCTTTCTAATTCAAAGACACGAGTAACTATTAATGAGGACTCTGGGTCAGGTGGAGTCAACTAGAATTTTCAAACCGAGTTGATATAATTTCTGCCCAAAGCAATTTGACATTTCAGTCCAGCTTCGCACTTTCCTCCAAGTAAAAGCTCCTTTCCGGTGAGCTCTTGTGGAATATTAAACAGCGCGTGGCCACCATGACTGTCTTCACTGGTCCCAGAACTGGAGCTTTTTTTTCTTTTTTAAAAATTGTCTTTATTGATTTCAGAGAGGAAGGGAGAGGGAGAGAGAGAGAGAAAAACATCGCCGATGAGAGAGAGCCATTGAGCAGCTGCCTCCTGGATGCCCACTACGGGGGATGGAGCCCCCCACCCGGGCATGCGCCCTTCCCGGCTGAGAGGAGCTCGCGGATCACAGCCGGGCTCGGGGTCCTGATTACCCATGGCCCCGCCGGTCCCTGGACACGGCAATTCCACGGCGGCGGCGGGGGGGTGAGCGGGACCGAGGGTTTGCCCTGAGCACCAGGGGCACCCCGGCTCTTTGCTGAGCAGAGTCCCGGGACTTAGTGGGATCCGGTGGGATTCTCCGACGACTCTTATGAGCAAGTTGCTAACTAAACCTCCTCTGAACACGGGGCCCTGGTTTCCGTGGCGCTGCTGAACCCGGGGCCCCCAACGGGACACGGGCAGGGCAGCACCTGAGTGATGGGGGCCGGGGGGGGGGGGCGTTACTGTCCTGCGTCTCCGGGGCACTTTCTTCAGGACATCGCACAGAGGGCCGGCTGCCCTCGCCGTCACCCGAGTAGCCGGACAGACCCGGGCGGGGACGGTTGCCTAGGTCCTGGGACGCATGCACACCCCGGCCCGGAGGGAACGCTGCGTGTTCGTGGCGGGCTCAGTGTGTTTATGCAAATGGGTTGGTAAAGACACAAACGCACCCGCTGAGTGATGGAGACACATCTCTCTTTCCTTGTGACCGACGGGAGTCAGCCTCTTACGTTCCTCTGTCTGCGGGCCTCAGCTGTGTGTGGGAGAGTGGTCCTGCCTGTTTCCGCCCAGGCTCCAGGGCGGGCGGAGAGGCGCTGGGAACACGTGGGCACGCGTGTTTTCTTTCTTTCTTGTTTTTGGCACACGTTTGGATCCACGGTTTGATCTGTGTGCAGTCCGATGGCGCGTCCTTCCCAAGGCCTGGTGGCTGCCCACACAGCCTGCATCCAGCCGGGCAGGGCCACGGTGGCCTGAGTCCGTCAGTTCTCTCCGCAGGTCCCCTGAGTGAGACAAAGTGTGGCCGCCAGGCAGGCGAGGCAGCCAGGTGCTCCTGGGGTCCCTCGGCGTCAGCTCCCGAGAGCCGGACCCTCCTTCCAAGCCTCGGAGCCGGGAGGGGAGAGCTGCTCGCGAGCGCCTTTGTCACCAGCTTCGGGTGGGCCGTCTGCGCCTCCGCTGCCCACAGGTGGGTGACGTCGCCATGGAGGATGCCCGGAGAGGCCGAAGCGAACCAGCCACTCTTTTCCTTCTTCCTCAGACACGCTGACAGTTCTTCCATCTTCCCAAACACGGCTGTCACTCAGCTGACTGAGCACCACCCCAAGCCCCACGCGCTCCCAGGGACAGCCTTCCCGGCTCGCTCTGGAGCTTCTGATCGACTTCCGTTGTAATTGTTGGGACTAATGCGCTGGGAGCAGGGCTGGTGATCTGAAAGCGCTATAAGCGAGGCGTCCAGGCCATTTTTTCTCCCTGCCAAACCTATTGGTGCGTTGGTATTGAAAGTCTGCCTTTGAATTGATCGAGTGGCTGAATCGAAAGTCTGGTGTGACCGTCAATGCACGGAGATCTTGTTGACCAAATCCGCAATTATGTCTGAGCCAGTCTCCCAGGGAGTGGGGCAGGGGTTCCTAGTCAGGGACGCGGCCATGGGGCGGCGGGGGACCACGGGAGACATTCCGATGAGCTTTCCTGGGGAAATGCCTGGCTCTGGCCGGGCACACCGGGGCCTCCGTGCACATCATGTGCTCCAGGCCCCATCTCATGGGTGATGAGTTAGCAGCATCACAAATAATACATATTGGTGAAATGCGTGACGACAATTTCAACAGGGTCAATGTGCAAGCAATGCAAAAACATATGGTTTCAGAATGAATGTCACTTAGACCTGTTTTCTTGCTCAAATCATAAAATCCCCCTGTTCTCGGTCAACACCTCCACAGACAGGTGAGCGCACCTCCTCAGGGAGGCCCCACCTCTGTTCGGGCTCCTTCAGGGAAGGACGGACACGATGCTCTCCCCGCAGACCCGTCAGAACTGTGCCAGCAGAATGCCATGCCACTTCCTGTCACTCACTGCAGCCTCCCAGGGTGACATTCACACAACAGCTGGGCTTGTCGGCCAGCACGAAACCTGAGCTACACTCTGCATTCATGATGACCTGTACATCCACGCAGGTGTTTCAGCTTTAAACTATGTTGGTGCTTTTAAAAGTGTGTGAGAATAACAACAAAATGACACAATCATAAAATAAGTTGAGGGTTAAAGCAGATAAACACCAAAGGCCAGATGGGGATGTTTATTTGTGTTCAATAATCCTCCTGATCATTTCCTGCACTAGGCTAGGTGCTTGCAGGCGCAGTGAGGGCACTGAGAACCCACAGTGAGCAAGAGGGCCTTGCTCCTGCCACTAAGGGATGACATCAGATAAACTAACAAACGAACACGCTAACGGCAGAGGATCCCAGAGCAGCTTAAAGCAATCAAGCAGGGAGTGGTGGCCAGGGGCCTGGCTTATGTGACATGCGGTTTAAGTGACTTTTAAGAGGGAAGTGTCACTAAACCCTATGTCATAGGAGCCGTGTCAGAGGAGGGAAGGGTGTTCTTGGGGGATGGCCAGGTTCCAATCGAGTCGCAGAGGAGGAAGCAACAGGCTAAAGGCAGAGAAATGGGGAGCTCACTGGGCCCGGGAAGGTGGGAGGGGGCCTGGGGCAGGTGCAGGAGGGTTGAGGAGGGGGGTTTGTGGGGAACAGTGCGAGTGAGAGTATAAGGGGCCGAGAGCCTGAGGTGAAGGTGGCTGGGAGGCAAGCTGGGGGTCCTGCAGGCCTCTGGGGGGGATGGGGGCCCAGACTCCAGCGTGCCCTCCACCCTCAGATCACAGCCGCTGTAGGGTCCGGCCCAGGTCCTAAGCATACACCTGGGTCCTGCTTTCTAAAGCGGAACTGATTGGTTGACGCATCTGATAGTTGACTAACATGAAGGAAGCTTGTAATGAAATTGAAGACGGGCCGTACTTTCTGTGAACAAGGTACAAATGGAACTGATTAGACCACAAAGTACGTTTGTCAATCAAATGGCCTTTTGTCTTTCTCATCTAGAAATATGCCCTTTTAACACACAGCTCATTCTTAAAAAAAAAAAAAATCCTGTGGTCATAATGTCAATTGCTAACTTTATTTTCAGTTTACATCATCCACTTATGAATACCCTTTCCCTCGATTTAATTAGTTAGTGTCACTCACACTTTAATTGGTAACAGCGTAAGACTGAGCTGAATTTGTAAGTGATTTCACAATGTCAGACCAAGTCACGTCAATATTATAAAAACACATCACAGCCGGGGCACGGCGACACAACACCCGCATGTGTGCCGGAACTGGATTCTTACAGTCTTATTCCTAACGAAAATGGTATGTTAAATAGAGCAAAACAATATATTCAAAGATGAGAAAAATCCATTTCCCCACAATTTTAGTTCCAATACCTTTGGAGAAGCATAATCCAAACTCAATGCAAAAGAATGGCGAGTTGACGCATAAGTGCTCTAAAGGCACAAACCATCAAACGTTGCTCATGCTCTCTAACATCTGTGGGTTTTCGGCACGTAGCGGCACATATCCGAACTGTTGATGACATGAGTGAGTCAGGCGTTCACTGATGCAGCAAATCTTTCAACGCACACACATTCTTTGGGCACAAACAACAGAGTGTCGTGCTTTCAGTATTCAGCGATGATTTCAGAAGAACAGACTCCCTTAAAATAGACGCCAAATCCTACCAAAGAACTTTATGGCTTGAGTAGATGCTCTAGATAATTACTCAAAATTAATGCCCTAGTCTCAAGATATCATGGCCATGTTTATTAAGAACAAGTGAAATAATGAGCCATTATGTTGCAACAACATAGAGTAGGAAAGTGCCTCTAGTAGATCAACAATTTACTGTCATGTTTATTGTGTCTCTGTTCCCAAATAAGACTGGAAGATTATTGAAAGAAAAAAATTATCTGTTGACTTTTGCATTTCTATTATTAATATTGTGCAATGAGATCAGAAATAATAAATCAATGGATGGATGGATGAATGGATAATGATGGATGGATAGGTGGATGAATGGATGGATAGATGATGGATGGATGATGGATGATGATGGACAGGTGGATGGATGAGTAGATAGTTAGATGAATGGATTTGGGCCCCGGAGTACAAAGTAACAGGGGAGGTTGGTAGAGGGTTGCAAAATGTTCACCTGCCAACATACAATTCACGGTGATATTTGGTAAAAGGCACGACATTTTCCCAGGAGACCAGAAGGCCTGGGAGTGGTTAAGTATGTAATTGAGTAATTTTTTGAAATGCTTATCTACTTGAGTCTCATGTCAGTCTCTCTGATAAACAGAATATCCCTGTTAACAGTTAGTATTTCCCCCAAAAGCTTCTGCAGTCTTCAATGCTCCCCCGCAACTTTCCCACAAACACGTCACGTGACCTGACACTCAGGTCAGGGAGAACAGCCACCCTGTCAGACCCTGTGCAGATGGCACACGGCTCCTTCTCCCTGGGCTGGGCTCCTGGCTGCAGGCAACGTGGGAAGTGATGAGCAGCGCTTTTAAACTCGCTCAGGATTGAGGTCCTGTCCAAGCTGGCTGCAAATCCCAGGATCAGCTTTGTGCGTTTTTTCTACCTTGGTCTATTTTTATTTTTGGACCAGAAGGAAGAATGGCGAACTTGCAGCCTCGCGGTCTGCTTTAGGGAGTAGAGTGTGATGTATTATTGCTGATTTATGCCCGTGTGTGCGTAGCTGGGCACACTTCCCAGGCAGTTACTCCTGGAACTGACGCGGAGGGAGCTGCAGAGGCTGCGGGTAGCCTGGACCAGCACCCGGTTCCCGAAGCAGAGCCTCTCACGTGGTATATGAGGCGAATCATTTCTAATGCTGGTGGTGGTGGTGTTTCATCCAACAGAACTCTGAGCCCACATCTTCTAGTACTTGCCTAGTTACACGTGAGGGACAAAAGCTCAGTAAGACCAGCTGATGTCACTGCAGTGGGCAACGGAAAAGAAACGGCCTCTAACTGAACGAGCACATTCAAACTAAAACAGGGAGTAAGACACCCAAAGGAGAAAACTGCTTCGAGTTGCTGTAGAGCAGGTGTCCTCAAACTACGGCCCGCGGGCCACATGCGGTTGTTTTTGCCGTTTTGGTTTTTACTTCAAAATAAGATATGTGCAGTGTGCATAGGAATTTGTTCATAGTTTTTTTTAAAACTATAGTCCGGCCCTCCAACGGTCTGAGGGACAGTGAACTGGCCCCCTGTTTAAAAAGTTTGAGGACCCCTGCTGTAGAGGGTCAAGTGCCCCACATTCTTTTACTTTTAGGTCCTACTAAAAATATTCCATAACACCAGGGTTTTTGTTAATCTTCACTCGAGTATATTTTTTCCATTGATTTTTAGAGAATAGAAGGGAGGGGGAAAGACGCACAGAGAGAAACATCGATGTGAGAGACACAGCGATTGGATGCCTCTTGCACATGCCCCGACCAGAGCCCATAACACAGTATTTTAACAAACTCAAGTTTCCCCTCTGTTTCAATTATATAGGACAATTAAAATTTGGTCTTCACCATTTTCGAAATGTTATTTTAATTAATAATGAAAAATATGTAGTTCTATTTTATTCTTTTAAAAATGCAATATAAAGACAACTAAATCATTTTATTTATTTTTAAAATATATTTTTATTTATTTCAGAGAGGGAGATAGAGGAAGAGAGAGATAGAAACATCAATGATGAGACAGAATCATTGATCAGCTGCCACTTGCATGCCCACACTGTGGATCGAGCCCACAGCTCAGGCATGTGCCCTAATTGGGAATCGAACCGTGACCTCCTGCTTCATAGGCCAATGCTAAACCATTGAGCCACATTGGCCGGGCTAGACAACTAACCCATTTTAAACAAAGTTTCTGCTATTGTGTAAAGACTATAGACAAGGGGTGGGGAACCTTTTCTCTGCTAAGGGCCATTTGAATATTTATAACATCATTTGCGGGCCTTACAAAATTATCAGCTTAAAAATTAGCCTGCTCTATTTGGTCAAACATTTAATTAAGTCACCCCTAATGCCTTGGCAGGGCCAGACCTAATCATTTCATGGGCCTTATATGGCCCGAGGGCCAGATATTCCCCATCCTTGCTGTAGACCTTTGGTTTTGCCTCCTGTGGTCTTGCTAAGTACTGAAGTAGGACCATCGGTTAATAACAGCAACAACGTAATGCGTACTGTTGCTACCTACATATTTCCTTCTATATAAAATAATCCCAGATCCAGCACATGGGTAACGCTTCCCAGGGTTCCATGGAACACAGTTAGACAACTATTGATCTAAAGGTACCACCTGGAGACTGAGATGTTAGCGTATCTTGCACATCTATTAGTAAGTACTTTCTTCACTTATTGATTTGATTGTTTTTTACTCAGAGTCCAATAAATTTCATAGAAGTAAATAGAGGAGTGAGATCATGTGCCACTTGTGTTTCTCTGACTGGCTTATTTCACTTAAGATAGTATTTTCTAGGTCCATCCACGCTGTCCCAAAGGGTAAGAGATCTCTCAGTCTTTTAATTTTAAATGAGCAAAGCTGTTGCACCTCTGATGAAGTGGGTCTGGAATGGGACTGGCATCAGCTGACAGCCATCAGGACCTGGCCCACGCTCCCCGACTCATGAGTGTGCAATGGAGTCTGCCTCCTGGACGCTTAGCCGTCAACACCCCAAAGAAGACCTTTTGAAGAGACTTCCACGTGTCCAATCCAAATCTTCTTCTCTGCACCAGGCGTTTACCTAGACTTCACTTCCCCGACTCCCTTGCAGCACGCCAGGCCAATGGCTATGCGCTGGTCAGTGAAGGGATGTGTCATTTCCATGCTAGGGTTTCTAAGAAGGATGCACGTCTTTCTCATCATTTCCTTCCCACGTGCCAGCTGGGTCCTGAGTCTGGGGATCGGTCTGGCCATGAAGAGAGTGGTAGGTCCCATGGCAGAGCCAAAAAGCAGAAACACCACTTTGGGGGAAACCTGCCACCCATCTGAAGCTCCGCCCCCACCCAGGCAGGCAGTGAGCTGCGTGTGGGTGTGAGCCTTCCAGGCGGTTCTGCTGGCTACAGCGGCGGGTCTCCAATGACCAGTCAAATCTGTTAGAGCCCGGCTGTGTGACGATGCATCTGGGAACCGAGGACTGAGTCGAGGCTGCAAACGCCATGCTGACCGCCTCCACCGCAGAGGTCACCCCGCTTTTACTTTCACGAGGATGGAGAAGTTCAGGGGACCCTCCGTGAAATGTGTGTCAGGGAGTCCTGATTTTCAAAGTAGGTGGCAGAAGGTTCCCTGCATTGCGTAGGCACATGATGTTGGGGGCTGGGAGCCAGGCATCCTGAGGGGTGGGGTGGGACGTGTCAGGGACACCAGGTCATTTAAGCCTGTGGAGCAGAACTCATGTACAGGGCTCATGTTCAATAGACTGTCTCTGAATTTGGGGGTGCCCAGTATTTACAATCGATTTGACAACCTATAAGGTGGCTGGTATGGACTGGATTGTGTCCTTCAAACATTCATACATGGAAACCCCAGACCTCAGCCCCTCAGGGTGTGACTGTGTTTGGAGAAAGGCGTTAAAGGGGTGACTAGGTAAAAGGGCGGCCATTGGGGTGATCTAGCTGCTAGTGTCCTTAATAGAAAGAGATGAGCACAATGGAGAGACACCAGGGCTGCAGGCCCGATGGGGTGGCCATCTGAAGAGCCTGGGGGGGCGGCCACCTGAAGAGCATGGGGGGGTGGCCACGTGGGAGCACCCCCTACCCCAGGCGGCCATGTGGGGAGCAGCCTGAAGGTGGCAGCGTGGGGAGCAGCCTGGGGTTGCCCTCTGCAAGCCCAGGAGGCCTCAGAGCCCTGGACCTGTGGCGCTTGGACTTGGACCGCCGCCTCCAGACTGCGAGATCAATCTGTTCCTGGGGGCCCAGTGGCGGTAGGTTGTGATGGGGCCCTGCCGACTCCCACAGCAGTGACGACTGAAGCACTGTCACTGGTCACCCCAGGAAAGCGCTGTTCCTGGCAGCTGGGGGTCTGAGGTCGGACTGACATCAGACCACATCGCACCACTTCCCCCAACAGGTCTCTCTCTCCTCCTTCCTGGACTTGCGCTGCTTTTGGTTCGACGTTTCCCTCTATAAGCACATCACTCCAAGAGAAACGACTTTGAGTAAAGGCGAGAGGAAAGAGATCAGAACAACACCTTCCTGAACGCCTAAGTGGAGTCAGCAAGGGCACCTCCAGGATGGCCTGGGCAGGCTCAGGTTTTACTGGAAACAGGCGCTGTGTCGTCCAGATATTACAGATTCATTTCATCCTGACGTTAGAGTATTAAAGCACTCCTCTTGCTAACGGGGGCTGCACTGGGAACATTAACTTGTTTCACTGTCCTGCTGAGGAACCAAAGATATAAACCCTCATGAATATGCAAATCACCCCCCTAAGCACATTATTAATTATTTCAAAGCTACTTGGAGGTCAGTGGCTTCTAGCAATTTCTATGCATGAAATCTCATTAATACAAGACACCACACAGTAAGAAGGTTTTATCAGTTACTGCATGTGTGTGTGAGTGTGTGACTATGTGTGTGAGTGTGTATGTATATTGTGTGAATGCATGTGTGTGAGTAGGTGTGCATGTATGTGTGAGTGTGTGTATGTATGTATGTGTGTAGTGTGTGAAAGTGTGTGTTTGTGTGTATTGTGTGAATGTGTATGAGTGTGTGTGTGTATGTATATGAGTGTGAATGCATGTGTGTGAGTAGGTGAGAATGTATGTGTGATTGTGTGTATGTATGTGTGTTGTGTGTAAGTGTGTATGGTGTGTTGTGTGTGTGAAAGTGTGTATGTGTGTGTTGTGTGAATGTGTATGAGTGTATGTTGTGTGAATGAGTGTGTATGAGTATGTGTGAGTGTGCATGTGTGTGTGAGTATGTGTGTGCGTGAGTGTTGTGTCTGTGTGAGAGTGTGTATGTTTGTGTTGTGTGAATGAGTGTGTATGAGTGTGTATGTTTGTGTGTGTGTGGTGTGAATGAGTGTGTATGAGTGTGTATGTTTGTGTGTGTGTGGTGTGAATGAGTGTGTATGAGTGTGTGTGAGTGTGCACGTATGTGTGTGAGTGTGCACGTATGAGTGTGAGTGGCTGCCAGGGCTGAAGAAACATCTGTCGTTAGGTATGAACTTTGTCACTGAAAGGCAGTGATGGCTTTAGGAATGAAATGCCCCTTGAAGACATACAATTTTCTTGGAGGAACTGTACTCCAAGGACAGCTGGTGGTCCCCACCGGGAACGGAACTGTTTGGCCAGGCATGTCAGCTGGCATGGCGGGACAGGAAACGGACATCCTTCAGAGAACCAACAAGGTCGGCGCCTGAGCAAGGACAAATCCAGGCCCTGACCTGGAGGTCCAGTCACCTCCCACGGAGCAGCCGAGGTTGGCTCAGAGCCGAGGGGGGAGTTCCTGGCACCGAACCAACGGGACCAGCCACACCCCACCTTACGGCGGGCCTGGTGAGACCTGGAGCCCCTTTGTTTCCACACACGTGACTTCCGTCTTAGTGATGAGCCATCGCCATTGACATCGGCTGCTAATGAGCCCCGCAGTATGCTCACCTGTGCCTCGGAAACGACGTGGGTTCAATCATTCTTGTCCCTAGCAGTCTGCTCTTTCTCCCGAGAGTCTGAAAACGCTGGTTTTCTAATTCTGTAGTATTTCTACTTTATAGTCTGTCTTACTCTACGCCCTGTGAATCAGGGCAAAGTTAAATAAACCAAAGGGAAAAGGGGCCCAGATAGCTGGATAAGTGGATAGTGCCTGGTAATTGGTGGATTTATGCATTGAGTTACAGGAAATGCCTGTCTACAGTTAAGGAATGACTAAATACATGTTCCTCTACGAATATACACGCATATGCACACACATTATATGGTACCGTCCACGGGAACGCATGCTTTTGTAACAACCAAAGTAACAAAAGTCACTGTTCATTCTGAGCTGTCTCCAGCATGTAGCCTAAAGGCACCTGCTACAGCTTTGTTTTCACCCGTCCCCATGACAGCGTCTGAAAGGGGTGCTGCTGTGTCTCCCTGTTTTACCCTAAAGTGAAACCGAGGCGCATCCTTGTCCAGTCACTGGCCCTGCACAGGTTCCGTCTCGGCGTCGGGATTTGAGCGTGGCTCCCCGTCCTCTGGTGCACCCCAGGACATGTGCTCAGTGTGCTGAATATCCACAGTGGAGGTTTGCTGGTTTATTGGAGGTGTTCTTAGGGCTTATGCTATTTAAAATATGAAAAAACTAAGCTCCACTAAGAATGCTCAGGCTGGTGCTGGACCCTCTCAGACCTTGGCCAGCATGTCAGATGCCGCCGTGTCATCGTCAGACAGGGGACAGCCTGGAGGGACAGTGGGGTCCACCTATAGAGTCTCAGGGGAGGCCCTCGCTTGTTAGTTCCTTTTTGTAGAAGGCTGCCTGTGCTTGGCTACATCATCTCCCTTAGCTAACTCTGTTCAGTCACATACGCGACTTAAGGAGAGTCAAGGTTCCTGCAAAGAAGCCGTTAATTCAAGAGCGCGCTAATAACGCAGGCCCGGCCCGGGAGGGCGGGTGACAGGCCCTCACTTTGAGGCTGGAATGGGCCCTGGGATATGACCTGGGTGGGGCGTGAAGCCATGGCACTTAGCAAGACGTTTAAAAATCAAGCAAGTGATGAATGAGGAGAGTGCTTCAACTGAGCAAACTCAAGACAATCCGGTTTGTTTCTATAAAAACCTTCTATGATAACATTGGAAAGTCTCTTTTTACATAGGATGGGGAAACATCATTTGAGTCACAGCAAAAATAAAAAGGCTGAAATAGTGCATGACAACAATATGGGAACAAACAGAACTATAGTTTGTTGAGTAAGTACTTTGAGAAAATGATAGTCCCCCGTCCATGGGGGATATGTTCCCAGCCCACAGTGGATGCCTGAGATGTGGGTAGTACTGAACCCTATTACAATGATTTTCTTACACAGACACACCTATGCTAGAGCTTAATTCATAAATTAGACCCCCCCCCCTGTCCCTCCTCCCTTTTAAACCATCTTATTGTCCCGCACTCGCCTTGTCACTTAAAGGAAGCACTTTCTGGCTTCCCCCGGGCAGATCCCCAGTGCCAGCCTCGTGCCAGCCTCGTGCCACTCACTGCTCTTGCGCTTTGGGGACGGTGCTGAGCAAGTTTAGGCGCCTTGAGCACTAGCCCTGCCATACTGTAGGCGGCTACGAAGTGGCTACTCAGAATGGCGCCCAACGGGAGGCGTAGGAATTGCTGATTTCTGGAATTTTCCCACTGGATACTTTCAGTGTGGTTAACAGGGGATAACTGAAACCTCGGAGAGTGAAGCCGTGGATCCGGGGGGACGGCTGTCTACAGGCACACGCTGTTGAAGACGTGAAGGAGTGGCACTGGGATGAATGAAGTACACGGTGTAGGAGGGCCACTGCAAAGGGGAAACAGTCGGCTGTGCCCTGCCCTGCCCGGCCTGTGGTCTCTCCCAATAACAAACCACACGAGCAGGCCACGTTCTGCTTGTTGCTGCTGAACATTAAAGGGAAGAGGAGCCAAGGAGGATACATTCTCAACAGGAGGTGGCATTTTAAGAAATGAAGGCAAGGCTTTATGGAGCGTGACGCTTACCTAGCCGGTACTGAGGCAGGTACGTTTACGGTGAGCCCACCACCACCGAGCCGGGACTGCTCAGCACCGTCCACCTGTTACAGGAGCCAGCGCTCCTTAGGAAATGGCTCATTCCAGGCTATTGGGAACGGATGACAGGAAACGCCTGGGCCTCCTTGCTGCATGGGGAAGCCTGGCTCCCGTGGACCAGGCGGGGTTACTTTACTTAGCGTGCTTAACGTTTTCCATCAAGAAAAAGGCTTAAAATGTAAAAAATAAACGCGAAGCTGATTTTTACAAGTAGCTCGGCTATGAAGATACATTTTGAAAGTGGATTATTTTCCAATGTTTCCATGTTATTTGGTTTTGTGAAGGAAGAAGGTTTATCAATGTTTTAAAATCTCATTAAAAAATTAAAAACAGAAACAGAATTTTCCAAACTTCAAATAAATGTTTCACTGACTTTTGAACCCTTTGTTAAAAACATAAAAGCGCAGGACCTTTCAATAAGTTTTCCTTAGCAATATATTGGCACATGTATTATGTAAATCCTAGTTTACACACCACTGCGTTATTGGCAGATACAACTGAAAAACGAGTGTCATAATTTACAAAGCCAGTGATGCAATTCGCTGCTTGCATTGGGTCTCTGAGAGACTGTGGAGGTGTACTGTTCAGCTTTGATAGACATTAGAACTAAGTGTTGAAAGAAACCGAACTTACAGGCTGACCATTCCATCAAGGTGTCGCACCGTTTCCAGCCACAATTCTCAGAGCCAATGAAGCATATTTACTCACCCCACAGTCAATGAAAGCAAACACACACTGAGGTGCAGACCCTTACCTCACTCCAGACAGAAATGAACTCAAACTGATCCGTGACCTACATACAAGAGCTAAGCTATTAAATGAAACGATACGGGTCCATTTTCACGACCGTGGACTTGGCAATGGGTTCTTACATTTGGCATCAAAAGCACAAGCAGCAACAGAAAAAAAAAAAAGAGAGAAACTGGCCTTCATCAAAATGAAACACTTTCGTGTATCAAGGGACATTATCACCAACCACAGAAGAGGAGAAAGGTTTGGAAGTCATACATCTGATCGAGGTCTAGTGTCCAGCACACATAACGGATGCTTACGACTCCACCACAAGGCAGACGGCCCCATTAAAAATGCACAAAGGCCTTGAGCAGGCATTGCTCCAAATAGATATTCAAATGGCAAACAAACACATGAGAGATATTCAACACGATTGGTCAGGAAGGAAATGCAAATCAAAGCTGCAATGACATGCCACTTCACACTAACAGGACGGCTATTTAAACAACAACAATGAAAAGTAACAATTTGCTGGAGATATTGCGGAATGGTGCATCAGCTGTGGAAAGTCCTTTGATAGTGCTTCAACAGGTCAACCGCAGAATTACAACGCGACCCAGCATTAATCACAATCGCCAAAAGTGAAAACAATGCAAATGCCCGGCGACAAATGAACAGATAAACAAACTGTGGTATGGCCACATAACGGGATAGGATTCGGCCATGAAAAGGAACGAAGATACATGCCACCACTCGGATGAACTTCAAGAACATTACGCGAAATGAAAGAAGGCAGACACAAAAGATCACGGTTGTATGATCCCTTTCACATGAAGGATCCAGAATGGACAAACCCAGAGAGACAAACACAGCGGCTGCTATGAGCTGGGGGTCAGAAGGGACGGGAAGAGATTGCTGAACGGATGGGCTGTTTTTTCTCGGGTAATAAGATCGTTCCAAATCTAGAGGGAGCTGGGTGGTCCCTGCATTGTGAGTGTGCAAAATGCCACTGAGCTGCACCCCTTAAAACAGTTAATTGCATGTTATATGAACTTCACCTCAAGTAAAAAGACAGACAATAATAATATAGCGCAAGTAAAATGTTGTAAATGTTGAAAGGTTTAAAAAATACTTCAAATCTTAAGTATTTCAGCTCTAGCTCATCCTTCTTTGATTCCTTTTTTAATACATGTTGTTTCACACACGTGTGCAGGTGCTCCCAATGTTTAGCAAATGAGGTGCCTGCCTTCACACTCGGGGCGGTGCTGCTCGGAGCAGTGCGGGAAGGCTGGCACCTGTAGGGGACCCGGGAGCAGGCGCCAGGTGCCTGGGCCGAAAGCCATTGCCCTCCTAGCCCAGGCCTTCGGCAGGCTTTGTGCCTTCCGGTTTGACACAGCTCCCCACTCCGCAGCGTTCTGTATTTTGTTGTGACCCAAACATCACGGTATCTTGCCCCCAATGATCAAATCGATATTTCCTTTCCAACCCTGAGCTGGGGCCCGGTACAGCTAAGACAGGTTCGCACCAGCAGCCCTGCTGTTCTGAACCGGCATTCCACCGGGGCACGCGAGACTTACCCACACACGGCAGCGAGTAGCCCAGCTGGGGGTCGTGGACAAACTGCCGGTCGTTGAGTCTGGTCACGCAGTACAGGTGGAAGCAGTCCAAGCAGATCACGTGGCGGTGGTTGCACTGGAAAACCAGGACGGGGCTCCTGCAAAATAGAGGTGCTGCCTGTAGCTCCCGGGGGGTGGGGAGGCCCCCCCCTGCAGGGAGGACCGCACCCCACGGAGGGAGGACCGCACCCCACGGAGGGAGGCGGAGGGTGAGGCCGCGCTCGGAGAGACCGCCGGCTGGGCTCTAAGCTCTGCATGCGGGACTTCGTCCTCCAGGTGGGAAGCGCTCCATCAACCACAGGGAACGTTGATTTCCCTAATTTTACATGTTTTATGTTAACATTTACTAGTCAGCTGTTAATTTTAATTTATGGATTTTTAAAAATTAAACTGACTGGGGTGACACTGGTCCACATGAACGCAGAGGTTTCAGGTGTGGGTTTCTATGTTATAAGATCTGTATGTGGCACCGTGTGCCCACCACCCAAAGGCAAATCTTCTGTCACCTCATATTAGCCCCCCCTTCCCCCCGCCCCCCCCCAGCAACCCCCACACTGCTGTTTGTGTCCACGGTTTCAGTCCAGGCAGCTGCTCCCACACGAGGTCTGATACACCCTCCCCCTAACAGCGTCCCTGTCTCCTCATTCCCACCTAACCCACTAGTCACCCCCCACACATACGCATCTCTCTCAACCCGTCATGACATCGCAGTATCGATACGTTTCTCCCAGGGATGTGACTCCTGGAAGGCAGACACGTGCCTACTTTACATTGACATTTCCCCAGCACCAGGCCCTGGAAGGTTTTAAGTAAGCGTTCCTTGAATTTAATTATAATAATATATAGAATCTGAGCTTCCCTGAAGTCCAAAGAAAAATTACGACTGCACCGAAGTGCTTAGGGGAACGGGCGCTCATGTTTCCCGGGAAGCAGAGAAGGCGAGCTTTGCAATGAAAAACGATTCCGCAGAGGTTCTTCGACGCTAAGGTTTTGTCTGTGTTGCCACCCCCATCCCACCCAAGTATCCAGTTTCTTAAATCAAGCTTAGGAGGTGCTGTAAATTGGTACAGACAGAGCCTAAACATGTTGGATTCCTTTAAAACACTTTGTAGGGGGTGGAAAAATCTCCAGAATAACTATGTATTTCTGCTAGCAAATGAACCATCCAATTTTATGACAAAAAGGAGACAGGCTGAATATATTAATTTGAGATCAGCCCCAAGGCAATTTTAATAGCAAAAAAGTCGTTGGCGCTTATTTAGATAACCCTATTCTCTATGTAATGATCATAAAACACAAAACAGTTTTCATTTCCCACCCAGTTCCTAACACATCTGTTCTTCAGGAGCCCTTTCCACAGGAAGATTGATCATCAAACATTAGTATCACAAAAAGGTAATTTGTTAACGATCGAAATATTTTCAAAATTCTGTTTTCTCACTTATTTCAAAGCAATATCTAAGGCAGAACAAAGTGGAAAAGATAAGACCTTGATGTTTTAATGTCATGGGTCTTGAGGACAATGGTCAACTGAGTCTGAGCTGGCGTGTCCCCGAATAGTTTTGTGTCCTTCCATCTCCCACATCGGACCCCACGCATGTCCACTTGGGGCCTTTTCCAATGAAACACTGGCTGCGTTCTGAACTGCCAACCTTCTCCCTGGTGACTGTTTTCTCCTTGAAGATGGTAGAATATGACACTGCCCGTTTCTAACGTAAGCACCCCGCGCCCACACAGGCACATGCAGCCGACTGCTCCCTGTGACCCCGAGGAGCTGCTGTGTCACCCTTTCCCTCCCAGCCAGATGCCGTGAGAAATGCTGTCTATCCTGGCCAGGCCACATGGTCGATGAAGCCTGCAGAGACCCCTCACCTGCTATCAGCACATGGAAACCGGGAGGACATATGAGAACATGTATAAGAACGTCCCTATAGAGAAGCAGGCTGAAAAGACCCTCAGTGCGTGAACTGCGCCCGGCGTGTGGCGTGGGGTCCCGGGGCCGCTGAGGGCTCCCAGCCCGGGAGGGGTGACGCCTAGTGAGTGCGGCCCCAAGGGAACGCGGAGGGAAGAGCTGGAGTCCTGACCTGTCGGCGGGTCCTCTCACCAGGACGCGGGCTCTGGCACATGCCCACGGGCCGTGGTCTGCGGCGGGAATGACAGGGCGGACACAGTGACATTTCTGAGGCGAGCATGCGGGGCGTATCTTCTCGGGGGCCGTTGCTCCTCCCCACAGCCCTGGGTGCCCTCTGCTGAAATTACACATAAATGTTAACTGATGGAGCTGGAGGTGACTGTCCCCCAGGGAGCCGGCCCAGAGCAGTGACTCAAAGGCTGCGCATGGCCCCGTCACGCGGAGAAGGAGCCCAGACGCGTGGGGACAGCGCTGTTACCGCTCAGAAGGGCTCCTGCTTTCCTGACAGGAGCGGCCAGCCCCTTTGTCCACGGCAGGTGGGCCTGGTGAAGGAGTCTTGGCAAAAAAGCAGGGCACCAGTCACATGTACCCGCCCCGGGAGATCGCTCCACGGGGGTCCACGCACGTGAACCACTAAGTCAGCTCCCTGGTATCGAGAAAACAGCAGCATGTTGTCATGGCTTAGTCTCCCTCTCCCTCATCTGCCGTGCCTCCTTCTCTCCATCCACCTGCCAAACTCTGTCTCTCTGTCCGCTTCCTCTGCACAGGGCGGTGACAGGGAGGCTGGGGTCCCAACTTTCCAACTGAATGCGACAGGCACTGAACGCAGCCTCCAGGCAGTCTGAGATGCGTGAAGACAAGGAAGCACGTCTACGCTCAAAGCAAACAGCAACTAATGACGTGGGCAGGAGAGGGACACGAGGGTGGGGTATAGGGGGGATGAGTTCAGGGGTTAGAGGACAGGAGAGGGACACGGATGGTGGGGTACAGGGGGGGTGAATTCAGGGGTTTAGAGGACAGGAGAGGGACACGGACAGTGGGGTACAGGGGGGATGAGTTCAGGGGTTAGAGGACAGGAGAGGGACACGGATGGTGGGGTACAGGGGGGGTGAATTCAGGGGTTTAGAGGACAGGAGAGGGACACGGACGGTGGGGTACAGGGGGGATGAGTTCAGGGGTTAGAGGACAGGAGAGGGACATGGATGGTGGGGTACAGGGGGGATGAGTTCAGGGGTTAGAGGACAGGAGAGGGACACGGACGGTGGGGCACAGGGGGGGTGAATTCAGGGGTTTAGAGGACAGGAGAGGGACACGGACGGTGGGGTACAGGGGGGATGAGTTCAGGGGTTAGAGGACAGGAGAGGGACATGGATGGTGGGGTACAGGGGGGATGAGTTCAGGGATTAGAAGACAGGAGAGGGACACAGACGGTGGGGTAAAGGGGGGATGAGTTCAGGGGTTAGAGGACAGGAGAGGGATGAAGGATGGGGTACAGGGAGGATGAGTTCAGGGGTTAGAGGACAGGTGAGGGATGAAGGATGGGGTACAGGGGGATGTGTTCAGTGGTTAGAGGACAGGAGAGGGACATGGATGGTGGGGTACAGGGGGGACGAGTTCAGTGGTTAGAAGACAGGAGAGGGACACAGACGGTGGGGTACAGGGGGAATGAGTTCAGGGGTTAGAGGACAGGGGAGGGATGAAGGATGGGGTACAGGGGGATGTGTTCAGTGGTTAGAGGACAGGAGAGGGACATGGATGGTGGGGTACAGAGGGGATGAGTTCAGTGGTTAGAAGACAGGAGAGGGACACAGACGGTGGGGTACAAGGGGGATGAGTTCAGGGGTTAGAGGACAGGGGAGGGACACGGACGGTGAGGTACAGGGGGATGTTTCGGCAGGTGAGGAGGTAGGAAGGCAGCCGGCTCAGGGCAGCAGCCTCAGGCGTGTTCCCCAGGGACCCACCTCCTGGTGCTCACACGGTTCCCTTCCACGCACCGGTGGCCTGACCTGTGTCGCAGGGGAAACACAGACACAAGGACCGTGATTTCCAGAACTAGGTGGGCAAACCACGGCCGCCTCTGCCTGCGTGCCCTCGGGGGCCACCTGCTCTCAGGAAAGTGAGCGCCACGGTCATGGCCCTCAGGCAGCCGGGGGCTGGGGGAGGCCCCGGGGCCGGAGCTGAGCCCTTGCCCACGGCCAGTTCTGAGGGAGGCACCTGACTCCCTGCCGAGGCCAGCCCTGGGGCCCGCGCCTGGCTGCTCCCGCACTCCACGCCACCGGGCCTGTGCAGATCACATTCACGCTGCCTTGCACCCCACGTGCGGGAGAAGCCAGAGGACAGGTCACACTCAGCAGGTCAGAAAAGAACTGAGAGCAGTGGCGTTTGAAGGAGAGTCGGGGTTCCAGGGAATGGGGTGGAGAGAGCACCCCAGGGCAGAGAGAAGAGACGTGTCTGTGAGAGCACAAGGCTGGAGGGGGAAAGCCGGTGACCCGGTGCGAGGCCAAATTAGACACAAATGTGTGCGCAGGGCCTGGCTGCCGTGGCTCAGTGGTTGAGTGTTGACCTCTGAACCAGGAGGTCACGGTGCGATTCCCATTTGAGGCACATGCCCGGACTGGATCCCCGGAGGCAGCCAAGCGATGATTCTCTCTCATCACTGATGTTTCTCTCTCTCTCCCTCTCCCTTCCTCTCTGAAATCAATAAAAATATATTTTAAAAAATACATGCTTAGGGAGAGCAGACTCTTCCCAGAGCGGCCAGGGCTCCTGGGGTTTAGTAGAGCCTTTGATTAGATAAGAATCATTAGAGGCAGAAAGCCACACCATTAAGTCACTTGACTTTATCTTCTTAGCAACTGTCACTTTAAATCCCTTCCTTAGAGACAGCTGCAGAACAACGGATCGATGGCTGAAATCTCAGCAACCACACGCATTTTCATTTCATCTGCACTAGCAGCCTCCCCCGCAGCCAACCGCACAGCCAACCCCGCAGCCAACCCCGCAGCCCCCAGCGCACGGCTGACACGCCCTGCCGCCCGCAGAGACGCAGCCGGGACACGGTTACCCCAAGTCCTGGCGCTCATTCTGAGCGGAGTCAGCCCAGGGAGCAGCCCGCCTCGCGGAGGCCGAGCGCCGTCCGGACTGACAGACGCGCCGTCCGGACTGACAGACGCACCGTCCAGACTGACAGACGCGCCGTCCGGACTGACAGACGCGCCGTCCGGACTGACAGACGCGCCGTCCGGACTGGAAGCCGCTCTGACCGCTGAGTGGCCCCAGAGCTCCTGCGGCGGCCACGTTTCCAGTCCCGAAGCAGTTCGTCTGCCGTCGGCTTGGAATCGGATCCCTGCGAACGGCCACGTTGTGGGTCCCGAACCGGGTCACTGACCACCCTGCTGTCCCGGGCTCGCGGCCTCACACCCCACGGGCCCACTCGCTGCCCAGGAAGGGCAGCTGGTGCCAGGAGCCCCCCGCGGAAGCCCCGATGTTCCGCGCACACAGCACCCCGGGGAAGGCTCTTCGGCCCACAGTCTGAGTCACTTCACTGGTCCGTCTCCCGGGACTTTTGGACAGGGGCAGCCTGCCAGGCACTGTCCTGTCAAGGTGACCCGGTGAGCACAGCGTGGTCCCTCCCTCCCCGCAGGAGGTCACGGCTCTGGGGGGGGGGGTCACGGCTCTGTGGGGGGGTCACGGCTCTGTGGGGGGTCACGGCTCTGTGGGGGGGTCACAGCTCTGTGGGAGGTCACGGCTCTGTGGGGAGAAGACAGGTCAGGGGCTCACAGTGTAGGAAGTGCTACCGTAAGGGTGGGGTTCGACACCCCTCACCCATCTCTGGGGTTCATGGAAGGGTCCCCGGATAGCTCCTGGCTCAGCACACTCATTCCGCAGGGAGAGAAGGTGGTAGACAAACGCCATGGCTCCCCTCGTCTACAAAGGCTGGAGATAAAATATCACAGCAGCTGACGTGGAGAATACCTAACAGATAAAACGATGAAGGAAAGGAAACTCTGATCCCTTCCTAACGGATTCTCCATCCCATCGGCCACATGAAACCACTGGATCCAAGAGAATGTCTGACGTCAGCATGTGTCCCCAAGTTCTTTTTTGAAAGTTAAAATGTGAGGCGCTCAGCGGCCAACCCCTTTTGGAGTAATCCACTACAAGGACTTGGCTGACCGGCGACAGCCCGGCCTTTCTGGCTGAGGCACTGACACCAAACTGACGCCGGTGAGCAGCGGCAGGTGGTGGGGAGTCGTGAGGACAGCACTGCTGCCTGTCGCCAGGAGAGGAGCAGCTGCAAAGGGGTGTGCCCGCGAGAGGAAACGCAGCTGGAGAAGAGGATCACCCGCCCGCAGCCTTCACTTCAGGGCTCAGCGGCATTTACGGAGCCCACGGTGCCCCCAGCGATCGGGACAAGAGCAGGCTTCCCGGGTCAGCCCAGCGGGCCGGTTCTCCCTGCCGGTCGGTTCTCCCTGCCGGTGTGCTCACTCAGGAAAGCTCCGCACAGGCCTCTCCCCGGCCACGCCCCGCGCGTGGACTGTCGTGTGGCGCCCGCGACGCCTGCCAGCTCCGGCATGTCCTTCTGTGAGAACAGCTGGGAGCAGACGCTACCTCCCTCCACTGCCATCGCACTCGGGCAGGTTGAGAAAGATAGGAAGACAGATCTTGGTTAAGTAAGAACCCCGCCGAGACGGAAACTGCTCTGGTGTGTCCCCAAGTCTCCAGACGGGAAATACTGATGTGCTGGCCGTCAGCCCGGTGGCCAGGAATGGTGAGAGCTGTTTACCATAGAAGTGAGTCCAGGCGCAGAGTGGTTTCAGGGTGCTACATCTGAGCTGCTGGCTCACCAAGCCTCGCAGGAGGACTTCGCGGGCTGTTCATCCATCCCTGAAGGTGAACGAAGGAGCGCTAACAGACACTAGCACCTTGGTCCCTTCTATCCGAGAGAGAGAGAGAGAGAGAGAGAGAGAGAGAGAGAGCAGTGAGAGAGGCCGGCTCTCTGAAGCAGTCTGAAACGGAGAATCGCCTGGAAGGTGGCCGTCATCTCCAAACAGATCCACAGGGAGAATGGCTCCAAGGGAGGCGGGTGGTGGGATTCCCGGCACTGTTAGATGGATTCACATGAAAACGTTAATGCAGTTGAAGGATTTGTGGCGTATGTAGAAATATTATGCTCTTCGTTCAGCTTCCTGTTTTACATGCAGCCGGAAAAGCGCTGTGTAACATGCCACAATATTGTGCTAAAATAATCAGAGTCAACATGGCATGACAATGCAAATCCAAGCGACTTCAACCATGAAACCAGATAAGGGGATCAGTGCAGACACAACCGCCTGCCCTGCGCCCCCAAACCCTGGGGCTGGGGAGGCTCAGACAGACTGGGGCAGCAGGGCAGGCGGCTGCCTGGAGCTGGCACAGCACCGCCCTGGAGCATGAAGGTCGTGGAGGGGCAGCTCCGATTGGGGGGCCCCTAAAGACCTCAGGGTACTGAGAAGTTATCGTCTCCCATCGTATGGTCACAGCTGGTCTGCCTGTCCGCTGGTGGAACTCAAGCTTTATGTGAAAGAATGTGCAAAAGACAATTCATGTTTAGGGCCCCGGCTTCCCACAATCTTCGAGCTAACGCACGTGCTGCTCGCGGGGAAAAGTCTGGGGATTTCTGGAGGTTTTACTTGCGGGAAGCCATGTTGGGAGGGAGCCCTGAGCCAGATCCTGAAGGATAACCAGAAAGGGTATTGTATTAAAAAGGAAAAGGCAGCAGAGTATCTCATACAACGTCCAACAGCTAAGCTAATTTAAGTGCGAAGCCCCCGTCTTCCCCTTTCTGTTCCTTTTCTTTGGAGCCAGGGAGTGAATGAGCTGAGCCCTGTGCTCACGCCCTCTCCTGTCCTGAGGGAGCGTCCAGCCCTGGACCAGGGAGGGGCCAGGCAAAGCCCGTGCACCTGCCGCATCCGGAGGCGAAGGGGCCGAGAGGGGCGCTGCTCAGACAGGGAACAGGACAGAACCCGGGGCTGCCCGAGTGGAAGCTGCTTACACAAACCAGTTTGGAAAATGGTTTCTAAAAAGAGTACACATATTCCTACCATCGGCTCCAGCCATCGCCCCTAATATCTAACTGACTGACAGGAAAGCGTATGTTCACAGCAGCTTTATTTGTAACAGCCCCAAACCGAAAACAACCGGATGTTTCTGAACTGGTGAGTGGAGGGACTGTGGCGTATCCACAGATGGATATTTCTCATCAATAAAAATACACAGGACAGCATGGATTGACTCGGAGTAATCATGTACTATAGATACATAGGACAGCATGGATGGACTCAGAGTAATCATGTACTATAGATACACAGGACAGCATGGATGGACTCAGAGTAATCATGTACTATAGATACACAGGACAGCATGGATGGACTCAGAGTAATCATGTACTATAGATACACAGGACAGCATGAATGGACTCGGAGTAATCATGTACTATAGATACACAGGACAGCATGGATGGACTCAGAGTAATCATGTACTATAGATACATAGGACAGCATGGATGGACTCGGAGTAATCATGTACTATAGATACATAGGACAGCATGGATGGACTCAGAGTAATCATGTACTATAGATACATAGGACAGCATGGATGGACTCAGAGTAATCATGTACTATAGATACACAGGACAGCATGGATGGACTCAGAGTAATCATGTACTATAGATACACAGGACAGCATGGATGGACTCAGAGTAATCATGTACTATAGATACACAGGACAGCATGGATGGACTCAGAGTAATCATGTACTATAGATACACAGGACAGCATGGATGGACTCAGAGTAATCATGTACTATAGATACACAGGACAGCATGGATGGACTCAGAGTAATCATGTACTATAGATACACAGGACAGCATGGATGGACTCAGAGTAATCATGTACTATAGATACACAGGACAGCATGGATGGACTCAGAGTAATCATGTACTATAGATACACAGGACAGCATGGATGGACTCAGAGTAATCATGTACTATAGATACACAGGACAGCATGGATGGACTCAGAGTAATCATGTACTATAGATACATAGGACAGCATGGATGGACTCAGAGTAATCATGTACTATAGATACACAGGACAGCATGGATGGACTCAGAGTAATCATGTACTATAGATACACAGGACAGCATGGATGGACTCAGAGTAATCATGTACTATAGATACACAGGACAGCATGGATGGACTCAGAGTAATCATGTACTATAGATACACAGGACAGCATGGATGGACTCAGAGTAATCATGTACTATAGATACACAGGACAGCATGGATGGACTCAGAGTAATCATGTACTATAGATACACAGGACAGCATGGATGGACTCAGAGTAATCATGTACTATAGATACACAGGACAGCATGGATGGACTCAGAGTAATCATGTACTATAGATACACAGGACAGCATGGATGGACTCAGAGTAATCATGTACTATAGATACACAGGACAGCATGGATGGACTCAGAGTAATCATGTACTATAGATACACAGGACAGCATGGATGGACTCAGAGTAATCATGTACTATAGATACATAGGACAGCATGGATGGACTCAGAGTAATCATGTACTATAGATACATAGGACAGCATGGATGGACTCAGAGTAATCATGTACTATAGATACACAGGACAGCATGGATGGACTCAGAGTAATCGTGTACTATAGATACATAGGACAGCATGGATGGACTCAGAGTAATCATGTACTATAGATACACAGGACAGCATGGATGGACTCAGAGTAATCATGTACTATAGATACATAGGACAGCATGGATGGACTCAGAATAATCATGTACTATAGATACACAGGACAGCATGGATGGACTCAGAGTAATCATGTACTATAGATACATAGGACAGCATGGATGGACTCAGAGTAATCATGTACTATGGATACACAGGACAGCATGGATGGATGTCAGAGTGATTATGCCATGTGAAAGAAGCCAAACCAAAAGAAAGTACATACTGGATGATTCCGTGTGTACATATTCTAACCAATGGGAACTATCCACAGTGACAGGGAGCAGATGAGGGGTACATGGGGAATGAGAAGGGGGGACAGAGGTGGGGGGAATACAAAGAAACAAGCACACTTTGGGGGGATGGAGATGTTCATTATCTTGATGTGGCGGTAGTTGCTCAGGTGTCTATAGGCGTCATAACGAATCCAATTGCACACGTTCACTGTGTGTACATTATTGCACGTCAATTAAACCTCGATGGGAAATTTAATGACCAGAAAGGAGGACAAAGAATGAAATGTTTCTTCAACAAAAGATTTTTCATCTGTGACTGCTTTTCTCCCTCTATTCTGAGGGAGGCAGCAACGGGGATCTGTTCACACACAGTTGCCTTCTTAATCCCGTTGTTGTCACGAGCATAACGCACTGCTTCATCTGAAAGGACGTTCTGCTTCCCAGGTCCCGCACGGCAGCAGGGGCGACGGCACACCGAGAGGTCTCCCTACCAAGCAGAACTGAAGAAATGAGGGGCTGCCTTGGGCTTTAATTATTTTCAGATTGTATAAACACACATACATATCACATGCATACGTATCCACGTATATGCACAGATGTGTAGTTTTGTTGTGTGTTGTTACTGTGATTTCTGCTTTCATTTTCCTAGGGAGAGACATGGGTCAGAGGGTTTGATCCACTCCACTGTTTTTGAATTTGTTCCCAGTGCACTGAAGAGAATTAACCTGGAATCACACTAACACTCTTGATGCCCCCACTACCGCTTCCGAGGGAAGGAACAGAAGAGAAAACCACGTGCTGTGTGGATTCAAGGACGCCTAATAACCGCGGGCCCCGGTCCTGCTCCAGTCTAAGAGGCTCTGACTGGCGGGGGATCACTGGTCTCCCTGGCAGAGCTGAGGGTCAGGGGACCGGGTGCCTCCCAAAGGCCAGGCCACAGGGTCTGACACCTGGTTTTCGCCAGCGACCGGTGATGCAGCCACCTTATTAGAGAAAAGCCCTAAATTTGGAGACTATATATTTCCTACTTGTCATGGAAAACTGCCTTCCATGTATTACATGCCACTCCTCCTCCCCCTTCCCTCCCCTCCCCTTTCCTCCTCCTCCTCCTCCTCCTCCTCCTCCTCCTCCTCCTCCTCCTCCTCCACCTCCTCCTTCTCTCTCCCTCCCTCTCTCTCTCAACATTCATTGGTTTGTAGAGCCCCCGAGTATGGTGTTACCAATCCTTTCAGGACGTATGAAAAATGTTATCGACATTGCGGTTTTGGTTTACAGGGGAAGTTATCTGAAACTAAAGAAGTTTGAACATCACCACAAGCACAGACGCAATGCTGCTTCTGTGGTGCAGGAAGTTTACCCTTCCTTTCCTCAGTGCAGAGCTTCCGAAGCAGCCTGGCCACTGGGCTTTCAGGAACACAGGCCGGGCGGGCTCATCAGTTCGCAGGGTCGGTCTCAGAGAGGATGGGCCCGTGACATTCACGGTGCCCTGCTCTGGTGACGCAGGACGCCTTCCGATGCATCCGGAGAGGGGCCCTCTCGCAGAGCAGATTGAGGGGGTCAGGGACGCCTGGAGAGCTGGCGCTGTCCCCCTGGCTCGTGGACGGCGGGACTGCAATGGAGGGGGGCCATGGACCTGAGCAGGGTGCAAGCACCACTGTCTGCCCGGAACTGGCAGTGGGGCTGCAGGATCAGGCCACCCAGCAGAGCCATGTGGCCGTGAGCACCCCGCCTGGGAGCCCGCAGGCAGGACACAAGGCGTGGCCCACGCTCCTGGGCACCGTCAGACCCGTGACCACGGCATTCCAGCCAAGGCGGACGTGCCGATCACACCGATTCCTTCTCACCCTGGAGCTGAGGATGGTTGACACTTCTCTGCAAACCCTTTTCCGTGTGCAGCATGGAAAGCGCTACATCTGCTCTGAGGAGAAGGGAGGAATCGTCCTAAATGAGTGTTTCCTAAGAAACGAAGGGCCTGTCTCCCTGAGCCCGCGGGAAGCTGTGAGCAGCACCGATCAGTGGGGTGAGAGGGACCTGATTCTGTGGTGAGAGCAAGGCCGCCTGGTCAGGAACCCTCCCGGAAACAGGCCCAGACAGCCCTGCCCTGGGAAACGCACTCGGAGAGCTTCCTGCCGTGTTTAATGGGTGACACTGCCGCTGGAATTTGTCACTCTCGGAGTTACAGCTCCGCTGCACCCTGCAGCGGAGCCAAACCAAAATAAACAATCTGCTCCATTCCGCTCAGACTAATCGGACAGTGATGTAAGGCCCCGCGCTGGCAGCGGCAAAGGCGCGCTGGGTGCGTCCTCCGTGCACAGCTGTCCTCAGTGGCCGATCTGGGCTCCAGTCAGTCACATCCCTACTGGGCGGGGCGGGGCCAGGGGACTGGGCGTGGTCAGGGCCAGGCCATGTGACTGGGCGGGGCCCGGGGACTGGGCGGGGCTCTGCAGACATCCCACATTTCACCTTGGTGGGCAAAGCAGGGCTCTGTTTCTGTCCAGGGGAGAAGCCTTTGAGCTCAGCGCACACGCTCCTTTCTTATTTGGTTTGGGAGCCGGGCGTGGGCGGCCTCGCAGTGTCTGAGTCGGGAGGTCTGCAGACTCTCAGGGGTGCGGGAGTTTCCTTGCGGTCTCACAGCATATAGCTCCCCTCCGAGCCTCCCACACACATTCCCACCATCTCCACTCCGGTACATATTTTGGTCCATATTTGGTGACCTGCCAGCAAGTGATTCTTTTGGTCTTTTTCACGCCTTTTCCCCACACAGAACACGAGCTTTTCTGCAAGGGGGCGGGGCGGTCGTTCCCTGAGACAGGGTTCCTTTGGGAAGGAGGTCTGGGCCTGCCCCTCCTCTCACCACCAGGAGGCTGAGTCCTGCCACCTCTGTGAGTCTCCTCAGCACAGCTCGCCCTGGAGTGACTCCCTAGGGAGGACAGTGTCCCCTGAGGCCTGCTCCCTGGCAAGTGCCACCTAGTCCTCCACCTCTGCTTACAGCACCCGCAGCTTCCAGAGAGGCTGAGCTTCCCCTCTCCCACTAATGGGGTGGTGGTTGGGGGCATGAGGGGGTGAGGGGCTGTGAGGGGGTGAGGGGTGGTGGTTGGGGTGTGAGGGGGTGAGGGGTGGTGGTTGGGGGTCGGGGGGGCTGCCGATGAACAGAGCCAGGAAGGACAGCTGAGGGAGAGAAGGAAAGCGGGCTCTACCCCTAGATGGGGCTGCCGTCCGCCTATGGCCTGAGTTGGGCTTTAACATTCAGTTCACTGTGGCTGAGACTGGAATTAGGTTTCAGCAGAGAATTTACAATTTAAATCTAACGTTGACTCCTGCAATGAAGTCTTTATTCCTGTGAACTCATCCACACCTCAGCATCGGGCCCGGTAGGGTTCCAATGGATACGTTTCTTCATTTCCCAGGTGCCTAGTTTTCTTTTTTTAATATTTATTTTTTAATCAAATACAAAATGGAAAGGCGAGAGGAGCCCTGACCGGTTTGGCTCAGTAGGTAGAGCGTCGGCCTTCGGACTGAAGGGTCCCAGGTTCGATTCCAGTCAAGGGCATGTACCTCAGTTGTGGGCACATCCCCAGTAGGGGGTGTGCAGGAGGCAGCTGATTGATGTTTCTCTCTCATCGATGTTTCTAACTCTCTATCCCTCTCCCTTCCTCTCTGTAAAAAATCAATAAAATATATTAAAAAAAAGAAAAAGAAAAGAAAGGCGAGAGGAGCAAGCGGTGATGTTTGTGTGTCCGATCGGCTCGGAGTGGGACTAGGAGGACGGGTGAGGAGCCAGGAATGCAGGGCAACACTAGGGCACAGCCTGTCCACTGGGCGAGTCAGTCCCAGGAAGGCAGCGGTGGCGGGTGGGTCTGCAGTGCCACTGTCTGAAAGTTCTGGAAAACAGCAGCTCCGAGAGCTCTCAGCGCTTCGGGGCGGGGGGCGGGGGCCGGGGGGTGTTGGCTTAGAGTTAACCTCCTGGTCCAGACGGAGTGGCCTTGCCTCATGTGCGTCTTTTCTTTTCTTGTTAATCTTCACATGGGATACTTTTTCCGTTGATTTTTAGAGAGAGTGGAAGGAAGGGGGAGAGACAGAGAGAGAGAAACATCGAAGTAAGAGAGACCAGGGCTGGGGATTGAGCCTGCAACTGAGTTACGGGCCCTTGACCGGAGTCAAGCCTACGACCCTTCAGTCTGCAGGCTGACGCTCTAACCACTGAGCAACCAGCTCCGGCTCCCGTGTTCTTACTCAGTCCTCTCAGGGCGGCAGGCACCCCTGTTGTGCTGACAGCCGTGGTTGGCAGTGTTTACTGAGTGCATACTGGGTGCCGTGGGCTGCTTTAATTGCTTTCAATACACTGACTCACTTAACCCTTAGAAACATGCTGTGATTCAAGCTCTGGAATCCTCAGGACAGAATTAAGTAACTTGTCCAAAATACCGGCCTCGAGTCTTAGCCCTACCTTAGATTCTCCTAAGACCAGGGCACCCTGAGAGCCCAGGCAGACCCATACATGCCCGGGGTACTGCGTCGATGAAGAGGTGGGAGGCCTGAGAACAGAGGTGTGCGGTGGGACAGACTGACACCCACGCCCCTCCCTGCCCAGCCAGGTGCCAAGCGGTCCTCTTAGCTGCGGGAACCTGAGCTCCCTGGTCTGTAAAATGGGGCGTCACCATTTCTGTGACGCAGGACGGTCATGGGGCTCAAATGAGAGAATAGTCCTCAGGCCTGAATCATGTCAGCCCCGTCTCACACACAGGTGGCCCGACGCCCTTCTCTCCCTCGTCCTTCTGTGTCCAAATGAACCCTCGCCACGCCCCACACCAGCGTCCACGCAGACCCTGCCCCTCACCGCCCGGCCCCTCCAGCACCACAGGCTGCGAGCAGAGACACCCCTGGCCCTGCCCCTGCACAAACACGCCCCCTCCAGGGCACAGTCTGCCTGAGACCCCGCGTGACAGTGTCAAGGACTGCAGATGACAAGCACCAGGAGCAACACACAGGGGTCCCCGAAAGGAGCTCCACGAAGGGAGGGGGATGGGCACACTCAGTTACCCTCAGACCCAGCTCCTGGGGAACAGAAAAGAGAGCCCAGTGGGTGGGTCAGGAGGCACAGGCTAGTGTGCAAACAGTACAGACACTGCACTTACTAGAATATTCTATCAGCAGGGACAGCTTTATAGGAGCTTTAGCATATTCCAAACTCTGGCATCCAAGTCTGACACACTCAATTCTGTCCTTAACGGGTTATCTGGTGACCTACGAAGGCCACCTTCCGTGATGTCACACCGGGCCCTGCCACTCAGCACCGACGTGGAAAGTCGCTCCCCATCTGCTAAGGAACAGAGGAGGGCGGTCCCCCAACACGCAGACACCTCACATTGCCGCCACCTCATCCTAACAGCAAGTTCACCCCAGAGGAAGCTGTGGGAGGAGAGGCCGGGCCAGGTGGGGGCTGCACAGAGGGCGGCGGCTCAGCAGATGGCATTTGGGCATGGCAGGTGGAGAGCAGGCTGCTCAGGGAGACTCCCGTGTCAGCCCATGATTCCAGCAACGGAACTGCCTCTGAAGCCCGTGCCCTGCTCATCCTGGGAGCAGGACCGCAGACAGCCCCGGGCTGGGCTGGCTCCTGGACGATGGCCAACATCCGGGCGGGGAGCCCTGTCCCTTAGAACACCCAGCGGGACAGAGGGTGGCGCATCGGTGGCGGTCCCTGACAGCGCCGGGTCGGAGGGAACAGCACAGTTCAATGCCTCCCAGCTCGTTTCTCTCCCATTCCTACGGCCAGATGCAGGAACCCCCTCGCGTGCACTTAGGGCGTGTTTATTAAATGGCGTTGATGTTATTCAGCTCAAATTTCCGTTTCAAACACGAGGAAAGAGGCACACGAGAGGAACATGGTCGCAGGCCACCCTAATGGAGAAGACCTCAGGAGCGAGGGCCCGCCCTCTGAGCTCCGGGCCTGGACTCCGGGCCCGGCCGGGCCCCGCCGCCTCCTTCTCCTCCTGTGCAGTCTCCCTGACAGTCCCAGGGCTTGGGCTGAATGTTAAGTTTCCTGCCAAAGCGGTTCAGTCTCCCGTTAGCTACCTCCGCCCAGCGAGGCCCTTTCATCTCTCATCTGTGAGCAGCTCTTCCTGACAGCAGATCCGGGAGAAGTCAGGGGGACCCGCCTCCACATTAGAACGGCTTTACCCAGGTGAGTGCACACAGACAAGGCCAAAGGGGGTTAATAATTCATTCGCAGGAACGCCTAAAAGGGCTGCATAATTTAAGCTCCCACAAAGGCCCAAAAGCAAACTCCACTTTATACCTCGAAAGCCGGCTCGACTCCATGACTTTGCTTTTTTTGTTTTTATCAATTTCAGAGAGAGGAAGGGAGAGGGGGGGAGAGATAGTAATGTCAATGATGAGAGAGAATTATGGAGCAGCTGCCTTCTGCACGCCCCTCACCGGGAATTGAGCCCGCAACCAGGGCATGTGCCCTGACGGGGAATCCAACCTTGACCTCCTGGCTCATAGGTCGACGCTCAGCCACTGAGCCATGCCAGCCGGGCCCCATGACTTTTCTCTGTCCAAACGGAGGGCTCCATGACCCTCCCAGCCACCCAGGTTCAGAATCGGGGAGGCATGACTTCTCCATCCGACCAGATAGCCGCTTGCCCAGTCATCAGCGGTCGGATTTGTGGTCACGAGGACGTGCCATGTTCTCTTCTTCCTGCTTTATTTTTGTTCCCGGTTGGATAATCAAGAATAAGGTTCTCCCTCTTCTCTCCCCTCGTCTGCATCCATCTTCCATCCGGGCATGTAAATTATTGCTAGTGCAGTGTGACCGTGTCACCGCCACCACAGACGTGCCCAGGCCCCCGGCGACTCTGCCCCTCCCTGGGGGCCTGGGTAGGAGCTGGGAGGGGTCGCTCTGCTGGAAGGCTGAGGCCGTGTCTGCACACCTTCGGTGAGGCCTGTTTTAAAGTCTCTGCAGGTGAGGGTGCAGGGGAAGACCCGCGGTTCAGAGCCAGGTGATGCAGAGCGAGGACGTTTTAGTCGCTTCTGGGTGACAGGGAAGCAGGACGCTCGCCGCGGTGTCCCCCAACACCTTCAGTGAGCATGAAGAAGACGAACAAAAAGAAATTCAAGTCCCAAAGGGCAACGGGTGTCCCATGCTCACAGCAGCGCAAAGACTCCTCCGTTTGTTACGCAGTTGAAAGAAATGATAACGTAGCAGTAAAGGCTAAAATAGACATCTGCAGAACCGGAGACTATGTTCCCCTACGTTACAGTAATGATCTGGCTCGGTCAACAGCTGGCCTCTTACTCAACAGATTCACTCATTCACTCAACCAATACTTCCTGAGCAGGGGCACTTCTGACCCGTTGCTGTGCTCTGGGGACATGGGGCTTAGCTAGAACTCAACACTATCACCAATGAGGAAATTAATTCCACATTCTCAACAGTTTCTATATTTGATGTCACAAACTGATAGAGCATCAAAAAGGCGATCGCTACCTTCAGATACTGTCATCTAATGCATTCCTCTACCATTATGGAGAAATCAAAATTTCCCTCTAAACACTCTTGGCTTCTCCAGTTTTATGAGGTTAAATGGATGACACATAAATCCCTGTCCAACATTTCCCTCTTACCTCATCTGATTTGGCTTGATGAAATCGAATGCAGCTATATTGTATACCTTTTAGAAATATGTTTCAGTTCTTCCCAAAAGGACATGTCTGACATCGAAAGCACAAGAAAAAACTCCAATAGCACCTCCCCGGGGGATCTGAACTAGTCCCTGATTATGCTAATGGAAGCCAGGAGGTTTTCAGGGCAAAAGAACGATAATAAATTATTCATAAACAGGTCTCTCTTTGGATAGCTTTGGTGCTTCCCGGTTTTCCAGACCACAGAGGATCTGCCATATAATATGGGTAAGCTACGCGGAAGGTGCGATAGAGCAAAGTGGGAACTGAAAAGTAACTGGGATTTTTCAGCATTGCCTTTTGCATCTGATATGTTTACTCAAACGGGTCGGGCAAAGGCAAGAGCCAGGAGCCTGCACATCCGATGGCCCTCAGTGTCCACAGGCACGTGGGGCGGGCGGGGACTGACTCCTGATGGAGCCGTGGCTAGTTCCCAAAGGAAACTGGCCCCCACTGACTCCTGCCCCTGATGAAATACTACATTCGGGTTGCCAGCCCCAGGGAATGAAGACCGTACGTGGGATGCTGATGTTTACACGGGTTTCTCAGCGTCTCTACCTCCTTCTCCTGCTTTTTTCCTTCCCTTTTTCTATTTCATTTGCTAGTTTGTTTCTCCAGGGACTCCACATTGCCCAAGCCCAGGGCACCTCCTGGTGGCTGTGAAGGGGACGCCCCTGGAGTGTCCCAGTCCACACGTTTTGTTGTACCTACAACATGTCCACATTAGGTCAGTGTTCCTTTCCATCATAAGGAGTGTTGATGGGTTTTGAAATGCTTCCGGGTCATTTCTGCCTGCAATTGGCTGGCACTGTAATTAATTGCCTCCACTTGGTCATTTATTTACAGTTCTATAAATAAATGCTTGTCTTCAATGTAAGTCTCTTGTGTTCCCTGAGCCTCACCTTGACCTCACAAATTTGGAGGAGACCCACTCCATCTCCCCTCTGCGTCCAAGAGGCTTGTGGGTGACTCCCTTGTTTTCCTGACTCTGTGAAAGCCCTGCCCCCACCCTCTGCTTGAGCCTTTCCTGGTTGATGAGCATTCTCTCCGTTGCAATAACCTGGACACAAGCATCTGCTAGCTCCTGGTGTGCTCTGTCTTTGACGCTGCGTGGACTTCAGTTAGTGCCGTGCTCACATTTAGCCTCAAAATTTAAAAAAGACGGTGAAGAAACAGAGCAACTCGATTGGAAAAAGACAAGTTTGAAGCGGGTGGGAGACCCTTTAGGTCGCGATGGGCCGGGAACAGTCCAGATTTATGCCATTTGTTTCAGCATCTTTCCTAGTAGCCCCGGCTATTACTCGCCGAAGTAGCCTGGTCTAGAGGGAGGACCACGTGGTCCCTCAGTCACCGGTACTATTGTGAGAGCCACTGCCCAGCACAGTCCTGAGCAGAGAACAAGGCATTTTCACTGAAATGAGAACAAGAAGATGCCGACGGTCATCTGCCTCGTCCACCTTCGCCTGATGCGAGCTAGAAGACGCTGACTCGGCCGCACAGGTAAGGCAGCGCCGGTATTGAACACCGGTAAGTCCCCCCGGCCAGAATGTCTATTAGAATGTTGATTAAGCCGTCCTAGTAGGTCCTGGGCAGAGCTAGACTTGACTTCCTCGGAGACAGAAGCCCCTGAGTTGGTTCAGTCCTTCCCCGGATGTGCGAATACACACCTAATGGACTATTTTGGCAGTTGGCCATGAGTGGATGTCTATTATCTCTATCTTTCCTAATATCTGTTAAGGGAAAATCAATTTAAAATAGCTCTTATGGGATTGGTCCTTGATATGTAATCACTGGTGGAAAATGAAAGGAAGGTTAAATAACGTTCCACAAAACAGAAGGATCCAAACATTTTTTTCTTTCTTGTCTTTATAAAGGCCTACTTCCTGCTAGACAATAAATTCCCTTCCGATGGAACAAAGCTCAAGACAATGTCCAGAGGGCCAGGGAGGTTTTAAAAGCCACAACAAATCCGGGCTAATGTCTTCATTCTTTCTGGCTGACATGGCCCCATCTGCTTTCCCTTATTAGCACTGATGGCCTGTGTGAGCAGCGTTCCTATTCTTTGTGGTTGAACAAGCTCCGTATGATAAACTACAGGTGGTCAGCACTGCAGCCACTCTTCCCGCCGTCTCCTTGCCCATCTCACGCCCCAGTCTCTCCCAAGCAGCCACGATTCCAAAGACCACTGAGTGTGTGCCACAGACTTCCCATGACATCGGAGGAAAATGCATTTGAACGCTCATGCCCCAACATCTCCACATAGAGAACTGATGTAAGTCATGTTTCAGAAGCTCCTCAGGAATTAAGCCTGCATTCCTTCCTGCACAGATCCTGTGTTGTTCATGATCACGGTGCCAGAGATGACACCCACAGCGGGAAGTAGAGAAACAGAGTTTCCCTCAGAACAGCAGGGCAGCGGGGGAAGTGAAGCCGTGGTCACAGCACCGAGCAGGGCCAGAGAGACCAGAGAGATGCTCCAGCAGACCGAGCGGGTCGGGGGGAGCAGCATGCGGCGCAGTTTAGTTCTCACTGAGTGCTTTAATAAGACTCCCCCGCAGGACTAACCACCGAGGAGGGGTGTTGTGAACGCTGAGCAATATGGGTCTATGGCCTAAAGTCTTTAGATATTTTGGAGAAATAGTCAGATAAAACCTCAGAACGCATGTCAGCATAGGACAGAATGCCTTGTAAATTGTCGTGAAATAAAAAGGAAGCAACAACAACGAAAAACAAACAAACACGGAAGGCGCACCCGGAATGGAACTGGGAACACCTACTTGCAGTCGGTAGACAGATGGTCGGAGTTGCTGGTCGAACGCAGTGAGCAGAATTCGGAGTGACCCTGAGTGGGCATCAGGGTCAAGGCCAGAGGACGCCTGCGAAGTGAGGTGAGGCTGGAGGCGGCAGAGACGCCAGCCGGCCAGGGGGCTCCGTGGGGCCTGCCTTTGGCTTTGCCGGCAGCTGGAGGGATCCTCCTGCATCTGAGGAGCTGCTGCCCGATGGGCCGCAGGTGCCTCCGCCCGCGCAGAGACTGAGGGATTGAACCGGAGTAGCTGGTAGCGTCACAAACTTCCTACGAATGTGGCATCCACAGCGAGTTATGAATTCTCATACAAGATGGTTTTGACTGAAAACAATTTTACTTTCTCAGTGATCTGACACGGCTTTATATTGTCTTCCTGCGGAACGTGTTTCTGAGGACAGTTCTCTTACTTGAGTAATCGCTCAGAGAGAAGCAGTCAGGGATTACTGGGTCTGCAGCTGGAGGGTTTCCATTAGCACAATCAGGGGCTGGTGGTGAGTAGTTTTGAGAGATCTTGAGAAGACAAAAGTGAAGACAAAAGGAAGTGCTGTTCTGTGAACAGAAACGCTCGTGTGCCTTCGGGTGACGACCCGTCAAGCTAACGCGGGGCCGCTGGCCAGGGGGACGTCAGGAGGGTGCAGGCACACTTCGTGGAGAAGCAAGCCATTCCCCCCCTGACCGCGGAATGAGTGGGCAGTGGCCACGGGGGTCCGTCACGCAAGTTCGGTCGTAGCATCCGCCTACCAAGTGGGTGAAAGGTCACTCAGGAGCCAGTAGGTATTAAATGGCCAAGGGGCGGAGCTCAGGAACCCAGTGTTCAAACACGTTTGCCTTCACGCCTCTCCTACATAAGATTCTCTTCCGGAGCAGGCAGAGCTGGCACCACCCAGGAGACAGTAACACGCAGTGTTCGACACGGCAGCCGGGTCCTTTCCAAACCTCTGACCAAGAAAACGTTCCTGGAAAATCATTTCTGGCTGTCTGTGCACTATTAGGGCATAGGTTAGACACGTGATCCCTCTTAATATTTAACAGCGGGTCCCTATTTATGGCAGAGAATCAGCTCTCATTCACACTTCGTGGAGAAGCAAGCCATTCCTTGTTAAGAACTCCACGAAGTGAGACATTCCTGGTCACGTGTCATGTGTGTGGAAACGGGGTGTGCCTCATGGACACAGCCCGGCTGCCAAGGCCAGAGTGACCGGCCCTCGGGCTCAGCGTCCCTGGGCAGCGCTAAGGGAGCCACGGCCCCTGGTCCAGGTGACCCGGCGCGGCCTTTCTCTGGGTCGCTGGCAGGGATTTCTCCTCCTGTTCTAATCCCTGGTCCCGGAGGCGCAGGACCTGTCTTCGGGGGGCAGGGCTCTGTCTGGGCGGTCACTGCAGGGACGGGCCTTCCAGTGACCAGGTCGCAGCTGTGTGCTGGGATGGGCCAGACTCCGAGTGTCCCTGTGAAGCTTCAAGGTGTCTTCATGCACATGCCACAGGGCCTGGGTCACGTGGGTGGCAAAGGCCATGTATGATATTGTATGTCAAATGTAATTGAAAAAATACATTTAAAGTTAAAAAAAAAAGGCTTATAACTGTGACTACGTATTTACAATTCAGAGTGTCCTCCTGGGCCTGCGAGCCAGTCACCTGACATGCACTCTCAGAGGGCCTTCGGGTGACGACCACGTCAAGCTAACGCGGGGCCGCTGGCCAGGGGGCCGTCAGGAGGGTGCAGGCACACTTCGTGGAGAAGCAAGCCGTTTCCCACCTGACCGCGGAATGAGTGGGCAGTGGCCACGGGGGTCGGTCACGCAAGTTCGGTCGTAGCATCCGCCTACCAAGTGGGTGAAAGGTCACTCAGGAGCCGGTAGGGCGGGGCTCCATCCCCTGTCTCGGTGGGGGCTGGGGCCAGCTCTCCGCCATTTTCACTCTCCGACTCCACTGAGCACCCCCAAGGGTTCAGCCTCTGCCCAGATCAGAAGCCAGCTCGTCTGTCCCACTGCCAATGGCCCGCTCAGCACCTCTCCAGGGCTTCACCCAGCATCTGGCTGCTCCTCCTGGACAACCCCCTCCCCTCCTCCCGTCCCCACCCCCCCCCCTCCACCGGGGCTCAGAACAGGCTCCCGCGACGTGGCCTTGGCGTGCAGGCTGCTCTAACTGCAGGCATGGAGACCCTGCGGGCCCAGAGACACGCTGCCTCTCCCTCTGCGAGTGGGAACCTGCCCCCACATGGTCCGCGTGGATGTGGGGGAGAGGGAGGGAAATGAGGATGCTCCGAGGTGGGGCACAGAGGAGAGCGTGTCGCTCGGGATGAGCGGCCCTAATGTCACTGCACTCCCAGGAGAGACGCTGGGCAGCTGTGCCAGCCCACAGGACATGGCAGCTGAGGCCACGTGTCGGAAGTGGTTGGACACGAGAGTGGTTTCCTCATGTGCATCCTTCAGGGAGAGGATGTGACGTCAGGGACACGTGAGCACGTGGCCACACAGCAGAGTGTGGGTCACCAGGGAAAGGAGATGGCTGTGTCAATGTCCCCCAACGTTACACTCGATTCCGCATGAGGACTAGTTCAGTGTTAAGGCCACACATCACAGCTGCATGAGATGGACTTGCCAGAGTGTCACCTCACCCCCCTAACCACATACACCATCCCCTCACCCCTAACCACATACACCATCCCCTCACCCCTAATCTCATACACCATCACCTCACCCCTAACCACATACACCATCCCCTCACCCCTAATCTCATACACCATCACCTCACCCCTAACCACATATACCATCCCCTCACCCCTAACCACATACACTATCACCTCACCCCCTAACCACATACACTATCACCTCACCCCTAACCACATACACCATCCCCTCACTCCCTAACCACATACACTATCACCTCACCCCCTAACCACATATACCATCCCCTCACCCCTAATCTCATACACCATCACCTCACCCCCTAACCACACACACTATCACCTCACCCCCTAACCATATACACATAGCACAAATATCTCATGTTACTCTAACACGTTATCTCCACAATCGTCCCCTTCTGCTGGCACAGGTCACAACTGCCAGTGGGAGCCTAAGACAATGCCTTTACTCCTCCACCAAAGTAAGAATATCTTCAATGAGCCATGCCCAGGGACATCAATATTTTATACGAATCGCAGAGGAAAGATATCTGTGCAGCTATTTAAAAATCCTTCTGTCTTTGCAGGTAATGCAATAGGAAAGACAGAATTAATTATTAATTAACAACAATTAATTATTGATAGAATCCTACGTGCCAGGGACAGTGCTGTGTGTTTCCCTGGACTTCCGTCTTCTGTAATCCTTGCTGCGCATACGGGGAGGGTCGCGTTGGGGAGAATGTTTTCAGAGGTAACCAGAGAGCCCTGGGCAGCATGGACTATTCCTGTTGTCTGAGTCAGAGATGGGAAGAAATACTGAAGGGAGTTTTTCTTGGGGAGGCGTGGATTTAGAGCTTGGAAAATCACCCACTCAGAGAAGTAGGAAGAGAGAGAAGCAGGAGAGAGAAGGCAGAGAAGAGGGAGAGGGACCCAGGGGGGAAGGTGGGAGAGGGAGAGGGAGAGGAAAAGAGGAGAAAGAGAGAGAGAACCACACACAAACTGGCCATAGGGAAACTCCATGGTCAGAGAGAAAGCACAGTATTTCCCCTCAGGAAAAAGCTCCGAGCTCTGTGGGGTGGCCCAAGAGGGTGCCCTAGATACTGAGCAATCCATACCATTTGTGCTGCCCTTGTGTGACTTCCCACTGTGTACTGGCTGCCTCAGGGGCTAGGGACCAACACAGGCGACAGGACATGCACACGCAGGTGTCCCGAGCTTACAGTGTAACTGGGGAGAGCCCTGAGAGCCGGCTGGGAACTTCACAGTCACCACTGTAGTCATGACAACAACGCTGGAGGCTGGGTGCTCCTGCCATCCTCCAGGACACAGAGGGGACACTGTCCATCCTCCTCAGAGGAAGGCAGCTCAGGTGCCAGCGCTGGGGAGGGGAGGGTAAGATGGCCTTCAGGTCGGTGGCAGCCCAGTCCCCTTCTCCCCGTGGCCCTGTGCAGGCAGGAGTGTGGCCCCTGCTGGGGGCTGGAGGAGGAGGGGCAGGAGAAAGGAGGGAGGGGAGCGAAAAGCACCTCCGTCCCCATCCAAACGTGGGGACACTTCTGAGATAGTCTGTTGGAAAAACAATCTGTCTACATGAAAAGACTCAGATGGAAAATTCTTCCAGAGAGGGAGCAGTGTTTCTTGCTTTTAGTTATTATCAAAGGGCAAGCATAGCATAGGGAAGTCTTTCCTTTTTTAAGACAGTAGCATACCCTGCTTTTAGAGAGTGAGTGGGAAAGCTAGGACAATTCCGTCAGACTCTGAGAATAAAAAATAGGTATGTATCTATATCTACATAAAAGGCTAAGCGACCATCTGACCATCTGACCAGCCAGTACTTATGATGCGCATTGACAACCAGGGGGCAGAGCTCAATGCAGTAGCTGTTCAGCTGCAGTGACTTGGCAATGGCGGTTCTCAGGTGATGCACCCCGGAACCAGAGAGGAGAGAGCCCGATTTCTTGCGGGGCCGTGCAATTCCACTTTCGGCAGTGGGTTATGTTGTTGCTGGGGCACTGTTGGCCCTGAATCTGGATTACTGCACACTTGCATTTGTGTTCCACACCCTGTACGACAGCAACTTTGCAGAGTGCCCTCTCGTACTCTGAGACCCCTTGGGGATGTCGGAGAGCCGGTTTCAGCCCCATCCCCACAGGCCAGGCCGAGGGACCCCATCTGCTAGAGGGACCCTGCTCACTCTGCAGATGCCCTTCGAGCTGCGGCACTGCCCCAGGTGGGGCAGGACGGGAGGAACCACAAGAGGTTGGCTCCAGGGTGTGTCCAGCTCGTCTTGCCCAGTCCCACCCCGCTGGCCACCTTCTAATTAATATCCTTTCAATGTGCACAAATCTGTGCACCGGGTCACTAGTACACAATAAAAAAGGTGAAAACTGCCGTCTGCAACAACATGGATGGACCTTGAGAATACCACGCTAAGTAAAAAAGGTCAGACAGAAAAAGTCAAGAACCATATGATGTCACTCATATGTGGGATAAAAAACTGAAAGCAACAAACGAGCAAATAAGAAAAACAAACAAAAGCTCAGAGACACCGACAACAGCGTGGTGGTTACCAGAGGGAAGAGGGGTAGGAAGTTAACAGGAGAAAGGGGGTCAGATATATGGTGAGGGATGTGACTTTGGGAGGTGGGAGTACAATGCAATATACACATCATGTACCACAGAACTGTACACATGCATTAACCAATGTCACCCCCATACATTTACTAAAAAATAGGTATAATTTGGAACAAAATGTGAATGAGTGGTGGCGGACAAATAAGTGGTGTATTTAGCTTGACACCAGAGGAGCAAGTGCTACAAATCAGTTGTTACAATCCCAAAGCCCACAGGTCATTTCTACTGTTTCAGTGGCCTTGGGTCAGCCTGAGAAATGTCCTAATCACTTCTCTGTGGGAATGCACCGCTGTGGAATAACTTGTGCTTCACGTCAGTAGAGCTCTACTCACTCACTCTTCTACTTGGGGCGCACATACGTCCCACGTCCAGTGAGACAGCCCCAAACGTCTCTGATGGAGGAGATGCAGGAGGAACTTTGGGTACAGTCATTGAAGACCATGAAATATCCCTGGTTTGCAGTGACGGGGCCAGGGAAACGGTCCTTCAGGGAGGGGCCCGCGCACCCACTGCCTCAGCCTCTAAAATCACGCACGCGCTTGGCACTGAGCACGCTCGTCTTACATGCTGCCCATGCCCATTTCCAGCTGTGCTCTGTGCTCAGAGGAGCAGTAGCGGGTGCTGGGTTATAGCTCGGCCGAGGAGGGACTGGGCGTGTCCAATGATGGTTGCAGCCGAGAGGCCTGGATGGGCCGGAGCCCTCTCCTGGCAGGCTTATAGCACAAAGCTCTCTGCACGACCTTGAGGTTTAGCACGTACATGTTAAGGCATCGGTGGCTAGTGAATGGAGTTTGAGATGTGTGTGTTTCCCTCTGTGTCTGTGGTGGGAACTCACACCCGCCTGCTAGTATGCGGATCTCAGCGGGGGCCCTGCGCAGAGTTCTGAGTCTGCGCTGTAAGCTCCTCTGTCCATTCGCCTTGGGAATACCGTGTGCATTGGGGGTGGAGGACTGAGGCGCTTGCCTATTGTCAGGTGTGTGAAGCCTTGCAGGCCACGCCCACAATTCTCATTTACTTCTCACCACAACCTATAAACAGGTGTTATCATCCATCATATAGTCACTAGAATACAGTCCCAGGACTGTTCGAGGCCCTGGAACTACAGTATTTCTCAAAACAGGCAAACCCTGGCCCTGTCAGTCCTACAGACTAGTTGGGGAGAACGATGTGACATCAGCAGTGATAAGGACACAGGGAACTTGCGCTCCTCAGGATAGGGGAACAGAGCCTCTGGAGGGGACAGCATATGGCGGGGCCTGTTTGGCAGAAAGTGGTCGGGGAGGCCATTCTAGTGCAGACCTGAAGAGTGAGAGGCTGCGTGTTTATGTGGCTTCACTCACGTCCTCTGATCCCACATCCTCCATGCAGCCCAGGGACTGAGCAGCCCAGGGCTCAGGGCAAAAGCTGTGCTCCAAGTGAGACCCAGGACGGTTGCGGCCAGTCTGGCTCCAGGTCAATCAACAAGGGAGGATATTTTAAATATGATCTGCGATTGATGTCTGACACACGTACGGAAATATTTATATTTTGAAGGTGTCTCCTAATAAGATATCAAACTGGACACACCTGTGTAACTAAGAGCCAGACAAGAACTAAAACATTCATCACAAGCACCAGACATGTCCTTCAGGCCCTTCCCTATCACGGCCCCTCAACCCTCCTCAAAGCCAATGCCGACCCTGACTTCCAACACCATAGATTCATTTCCCCCTCTTTTGGAAATCATGCAGGATGTGCTATTTTGTGCTTGACTTTTCTCAAACTCCAGTGAAGTTTACTGTAGAGTAGGATCCGAGACCGCATTTGCAGGGCCCCCTGCAAAATGAAAATGCAGGTTCCTCACTCAAAAACAGAGAATTCAAAGATGGACCCAGAAAAACCCCGAACAAAGCACATGTCCTTTAGAGCAGTGGTCGCCAACCTTTCGGACCTCACAGACCACCCGTGGTCTGTGGTTTGCAACCGCTGCTTTAGAGCAGGACCATGTGCAAGTCACAGATCCATCACACACCCATGAGGCGGCCTTGCTCTGTAGAATCCCGAAGGACAAATACACTAAATTTCACCTGTCCACCCTACTTTTAATGAACACATTTGAGCAGCCTCCATTCTTTGACTACCTGAATGGTGCTAAGGTACCATTGTGAATATTCTCCTGCATCTTTTGGTGCAGACATGGAGGTGTTTCCATGGGCCACACTGTTATGAGCGGCATTGCAGCATCGTCGGCACACGTATGCTCAGCTTTAGTGGATACAAGCACTAATTTCTTTTTCCAATATACACCCCCACCCCAAGTTCCAGACTTCTCAAAGAGTTCCTGTTGCTCCCCATCGTCACCCACACTTGAAATTTTCTCCTTTTCAACCCGGGGATGTGTTTAAAATGCAGATTCATACGCTTCACTCCAGACCTAACCAAAGCCATGCCAGTGAAGGTTCTCCTCAGATTCTGCAATTTTCTAGGCTCCCTAAGAGATTCATCACTCAGCCACATTAGAATCAGCCATTCATCAACGGGGTCATGTTGCAACAGACCAAAAACTGTTCTCACTGCATGAGGGTCAAACATGAGTTGAAGGATTGGTCCTATCAAGGCTGGACCATTACTTCCCAAATGGCAGAGGAAGGGACAGCAAGGCCACCCAGAGGAGGCCGGGCCAGGAACATCCTGCACGGCCGTCCAACGTTCCCAGGAGGCCGAGGGTCCGAGCTTCCCGCGCTGACCGTGGGAAGGGGTTTACGATGAGGACCATGGGATCACATTTTCAAAGGGACAAACGGAATACTCTACAAGCACACCTTGACAATGACCATCATAGAGTCGTTTTCCATTTCAATCCTCTAAATTTCATTTTAGATAATCAAAGTAAAATCATACCACTTTACATAATTAAAGTGTATTTTAAAGCTTTTCTCATTTGTTTGAAATCTGTGGGCTGGCCACTTAGCAACAGTGGCCGCTTTCTTCTATGTTCTACATTGTAGGCTCTGCTCGTTAGACGTGGATGAAAATGCACAGAATACAGGGATTCTGTGACAATACATTGTGCTTGGGGAGCAAGCGTGGAGCCTGTGCTACAAGCAGCGTAAACAGTGGTTTGGGATCAAATGAATCCTGTTTGTGCTCTTTCCATGTTTAATTTCAGAAGACACATTTCTGGGGATGTTCTCGCAGATCCCGCTCTCCCTAAAACGCCTATTAACAATGCGAATAGACAATGCATTCCAACACTTTATATGCTCAGAGCAGAACGTAATTCATGGAAGGAAAATCCCTTATGCCACATGGAATATGGATATGGCGCGTGCATTTCTCTGTGTTAGGGGACATGTGCTAAGACATAAAGATTACCGTTCCTGGCCATCTTTCCACAATCATGCTTCAAACACGCACACCCATCCACAGCACAAACGTAAGCTCTCTAACACTAGAGAGATGACTACTCTTCGCAGAGCATCCAACCTGTAATCCACACGTGTTTATCTTCGCTTAGGACGGTAAGTGCTGGCCACTTACACAACCAGGGGCGCGTGTCTCTGGGAATCGAACTGCAACCTCCTGGTTCATAGGTCGACGCTCAACCAACCACTGAGCCACGCTGACTGGGCTCAAGTTTTAACTACAGTGGGAGAGGGCCTACTCATTGGCATCAAGCTGGTTTGAGGTATTTTCCCTCATTTTTGTAATAAAGCAAAATTATATGAAGCTTGGTGAATACGGTTGAATAAAAATGTTACTCTAGGTAGGTATTCATATTTCTTTAAATCTTGCCTTATACTATCTATCTATCTATCCATTTATCCACTCTGTGGGGAGGAAAACACACAATTACAATTTAATATGTAAACAGAAGTTTCCACATCAATGTTTGGTAGACAAGCATAAATGAGTAAAGCACATTTCCTAGCCTGTGATTCAATCACGTGCTTAGAAGCTTAACACGTGAGCCATGACATTGAAGAGCAGTCGCCAACCTCTATCTGGAGGCAGTGCTGAGAGCACTGAGCATAGACAAAGAGGGTGCACTGACTGCATCCTTGTTCTTGAAAACGCAGCCTGTAGAGTGGGCAGCAGAGTGACATCAAACACAACATTGAATTAACTGGCAACTAACATGAATTGATTATTTTGGGAAGCGCTTCCTTCTAGGGTATATTTTCCATGGCCCAACGTCACTACAAGCTCCCTAAAGTATTTTAGAGTTTCATGAACTCAGGTCACACCTCCATGGCAATGACAGAAAACACTCACAGCGCGAGGCGTGTTGGTATGTTTCTAATGTACTCATGCTTGAAGATGCCTCTTGTCAACTCATTTCCCCAGTTCAATATGCCTACTAGCTTCTGTGGTGTGAAAATGGAATCCCAAGACCTCGGACAGTGCGCGGCGGACAGTGCGCGGCGGACACTGCTATGCGCTGGATCGCATTGTGAAGCGGAGCTGCCTTATAAAATGCTACCGTGACATGTTCAGCGAGAGAAAGATATTAAATCCCACTCCTGTGTATTGAATGTAATTCAACTCAACATTTCAAACCTTGGCTTTGCTTTATGTGGCCTGGAAATGCTGGCTGTGCGACTTTGGATGTAGGGCTCCATCGCAATAGTCAGGGTTCAGTAGGATGGCAATTCGCTTTTCACATGGCTTAGTTTTACTATCCTGCTTCCCGTGACTCCTGATTTCACTGCAATAGCAAATCCGATCATCAGAGAATACTCATTACTTAGCCCAAAGCAATGGTTTCAAACTCGGGCAGTTGCTTTGGCCCATCCAAGACCCTCTGGGTGAACCTTGCTGGGGGTGGGTGGGGCAGCTGCATTTAAAGTTTGTTCCTGCTGATTCTGGTGCACAGAGAACACTGGCCCGGGCCCGCCATGACCCATACCTGGGCCAAATCTCCCTACTCTTCCAGCATCCTCACCACACCTCCTACCCTCATGTCGATCCATCTTCAGATCACATCTCCTACCCTCACATCGATCCCATCCTCATCATACCTCCTACCCTCACGTCAATCCATCTTCAGATCACATCTCCTACCCTCACGTCGATCCCGTCTTCAGATTACACCTCCTACCCTCACGCCGATCCCATCCTCATCACACCTCCTATCCTCATGTAGATCCCATCCTCATCACATCTACCCTCACGTCGATCCGTCAGTATCTCACTTGAACGTGTCTTCGACTACATCAGCTCCTCCAGGCCACTGGTCATGCCAGCCCTCCCCTTCCTTTTCCCTCATGTTCTTAGTTCCTCTTACCCAACCTACATTCCACGCTGCCCCGATCCCTGCTGGGTGCCCTCTTTATAGTATTTCCTGTTACATCCCCAGACATGGGTGAGTACAGCTCATAGCTCACCCTGTGCCGTCCAACCTCGCTGCATCTTTCTCAGAACTCCGCGATGATCCTCTCAGAAATGTCAGTGTCCCTCCCTTTCTACATGAAAACAAACTCATGACGATGACACCCAGAGCTGCCCTCCCCTTGTGCCCCTTCCTTCCGAGACCCACTTTGTCATGGGACCTCATGCCTGCTACATGCTCTTTCCCATCATGCCTGCTCCCGCCAGCCCTGGCATCTAGACCACACTCCTTGCAGGAGCTCCACCCGTGGAATCCTTCCCATTTCCAGGGGTGAGTGAAACGAGGCTTTCTCCATGGATCCTTTTCAAATCACTCTGAGGGGGCCATAGTTCTTAGTGATCTCTGTTATGTGCTGATGAACACATCATTGTAGATATAAATTATTACTTACTAGAGGCCTGGTGCATGAATTCATGCATGGGTGGGATCCCTCAGCCTTGCCGGCAATTGGGGCCTATTGGGGCTGGCTGGCCGGGTGAGGGACTGCAGGAGGTTGGCTGGCCGCAGGAGGTTGGCCCGCCACTGGAGGTTGGCTGTGGGAGCGCACTGACCACCAGGGGGCAGCTCCTGCATTGAGCGTCTGCCCCCTGGTGGTCAGTGTGGGTCATAGCTAATTGCCGGTCGTCTGGTCGTAATAGTCACTTAGGCTTTTATATACATAGATAAGTATTAAAGTTGCATGAATATTGGTTAAATGTGGCTTATTATTAACAACTGTTAATGCTGACATTTCTTGTTTCTGTCCCAAAAAAGTCTCATTATGTCCTCATTGCAGCGGCCTTTAAAACGGCGAATTGGAAGCCGCTCCCAAACCTCAGGTGGTGGGAGACGTTACCTCTGAGGCCAGACCTCCCCTGGGCGAGAGCCATGGCATTTTATAGAACACTTATGTGGTGCTATCTTTTCACAATTTTTTCTCCTTATCCAAGGATATGCTTTTGATTAATTTTTTAGCAGGGTAGCGGGGGAGAGTGAGAGAGGTGTCTATGTGAGAGAGAAACATTGATCGGTTGCCTCCTGTACGTGCCACAACTGGGATGAAACTCGCAACCCTGACTGGGAATCAAACCAGTGACTTTTGGTGCACGGGGTGACGCTCCAACCCACTGAGCCACTCTGGCCAGGGCTGGTGCTATTCTTTTTCAAACTTTGTATTGATTTTTCTTACATTTGGTTGCTTTCATGACCTGTGGGGAAATTTTCCAGTAAAACTGTAGCTGAGAAGAATGAAAGGGAAACGGTAATACAAAGCCTCACATCTAACTGCCACAGCAGGAAGACTCAGAACTGAAGTCCAACCCTCGCTGTTAAACACCCTGATCAAAGCTCCCTCGGAGCCCCTGAGCTGGGCGATTCCTCTGCGTTCTTCCCCGGCATCCGCGTGTGCGAGACAGAGCCCATGGTTGGCCAAAGAAAATGAATGGCTCCTGCTGTGCGGCCTCACGGAGTGAGATCTTGCTGGCCTGCCCCGCCTGCACCGAGGGCGCCGACAGTGTGGGCTGTGGCCAGGAGTCCACACCCCAGAGCTGCCAGGCACTACCTGGACACCGGCTCCACCTGAGCACGGAGGGTCCTGAGGCTGCCCAACTGGTCCACCCCCGGGCCCTCCCACCTTAGTGAGCTGGGTGCCTGCTGGTGCCTCAGTGTGTGTTTGTGGAACAGATCATTGAGTGAATGGGTGAGTGAGTGAATGGGTGAATGAATGAATGGGTGAATGAATAAGTAAATGAGTGGGTGAATGAAAGAATGGGTGAATGGGCGAATGAATGGGTGAATGAGTGAATGAATGGGTGAGTGAATGAATGGGTGAATGAATGAATGGTTGAATGAGTGAATGAATGAATGAGTGAGTGAGTGAATGAATGGATGAATAAATGGGTGAATGAATGGGTGAATGGGTGAATGAATGGGTGAATGGGTGAATGAGTGAGTGAATGAATGGTAAATGAAAAGGACACCGTGGGGACAAGGGACAGGCATCCTGAAGAAGCTAGCGATGAAGGGATTATCAGTGCGGGAGGTTGGAAAGGTTGAGGGGACTCAGTCGGTTTAGCTGGTGGGAAGTAAATAACATCCAGGGCTGGCACCCACTGTGTGAGAGTCGGACGCAAGCCCTGGGCAGTCCTGGAGGAGATGCGAGTGGAGGTGAGGCCGGGCAGGGGGAGGGGAGGAAGGGGGGAGAATAACTGCACACGAAGAGGAAAGACGGCGAGGAGGTCTGCGTACAGTACAAGGCACTAGTGTACAGGCAGAAGGGAAAGGCCTTGGGAAGGATTAATGGTCATGATTTCTTTCACGTCCTCCCATCCGAGGTGGCGTCCCTGTCCCCTGTGGGTGGCTGCCGCAGTGGGATGTGATTGTGGTGCCGGGCAAAGCCATCTGGACGGGCAGAACTTGCAGAGTAATACGTGGTGAGTTTCACCAAGCCCCGGTTTCCGGAGGACTAGCTGAGCACAGCTCCACAATGAGGATTTGGGCGTGTTCCCGCCTGGAACAGCTTAGAGAGGACGTGGCTGTGGTTCAATTCCTCACACGCACGTTTCTGCCCGTGGCTCCCCCGTCATTTGCATGTGAAGGCGGTCTGGCCTGGAGATGGGGGTGATGTCTCGGCCGGTCCAGGCTACGGAGCCGTGGCAAACCACGGGAGGACGCCACAGGGAGGATGCCACAGGGAAGGGCAGGGAGCCATGGCAAACCACAGGAAGACGCCATGGGGGGGGGGCAGGGAGCTCCAGGGCTGCAGCCTGTGGAGCCCCTTACGTGAGGTTGGCAGCTGGCGTGCTGCAGCCTCGCCGCCTACAGGGCCCCGTGGACGTCCCCGCCTGCAGCTGAGTCAGTGGGACCCAATGATGGATGCGGACAAGGCCCTGTGAGTCAGCACAGATTTCACACGTTAGACCCAGAACCAGAACGGCATTTGTATAAACGTGTTTCCCACTGTCCGGGAGGGAGGCCAGATGGAGACATCTTGCCGTGCTTTTGTGACTGGAATTAGACACGATACCACACACGTCTGTTTCTATATGAGTCGCTCTAAGGTGTATCCCAATGGTCACCAATCCCTCCCCCGTACCCGCAGCTCATAGCACCTGGAGGGAAGATAAGGTAGCGCTGTGGTCCTACAAAGTGTTTACGAAATGCCCTGACCCTCAGAGCAAGGGAATCCAGCCAGGCGGACAGTGTTTATTTCTCCGGGAGGTGGGGTTAGGGAATATTTATTTCCTTAAGTTTTCCATATTCAAATGGCATACACGACCTTTATAAGCAAAAACTTACTTCTTAATGCCTTACCCTTCTCATCAGTCTAGTCACGATATTGCCCAGTTATATGCAATCAAGTCAGAACCAACCATGTACTCAACATATACTGCCCATTCTCTAACCATGTGCTCTTTTTCCCAGTTACCTACAAATATGCCCCGAAGACCCCCTATTTTCCAAGCCTGGTACCATGTGAATGTTGTGAGCACAGTAGGGAAGAATTACATTAAAAAATACAGACAGCTCTAGCTGGTTTGGCTCAGTGGATAGAGCATCGGCCTGTGGGTTCAATTCTTGGTCAGGGCACATGCCTGGGTTGCCGGCTCGATCCCCAGTAGGGGGCGTGCAGGAGGCAGCTGATCAATGATTCTCTCTCATCATTGATGTTTCTCTCCCTCTCCCTCTCTCTTCCACTCGCTCTAAGGATCAATGAAAACATATTACAAAGAGAGTCTCCAGGCTGCTCCGATCAGCGGCCCGGGGAATAGAGACGTTAGAGGCAATGAACCGGCAGAGCACTGCTCCCAGCAATAAGGGACCTTGAGGGTTTGCGGAGCAGAGGAAGGAGCCATCTATAATAATAAAAGCATAATATGCTAATTAGACTGGGCAGCCGAATGTCCTTCTGGACAAAGCCGTGCGGCTTCGAGGGCCAAGGGCAGACAGCTGTGGTGGCCAGCGCGGCAGCAGCGGTGGGGTGATGGGGGCAGCGCCTTCCCCTAATCGGCCCAGTTGCCTCCCCTGGGCTCCTGGACTGTGAGAGGGGGCAGGCCAGGCTGAGCCCACCTCCCCCCAACAGTGCACGAATTTTCATGCACTGGGCCTCTAGTGAGGCTATAAGAGGTTGGGTGCTTTGGATATTTTATCTTTAGTCAAATCTGGTCTTGTGTTTCTATTTGTTCCCTCCTCCCTGCTACTTTCTTTTCTCCTTTTTCACTTCCTTTATTTCCATTTGTAAATTCTATGAATTTCTTAGTCTGCCTGCCCCCTTCCTTACTCATCTTGGCTGAATTCTCCCCAATCTCACAACCACAGGCCACGTAGTCCTTTGTTTTTCACTTTTTCCATTTCCACCTCAAATTTATGCCAAATACTTTGGATTCCCTTTTTAAAAAAAATCTAACACTTAGAATGCATGTTTTAGATTAATATTTGTGGTAGCAATGAGAGAATATTTGGCAGTTTCAGCATTTGGGGGAAATGAGTAGGTTATGGCGATGGCAGAATTCTTACAGGTCACAAGCCAGGACGACTGTGGCGAGGGCACGGGTCCTTGCCCGGCCGGCTGTGGGAGCGTGGCATGCAGTCCTGGGCGACTACAGAGGAGAAAGCTTACAACATGCAGGTGTGTGCAGACTGAACACGCCAGTGGCCACCAATGAAGCAGGCTCTGCATCCACATCCGGGGAAGCTCATTCTGATCCTGAGAACCGAGCTTCCCCCACACCTCCTGCTGCCGAGGTAACACCCCGAGACTCACGCCCAATTCCTCTCTGGGATCAGCACGCTGGGCACCACGGGGCGGGCAGGGGTTGGCCATTATGTCTCCCTCGGCAGGAAAGGGGATAAATTATAGCCCGGAATGACCTGTCCAATTCCCCTGACAAGCGCTAACTCACTCTGATCTCCCCTCACCGTGACCTCATTGGTGGGGGACATGCATATGGTGAAGGGCAGGAGCGGCGCTGCTGCTGTGTGTCATGGGCAGTGACAAAGAATTCACTTGGGTTCCACAGCACAGCCCCAAGGTGACCCTTCTGGGCGGCAGCCGCGGGGCTGGCCTCACATAATAAAGATGAAAGCAGGGCAGCAGGGCAGCGCGCCCTGAGCTCCGGGCCATCAGCTCCCGTATTTACCGCCGAAGTCACAGCGCCGGACAAAGCGGTGTCATGATTGCCATTTGCCGATGGAAGCCCGGGGACCCTGGGAGGTGTGTGCCTGGGAAGCTGCTGACTAATGGGCGCTGCTCCTGCTTTGCTGGGGTTATTGTTTTAATCAGAATGAACAACGAGGAGCTACTCGTGGAGACGTTGCCGGGGAGCGAGCAGACAGCTCTGAGGCCTGTTTAACGGTGATTTACCAGCAGACACGGCGACGCAGAGCCAGGCGCAGAGCAGTGATGTCCTGGATTCCGTTCGTTAGTATCAGAAGCCCATCAGCTATGAACAGCATTGCCTTTCACACGAACACCTCTCCCGTGCTATGACCGTGGCGCGCTGGCATGTGTCCCATAACATGCTTTAACAGGCGGTAGGCTGACTTCTAAAGAAGGACAGACACCCCAGCTTCTGCACACGCGGCAAGCATCCCAGTGCTGGCATAACTAATACGGTGCCATCAGCAGGCAAAAGAGCCGAACAAACGTTCCCCTAAACAAGATCTGTAAGAGGTTAACAGGCCCATGAGAAAGATGCTAACTATGACGGCGATGAGAGTCGTGTTCACTAAAACTGCAACGAGAGACCACTCCACACCCCCGGGAATGGCGACGCTGACAGGCTGACAATATCAAGTGTTGGTGAGAATGGGGAGAAACGGCCCCCGCTTTGGATGGAGGAATACAGAATGCTGTGGTCGCACGGAAAACGTTTAAGTTACTCACACCCTACACAGGACCCAGCCATCCCTCTCCTGGCACCCAGCTGGGAGAAATGAAAGCAGATGCCCAGCAAGGCGTGCAGACAAGTGATCAGAGGTCCATGGACACTGACCCACACCAGAAACACGCCAACGGCCTCGGTTGAGCGGAGACACACGATGTACCGCATTGGTTCAGTGGTTGCCTGGTGCGGGGCGGAGCGAGGCGCCTCCCCTGCGCATGTGGAACCTTTCAGGGTGCGAGCATTCTGCATCCGGATCGTGATGACGGGTGTGCGCAGGCAGCGATTTCCCATCAAACTGCACACCTGCACCGGGCGACCTGTGTGACCTGTAAGTTACACACCAATAAACCCATCAGAATGCGCCAGGCCGCCCCCTGTTGGTGCCTGCTGCCACTGCACCCTGGCGCCCTCCACCCCTTCCCTGGCCCTCCACACTTCCCCTTGGTGCTTCCCTCTGTGGGGTACATGGAGCTGGTCTGCCGAGTGGCGGGGTGAGGTGGTTCCTGAGCCTCTCTGCGACCCATTTCATAAGCCACGAAGGATCGGACACAGGAGCCGTCTCCGCAGCCGTGTGAGGCTGCAGTGCGCTGTATGAGGTCAAGAGCTCAGAAGAGTGTCCGGGAAAAGGCGAGCGTTCAAACACGCTTCCTCTCCAAGTGCTAATGCTCATCCCAGGATCTACTGCTGCTGCGGCCGCTGCGACCCGCTGCTACCACCGGCGTCTGTCCTGACCTGGGCGACCGCCCCGTCTGGGCCGCACCCCCCGCCCCCGGATCCATCCCTGGCGGGCTCAGCGGCCCTGCCTGCACCTGGCGATCGGGGGTCCTTTCTGAGCGCACCCCACAGGATGTCAGGATGTATGCTCTACCCAGCGGCGTCCTCTAGTCCGCGTGTGAAACCTTCAGTGATGGCTAAATCTGACTTAATACGTAGCCAAGCACCGGGCACGTGATAAGGCTTCACACACCCTTCTGGAACCAGCGAGTGCCTGTCAGTGGTTAAGAATTCAAAACGGACCTCACGGGCTAATTGCCAAGGGAGTTTCCCAACCAGGCCACAGCTGACGGCCAGCACCGGGGAGAGGGTGAGGGGACACACACTCATTCCCGGGCTCAGGACCGCCCGCCACCAGGGAAGGTTACCTGTGTGTGTGGGACACTTCCGGTCACGCAGCACCACGCGGTGACCGGACGTCCCCTCCGGAGGTCGGGGCTGTGTCCGCTCTGCCGGCCACTGGCTCCCAGGGCCTCCAGCTGCACGGGAAGGCTGGCTGCACACTCCCCGATGGGAGCCACGAGGCAGCACATGGTTCCGCCTCCAGTGCTGGAGCCCTCCTGCCCACGCCTCCCATGCAGGCGCCCCTCTTCCAGGCCGCCCTCCGGTCCTCCGCCTCCCGATTGCAGCTAATTGCAGATCAGAGGACTGCGCCATCAGTGACGCTCAGGTCCGAGGCTGCCGTCGTGTGGTCCCACAGCAGGTGAAAGAACAGACTTTAGAATGAAACGTGCGACTTTTTTGAAACGCGCTCTACATCCCACAAACGCCGCAAGATGATATAGCTGCCTTTCCACATAAGACGCTCCGAAAGCTCCGAGGTGCTGCAGAGAATTCAAACAGGATCAAACCGAGTCCTGAAGCAGACGAGCAAAGCCCCCGCCCTCTCCTGCTCCTCCTCGTTGAAGGTAATATTTCATGTTTTGATGTGCAAGGCTTTGATATAGGCGGCCACTTAATCCTAAAACCAGCCTCTCCGAGAATGACAGGTGGGCAGAAAATTAAAGCTCTAGATAGTGTGTGGGAGGAAATAAGGTAATATGCATAAATCACACTGAAAACACACACAGCCACTGCCACTCAGTAACACACACAGCCACAGCCTGCCCCACTTTCCGGAATTCTCACAACCCACTTCGGTCGGTGTTACTCAGTTCAGTCCTAACAGACGAGCAAGCTGAGGCTGCGAGTGGCGTTGAGAAACCTGCTTCAGGGCACACTGTCCCCGGGGGCAGGCCTGGGGTCTGCTGGCTTCCAAGCATCTTACCGCCGCCAGGCCCTCGCAGGGACGGTGGACACTCACGAGACAGTTTCTTCAAAACCTCGGGTGTCTCATGAAAAACAGCCTCTGGCTCCTCAAAAAGTTAACCCCAGAATTACCCCCTGACACACACAGACACACATACAAATACACACACACCACACACATAGTACACACACACACACACACTACACACACCACACACACCAGACACCCACACACCACACACACAAATACACACATACAAATACACACATACCACATAGCACACACACACACACACCACATACTATACACACACACACCACATACCACACATAGTACACACACACACACACTCACACACCACACACATACATACACAATACACACACACACACACACACACAACCCCCAACAGAAGAACAATGACTCAAACACACACCTAGCCATAAATATCCAGAGTGGAGCTATACACAGTCGCCAAAAGGTGGAAATACCCACAGGTCCATCAACAAATGAGTGGAGAGACACTGTGGTCTACCCAGACGAGCAGCACTACTCAGCTCCCAGAGAAGCAAGCACTGCTGTGCAGCCAGCACGGGTGAACCATGGCAGCACTGTACTGTGCTGGGGGACAGCCACCTGCAGACGGACAAAGAGCACGGATTCCTTTACATGAAGCCCACACAGGCACAGCCCAGAGCCAGGAGCATCTCAGCGGGGCCAGGGGCTGGGGGCCAGGGGCGCGTGAGGAGCTCTGGATGGCTTTGGGGTTTAATTTAGGGATGATAAAAAAGTTTTGAGGAGATAGAGGCTGTAGTTGCAAAACACTGAGAATGCACCAAGTGCTACGGGATTGTTCGCTTTAAAAGGGTTCATTTTATATTATGTGAATTTCACCTCAAGACAAGATGGTCTCCGAGCACGTCTCGTGTTGACAAGACAGAGCCATAACTGGGATTCCATTGTCCTAATTGAGTGAACAAGGAAGATATTTCCTTGGTCTCATGCATTTGGTGAGATGGACGATCTCTACCACCAGGCGGGGCCCTCCTGAGCCCACCACCTCCCTGGGGCAAGCGCCCGGCCCCCGCCCACTGCACACCAGAAGACAGGGCTCCAGCCGGCTCGCAGAGGAGTGTGAACCGGGCAGGTCCCCGTCTCTGTGCGGGGCTCTCTATGGACCACAGGTGAGATGGGCACATTCCCTTCTCACCTCCTAAGCACTGTAAGTTACCTTTCCCCGTGCGCATAAGAAGGAGACTGTGAAATACCCTCCAGAAAGTGTCTGTAAAGCAATGCGTGAGAGCGAAGCTTGGTGGACAGACAAAAACAAGAAAAGACTGTGCAGATGGTGACTGAGAAAGTGGCTGGAGTCATGTAAGGAATCGAAGGTCCAGCTATCGAATCGAGCAATCGAGTTACACACCACAGTGCGCCGTAGCACACGGTCTGTTTCCTGTGGCGGAGCCCCTCGAGGTGACACTAAAGCTCCTGCATGCCAGAAACCAGTTCCAGCATGTCATAACTGCAAGAGTTTCATTGAAAGGTTGATGGAACTTGGGGACTCAACAAGGGCTGAGTCACATATGTTATCACCTGTTGGGAATAGCTGAAGGCATTTCCCCAAACCTGAAAAGGATGATTGTTTACTGCCAGACAGCTAAGGGCATCTTAATCTACATGTTATTGCCTCCTGTTGGCCAAACACCTGAACAGCTGAAGGTAATTCCCCATTCTTACAATGGATTCTGTAGATGAAACTCTGCCCTTTGAAGTGTATATCTCCACCTTGCCTTAGGACAAATTGTGTTAATAAAAAGCAAGGGGTCCTGAGACAAGGAGAACTCGGTTTCTTCAGCCAAGCTCCTCTGCCCCCCATATGCCTTTCAAAATTATGTTTCGTCTCTGGACTCTTATTTAATCTATGCACAGCCCTTTCTCCAGATTCCTGAACCCTTCTAGATGCCGGATCAAGACCCACCGGCATTACCTGCAGAGCGGACTTTCTGCACAATCGTGACTGACCCCATGGCGGGGGCCAGCAGAACGATGACCCCAGTTATGTCTACGTTCTCATCCCAGGCACCTGCGAATATGTTAAAAAGATGTTTCTCTACTGAACACTCTCTCAGATTTCCCAAACAGGCCTAGGCAACCCGCCGGCTCACCCGTTCACCTGATAAACACAGAGGCGCCAGGATAGCGAGGGCCCTGTCACGTGCTCTCACTGAAGACCGGCATGGGAAGGGTGGTCAGGTCCCGGGCAAACAGCCTCCCTTGTCTGGTTACGGATGACACGTTTTGCCTCAGAACCGCCCCTCACTGCTGGCATCAGCTGAGATGCCCTCACATTCTTTTAAACACCTTCTTAAAGCAAAAAAGCACTTTAGTTTTAAGATATTCTAGGTTTATTCACCTTAAGAGTGAACGTGAAGATTTTCCATTCAGCCACTCTATCAGCCTGTTACGGCATACTACAGCCCTCCTGCCAATATCTTTTGCCTTCAGGAAGGGGGCAGGAGGCAAAAGCTGAGTTGGTCAAATGAGAAAGAAAACTGAACAAACCACAAAAACTCTATGTGATGTCATCCATCACACGCTGTTGACAAACTTAGTACCGAGCACTGTCTTCGTCGAAGAGGAAAATGACAAGATCGGCCATTTATTTTTATCTAGTTCACTTGTTACAAATACACAAAGGAACAAGAATCTTTTAGATATGAAAAGTAATACATGGATAATGTATTTTGGAGAAGATGCCCATTTCATGCTATTTTATGATATAACCAGGCTGTTTTTGAAGAGTTGCTGGGTACGTGGACGAGGAAAGCATGCTGGGAAATGAAGTACAGGACTGCTCTGCGTCCCACTGTCTCCCACCGCGTTCGGTGACGCATGTTCTGTACTGTGATGTCATTTCAAGGCTGTGTCCCTAGAACTCTGCACCTGAAGGCTTGAGGGATCCGAGGACTTGACGAAGGGTCAGCAGGGATTAGCAGGGTCATCGGCAAGGCTCCTGACCCCCGGGCCTCCTCCATGCCCAACCCCTCAAGACCTGGCACCCCTAACGCCGAACAGCTGGGGGAGGCGGTTCCCTTGTTTCTCCACGTTGGGGCCATGGCAGATGCACCTGCCGCTGTTCTCTCTGCTCCTGACGCCCCTGCTCGAATGCCCGCACCCCGGACGGCCTGCTTCCTGGCTTGCGAGCCGCTCGAGGGCAGAGACTCAATGTCTCTCCTCCTTGGGGCGGAGCACAGGAGGCTGGCTGGTAAGAAAGGCACCACTGATTCTAACACAAAAGGAGAAGGATGTCCAAGGTGGTCGCTTTCTGAGCATGCTCCTCATAAAACAAAGAACAGTGTCACGGTTTTGTCCCGGCTGAGAAACTTACGTCAGAAGAAAATGACCCTTTTCTTAGGCAGACCCAGGACCTGACGGGTTAACTTCCGCTGCCTCACCGTGACCTACTTCCTGCGATAAAGAACACGGGGTGCTGGCTGTATTTACAGACTTCAAAGGAAACGATTTGCATTTTTATCTGAAGGCAAGGAAAGTAACATGGCTTGTACGGGGATTATTTTGACCTCTTATCCTCGAGTTATATATGAAGAGGATTAAATATGTCTGTGTTGTCAGTGTAACCCACTCAGAGTCTAGAATCCTAACAGTGGGGCAAATCAAGGTGGACGTGAGAGCCCGGTGCCTGTAAATGACCTTCTCAGGAAACCCGGCGGGGGGGAGGGCCTCAGGTCCGGGGGGCCCAGTGCAAACGTGCTTCCAAAACAAGAACCAGGAGCACGGGCCTCCCGCCACTTGTGCACAGAGAAGAGGCTTGTTGCTTTGCGAGGAGAGAAGACAGGCCCTTGGCCATCAAAGCCCAGCAGCCCAGCCCGGTCGGGGCGGTCACATTGCTGAGAAGCCTGGCCGCCCAGGTGCCCAGGAAACACGGGCTCAAAGGCAGCGCAGACTCCCGTCGACCGGAACCTTCTCCTGCTCTCGGAACCAGGCCCAGCGAGGCCCCCTGGGCAGTAGGGTCCCTGGACGCAGAGGGATGAGAGTCAAGGCTCATGACGAGGTCAAGCACCAGAGAGAGCTCACCTCCCCCTGCCACTGCCAGGGCTGCACAGACGGAGTGAGAGCCGCGACGGGCTCCGGCGCCTTCGCCACGAACGCACCACGTGCTCTCGGTGGGAGTGGGCATGGGTGGTAACGAAGGGAACGGCCCCTCCCTCTGGCAGGGCCTGCGGGGGAGTAGAACGCCATAGACCCCCGCAGCGAGGGCGGCGGAAACGAGGAGCAGCCACTGCCTAGAGAGCAGCTGTTCTCCTTCCCCAGAAGGATCAGAGGCCCGCAGGCCACGGGGAAATGTCTAACGCCTGGCTCTCGGGCGGGGCTGATCTGTGCAAATCCTCCTCCGCGGTCGGCTGTAGGCCACGAACGGGAGCCGGGGAGACCCTCAGTGGCCCACCCTCCACAGCCATTCCACCATCTCCACGTTGCTGATGAAAAAGTACCTTGAGAACATAGATGATGGCACAAATGTAGTAAGAGAATCATCAAGTGATTAGTCTAGGTTATTATATATTTAAAATATAATTCACTAAAAGTATAAAATACTTTGAATAACAATTAAGCACCCCGGGGTGGGCCTCAGCGGGTGCAGATGATCCTGAGCTAAAGGCAACCGACACTGCGGCTCAAGAGGCATTTCCGCTCCCTCTCTCAGCTCTCCGGAGAACTCACTGAGGAGCCCGGCCCACGGCAATGCCTTTTTACGTATGTACAGGGCAGGGCACGCTGGCAGCCACTGCACATGTTCTCTCCTGCAATGACCTTCCGGTGCATTACCTCACCCAACTCAGAGTGTCTCCCATGCCTCAGTTTCCCTTTCTGTCTCTGAACCTCCCGTGTCTGTGGGGTGGCCGGACATACGTATGTGGTTAAATTTGGTCATTTTCTCTTGCTGATCTGTCTCCTGTCTATGTGATAATTAGACAAGCGAAATGACATTGAGGGTAGAGGGACAGTTCTTCCCCCCCACACCATCTTCATCATCATTAACGGCGTCAGCAACGCGGGATTCAGGAAGACCTGTGAGAGTTCTCCCGCTGTCCTCATCGGTGCGGCCCAGTCCAAAGTGCTCAACAGCCTGGCTCAGTGGTTGAGCGTCGACCTATGAACCAGGAGGTCATGGTTCAATTCCCAGTCAGGGCACATGTCCAGGTTGTGGGCTCAATCCCTAGCAGGGGGCATGCAGGAGGCAGCCGATCCATGATTCTCTCTCATCACTGATGTTTCTCTCTCTCCCTCTCCCTTCCTCTCTGAAATCAATAAAAAAACATATAAATTTAAAAACACACATAAAACAATAACAAAACTACAATAAAACAAAGTGCTCAACAGGAACTCGAATCCTACTCGCTCCAGTTCCTGATCTCACCGAAGGCGCTGGCTCCGCGCTTTCCCGGTTCTGCCTGGGGAGTTCTGCACTTCATTGCCACGGGGTTCCCTTCAGCTGGTCCGTGATGGCGATTCTGCCTTGAACATGACTTTCACGGGAGCTGGTGGAACATGTCTCTTCTGCAGGAGCCATTACCCAGGTTCAGGGATGTCAGAACCTCAAGTAATAACAACTTTGATGGTTTGTAATATTTCTTTTAATCTACATTCTAATTATTCAATAGCTTGAACTTCATTTCTCATTCATCAGGAAATTATGATACAGCCCGGATGGCTCTCCAAGAGAATTATTGTCTCGGTTTAAGCCAAGTAGAACCTATAAAAACGCTGCCTCGTTCTAATTAAAGGTCTATGAGAACGTTCTCTGGGAATTAGTACGATCGTCTTCCCATTGGCTTTCTCCCCTCCATCCTCCCGCCCCTCTCCGGTGTGCACCGGCAGAGTCCTCTTCGTAAAGCCTAGCGGAGGAAGGTCACGCTCTCTGCTCCCTGACCTTGCACAGCTCCCATCACACAGGAGACAAGCTCCTCACATTGCACTCACATCCGGCCACACTCCACATTAACCTACCGTTCCTTTCATCCTCGACTTCTCTCTCACGTACACCAAACTCAGCTAGAGATGATGTGCCGATACATAAATACCTCGTTTCCATATCTTCACTCGTTCACGGCCACCATTTACAAGGCCCTCTCCTCCTCCACCACGAAAGTCCTGCCTGATCTTCAAGCTTCCGTTCAAACTGCACCAACACCCACCTTGAGGCAGAGTTGATAGTCCCTCTTTTGTAGAACCAAATCAATGTCTGTGCTCATGTACTTGTCACATTGTAGATTTAGGTTCCCCAAGTGAATGAGCTTTCCTTTACCATTAAGAAAATATATATTTTTATTGGTTTCAGAGCGGAAGGGAGGGAGAGATAGGAACATCAATGATGAGAGAGAATCATTGATCGGCTGCCTCCTGCACGCCCCCTCCTGGGGATCGAGCCCACAACCCAGGAATCAAACAGTGACCTCCTGGTTCATAGGTTGATGCTCAACCACTGGGCCACGGTGGTCAGGCTCCTTACCCTTTTTAAAATCGACCACCATCTTGTCAAGTTCCTAGAAATATTTTTAAGTTTCTATACATTATTCCTCCCATCAATTCCTTAGGGTGAGGAGGGAGTTCTTAAGGTAAAGACCTTGGTTCAATTATTATTTTCATTCCTTACAGTACTTAGAATTTACTTAGTAAGTTCTCAACAAATATTTGTTAACAAAATGAGTAAAATGTGTCACTTTTCCCCTTAAAACGCAAGTAGCCAGTCTGTCTACCTCAGAGATGTCAGAATATCCTCAGTATTTCAGCAAGAGGCACATTTAGCATCGAGAACACAGCTTTGCAGCCTAAATCAGCTGGGACTGCAGAGCTTTGTGTTTGGGATGCTTCTGAGGTGCTCAGGTTTACATTCATTTACCTGGAGGGGCTCCTGAGCCAATGACAGCTGGTTCAGAATCTTTAGGAGAAGTTTAGATGAACATAACGGAGTTTACATACAGATGAAGATTTGTGTGTGTTATACACACACGTATCTACAGAGGACACAATAAAATACTGAAGAGAGACCGACACCTGCCGCGGCCTCTATGACGGGGAATGCATGCGCCGCGGAGCACGCAGATGCAGCGTCCGTTCAAGGCCATCCCTGGCGTGAGCGCCCCGCCCCGCTGGGAGCAGTGAAACACGCCCGTCTCTTCAGAACTCCGTTATTTTTATGGCGGAGAAAATCTCTTCCAAGAAATCAGTTCTGCAGAAGTCCTGGGAGGGCTTGTAAAGACACACGTGTACTGTTATTAATTCAACCGTTACTCGGAGAAGGAGAACAGGCACGCAATCGCGACGTCTACACCGAGCAAAGCTGAAGGCGTTCCCGTACAACGGGCCACGCGGAGCCACGGTAAGAATGAGGTCTGTCTCCGGTCCCCGCCTACGGGGCTCCCCGTGATATCCTGCGAAACATAAGAAACACGCTGGGAAAGAGGAAAGCAGCACAATTTGTTCAACACGACCTGTGATCTCCTTCTCCCAAGAGGAATATCGCTGCAGGTGTCACCGAGATTTATGAACACACCTGTGTGTACCGCACAGATCTGAGTGTGTGTCTGTGTGTGCAGGCGCGCATGGTTTGTATATGTGTGTGTACATGTGGTTATGCTTATGCTTGTATGTGAAATATATATGTGCAAATGGCATGTATAAATGTACATGTTTACAGACATGTTATATGACCATGGACAAAGGACATAGGAAGACCCAGGCCATGGTTAAAATAATCACCGCTTGCTCTGGGCTCTCATGGGTGGAGCGTGAACATTTCCTTCTGTCCCTGAGAAATCTAAAACAGAAAAAGCCGTAGGAGTTTGGAACTGAGGTCTTTGTTTGGGGGTCTGTCCTGACTGAGTCAGCCTGCAAGGCCCCGAGGCTTTTTCCCGAGAACGCGTTCTTCTGCTTGATCTGCAGCGGCTCATGAACAGGCGGCGTGCGAGCATTCGAGGGCCTGGGCCCCGTGACCGCAGTGACCGCAGTGACCGCAGTGGGCACAGTGGGCGCATTGGCGTCCCCAGCCCACGTGTACCTGCCTGGCCGCAGAGTCCCACGCCCACGAGCACTGCAGTCCCACTGTCCGCCTCATCTCCTCACACCCGTCACCAGACAGTGACAGGCCGGCGCACCGCACAGAAACCACAAATGGACCCGACCGCGTACTGATCGCTTCTAGAATTGCGTAGCCAAGAGGGAAAACCAGTGGTTCTGGAACCGGACAAACAGTGGGTCCGGCTGCCTGTCCCACTCGAGCCAATGGAGCGGAGACAGGGTTGAATCCTACCTGAGCGTTTCTTCCAGTCCTGTCGGCAGCACGGGAGAGCCGCGGGTCAGCCACAGGAATCTGCTCTGCACCCCCCCCCCCCCCCACCCCGTAAGCCAGCTGCTTAGACAGCTACAAGGACAAAGGAGAGTAGGCAAAGGGCAGTGTCAGACAGGCGGAAGGCTAGGGGTCTTCAAAGGGCTGAGTGAAGTGCCAGGGCTGGGGTCACAGGGGAGATAGCCAAAGGCAGTGCTGGGTGGGCAGTTCACAGGTGAGCAGGTTGGAGTCTGCAAAGGCCTGCGGGATGCAAAGGGGCTGGCGACTCTGGTTTCTGCAGGAAGCCTGTGTTAATCTTTCCGTGGTAACCGGCAGCTCCAATGGGGAGGAGGCTGTGTCTGCAGGTCAGCTCCAGCCAGGGAAGAAGTGCCTCCTTCACTCAGAAAACTATCATGGCTCACAGCAGGATTATTTCTTACACTTCCAGCTGGTTCCCCACATCCTACCTACCCCCTTCATTTACAATGCAAATGTGATAGGGGCGCTGAAAGATGGAGACACGCCCCCTGGGGGACAGTGACAGGGACATTCCCATGGCAACAGAAAATGTGGTGGATTCAAATACCATACTGAGAAGGCTAACCCCTGTTTTGTACAACTACTGTTTGAAATTCTCTGCTGTTTAGATAGTCCCTTATTCTGTAGAGTCAACTCTACTATTTTTAGACAGCCCCTTATTCAGCAAGAATAACTTTGCTTTCTAGCCTGCTTGAATAATGAGGAAGATAAAGTTAGCTGTCTGACCTTGTAGGCCAGAGACTAGATACGCCCGTGCTCTCACGCCCTGCCAGGTGTATTTTTTAATTGGATAGAACTGTGTTGTTTTCCAGGCCACAAGCTTCCAGCGAGATAACCACGAAGCACACATAGGGCTGGCTCTTTAATAAAAAGGAAACTTCTGCTTCTTGCTCTGCTCAGAATTTGAATTCATTTTTTTCTGGGCCCACTGGTGTATATTAAAGTGTAACTCCAAACTCTTTAAGTGTTTTTTTTTTTTTTTTTTCTTTTGGGTCTTCTGCAACAACATGAAGAGGGTCAGCAGCGTCTCACAGTGTGAGAGCTGTACCCACAGAACCAGGAGGGAAGGGCAGCAGGCTGTGTCTCGGGGTGTGTGTGGGGGGTGTGGGAGGGACAGCTGGCTAAGATGCTCAAACTAGACCAGAAGGGCTGTGAGCTCCAGGGGCTGAGGAGACTGCCCATTTGGCACAAAGGCATATTTTTAGGAGGAAAGGGAAACCATTCAGAAATTAGAATATTAAGAAAAGATTGCAGATTTTTGTAAAAAAAATCAGGGAATAGGGTTTCAAGTCGCTACTGAAGTTGCCGAGAGCAGAACTTAGCTTGGGGGAAATGAAGACTTCGCTTTTTTTCCTGATAATTAAAAGATGGAATCTTCTGGCAAGAGAGGATGGGACCTCCAAGTCTTCTTGATTAGGTGCTAAAAATAGATGTTCCTGCCGTCCTGCCTCCTGGCAGCAGCATCAGTGGAGGTGCTTTTCATCTCTGCAACGTGCTAATTGTTTCTAATGGCCTGTAAACAGAGTCCCCACACTATTAACCTTCTCTCTTTAGCCAGCCAGTCAGCAAATTAGTCTTTGAAAGAAAAGTTCCCTGCAGGTTGCCCCAGGAGGTGTCCAAAAGTAGAGACACTGTCACTTAATTTGGAAGGGACTCAAGGTCAAACCAGCCTTAAGCTGGTGAGTGAAATGGATCAGCCAAAAAGCTTAACAGAAGTGAAAGAAGGACTCCCTCCTCTCTGGTTCCAGTTCAGATTGCCGGTGTCCCTTTCTATGGGCAGAGACTTAAATGGTAGCACCACTCCAGCAGCTCACAGACACATAAACCAGCAATTTTAGGATTTTTTTTTAAAGCAAAACAATGTCCCCCAGTTGATAAAAACATTTGACGTTTGATCCTTGCCAGTTAAAATCAATGCCACATTGAAATGGAGTTCAAGTTAGTCTTAGAAAGGGGATGGCCCCCAGACATGGGGGCAGGGGGCTCGAGTTGTGCCCCTCTGTTCTGCTTATCTGCTCTAGATATAAAAAATATCACTTAAATTGTTCTGAGGAAGAAAATCGCATAATAGCCAAACCATGTTAGGGAAGAGATGGCCATTGGAGAGGGACTTTTCAACCAGGATAAAAATTTCATTTAAAGGTACAGTAACTGAACTGTGTGTCCAGCCCAGAGTGAGTAATGGAAGAGGGGCTTCCGAAGTCGTCCAGGAGAGAGACAGATGCCTCTGTGATCCAGGCTGTGAACCGTCACATTTCAAATCAGTGAGATGTCTTGATAGATGGTGTTAGAATAATTAATCTCTCTATATAAAAGCCTAAGCAACCGTTCGACTGTTCAACCGGTAGCTATGACATGCACTGACCACCAGAGGGCAGACAATGCACAGGCATGGAAACATGGAACAGACTGATGAATCTCAAGGGAAGGGGAAAAGGGGGAGGGGGGGAAGGGATTAACCAGTGATCTTATATGCATACTAGAGGCCGGGTGCATGGATTAGTGCACCGGTGGGGTCCCTTGGCCTGGCCTGTGGGGATCGGGCCGAAACCATCAGTCTGACATCCCCTGAGGGGTCCTGGATTGCGAGAGGGTGCAGGCCAGGTGGAGGGACCCCACTGGTCCACGAATTCGTGCACCGGGCCTCTAGTACAGTAATAATAATAAAAGTGGGGTCCTTTAGCTTCCTCAACACAGGTACTAGGAAGGTCAAGGAATCAAATGTTTAAAAAAATGGAATTGTACAACCACCAGAATACAGCACAGGTAAATCAAATTAATAGCTCAGGGTTGGCAAAGAAGTCCCTGAGAGGGAAGGATAATTGAAATCAGGGATAATTGAGTGCATAAGACAGTGATGGCGAACCTATGACACGCGTGTCAGCACTGACACACGTAGCCATTTCTGATGACACGCGGCCGCATGCCGAGGATGAAACATTTGCTGCTCCTAAGGATGAAACATTTGCGAAATAATGTTTTTTCCTCAAAGTGACACACTACCCGAGTTATGCTCAGTTTTTTGGCGAAGTTTGACACACCAAGCTCAAAAGGTTGCCCATCACTGGCATAAGAATTTAGGACTTGGATAGGAAAACACTCAAAACAGAGTCAAAGAGAAATAATAAGGGGGGAATATTTACATTTATTATACACACAGAAAAGTGCTAGCATTCTTGACATATAAAGAAATCTTCCACATTTATTTGAAAAAAAACAAAACAAAGCACAAAATGGCACCTAGAAAACTGGGAGGGAAAAGGCCAAGACGATGAATTCACCAATGAACCAACACAGACTGCCAGCTCCCCAGAAAGCAAGCTTGCAGCCAGGGCAGCGCCCTGTGCCACATGGTCCCACCAGCAGCTGCCACATCTGGGCTCACCTGCTGAGCTCAGCCTGGCAGCTCCGCCCAGGAAAGCGCCACAGGGTCCCGGGTCGGAGCGGGCACAGGCCGCGGGGGAGCAGGCCTGGGGGAAGCTTCTCGCTGTGAAGCCCACACGGCGGGTCATTCTGAGAACACGTCCCACACCAGAACGTAAAACTAAATTACGAAGTTTGTTTTCTAAATGTTTTAAAATACATATTTTGGTGATTTAAGTATGTTTTATGTTGTTTTTCTATTTTAAGTGACCCTTTATGTCAAACTTAACAATAAAAATTTACAATAGTTTCTACATCAAATCAATATCACGATATCATGGTATTTATAAAATATGAATGAATAAAACTTTGTTTTTCTTTTACAGCTATTCACATCATGACATGAACCTTGAATTGGACTAATTTTGCTTTAAAAAATGTGTATTATTCCTCTGAATGAAATGCCCTGGTAATTATAGCAATTACCAGAGTAAGTTAAAGAGATTCTATTTGTTGATTCTCGTCCAGAAATACTTAGTGTTCCATCTATTCCCTGACATTGTCCTCCATCCCTTTCCTCTGATTCTCAGGTTCTTCCGGCCCCTGGCCTACAGCGTCCAGGAGAGATGGAGAGGCACCCCCTGGGTCCCCTCTCAACGTGCTGCCCCCCCCAACCCCCCCCAAACCCCACCCCCCCCCATTGCCAGGCATGTGGTCTGCAGGCGCCTCTAGCTGTCAGATCCTCGGACCTGAACCAGCCCGTCCCTGGGCAGTGTCGCTGGAGACTCAGCCAGGTGCCACGTAGCATCTAGGTTTGGTCTCCGGGGACGCAGGCATTTTCACTGCCAAGGCCCCACGCAGCCGGCCAGGGCCTAGCTAGGCCTGTGTCTCCTTTATCGTTCCTGCCAGTCTAGCCTCTTCCCCTTGCCCTTCACAGGCCTCGGTCCCTAATAGGTAAAACAGTCTCACGTCCCAACATCCCCCACAGCGGTTGGATTGGAAGCTCCAACCCTTTCATCCCATGGTGGCTCCCTGGAGACCAGCCCGGGTCCCAGGAGGGTCCCAAGGCACCTCCTAACAACCGGACACCTTTGCTGCTCTTACATCAGAGAATTCTGAGGGTCTGAGGTGCTCTGGCAGCGGCAAAAGTCAAATAGGCTTTGCTATTATAAACCACAGTATTGCTGAACACCATCTCCACCTCCCAGGAAAGGTAAGGATTTAACACAGACGTGGCGTTGGTGTTACTCGACTCTTCCATCCGCCAGAGGGGCTTCTAAATATCCCTGACCAGATTCGCCCACCTGCTGGAGCTGCGCCGCCAGCAGGCACCAAGCCTGAGCTATTTCGAGAACGCTGAGCTCTGAGCTCCGAAACCCGACTTCAGCCGCAGCTCAGAAGGCGCATTTGCATATTACTCAGTGAAGTGTGGTTTCCCATTTAGATCAAGTGACTGTTCTAAATTAATTTACTCGGTTTGGATTCCAAGTTTTCTTTGCATGCACAAGCTAGGTGATAGCTGTTGGAATTGGCCTGCTTAGCAGAACTTCATGAAAAGTTAAACTGAATCGTAGTCTGTCGGCGTCACACTATACTAAAAATAGAAAGTCCATTCCAATAACTGTTCAGTTTTTCTTTCCATGTAATTCATTGACTCAGAATGAAACTTCTGGAAGTGTATTTTCTTGATCGTGAATGACCTGACATTGTGGGTTCTACTGACAATTTGGTTTAAAGCTCCACACTGAATGTATTGTTTTTAAAGTGACAACGTGAGTATGTATTTGGGTGGAAAGAGCATCAAGGTTAAAAACAACATCCTCACTGAAGTCAGGAGTTTGTGGAACCTGCTTGGAAGTAATTGTGGTGTGTGTGCAACTTGTCACTGCGTTCAACAAGCTGTGACAGCCAGCCTACCAATCAAAGCAGAAGCCGTAGTTGTCAAAATTCACAAACATGTCTGCAGAGCTGCCGTGACAAATCTGATGGCGGGTAAGAAAGCCTCTGGGGGCCAGCTGCACTGCCTGCCTTGGCGCCTCATCAATCGCACTTCCGAGAAGGCCCAGCCCTAAAAACACCGCTGTGTGAACGCCCCGCTCCCGCCCCGAGCGGGCTGGACTGCTGCACCAAGCAAAGAAGGAGTCGTCGCAACGTGTACGTCTGTCTGCAGAGTTGTGGCGGCGAATCCGATGCTGGAGGAGAGAGCCTGCTGAAGGTGAAGCAGGCGCCACAGCCAGACCTGCCATGTTGGCGTCGGGACTATTCGGAGCTGCAGCCCACTGGGAAGAAGCAGACATAGGAAACGCTCTCTCTCCCTAAAGGTATTGCCTGAATGCAGGACATGCCTTTGTAACGGTCCCCTACCCCTCTCTGCCAGGAAGGACAGAAGTTAATCACTGGAGACACCTCTAGACCACTATCAGCCATGGGAACACCAGAGGCAGATGGCTACATTACATACTTGCCTAACTGGCCCTCATCTTCCATTAGAAACCCCATATGTTTACCTTCCCACGATTCGCTGCCCTAGAAGTTCAAAGTTCTTTCCTTTGTTCTGTCGCTTCTCCACAAAGGGACTGTTCTTTGATTAAGAAGATATACAGGATGGGTATAAAGTAGGTTTACAGTTGTTTTTATGGAAAATCACACAATAACTGATAAATAGTAATACAAGAATAAACTCTGTGTTTTGTGTACTTACAACTGTAAACCTACTTTTGCACACCCCTGTATAAGCCCAAGTTCTAACCAACTCTTTGAGTTACCCATCTCTGGGTTCTCCCACGTGTATGTGGGCTGCTCTGGTTATAAATTTCTGCTTATTTTGTTTTTGTTCATCTGTCTTTTGTCGGGATTTCAGCTGGAGAACCGAGGAGAGTATAGGAAACAAATTTTTTTCTCCCCTACACTACAATTGTATTAATTATTTTACAAGAATCTTCTAAATTTGCTCAAAATCAGTTAGCAATGTTTTAGCAAATTCTTCAATTAATGGAATCCCCCAGCTTCTGAAGCTTTAAGTAAGTATAAATCACCAGAAAAGGTCATGAAGAAGAAACTGGGTTAATCCCTAAAAAGTGAAGGCGGATCTGACTCCATTCAATGGTGAGAAATCAAATGACAAATAAGTTTCATTCTGAAATCCATAATTTAACTTTTGGAATATTTCAATTCATAGAAAGAATCTTTCAATGCAAGTTCTATTTTTAATTAGACAAATTTATATTCATACCACAAGATGGAGAAAACTTCTGATTTTGTTGCCTCGAAATGGTGGAAGTTCCAAAATATGTATACATAAAAAATAACTTATTTGACGAGGGATTTCTGTGTTGTAAAAATGTTTGTCAAAGGAAGTTTCTCTGAGGGAAGCAAAAATCAGTGCTTGGGATAATATTCTGTCAGAAATAGTCATTCATTTAACTTACAAAGCAGTCAAAGGTGAGAACACTCTATCAAAACCGCTAATTTCTGCCAGTAGAGGGAGATTTCTCAGTTACAGTATCATGATCTATAGAGAAATGGTGAATGCTTTAGTTATATGGCAACTTTCAAGACGCTCACAGGCAACTGCATTTTTTTTAACATAAAGAAAGAAAATAGGAAAATACATTTTCAGCAAAATGGCTGAGGGGAAGAAACCAGATGTGAAGACTAGCAATGACAGCACCACGTGTCAGAGTTTGGCTTTGGGGTCAAGGGTCAGGGTCCGGCCTTTGCTGAGTAACGTGCGAGGAGGAGGTGTGCCCACAGAACAGTGGTATGCGCACCGCTGGCCGGGTGTACAGAAGAGCGGGTGGGCCAACTGGCGCGCGCCCTGCTTCACTCACTGCACAGAGGCTCTCCTGTCTACTTTCCACGCGGTCTCGCCCAACAACAGAGTCCCTGGAAGTGAGTTTGGTTTCCTGCTGCAGAGCAACGGCACACTGAGGGGGCACCGGGAGGGGCTGCCAGGGTCCTCTGGCCCTACCCAGCCCTTTCCCACCACACGCTCGACTGCTGGGGGCACAGCTGGCATCTGCCCCCCCTATGTCCCATAAGCAGCGCTCTTCACAGCCCGAAGCACCTGCGACACCTCCTGAGCCACATCAGCTCAACATACACATGCTGAGTGAGCAGGTGGTTGGCTTTTGTGTTGTTGTTATAATCCTCACCTGAGGATATTTTCCCACTGATTTTTAGAGAAAGTAGATGGGGGTGGGGGGGAGAGAAAGAGAGCGCGAGAGAGCGAGAGAGAGAGAGAGAGAGAGAGAGAGAGAGAGAGAGAAACATCAATGGGAGAGGGACACAACAATTGGTTGCCTCCTGCATGCACCCTGGGGCACGGGATTGAGCCTGCAACCCAAGTATGTGCCCTTGACAGAGAATCAACCCCGAGGCCCTGCTGTGTGTGGGCTGATGTTCTAACCACTGAGCACATTGCCCCAGGGAAGATTGGTTGACTTTTTATTTTTATTTATTTATTTTTTAAAATATATTTTATTGATTTTTTTACGGAGAGGAAGGGAGAGGGATAGAGAGTTAGAAACATCGATGGAGAGAGAAACATCGATCAGCTGCCTCCTGCACACCCCCTACTGGGGATGTGCCCACAACCAAGGTACATGCCCTTGACTGGAATTGAACGTGGGACCCTTGAGTCTGCAGGCCGACACTCTATCAACTGAGCCAAACCAGTTAGGGCAGGTTGACTTTTTAAGGTATCTCTGATGACAGAGGTGCTAAAGACCACAGACACTGCGCAAACTGGCCACTCTGTGGTACTGATGTCAGGAACTTCCACACGTGAGCGTGTGGGTGTCAGGGCATGAGCGCTGTCAGGGTCACACAGTAAATAGCTCCAAGTGCTAAGCGATCTGGGCCTGGCCCAGAATGCTCAGGGTGTCATTCCCGCTGCACCTCAGAAACAGTGTCCGCGGCTGTTTCTGAGGTGTCCTGAAGCACCTGCGACACCTCCTGAGCCACATCAGCTCAACATACACATGCTGAGTGAGCAGGTGGTTGGCTTTTGTGTTGTTGTTGTAATCCTCACCTGAGGATATTCTGTCCTTCTGATACAGAATTTGACAAAGTAACGAGAAATAATTCTATTTACACACCACGAGCCTCCCTTCAATAAATAATGTGCTTGCATTTGGGTTCCTGAGACGATGGCTGATTTGGCTGCAAACAGCTCTGTGAGTTCTGGAAGCCGCAAAGAACAAATCTGTAAATACTCGATTCTAAATGTCACGGGAAATAATCGCTGCGCGTGCGATGTCTTCAGAGAGAAGCGTAGATCACACCATTGCCCAGCACTAACGAATGTCCCGGCACTTTACAATGTGAGGACGTGAACCGGTGCAAATACAATTTGCAATGAAAATAGCATGCTCCCATCACCAGGTTGATAATCAATTGCTAATTACAAGGATTAAGTTGCAATTAAAAACAAATGCACATGTCACTTACAATATTATTCAAAGTAAAATGAGCTGCTTAAAGGCTCTTGAATAAAATAAAAGAAATAATCAAGACGTTGTGGGCATTCACTTCCATTGAAAATAGGCCATACAAATAAGGCTTCCCTGTCACCAGCCCTGGCGAGGGCCACTGAGGGGCTTTAGAAATACAGCCGCTTCTTAACACCCACCATCAGACAATGAACTGCCGAAGACTTAGGCGGGTACGCGTGCAAGGCTGACCTTAGCGGCGGCAGCGCTGGTCCGGGTGGGTTTGCTGGGCGCCCGCAGCCGCCGCTGAAGGAAGACGTGAGCGTGTGAGCTTCATGCCGAGGCGCCTGCGATGTGTCCAGGAAGCCCGGCGGCACAGCTGCTCAGACCCGACATCCCCGGGTGACTGGGGGACAGGAAGGCCGCCCACGGACACAGGCTCACGTTCCAAAGCTTCCATGCTGATAAAACGGTCCTTCTCTTTGCATGTCACTGACCCCCAGCAATACAGCTGAAGGATCTGGATCCCACGAGTTCGATGCAGAAATTTGAGTCTCCTCCCTATTCCTAAAATCCCCTTAATCTCCTTATTCCTAATACCACCTTAACCTCCTCCTTATTCCTAATATCACCTTAAGGCTGTTGATTGCTGATAAATTTACTTTATCTTATTCAGGTTTGGAAAATTCCGTTAAATCCAGGAGGGTTTTTTAAGGAGAAAGTGTTCCATATGAAAATAATCTGTTCTGCGTGTTGCATTGCATGAAGCGGAACTGCTTTAACTCAGGTCGGAAACACTGATTTAAATCCTCCGCTGCAGAGACACCAGTGGGACTGCGGCCTCGGTCACGTCTGCACGCCGTCAGCCGGGCCTAGCCCTTCGGGCAGCCCATAGCTGGCAGAGCACACGGACAGGCCGGGGCTCTGTGATTCTCGGCTCCCTCTGCTGCGAGCTGTCTTTGTATCTCACTTCCCGCCAGTGTTTTCCTTTCACACCCTGAAGGAAATTTTACGCCAGCATCTGGAAATGCATGGCACTTCTATCTTCCACATGTTTTCACATGTTAACCAGCCCAGGGGCCCTGAAAACCTCCTCTGTTACTCCTGCACCTGCTAGCAGACGGGACCCACAAACAAGTGTTTTCTCAAATGACATGATCGCTTTAAAGCTGTGACCGAGTGCGGCTCCCACCTTTAGAGCCAGTCAGAGCCTTACCGATCTCCTACTTTAGTTCTGGGATTTTATGAGGAACGGGAGGCCGATGTCTATGACTGTGCCTTTACATTCGAAGCACATGAGAGGATTTGGACTTCAGTCTTACTTCATTTATATGTACATTTTTTAAAAAAACACTGAAAATAGTCTAAATTACTAGCAATGGGGAAAGGAGTAAATAGAGTATTCCCATGTTATGGGATCTTAGATGCTTATTAAAAACACACGCCTTGTTTTCATAAAATATTTCATGGCAGGAAAACTTATCACGATACCATGTTAAATGGAAAAGGCAGATACAAAACTACATATATAACATGATTGCATACATCACGCGTATACACATTCACACACACACACACACACACACACACACACACACACACACCATATGTACATGCAAATACCCAGGCTTCTCAAGATACTGGAAAGAATTAAACTAAAATCTTACTAACCATAAGGGTAAATTTTTCTAACATTTAAGAAATTTTATTGCAAGTGAATTATTTCTAAATTAAAATATAAAGCATTAGCTGGAAAAAAACCCCACGATTAGCAAAGCACAATGTAGAGTATTGGGGTGTGCTCATGCAGGGATTAATGTCATCCCCATGCATGGGTCCATGACAACATCCTGTGGCATGAGTCCATGACAGCATCCCTACACATGAATTCATGACAACATCCCTATCATGAGTCCATGACAACATCACCATGCATGAATCCATGACAACATCCCTATCATGAATCCATGACAATATCCCTACACATGAGTCCATGATAACATCCTGTGCATGAGTCCATGACAACATCCCTATCATGAGTCCATGACAGCATCCCTACACATGAATCCATGAAAACATCTGCATGCATGAGTCCATGATAACATCCTATGCATGAATCCATGACAACATCCCTATACATGGGTCCATGATAACATCCTGTGCATGAGTCCATGACAACATCCTTACACATGAATCCATGACAACATCCCTATCATGAGTCCATGACAACATTCCTATCATGAGTCCATGACAACATCCCTATCATGAATCCATGACAGCATCCCTACACATGAATCCATGAAAACATCTGCATGAGTCCATGATAACATCCTATGCATGAATCCATGACAACATCCCTATACATGGGTACATGACAACATCTTGTGTATGAGTCCATGACAACATCCTGTGCATGAATCCATGACAACATCCTATGCATGAGTCCCTGACAAAAGCCCAAGCATGAATCCATGACAACATCTCTACGCCTGAGTCTGTTTTGAGATAGAAGTCATCTCACTTATATCCTAGGATCCTACTTGACTACTGAGCAAGCTGCACAATGCAAGGATTTGGCATTTTGAGGTCTTTTCCATTAAAATATACCCAAGCGAGGCGGACAGTGTCAAAGTTAGGCAGCCTCTCCTCAGGAGAGACGCCTGGGAAGGCCGTGCTCTGGGGAATGCGAGGTGTCGGTGTGACAGCCCTCACCTGATGTCGGTGCATGTGATGCAGGGGATGTCCCGGCTGTTTGTGGTGATCAGGTTCAAAGCTACTGATGTTTCTTTGTCAGAGGTCGGGTGCGCTGAACATTTAAAGAAAAATTCCTGCAAGAAAGAGAAATACGATCAAAGACACGGCAGGCAGCCAGCGCTTCCCTGTCTAAACATTTCCACAGGAAACCATCGCGGCCCACACAGTAAAATTTCTTAAATGTTAGGAAATCGGGGCAGGAGAAGGGCTCCTCATTAGGTCCGAGTTAGAAATAAGTCAGTATCAGATCTCTCGAGGGGAACGAATGACCTTGGGCAGCAGTCAGGGATGCCCTTTGAAGAGGTCCAGGGGTCTGCTAGCCTTCCCTTCTTTTGCTCTTGTGCCCCGTGGAGCAAGGCCCCTCACGGACAAGTGCGTCTCATGGACGAACCCCACGTGGACGCAGGAGGAAGCCTGAGGTAGCATCGCGTGATGAGGAGAGGGATACCTAGAGCCATGGATTGATTGGCCCAAAGCCACACAATCACAGGCGAAGCCAGGGCGCGACCCAGTGCTTTTTTCTCACAGCATCTCAACACCATTGGTCAGTGAGCAGCAAGAGGGAAGGACAGCGGAAGGACCCTACTCTCAGGAGGCATGCACGCCAATGCCGACCCACGGAGGAGCAGAGCTTGACTCGCCCAGCTCATGTGGATCCCCACACCTGTCCTGCTCTCCAGCACCCCAGAATTCTGGGGAGACCGGCCCCACCCCCAAGACGGCAACTGGGATGTTGGAACCTGTACCTCTCACCTTGTTCATTCATTTCCTTACTCTTGTTCTGCACACACTCTTTTTTTCATTTAATTTTACCCTATTTTTTATTTTTTTTAATAGTTTATTAATTTTTCGAGACACAGGAAGGGAGAAGAGAGAAACATTGACGCGTGAGAGTAACATCGATTGGCTGCCTCCTTCCTGCACGCCCCCTACCAGAGATCAAGCCTGAAACCCGGGCACGTGCCCTGACAGGGAATCCAACCGGCAACCGTTAGGTGCATGAGTGGCACCCAGCCGGCTGAGCCACAGCGGTGGGCACACCCTTCATTTCAGCTTTTCACAGAAGTCACGGTCTTTTGATGGATAATACCCTCCCTTCGCAACCAAAATTTTCTATTTACGTTTCTTCATTTCTTCCTCCTGTTCTTTCCATGTCTGTGCGCACCCCTCTTCCCTTTGTTCCCCAAGGTGCTGGGCCGGGGAGGCTCTGCGTCCCGTCCATCTCTGCATCTTCCAGGGTAGTCACTTCACGGAGCTAAACTGTCTGTGATGACAGGCATCCTTTACAAACAGCTCGCTGGGGGCCCACGTGGCCTACGGTAGGTATTTGCCCTTAAACAGTAGGCCTGGCGTCACCCCACTTCTCTCACAGCTGCGAGAGTCCATGGTTTCAGCTTTGGGGCCATATGTTCTTTGTTGCACTTCGCAACTCCACGCTGTTGCCTGAAAGAAGCCCTCGGCAACATACACATGAGCGGATGTAGCTTCGAACCAAGAAAAGTTTATAAACACACATGGCTGATCAGATTTTGTGAACAGGCACTGATTGACTGCCCTGCACCTGATCCTGAGATGGTTGTGGAACGTCTTCCTCCTACTTGCATCCTCACAGGGCCCAGCATAGGCCAAGCATTCGATATACACTGACTGGCCAGATTATGATGATCTCTGAACGCACAATAATGTGGCCACTCAGTGTGTGTGTATATATATATATATGTGTGTGTGTGTGTGTGTGTGTGTGTGTGTGTGTGTGTGTGTGTGTGTGTGTATTAGAGGCCCGGTGCATGAATTCGTGCATGGGTGGGATCTGGTCAGCCTGGCCAGGGGGAGGGGACATGGGTGGTTGTCTGGCCTGCCTGCTGGTCGAACTCCTGGTCGAGGGGACAATTTGCATATTAGCCTTTTATTATGTAGGATATACACTAAGTGGCCAGATTATTATGCGTCCAGAGATCATAATAATCTGGCCACTCAGTGTATTTCTAACATGAAAAGTCAATGGATTTATTTAACAGATGCGGCCAGTGTCCCTCTACACATCTGACAGCACCTCTAACTTGTTCTTTTTCTGTGTGCAACACACCGGCCTCCTTCTCCCCTGCCCTGAGCACAGCGAGTGATACCTGCGGGTCTTGAGTGCAGTGCATCGGAAACTCCTGGGGGGGAGGGTTGGGGGGGAGGGCGCAGTGGTAAGCCAGACCCCGCAGCCCTGCCTGGGGTTCCTGGCTCAGCAGTCCTGACAGTGACCAAGGATCTGCACTTCTTTTTCATTTTTAAAAATATTTTTTTTATTGACTTCAGAGAGAAAGGGAGAGAGAGATAGAAGTATCAATGATGAGAGAGAATCATTGATCGGCTGCCTCCTGCACGCCCCCTACTGGGGATCAAGCCTGAAACCCAGCATGTGCCCTTGGCCAGAATTGAACCGGTGACTTCCATGTTCATGAGTCAATGCTCAACTGATTGAGTCGCACCAGCCAGGCAAATGCTACGCTTTTCACTCATTCTTTAAATGCTGCAGATCCTTCAGGGCATTGAGAGGAAGAGTTAGAGCAACTCCTGACCAGCAAAGGAGCAGGATAGAGGGCGCGCTGACCCTGTGAACATGGGCTGGCGGCCACTGCTTCTTGTCAACATGACGATCCTCCCTCACAGCACAGGGCAATCCCTGCAGAACGGTTGGGCTGGGCCGTCGGGACGGGGCTTCTCACACAGACACAGACAGGCCGCGCTTCTGTCTCCTCTGAGCTGCAGAACCCACCAACAGACACCCCACCAGTACACCACCCAGGGCTCGGCCAGCAGATAAAACCCCGCAGACAACTGCCATGTCCTTCCCGGGGCGAGGGAGTGTTCACCGATCATGGTGTGAGAGGCACAGGTCTGCGGAAAGCTCCCGTCATTCATATGATGCGATAAAACTAAAACAGAAATTACTAGCCCTGTCTATTAAATACCTCTCTCTCTCTCTCTCTCTCCCTCTCTCTCTCTCTCTCTCTCTCCCTCTACCGCACTCCCCATCCCTCACACTCTCTCTAAAAAAAAAAAAAAAAATCAATGGAACAATATCCTCCAGGGAAGATGAACAACAACAACAACAAAATAAAAATCCAGGAATAATAATACAGGTTTGGATACAAAACGACTACGGAACTCGTTGGACCGCACAATGCTTGCAGACGTTGCTCATTTAACAATAACAGTGGGAAAATTGGGTTAGATCTCGTTAAACATATCAAACCTCAACAGTAAGTGAGTCTGTGATGCTCAATGGTAAGTGTTTTCTCTTAATAGGCATTAACACAGCCTCTCAGCAGCGGGCTGAGCTCAGCAGTGTCGCTCCCAAGATGCAGGGCCGTGGTCTGCAGACCATCATTTGCTGCCCATACACCATGGCCACCGCCAAGGTCACCAGGAGGAACACCGCCTTCTGCTAGTCCCTCTGTTGGTTCATAACAAATAAATGCATTGTGTACATGTAAACACACACACACACACACACACACACACACAGGCGTGCACGCATGCACCACCCTAAAGCCTTTCTCAGAGGGAGAGCATGTCTTGGGCATCACTGCAGCAAGCACCCGGCCTTCTGATTGCACCCCTGGGTCAGCCTAACAGCATCGCCTTTCACACCAACTCAGCTACTGCTGCACTTCAAAAGCATTTTTTAAAATTTTACTTTATTAACCAATTTGAAAGCATAAACCTCGTCTGTTCTCTAGGCCAGTGTAATAGGTAATAAACATTAAAATGAAATTCTCAAATCCAAAATGTGCTGAAAACACAGTTTCAATTCTTTTCTCTAAATGTGGTGTAACATTTCATTTATGGCAAAACCTGACAGGGACTTACTATTTCTAGTCTGTATTTATCCAACTTGGTGTGCCTAGTCAGACTTCTCACTGCAAAGTTACTATGTACATATTTTAAAAATGACAGGGCATAGACACTCCTGGAGATATTTCAGAGCTAAAATATAAAAACTGCACAGCCTTTTTAAAATCTAAAAATATCTAAGTCTAAAAGCCTTCTGGCCCCAGGGAAGCACATTCCAGTGCTGGTCGGGGCTGTAACTTCCCCCAAACACCACGTGGCAGCAGCTGCGTGTGTGACACCATGGGTGGAGGCCGTGACTGGGCGCGCCCTGGCTCTCAGTCTGCAGCCCAGCCGGACCCTGGCAGACCGCCGCCGTGGTCCACACGGGCCCTCACTCCTCCGGAGCAGGGGCTTCCTGTCTCAGGATGCATGGGCCCGAGAGGACACGCAGGCATGTGCGGTTGCACGCGTGGGCAGAGCTTTCCAGGGTCCGTCTCACACGGAGGAAATAAGAGGTTCAAGTGCTCATGTTATGACCTCCCACCAGTGACCAGAGTGGACCTCTGGGACAGGCACACAGACAGTGGTCTGTTAGCTGGCGATAATCTGCCAGAAACAGCCGGACCCTCTGGGTGCGGGCCCAGCCCTGGGAGCAGATGGGCGTTCTGGGCCCCGGCCGCCTGCATCCCGGCTGGGCTTCTCGCCTGGCTTGGCTCTGCGACTTCCTCCATTTCCCGCTGCTGCTGTTCTTGGTGCTGAATCTACCAGGACAGGTGCCCCAGCTGACACTGTCCCTGCTGTCCCTGCTCCCACAGCCGGGGGCTGAGAAACACGGACCGCAGCGTGCGCATCTGGCTGGACGGGCAGGAGAAGCGCCCCTCCCATGGCAGTAACTCACGCGCTGATAACATGGCTTAATTGGCTACAAGCAAAGAGAAATCCTGAGCAAGCACAAAGTCCGAGCTTTAAAACATTTCAAATGACTTCAGATTTGGAACCTAAATTTGCCCCTCAAAAGTCCTCGCTGCATTAGCACGTAGAATTTAAAGCTCCTTTTAGTTGTTCTTTTATGGCGGGCAGCACAGGCCACCGTACACCTCCTCTCGGACGACACTGCGCAGAGGAGCGCTTGCCACACTTTCATAGCGTCTGCAACTCTCTAATTTACCTTGCTGCCTCGTTAGAAAAGGAGGAGATAAAGTACAATTTGTAAACTTACCTATAAACGCGACAAAACTAAGACGAATAAACTAGTGAATAAAGGTTAGCGCCTGTTTCATTGAGACAATGTTTTAGAGCAGTTCAGGTTCACATAAGCACGTACGCTTTTTAAATCAAGTTTTTAAACCAAGACGACGGACGCAAAAAGGCGAACAGGCACAGCGCAGTGACGGGCTCCGGGCCTGGGGACGCATTGAGGAGGTGGTTTTAAGGAGAGACAGTCATGGGGGACGGCGGGCGGGCCAGATCAGAAAGGATGCCACCCCTCCCATGATGACGGCTTCATCTGGATGGAAAGGGCAGCTGCAGGAGACTTTAAGCAGGCGAGCCGGGTCAGCTGACCAGTCGTGCCCACAGCCGGGCGAGCTTACAGACTGTGCCCACAGCGGGTGAGCTGACCAGTCATGCCCACAGCTGGGCGAGCTTCCCGGTCGTGCCCACAGCCGGGTGAGCTTACAGACCGTGCCCACAGCGGGTGAGCTGACCAGTCGTGCCCACAGCTGGGCGAGCTTACAGACTGTGCCCACAGCGGGTGAGCTGACCAGTCGTGCCCACAGCTGGGCGAGCTTACAGACTGTGCCCACAGCTGGGAGAGCTTACAGACTGTGCCCACAGCCGGGTGAGCTTACAGACTGTGCCCACAGCCGAGTGAGCTTACAGACTGTGCCCACAGCCGGGCGAGCTTACAGACTGTGCCCACAGCCGGGCGAGCTTACCGGTCATGCCCACAGCCGGGCGAGCTTACAGACTGTGCCCACAGCCGGTTGAGCTTACCAGTCGTGCCCACAGCCAGGCGAGCTTACAATTCGTGCCCACAGCCAGACGAGCTTACAGGTTGTGCCCACAGCCGGGCGAGCTTACCGGTCATGCCCACAGCCAGGCGAGCTGACCGGTCGTGCCACCGGTGCCTAGTGAGAGAGAGAAGCACACAGAAAGGGAACACCCCTACCATCCCTGTCCCTCTGGGACCAGAGGCCTGCTGGCACTGTGCCCAGCATGGGCACTGCCATAAAAGACTCCCCGAGTCTAGGCCAAGCACCCCCAGTCTGGTTACATGACTGTCAGTAGGTGACGCTGCTTCAGACCACATTTATTTCCTTTTTGGCTGTTTTGCCTAATGTGGTTGATTGACCAAAAATAATATTACAACTACTAATGGTGCCCTAAACTGATTACATTTTATTTTTGTCTTCAATTTCTTTTTTCCTCTGACTTAAAGCTCCTCACTATTCGGATGTAGAGGTGCTCGGTGTGAGTAACGTTCAGTTAATCATGTAAAGGCCCGCGATCTTAGAGAGGGAGCCTTCACTCTGCTGTGACCTTAGGAACACGGCACTGATGTTCCTCCTCCTCCCATGCTCGGTGCGCAGGTGCTAACACTGCCCCCGGCGCTCGGTGGGGTGTCGGAAGGAACAGCAGGAGTGGGAAGCAACCTCCGGGCCTGCCTTTGGCCCGGGATCTCATGGAGCAGGTATAGCCCAGAGGAGATGCTTGTGGTTAGGCTATGGCGTTTGTGGGTGGGGAGGGATGGAGGTGAGGGTGGAGGGGTAGGGGAGGGATGCTGTTTGTGATGAGCCTGGAGAGGCATCTAACTCCTCCTGCTCTAACAGAAAGTCATGCTGAGAACCCAGACACAGAGTGCGCCCTCGACACGACGCGTATCCGCAGGCAGCTCACGGCTACAGTGACCCATAAACCGTGGAAGCCGGGCTCACGTCCGCTCATGTGACACAGCGGCTTCCATGTCAGTCCATGAACGTGGCAAACGGGTGCAATGAGGGGCCCGATGAACTGCGATCCGGAGACCAGCATCAACTTCCACCTCAGGCACGGCTGTTCTCGCCGTGGCGCATGGATTAGATGCAGTTATTCTTGTCATGCCTGTGTCATTCGTTATAGTGACTTTTGCAAAAATGTATTTCTACCCTCAGTGGAAGCCCAGAAAACACGAACTTACTGTTCGGGGGTGAAGACCACAACCTTCCTCTTAGAATAGGAGGAAAAACCAGGCGTGTGGGCCTGTCACCCACGACCCTCTGCGGGGGGATCTGAGCCAGCGGTCAGGTACAGAGGCGGCTCCATGCTGTGACCCGTGCCTTCCCCACGGGGCCTGATCACAGGGCGGGCTCTCCCCCCACCGCCTGACTCAGGGTCAGCCTGCGCCCCGGACACCGGAGCCACCGCGGTACGAGACGGGTGCCCGTTGCATCCTTTACGCTTTTCACATCAGTTGGACGGGCGGGTCCATCACACACCCTGCGCCCCCCGGGAAGCTGCCCCCACCCGCTCCTCTAAACCGCGTCTCTGCTCGGGAAGCTGCGCCTCCTCAGGCCTGTGCTCCTGACCCGGACGCCCTTCCCAGAGCACATGCGCAAGGAGCCCCGAGCGGGCCGGCGCCGTCAGTGTGTTCTGGCTGCACACGTGCTTTCCACCAGCAACACCTGGTGCCGAGGGACTGCATCATTACTGGCTGGTTACATGGAAGCCTATCTGTGCCAAGATGGCCGAGCGCCGGCTCTGGGGTGACCAGGCCCGTGTCCGAAACCATGGAGCCAGGCAGGGATGACCTTCACCGCGCTTTGAAAGCAAGACAGAGACCAAAAGGGTCTCTACACGGCCGCAACGTGGAGCTACGGAAAACATGTTAGGAACTACAGCAAAATAGGGAGATTTGCATTCATATGGTAACTATAAAGCCCTTTACATGTATCATTTCTTCTATCTTTTCCTTATGAGGATTTTTGGAGATGAGTGTATTTACCATTGAAGATTTCGTGAGAAAGTAACACCAATACACTTTCAGGTAATCTGTGGATAGTTGACTGTTAGCCCATTATCAGCCTCAAATCCTGCACACATGTTAAATGTATTGTCGTGCATCTTTACTTGTGCTGTAACGTCTTCTAGAAAATTCTTTATGTGTGATTCTAGGTGACAGGAAGTCATGTTTTTCTAAATATTTTACAAGCCCTTTTATAAAATCGGGAACACATCAGCTACACATGTTTGAATATAAATAAGTGCTTATATACTCCGTCAAATTCCTGTTTGTCTGACAGCTGAGGATAAACCAAGCCTGCGCGGACCCGGGCGAGCGGTGTGCCTTGCCAGGGCCCGGCGCAGTGTGGTGGCTACGGCGTCCTGGCCTGGTACCGGCTTCATCAGCCACGTCTGCCTGTCGTGCTGGGACCGCAGCACTGAGCTAACATTGCTGGCCCATTAAATGAGAGAACGTTTACAGGAATTCCCTGGACTCCACTGAAGTCTCAAGAGAACGAGACCATGCGTGGGACAGCCACGTGCGGGGCCCCTGCGGTGGGAACGTTCAAGGGCCCATTTCCAGTAGGTTTCCTCCACGCCCCTCCCCGCCCCTCCCTCCCCCACCCCCTCCCCGCAAAAAGCCTCCATATAAGCAGGATCTTCAGGGAAATCACAGCGAGGATGTAAGTGATTTATGGTGTCAGTTCGTGTTTCCACAGCAGAGGGATGTGCATTGAGTATGGGAGTTTGGTAATTTTCCTCGCAATCCCATAATCATGCTTGGGTCCTTGGAGAATGAAAACCATTCTATTTTATTTTGTGTTCTTGACACCAAAAGTGTTTGATGGAAAGATTTGAAGATTCTCACTAGACATAGGGAGGGGGAAGAGAGTCCCGGTCCCCAACACAGAGTTAGACACAGGGGCCCCCAACACACAGTTAGACACAGGGGCCCCAACACAGAAAGCCCCCCAACACAGAGTTAGACACAGGGCCCCCAACACAGAGTTAGACACAGGGGCCCCAACACAGAGTTAGACACAGGGGCCCCAACACAGAGTTAGACACAGGGCCCCCAACACAGAGTTAGACACAGGGGCCCCAACACAGAGTTAGACACAGGGCCCCCCCAACACAGAGTTAGACACAGGGCCCCCCAACACAGAGTTAGACACAGGGCCCCCAACACAGAGTTAGACACAGGGCCCCCAACACAGAGTTAGACACAGGGGCCCCCAACACAGAGTTAGACACAGGGCCCCCAACACAGAGTTAGACACAGCGGCCCCAACACAGAGTTAGACACAGGGGCCCCAACACAGAGTTAGACACAGGGGCCCCCAACACAGAGGCCCTGTGCCCCCAGGCAGGCGGACTGAGACCCGGGCCCAGGAGCAGGCTGGGACGCAGGGCAGCGGTGCAAACACTCCCTTCTTAGAAACGGGTCAAAAGAAGGTAATGGACACCAAGGATGAGGACAGCCATTTTGAGTGAGTTGAGAGTCTAGTATTTTACAACAAAAGCATTTTTATTCTTTTCCATCCTCTCAGGTGATACGAATCCGGCTCCTACAATATGGCAGATGCCCCTTGGGGCCTGCTTACAAAGCCGCGTGAGGGAGGGGTTCACAGTGAGTACGGAGAACCTAATACAGAAACGGAGCCTTCCAAAGTGATCGGTAGTCCAATGCACTTTTCACGTTGTCTCTAACGTTCCCTACATGCTTAGGGCTCTTTCTCCCGGGAGCATGGCTCTGTGCCCCGGATAAACCTGGGGGAGCGGCTCTGGGTACTGAGGTCAGGAGGTCACTCACAGAGACTGTGGACATGACCTGAAACTCCAAGCACGACAGAACCCCCCGTGCTCCACGGACCAGCACCCTCTTTCTGCTGTTACTGCCCCAGAGCGTCACCGTGACGCAGGACCGCTAGCACTCCGTCCTGTGACATTTATATTCCTCCCTTTACCTACACACATTCTCCTGCCAAGCGTGACACACTTCCTTCTACCCGCTCCGGCGATCAGCCACAGTTGGTTTATCCACTGGCCAAAGGCCATGGCAGGGTGAGCTAGCAGGATGGTCTTCCTGCTGTCTGAACGGCAGCCCCTAGGGCCGAACTCCCTAACTGCCTATTTTACTAGAGGCCTGATGCACGAAATTCGTGCAAGGGGCTCGGCCCTGCAGCCCTGGCTGGCCCTTGTAGCCCCAACTTTATCCGGAAGGTCGTCCAGAAGGACGTCTGAAGGTCGTTTGGCTGTCCAGTCTAATTAGCATATTACGCTTTTATGATTATAGATAGGAAAACTGAGCTCCGAGGAGACATTTGATGCATCACCGAGGCTCAGAGTGTGGCCTCTGCCTCGCTGTTCCTAATCCTTTGGGTCCCAGGTGGCTCCGTTCCACCCTCAGGAAGTAAACAAAAGTGCCCTGGCTGTCACCTGACATCAGAGTCCCAGGACACGGCACCGCCACGGCCGAGGTGCTTAGGGAGCAGGTGGGTGGGTACCCGAGCATCCGGCCCACGCATGCCTCTGCCGCCTCTGCCGCCTCTGCCTCCTCTGCCTCCTCAGACACAGGGACAGGATGGAAGGCAGCGCAGACCGAGGCGCTGTCACACAGCACCCGTGGGTGACAGGCGCAGTCACTCCTGATCGCTGATGCTCATTGCCGCGTGAGATTAATTGGCTGAGCCGGGGCGGGACCTCCCCGTGGAGCCTTCCCGAGCTTTCCGCCTGGAGCCCACGGGACGCTGGGGAGCCTCGGCCGCTAGTCAGCACCACAGACCGCAGCGCCTTTAACCTCGGGTTCCACACGCGCCGGATAACTTCCCTTATTAAAACACACACAGCGGCTTTGCTGGGCTGTAGCTCAGCACCCGCAGCCCCTGTGGGTGCCTTTGCACCTCACCTGCGCTGGGAAGGATGGAGAGGCGGCTGCAGGGTGTCTCCCTGCAGAGAGGGGGCACCCACCGCGTCCAGGGTGTGCAGAGCCCGTAGGCGTGGTCATCGCACCAAACCTAGACACTAAAGCCACCTGGGATCCCTACCTCACAGACGGGAATCAAACACAGCAGGAATTCAACTCCTGCCCACGCTCCCGGCTGCTGGAGGCGGGATTCCACCTGTGCTCACACCTGGCCTCAGGCCCCTCTTCCTACACGCTGCTGCCTCGCCAACTTGATCAGGACCAGGTAGAGAAAAATGAAAACCAGCACTGTTCTTTAGAAAGTCTGAATTTCTTCATGCTTGTATGCATTTCTGGAAAGTTCCATTTAATAAGGAAATTACGTAATACTTGAAAGATGGGCAGAAGAATATGTAACAATAAAGAATACTATAGTATTGGCCCTCTTAAAGTAATGCTATAAATCAAGTATAAAGAATAATGTTTTTAAAAAACTGGTATAAGACAACTGATACCCCACTTCAAACTGAAGGCTATCTCACATCTGTAATTCAGATAATTCATTTCCCAGTTAAGCTTGCCCAAGGCCCTTCTCGGGCAGGTAAGGAAAAGTGGCGCCCAGCGCGGGAGGTTGAGCTCTGGGGAATTACAACATAGTGGCTTGGAACTAAGGAACAGGAGCCAACAGCCTGCACTGCGTGTGCAATAACATGTTAAAGAATTAATTGGGGGAGTTCGTTCTTCTAGACACAGCTCAGAAACCTTGACACGAGCTACACCTTGCCATGATGTAATCAATGTTTAATATACATTCTGACTTGATATTCTCTGGGATGATGGGCTTAATGAATATATTAAACATAAATTCATGACATTTATTCCCAAACTTTATAAAAATTCTAGGTCATGTGAAAAAATGAGTCTGTGTGAATATCAAAGAAAAACATGGCAATTTGGAGAACTCTAGTGGCATCAGACACTAAACATGCTGTCATGGTTTTAGGCATTTAGAGTAATCAAAATTGGGTGAGTTTGGGGACGGAAGAGCAGGTGAATGGAGCAGGACAGACTTAAGATCCCGAAGTTAACACGCTATAAAGCAGGGATTTATTTCAAATAAGTGGGGAAATGGGTTATTTCAATACATGATACAGAAAAAGTAGTTTGTAGATTTTTGTGGGTAGAGTAAGTAAGATCAGATTCATATGAAATCCTTCACGCTAAAGGAAAATCTATGTGGATCAAATCGTTTTAAAAGAGAAACCATGAAAAGTACCAGGGAAGATCTGCAGTCTCTCATGATCTGGAACGTCAAGAAGATCCCGCTAATAAGAAAGACCGCAAAGGCGTGGTCCCGTAAAAAACACACATTTAACCCCATCAAATGCAGCGCAAACAGCTCTGAAACACCACAGAAGGTTTGCAAATTGATCTGCTGGTAACACCGTTTGCAGCCTCGATGGCCCGCAAAGGGTTACTCTCAGAAATATTTGTAAGTGTAATGATAAGAAAATGGCCGTAATAATGAGCAATTAATAATAAAAACACGCTCCAGCCCTTGGACTGGGAGAGAGGCAGTTTAACATGAGCTGCGATGTTCCACCTGAGCAACTGGCAAAGATGGAAAGTGATGAAAGCAAGGCGGCTAACGTCCAGGATGGGGAGCAGCCGTCCCACACAGCTTTGGGGAGAGTGGCAATCGTGCACACATCCGGAGGACCTGTGGGACTCAGGGAGGTAATGCTGTGGATGTCTAGTACGGAAGCTCTTCTCCTAACATGAATTGTGAAACTGGCCAGGCAAGTCTACGGAACGTACGTGAGGAAGAACACAGAGCAGAGGCGGCCGAGGAGCCACAACTCTCACCACCTCAGGACCTGAAGCAGGCACGACGGTGTCCACCACCAAGAACCATCTAGACCTGCGTGTGCTGACAAGGAACAGGGGTGCAACGCATGATGTAATGATACCCGTCACCAAATAATACGGGAGCTACAATTGCGTTAAAATGTGTGTGACTGTGACTGTGTGTGTGTGTGTGTACACCCATGTGAGCATACACACCTACACCTTGAAAAGAGTCTAAAGAGGACCATTAATAATGTTAACAGTGATTCCCCCCTACCCACCCCCCCGTGCTTTGATTAAACACATATTACCCTTTGCCTTATGTGAAAGTATGTTGGCTAATTTTTTACAGCCAACACTGTGTTCTTATAGTCAAAAAAGGCATCATGTATTTAAAAAACACCTCAATGGACATGAGGTGTTATGGCTGTAAATCGGACGGCTCGTGTGGCATGTAACAGTGCGTGCTGTCACGGTGATGATCATGTTGGCACGTGGTTCTCAGAAAAAGCAACACAACCACCACCTTTTCCAAGTCCTTATGGCTTATTTTCCCCTTCAGCTCCGCTGGCTGGGAATCTCACTGCCGCCACATGGGTGAGATTATATAGCTGCCCATCAGGACGCGTTTATTAAGGAACTGCAGAGGTTACAGGTTGTGGTAAAGTTCCTGTCAGAGCAACCTGATCCGTTTGAATGCCTCGTGTTGCTGGTAGAAACCGCCATCACCTGCCTGGGCGTGATGCTAACCTGGCGGGGAGAGTGAGGGAAAAGCCAGCACACGGAGCCGAGCTCAAACCCGGCGAACGCCCCCACGTGTGATAACGACGGTGGCTGGTGGTCAGACCCCAGCTGATGGCTGCTTACGAGGAGGGGCTCGGCGGCGAGGACGTCAACCCCTGCATCAGGTTTCGCCTCCCACCCTCCGCATGCAGAAGGCCGCGGGGTGTCCGTTTCCCCAAGGAGGGGACTGACGGATGCACAGGTGTGGTCCGAGGCCACGGCCTGCGGTGTCAGAACCAGAATTCAGACTGAGCGTCCCTGGCTCAGCGCCGCGCCCCTCTGCGGGGTTCCAGACCAAGGTCGGCCGTGTAAAGGCGGGGCCCCTGCTACAAGCCGTCAGATGAGACCACGGGTAAGTCCACTGTGAATGAGGACTTGGGAAACAGGTCACGAATCTAAGCGCCCGGCGTGGCGGGGGGGGGGGGGGGGGGGGCAGCCTCCGGGACAAGACAGGACGAAACCGGCCAGACGTACGACTGCCTTTAACTCCCGAGGGAGCGGCGCCTTGGGCACCATTCAATGGGGCGCTGACGGGAAGCACTGGCTATTGTCTATCTAACACTGTCCCAGCCACAGATGCTTCAGATCCTCAACTCATCCAGCCCCGCGCGAATGAACTCTCACGTCGGTGTATAATCCTACTCGGATGCGTCCTCATCAAGTCAGTGTCCGACTTCAATCTGAACCCAGACGACAGAGACGGCACACGCCCATGGACCGGGGTGCGTGTAGTCTGTGACATCACGGGCTCATACAGAGACGGCACACGCCCATGGACCGGGGTGCGTGTAGTCTGTGACATCACGGGCTCATACAGAGACGGCACACGCCCATGGACCGGGGTGCGTGTAGTCTGTGACATCACGGGCTCAGGCACAACCTTGTCCAGAGCGTGCCCGTGACCCCTCCCTGGCAGTTAGCCACCCGAATGGCAGCGGCTTATTTATTTTTAAACTTACATGTTACTCATCTATCTGCAATGTGGGCAGGGTCTTTTTTAAACTTACATGTTACTCATCTATCTGCAATGTGGGCAGGGTCTGTGCAGACTGCTTCTCTCTGCTCCCATGGCAACCGTGGGAGGCTCCGAGCTGAGAGCGGGGAGGACTGAGGCCCCTCGTCACACCCAGGAGCTGAGGGGGGAAGGCGGACCTGCTCCGGCTGGATCACCTGGCTTCCCCAGTCCCGACCCTCTGTGTCCACTGGCCTGTCATTCCTCCGCCTCGGACAACATGCCAGACGTGCCAGCGCCGCTGCCTGTGGGGACCCCACCACCCCCCCCTCAGGCACCTCCTGGGGTGGGAGAGTCCCTTTCTCTACCCCTGCCGCTGGCACTTCCTGTGCCGGCCTCCTGGCATTCGCATCCTGCCCGTCTGTCTCAGTTCTTCGCCTCATTCACAAAGCGCTAGCCTTTACAGTCCACACCCAGCGTGATGCCGGTCAGCTCCTGGTCAGTCACCATTTGTCCCACGGCCGACCCCTCCCTGGAACTTCCCCAAACGGTGAGGAGCACAGAGGAAACACCCCTTTCTGTCCGGGTGCGGCCTGGAGGCCGTGCGGGGTCCCTGCACTGCTCCCGGAACCCGGGGCAGCATCCCGGTAAGGCCCTGGCCCCGACGCCCCAGCGCCCGCAGGTCCGCCTTTGCCGCTGCCCGTGAGACGCGGACTGTCCCAGCTACACCTGCTGTGAGAACCACCATGTTTCTTTCCTGGGAAAGACACCGATTTTGAAAATCACATTTTGTTTCCAACCTTTAAACGTCAGAGTTTCCCGTCTTCTCATAAAATCTCTCCTGCAGGCCGCTCAGCCTGCGCGTCCTTTCCAGAACCGAGTGCGTGCGGACGGCCCGCCTGCTTGGGAAACTCAGCTCCGAGGGTCCCAAACGGTGTGTTTTCCAAGAAACGTCGGTGGAGTAAACGTTCCCCCACGCGGGTCAATAGCGGGAAGCCCCCCTCGGCCTGGGGTTCATCCCGCGTGCGCATCACTCCCATTGGAACGTCAGGGGCGGCAGCCTGGCCTGGGGGTGTTGTGCAGGGAAGCCTCGGGAACCAGTTCATCCTGGCCTTGATGACTTGGAGAGCGAGGCTGCCTGAGGGGGAGGGGAGGGTCTCTCAGTGAGGCCATGGGGCGCACAGCAAGGGCTTCATCCATCAGGGCCGGCCGGAGGACCAGAGCGATTTCCCGGCTGGGAGCCGCCTCCTCTCTCACCCATTACTCTCAACTCTTCCTTCCACTGTCCCCACTCCATTAGCCCTGCGCATGGGCACAGAGGCCTGGCAGAGGGGCCTGCAGTCACTGACCCGATGCTTCCACGCGGGGCTAGTCTCCGTCCCCGAAACACTGGGTGGGGTTCAGGCCGCCCTGAGCCCTGCCTCGCCCAGCTCTCAGGATCTCATTCAGAACCCTCTTTGAAAGTGATCTTTCCATTGCTCCCTGTTCGGTGGCCGGGTGCCTTCCCCCCAAAGAGACCTCGTGGCCCGGGAGCCATCTTTTTCCAATTCATCATGACAGGTTCCTGTGCTGTCTTTGTGGTCCGAGACCTTGTCTAACTACGCACCAGCTCCGGGCAGACTCCCAGCACAGAGCTGCTGTGGGGTCATCCGATGGGAAGACAGACAACGAAGAGGTGACTTCTCAGCCTCTGGGAATAATCCACAGGTTTCAATTGCTCATGCTAAGCGGCGTGTGGTCATCTGCATGATTCTCTCCTAGCGGATACAAAACCAGATCGATTACAGCTCAGAGAGTCACAGGTCGGCAGCGAACAATGCGTGCGGAGCAGGAGTTTCTGGTGATGGCGGGTGAAAGAACTAGTTTCAATATTTAAAAATATATCGTGGAAATGGCACATTAGCTTGAAAAGTGGTGTCTCCAACTAACCCAGGCTGTTTGAAGGCACAGTGTGCGCTGTCCCTGGTCCACGCAGGTGCTCGCTGCACTGCACGGAGTTCCGGCACCTGGTCCCCTCCCGAGAGAGCATTTCACACAACAGTGCAGGAGTCGCTCACAACACCGAGGAAGGGGCTGATGGTCCCGTCCCTGAGGTGTGAAGGAGCCCAGCGACTAGTAACAGGGGTGATGCCGCAGAAAAAAATTCATTTGAACTCAGTCTCGGCTTCAGAGCCTCACAAATACTCCAGATTCTTCAATTCTGCCTCAATTTCTTTAGCGCTCTTAACACCTGACACCTTTTTCACAATAGAATGATTTATTTTTATATGTAAGCATGCTTAAATGTTTTGCTTAAATATGCAAAATTTTAGCTGATTCTGTAATTCGGGACTTAACCCTTTGCACTCTCTTGCTTTTTTCTCGATTCCTGCTACCGATGCTAACCGTGTCGAGTCACACTCGACATCCGAGTGCAAAAGGTTAATTTTATTTATTTATTTATTTATTTAGTGACTTAATTTTTAAAAAATGACACTTTTTGTTATCAAGTGCTCAAAAACTTCGTTTAGCAGTGAACTGTCCTTGAGCCTGAATACCTGATTGGTTTTTGAAAAATGACATAAGAAGTTTCTAGTTTTGTCACCCAAATTGCATGTCAGACAACAGAGCCTTCTGTCTCGCGTCGGCACCGTTCCATCGTCATCCGAGAGGACCTGGGAGCTGCACCTCTCCATCTTACTGGGAGGTTAGACAGCAGGGCTGTGGGGGCCAGGGCGGGCGGGGGCCAGTTCCCTTCGGCCGAACCCCAGGGCAGAGCGAGGGGGAAGCAGAGGTGTCGCCCCTCTCTCACGTCTGCTTCCACCCTTCGCCCCAGCTGCCAGCTGCCCTCGGCCCCCGGCCCCCGGAAGCCAGGAGGCTGGGACTGCTCCATGCGTACTGGGAGGCGCCAGGGCCCGTGTTTGTCACTTGTGACTGTCACGCGGACGCCTGGTCACCCTGAGGTCTTCTCTTCCACGCAGGACACAGCAGCCTATGACTGTGGTTGGATGCGGGGTCAAGTAAGAATAGGGAGTGCACCCCAGGAAGCCACCCTGAGGGCCCCGAGTCCCACTGGGTGAGATTCTAACAAGGTCTAAAAGGACAATAAGAACCAGCAGGAGGAACGCAGGCCCTGTGGGAGAGCAACGCCACGGAACTGAGACATGAACAAGGAAGTCCGGGACATACAGTCAGCAAATGCCTGGTCAGTAACGTGGTTTCTCTCAGGTGCCTCTCACGTGCGTTTCATTCTAGTCAGCATCTCCCGAGAGGAGGAAATCGGAGCCAGAGACCCGAGTCCTAACTTCCTTCTATGGATGGCCCCGGGCAGGACCCAGCCCGCTGTGGCCTGGGCGGGAGATAAACCGCGTGGGGAGAGAGATGGAAGCACTCCAGTTACTGTACTGAGTTTACTAATTATGTGATTTACTATAATTCAGGGGATAGTTTTTAGAATCTGATTTTATTTTAAATAAATCAGTGAGCTATTTTTAGAGGCCCTTCTCAACTGTTTCTGACAAGAAAAAGAAGTTCTCTGTAAAGACTCCGGCTCCTGGCAAAATCAAGTAATCTAAAAAAGACCATGTCATTTTACATGGCACTTCCGGGAAACATTACTCTCAAAAATGTAAACTGTAATGCATGCTATTGGCTGTGAAGCAGTAAACCGACACCCCTCAGCAAGGTAACTGTGGCCATGGGTTACTTTGAAGAGTGGTGAATGGAGGCAGCCGATCGACGGTCCTCTCGCATCATGGATGTTTCCATCTCTCCCTCTCCCTTCCTCTCTGAAATCAATAAAAATATTTTTTTAACGTTATGATGTGGAACTCAGGAATAAGGCCCAGAGAGGAATAATACCTTGGCCTCTGTGTGTACAAATAAAAAAATAACCCCTCAGCACATGTACAGACACAAAATCTTCATTGTCTAAGATATCGTAGGCAAAATATAAAATGAAGATTTACACAGGAAATTTAGTTTTACATCATATCCAAAGATGAATTAATCCCCCTAATGGAGAATATCCTATTGATTCCCCCTTTAACCTCAAGCCCACACTCTTTGAATTGACCAAAAAGTTCTTTTCATGAAGTGAGACGCCTTCCAGAACTAATGCTGTGCTGCCCTACGATGACACCAATTAGTGTCGAACGGGATGCGGTGCAGTTTCTCTGTGTGAAGGTCAAGCTTGTATTTGTTCTCTAAAAGCCAAGGTTAAATGGCACTGCTATTTCAAATGAGCTGGCTAGAGTATCTTTAAGTACATAAATATTAATTAAGACCACACTGGAAACCCTGTTCTTTTGAATTTTAAGTATATGGATATTTATACAAGGGATAGAAATGACACCTTTTTTTATGAGACTATAACATATAGTGTCCAAAATACTGTCTAAAATTCAAAATACCCCGCAAACGTAAGATAAAATACTTACAAGTGCCCATCTTCGCGCCTCCTTCAGGAGCAAGCGCCCCAGCACCGGGAGGACACAGGGCCTGGGTGCAGGTAGCTGCCCTCCGAGCTCCAGAAGAGGCTCTGAGGGCACTGACTGAGGGATGGGGTGTCCGCCGCCCTCCGGAGAGCCGCACTTCCTGTGTCTCACTAGCAGCCAGTTAGGCTCATTGGACGTGGGGGGATACAGTTGGATGTGATCATTTCTTTTTCTATCTTACAATATGTTTAAATAATGTTATCCTCTTTTTTAATTAATAAGATTTGTGACATTAAATACTCCCTTTAAAAGCTAATCCCAAAGGAATTGATGTGTGGCACGTTTTCATTATTGCTTGATCCCATAGTTCCACGCGGCTATTTTATTGACTAAATGATTGAGTTTCCATGTTTAAGAGACTTCTCGTGGCTACGTGTTGGTTAGTGATGTTTAAATGCCTTTGTGCCCTGAAACACGATCAGGTGTTGCAAACGCGCTGGAACCGTGGGGTGTCCTCGTTGGCGGGGTTGCGGGGACAGCGCTCAGGGGGGCGGCCGGTCTGCTGGCTGTTAGTCGGCCCCGTCCTTTCTGAGTGGAGCTGCTGGAGCTCGCACCCTCAGCGAGTTAGTCATGTTTCTCTCTCAAAGTGGCGGGAGACTCATGCACATGATCCGTGAATTCTGACAGTTGGCCCCAATATATTTTTTTAAGTTCATGTTACTAACATGATGCCATTTTCTAAACTACTGTGTCTTTCTGGGTTATCACATCTTTTATTGAAAGCTAGAGAGCCTACCTTTAAGTAATGCATCACCCCCCCGCCCCCCAACTTGGGAAGATGGGTTTATGCCCACAAGTTCTAAGGAGGGACATTTTACCTGCACCCGGAGTAAACCAGGCCACAGCGCCCAGCCCTCCACAGCTGATCCAGGAGGGTGCTGCTCTGTGGGGGATCTGCGGCTCCTTCTCCCTGCTGAGCCCTGACCTTGCCGTGACCTCTGCTGTCCGAGGCTCCGCGCCCCCGCCCCCCCATCAGTGGCTGCAGTTTATAGATATCCTCTCTGCAGTCCAGCTTCTTTGAATTCCTGGTGCGTAATTTTTTTCACTGTTGTCAGCACGGCCATCCTTCACAAACACGTGCTTGTGTTTAATCCAGGTTTGTAGATGGGGTGCGGGAAGGGTTTGGGGGCACCAGTTCACGGAGTCGAGGGGACCAGAGCTGCACTGTCACCTGATTTACACGCAACCCTCTGCCCTGATATCCCAGGCGAGTGGGAGATGCAACAAGCGACAGCCCCGCCCCACAGTTCCCCCTTTGGCCGATTTGAGCTAAATCTTACGGATGCAGAACTACCTACTCTTCTGTGACCCAATCCTGCCAACTAAGCTCAAGGTACGAGAGGCAGGCAGACTGGCTATGATGAGAGGAGATCTCCAAATGTTATGGAGACCACCATGTTACACACACCAGAGGATATGGCCTACCACCATTATTATTAAAGGTAGTGACATCTGCGTATCATCCTATATAATAAAAGGCCAATATGCAAATCGACCAAAAGGCAGAACAACTGGTCTCTATGATGCGCACTGACCACCAGGGGGCAGACGCTCAACACAGGAGCTGCCCCCTGGTGGTCAGTGTGCTCCCACAGGAGGAGCGCTGCTCAGCCAGAAGCCGGGCTCACGGCTGGCGAGCGCAGCGACAGTGGTGGGAGCCTCTCCTGCCTCCGTGGCAGCACTAAGGACCCCTCGGGGGATGTCCAGTGTCCACTTGCCGGCTTAGGCCCGGTCCTGGACTGCGAGAGGGCATAGGCCAGGCTGAGAGACCTCCCCCCAGCCACTGCCCCAGTGCATGAATGTTGTGTACCAGGCCTGTAGTGTATACTATAAGATACACATACTGCATCTGTGTGCACGCGCTTGCAGGTAACTGTACTTAAGAGTTCTCCTTGCAAAACATGCCCTTTGATTTCATCCCGCAGCAAACCTAAGGCTGAAGGAAGCGCGACGGCTGTGGGTAGTGACACGGAGTCACTGGCTTTCTTCAGGATTTGCATCAACAGAAGCCTGCCCATGGCCCCAGCCCAGCCCGATGGAGAGGGATGCCACATGTTCCCTGCTGCTCGCATCTGCGCCACCTCAGGCGGGAGAGGAGGCGTCTGAGGATTGAGCCCAAACCCCGCACCTGTTGCTACCGACAGACCCAGTTCCCGGAGAAGACTGGAGCCGCCAGCTGGCCGCAGCCATTGTGAACTCGCAGTGACATTGGTGCTGGCCCCGAGACAGCATTTGCGGCTCAGAAGGCACATCCTCAGGGTGTGGTGGCCCCGGGGATTTTCGAGGTAAAAGGTGTAACAGACAAACTGCAAGCATGACCATAGCAAGAGAACTGCTTCTGGAGTGACTGCACTGCTCAGGGGCTCTGGAGAAACACCTGCTCTGCATGGAGTACGGGGCGCCCGCTGGCCGGAGAACAGAGGGGTGTTCCGGGGAGCCGGTCACCCTTCTGCCTGTGTGCAGTGCGCCGTGTCAGAAAACCGCCACCGGAGACGGAGGGGCAGAGCAAGAGCGCAGCTGAGTGACACGGGATGCAGCACACGGATCGCGGCATCAGGAGGAACATCAGCACTGTGTCCTTGTCCCTTTCCTTTGCCAGGCCTGGCCCCTTCTGGCTCACATCCCATGACTGTCACTCTGAGAGGAGTCTAAATTGTCGCGCTTTGCCACGGCCACCCAGAACGGCGCGGCCCCTGGGAAGGAGGCCCTGGAAGGCAGGGACACAGAGACGTTTTGGTGAATGTCAGAAACACTTTTGAATCTTGCACCACTTTTGGCGAATGTTATCAGACAGGAGAAAAGCCAGCATTTTTGTCTCTCGGGTCATTGCCTCGTGGACATGGGAGATGCCACCCTGACAGACGGGGAGCGGCAGGTACTTACCGCGCTGGTCCCGGGGCAGCCTGGCGACTGGCACTCACCCCTCATCCGCTTCGGGATCAGGACGTCGTCCCAGCAGGACGGGCCCTTTGGAAAGAAGCAGACACAGCGTTGGTGCACTGATTGTCAGGGACATTTCTCCCGCGCGATCACAACCAGTGAGGTCTACACTGGAGAGGGACAATGAGATTGGTGTGCCGCAGCGATGTGCAGAGCGCAGTCCAGAGACGCTGGGCGTCCTCGGGACCCCCGGGGCCCAGTAGGTCGGGACCATTTTCACAGCTGTCCTAGGGTGACATTGGGCACACAGTTCACTTACTTGTGGTAACGTCCTCACTGCAGTCCAATTTAATTGCTTAAAAGTTTAAAGAAACTTGTTTTCTTACAATTCATTATAATTTCAACTGACAAGTTTTAAAAAACATTTTTTATCATAATTATTTTTTTATTTTAGAGAAGAAGGGAGAGAGAGAAACATTGATGTGAGAGAGTAACATTGTTCCCTTGTCTCCCAATGAGCCTCTATTGGGGATCGAACCCACAACCTGGGTGTGTGCCCTGACCGGGAACCACCAGGCATGGAGTTCGGGCCTGGGCGCATTTCACCACCTCAAAGTCCCGGATGATGAAACTTTCTGGGCAAATTGCCGACATGCAACTTTCAGGCCTTAATTTTTCAGTCCAAAAAGCAACAGAAACATCTATGTGAGAACTCCTCAAATCAATGGCCACCTAAGTTACCACTTTATTTGACAGAACTCAGTCACACTTTTCTTTTTGATCTCAAACCATAACAAAATAATATAAGTAATAGCATCTCAGCATTCTGTTGGATGTAGGCTTCATAAAAAAAATAGCATGTGCTGGTTCACTAGTAGCCACACCACCACTGTTGGCACTGAGCCATTGCCACCGCCCTCTGAAAGCGGGAAGCGGCGCCCGGGAACGTGTGCCATTGCAAAGCAGAGTTAACTCTGCTCCTGTCTAGTTTAGAAAGTAGACGAGTCAGGGTTTCCATGGTTACAGCAGCTCTGTGTGGGAGTGAGCATGGTCTGCGACCAGACTAGACAGGGCGGCGCGTCCCACGGCAGCTGAGGAGCTATGGATGAGGGCGTGTCACGGAGGGGACCCGCGACACTGTACCTCATCTCTTACATGGGCAGGATTGGAGAAACACGTCTGAAAAAATGTCAGGACATTCGTGTGAACTACCCATGATCGTGAAGACTCACGCGGCTGCTTTTTAGAGAACGTTCTCCTGGTTAAGACCAGGATTGGTCGCAACCAAGAAAAATCCAGGCATTTCTTGAGCACTCAGAGCAGGTGAGCAACTCTGGCCGGGGCTTTGTTCTGTGCAGCCCACGGACTGGGAAGGTCTGAGGTTAGCACATGGTTGGAAAGCATACTGGAAAAGCGGAAGAAGAGTATTTCGTGGCCCGTGAACAGTAAGTGACCCTCAGGCCTCCACGTCCACGATGAAGTGCACGGACCGGCCGTGGGGTTCACGTCCGTATTGTCTGTGCTGCTTTTCAAGCTGAAAGGGCAGGGCTGGCTTTCAGCACAGGGGACGGGCTCTCCAGGCCTAAACTCTTTCCTGTCCGGCCCTGAGTGCAAAGTGTTCGCCAATCCTGGGTCTACAGGAAATTACTACTAAAAAATTGAGACAACGTTTTGGCCACCGTCTAGTCTCATTCGTCTGGAGGAGTAGCCGTGTCCTGGGTCTCCTATGAGAAATTACTTCAATTAAAGGCTTGGGGCTGTTGACCTGTGGAATCCGAGAAGGTGTGGTGAGAAGGTAGTGGTTCGGGTTGTGTGAATCAGTAAGAGAGTGGGAATTGCAACTAGAGAAGACACTTGGGGCTTTGTCCTGACTGACGTTACCACCAGCTGGAAAATCACAAAGTCGAGTGCTATTTAAACACATCCACGAGATGCACTTAAATCAGAACTTCAGGCAAATGACTCAGTGGCATGGCCACAACAGTACTTAATAACATGACTCAGTTGCATATACAGTAAAATGTAATATTATCCAAAGTACTGATTTCTAAGCAATTGGGATGGTAAGATGATAAACAATGTCTTCACACTTTTGAATTAGATGGACTGCATTTCAAATCCAGTTGACATTAACAGCCACACAATGATGGGAAAGTTATTCAATTAATCAGAACATTCTTTTTTTACGTGTAATGGGGGACTAGCAATTGCGCCTACCTCATAGGATTGATGGTTAGATGAGATAAAGTACTTAGCATAATCCTATACCCATAGTTAACATTCAGTAAATATTAGCGGCTGCTGCTGAATGACTATAGTATGAGAACAATGTGATCTCGGAAAGAGCACCTCAATGCACAAAATGTCAGACGATCTAAGTTCTGGACAGAATTTTGCTAAAGTTTAAGCTGATAAATTTAACAACCTTATGCCTCACTTTCTTATCTCTATAGTGTGGGCAATAAGAACTCGGGCCAAATAAGATAAGGAATGAGCTCATTGATGGGAAAACCCATTATGGACGATAAGGCATTTTAGAAAAATCAGTCAGTGAAGAGACAATGGAGCTGTGTGTATTCCTGGACTCATGCATTCACCCCACTTCAGACAGCCCCTGATATAGTGCCACTTCCCGGCAGGAGGGATGCTCCGTGCATAGTGATGCAGCTGCTGCTCGCATCCGCAATGAACCAGCTCGGAGTCACATGTACTGAGTACCCGATGCCGCTGGGCTAACTCAACAGCTGCTTAAACAGAGTGTCTCGCTGGCCTTGGAGATTTCCCCCAAGTGCTGGCATGTCACCGTAGCTTATCTATATATATAAAAGCCTACATGACTGAACAACCGGTTGACCAGTGCGCTCCCACAGCCAACCTCCAGTGGCCGGCCAACCTCCCGCGGTCCCTCCCCCAAGCTGGCCAACCTCCCGCAGTCCCTCCCCCTGGCCAGCTGGCCAACGTATTGTGGTCCCTACCTTCACCCAGCCAGCCAACCTACCGTGGTCCCTACCCTCACCAGTCGGCCAACCTCCCGCGGTCCTCTCCCCGCCCAGTTGGCCAACCTCCTGCGGTCCCTCCCCCCAGCCGGCCAACCTCCTGCAGCCCTTCCCCTCACCCAGCCTGCCAACTCTTGTGGTCCCTCCCCCCACCCAGCTGGCCAACCTCCTGCAGTCCCTCCCCCTGGCCAGCCGGCCAACCAACTTCGGTCCCTACCCCCTGCTGGCTAACCTCCTGTGGTCCCTCCCCCTGGTTGGCTAACATGCTTGGGTCTCTCCCCGCAGCCGGCCAACCTCCCACAGTCCCTCCCCCACCCAGCCGGCCAACCTCCCATGGTCCCTCCCCCCGGCCAGCCAGCCAACCTACCGCGGTCCCTACCCCCCACTGGCCAACCTGCAGTCCCTCCCCCTGGCTGGCCATCTACTCCCCCCACCACTCCACCCCCGATTGGCCCTGATCGCTGGCCAGACCGAGGGTCCCCCACCTGTGCACGAATTTGTGCACTGGGCCTCTAGTAAAACATAATTTGGCATAAAACAAATTTCCGTCCCACCACTAAAGTGTGCTTCATGTCATAAAAAGCGAACATTTCATAATCTAATCCTTGATAACATACTTGTCCCTCACAAGAAAATTATTAGAAGAAAGAAACCTCACATCTCTGCAAAAATCAGTGTCATTGTAAGTGAAACAACTCCTGTCCACTGCCCTGTATCTCGGCTGCGTTTGACAAAGCCCATCACTGTCATTACAGACGGCCAGTCCCCCAACGCAGGGCGCCATCACGCTAAACGCATTAACATCACACAGTGCGTGGTTCTGTCACGATTCCCAGTTGCCAAACTATTTGGAAACCGCTAGAGGCCTTCAATTTTACTGCGAAGTGTTGACAGCTTTCTCGTTGTACAGCACAGCACAGCGAGAGCAGGTTTAAACAGCGGTGAGTTTTTTGTTTTTTTTCCATCCATTTCATAGAATTTAAACAATGGAGACAAATGAAGACTTGCAGTGAGTCACTGCTGTGCACTCCTCACAGATTTAACTTTGGAGAACCGTGTGATTACCTTCATCTGCTCGCGCTGTGTGCTAAGAATAGTCTGCATGGAGGGGCTTGGCCGCAGCTCAGATGAGAGGCGGTGCCAGGCAGCACAATGTGTCCTAACTGCGGAGATGGCCACGCTCATTTCAGTTCTAGGCCTGCGCATCCATATGCATAACAGCGCTTATTATCATGGGGGCCCACACAGTCCTCTCCGCTGCTCTGTCCTGGGGTTATGACTGGACCACACCATGCTTATTAAACGGGATAAGACGATTATTAGATTACTGTGAATGCCCAGGTGCCATCGTGGGCAGGCAGGCTCATCATTTAGTTCTCAGAATACAACTCTGGCCAGCACATGACATTTGGGTGCGTACCCTCCTCCTCTAAACCCCAACTGGCCCTGAACGCCATCGGCCACCTTTTTGCAAGAAAGGGAAAGGATGAAGTAAGATAGGGTACTGGTTAAAGCTAGCAGGTGGTCATACTTGTCTGTGTGTCAATGTAATTAGTTGTCCACGAAGAAGTAGCGGTAGAGGTAACCATCCTGGCCAGTCCACAAAACCTACACATCCAGCTGCTAGGGCCTGAGTGGGCAACTGGCTGGCCAAGAAGGGGCGAGGCCAGGAGGAAGTCCCTTCCCAGGGGTCCTGGAGGCAGGGGACTGGGATGCGCCTCCACGATCAGGCCCCAATCACATCCGGAGAGAGCAGGCTCCGGGGTGCCTTAGCCCTGAGGCGCTCGTACGCATTTATGAGGTTCTTTTCCTCCCAACACCAGGAGTTTCCACGGATGCCAGTACATGGGGGGCTCTTATTCTTGCCCCCTCCTGACCTAGGGGTGCAGAGCTGACACGATCAAGGCCTTCATCACCACCACCACCACCACCATCATCATCATCATCCACATCCACACAAACCAGAAGAACAAAAGCGATTGCTGGCTGGAAGGAAAGTTAGTCCTTGGATATGAACGCTGGCAAAGCCTTTTTTTAAAGACATGGTTCAACTTAATATGCATTGAACATTGTTCAAGTTCACAAATTTCCCCCTCGGCCTTTCATTTCAAGACACTTCTACCATTTCTCCCCTTCTCTCTCCTTTCCCTCTCCCTTTCTCCCCCGACTGTGTTATGATCAAGGTCCAATGGCCTCTAAAAATCACTTACCGAGAGAGGAGAAAAGAGGCTTAATTCTTAATCAAAACCAGCTAAATTTGTAGTTATCTGAACTTATCAGGAGAAATTCAAACTGGCTAAAGTTCACTCCTAAAGTGTTCCCCCCAACCCCCACCACACACACACACAATATTTTTCTGTAAGAATTACCCCTAATTATAGTTTATTATTTTTCCTCCCCTTTAGATTAATCTTTTTTACTTAATAAAACTAAGTTCTCTAAAACTCTTCTCTTTCTGTTTATATTTCTTTCATCAAATGAAGTGGGAAAGACTTTTGTTGGAGAACAAAGCAGATCTGGGTTATAAGACTCATTCTAAGTCTCCATTTTCTGAAGTAATTGTACTTTTAGGAGAACTCTTATCTCCCCACCTCCCTGCCTTTGCTGGAGAGCTGGGCTCCCCCGTCTTCCATGCCCCTCACTCACTCACCCACGGAGTCCTCCCCGTGTCTCTCAGTGAGGATGTGTCGTGTCGTGTCGTGTTGTCCCGTGGGAGCAGAGCGCCAGCTCATGGTGGCTGCAGGCGCCTGCGTTCCCCGGGCCAGCTGCATCGTATCTCGAACATTCAGTTGCCTGTTGATCAACTCTCACTGCCCCGCCAAATCAAAGGCAGAGGGGGAGGATGCAGTTAATTCTAAAACCTTGAGGACAACTAAGCCCACTGTTTCTGGCGAGCGCTGTGCTGAAACGTTGGCAGCGTGTTGTCGGCACACCCAGCAGGCCAGTCCTCGGTCTGGGGTGCCCTCATGGCCTCTTCTCCGCCGGTGTGGATGTTAACCTATTATACTTCTCTGAAAGCAAGCCCGGCCCACCAGCTGCAAGCCCACTGACCGTCCTGTTCCTGCTCCCAGCATGGACCTCCCCCTCAGGGTCCGACTCTCCCACGAGGGTTTGCCACACCACAGCTGCCTGGGTGTCCTGCTCATTCTACTGACAGAGAGAAATTACTGTGGGGGAACAAAGGGGCCTGGGCAGGGCCTCTTGTCAGTCAGTGTTATTCTCAGCTCAGCTTCCTTCAAAGTAGCTCCCCCACCCTCCCGCCCACCCATAACCGTTCCGTGAACCACCGACTGAAGTCCCGTATGCACAGGACCACATCTGTCTCTAATACACTGAAATCTAGTTCAGACTCGTGTCAGTTTTCTATGTTAGCACCTCGAATTGGCTCCATGTAAAATAGGTATCTTGTCAGCCAACAACTCAAGGGTTCTGAAATTCAATATTCTCTCATTTCTAAGTTTCAACTCTCATGATTTTAGTACATGGACACCATTTGTTCAAATTTCCTCTATAAGGTTTAACTACGGATTCTGATTCTTGAAGGTAGCCTGCCAGCTGAGGCACGTGCGTACTTGGCATTGATACAGGCCACATGGAGAAACTTATTCGTAGAACCGTGACATTATTTGAAATCAAAAGACAAAGGGAAACACACAGCAGGTTTCTCACCCAGAATTATGCTCTGATTTAAGGAAATATTTTCTCAAAACCATGTTACTTAATTTTAGCAAATGCAGATCACATCTGCCATCGCTTTGCCCAGAGCCAAGAAAAATGGCAATATTTTAATTAGAACTTAGAGTCAAACTTTCCCACGTTTTATAATGAAGCTACTGTTCTGGACCACCTGGCAGGCTCTCTGCGTTCTACCTCCGATGACTAAGCCTAGGAGAGTCCCCTAGGACAACCGCCTTGGACTTGACCAACAATATTCTATGTAATAAAAGCCTAATATGCTAAGTGTCTGGTTGTTTGTTCAACCAATCAAAGCATAATATGCTAATGATATGCTAAGGCTGCTCAACCACTCGCTATGATGTGCACTGACCACCAGGGGGCAGACACACATCCTCCCATCTTCCCGGGGCTTTTCTGTTCCCAGGGCTTCTAATTGAAAGCTCCTTGGCCTTCTGGAAGCTTTCAGTGAGAAGGTCTGAGGACGCTTAACAATAGTGACGATGGCAGAGCCGGGGCATGCCGCACGGATGCTGCTGATTGGAAAGCAAGTTCTCATATCACACTCCTCGCATCCTCTCTGCTCCTGCGAGGGCCTGCACCTGACGGGGCAGAGAGCCCCTTGGGTTCTTCTGCCTGAAACGTCCTGGCGATGCAGGCCCTGGGCCCTCCCCACCTACCAGGCCACGGAACTTGAGTTTCTCTGCATCAAATGAAGATGCAGAATATGGCCACACCTTATGTGTTCATTAGAACCTAGTGACTCAAGTGATTTCTAAGACAGAATGTAATGGAAAAGCACAGAATACAGAATACAGTGCCGGGCTCAGGACTCGCTAGGTGCCAGCTGTGCCCTTGGGTAAGTCATTTAGATTCCACGACGCTCAGGCTTTTCCACGGGTAATCCAAGCAGTGATAGCAGCCTTATCTCCTCCACTGTTTGTTGTGAGAATATAACATTAGGAAAGGGATTTTCTACCTTTAAAACACTGTGGGATGTCAGTTCTTTTTTTCTGAAATAAGCCACACCATTAGAATTACAACATAAAGCACTGGGCAGGCTGCTGTATTCCACAATTCAATTAGCATGCACAATGCTCATTGCAATTTAAAGTTTTTACCTCAAAAACTAGAAATAATTATTTTCTTCAGATTATAAATGAAATGTGCTTCTTGTCTAGCAATCGAATATCAGGTCTCCTTCATGGAGACCCACCTTATCTTTTCAGGAATTAAAGACTTACAATCCACTTATTGTTACAACTAGTAGCCCTGCTCATGAATCCGTGCGCCAGCAGCTCTCTGCGGGGCCTGGCCGCTCCGCACCCGCTGGCCAGAGGCTCTTCGTGGCCCAGAGGCCCATCCGTGGCCGGGCAGGGAATGCTTGCCTCGTTGCTGCGGCAACAGAGCAAGCATTCCACCAGGCCGCTCACGCTGCCTGCTCTCAGTGGCTTCCCCTGGCTCTGGGGGACTCCAGTGGGGCTGAGAGGGCTGGGCGCCATCATCTTGTGGCTGTGGGTGCCGCCATCTGTGACAGAGTGATGGTTTCTTTGCATATTACCCTTTTATTAGATAGGATAACCTGATGCCAGAGCTTTTGAAAAAAACCTTTTTACCTTAAGAACTATTTATAGTTCAGGTTAGAAAACTGACCTACTCTACTAAAAGCATCTTCAACAGAAGTTTGTAATCAATATACAAAATAACATTTAAAAAATAGTAAAGTTGGTATTTCTTCACTCCTCTGGGATTTAACGTTAACTAGTGGTTACTAAAGTTGTTATTAGTGTCCAGGGATACTAAGAATCTTATAATTGAAAAAGTTTAAAGAACTGAAATAATGAGTAAAATGCACATGTATTTCCAATAATAATAATAGAAATAATTATGATAGCCATCTAATTTTGCACAGGGATCAAACATATTAAATGTACTGTATTCTTATTATCCAAAATATTTGAGTGGCTATTTTGAAGCTCCTCTTTCCAAACTGAGACTACGCTATAGTCTCTAGACCAAATCACAGAATGCTTTTCCATCCGCCTGAGGTCTCTCCGGATGGCTATTGGCATTGGCGGGGCAGCTGCACGGAGCCACGCCTTCAGAAGCGGCTGCAGTGGGGCCAGGGCCACCCGAGGTGCAGGTTGCAGCGCCTCTGACCTGAGCCATGGAGAGTTTGTTTCTTACAGGAACTTCCTGCAAATTGTGGCTGTGGTCAGCAGGTACGCATCTGCAGCGGGCCTGCCACGTGTTTTAAGTTTTGTTGCTTAGTGTTGTTTGGATATTTATTAAAAATAAAACTTAATGGAGATACAAAAATCGTGATAATGAATAAATGCAAGAGTTTAATGGGACGATTGTGCTACAGTGTTACAGTGCTATGTTGGTCATGTGAGCTGTCCCTGGGTTATCGATGCTTTTAAAAACATTATTTATACTAATGCTGTAGTCAATGAACGTCCATGTTCATCAATTATCCAGTGTCGTTCTACTAAGTGGAGTGTTCTGTTCTCTAGCGATGGGTAGCATAGCATCTCTGTAGTGCATTAAAAAACTTAAGCAGGCTTAATTATAAAGCAGAAGACAGTTACTCAATAATAATATACAAACACACACATGGGACCAAACATTCGCGTCTCCAGGCTATGAGACAGCTTCGAATCAATGACAGGAAGCCAGACTCCTCTCAACGTGGAAACAGTCTCCAGGGTCCCATTTTTTAAAAAGGTCTAAGATGACATGCTCTCCCATCATCACCAACTGCTACATTGGGGTAGACTAGCTGACCAGTGGCCTTCCTGAGTGCACAGAGTCCTCACACAGCGGCCTGTTGTCCCAGAGGACAGATCCAGATGGGACATACCCGTAGGACAGAGGCCTCAAAAACCCAGGAAGGCTGGGTGGCAAGAGATTAACCAAAGAATATATATGCAAATATGCATAACCCATGGACACAGACAATAGTGCTGTGGGGTGAGGTGGTGGGGCCAATGGAGAGGAAAGGGGAGACATCTCTAATACTTTCAACAATAAATATAATTGTCGGGGAGCACACGAGACTTGGTTGGAAAGTTTGTGAGGAGGACATTCTGAGAAAAGGGAAGTGTGTGGAAGGCCGCCTGCCCTGTTTATTGGAATTCTGACTTAGGGGAGTGCTGAAGGTGGTGGTCCTAATTACTCCTTGACCTTTCCAAACAAGTCTGTGCACCTGCAGACCCCCGGGTGTTTATTGGAATCCTTATGCTTAATATTTGGGTGTCCTTGCTTAAAAGACACTGCAGACACATGTGCCCTCCCAAGATTACTTACCCTACTAATTGTATCTAAAAGATAAACTTTATCTCAAACTGCTGTTACAATGAAAGCCTGAAGAGGCAGGCGAATGAGGCTGTCTGGTTCCTTTAGCCAGGCAGTCCCTTAGCCTCTTTTTCACAGCAAACGTTGTGTCGGAGTAATCATTCATCTGTTGCTCCGGGTCTGCTGGTCAGCCCCGGCAGATAATTTTTTTTAAGAAGCAAGGTATAGAAAAACAAGACAAAACATGAAGACCAAAAGTTGGCATGCAGGAGGGAGGGCCAGGAGGCCTTTAGCAGTACAAGGAGAAAAGGGTACTCACTCTCTCAGCAGAGCAGTGCAAGCCTAGGCACAGGCAATGAACTGCCTCCAGGTTCAATCCCATTACGGTGCATAAATGGAGACGGACAAGAAGGCGTTGGTCCCCAACACAAAAATAAAGGATCTGGAATTGGGGGGATGATTATATTACAGATCTTTCGATCCCAAGGTATGATTATTAATTATTACTTTATGTTAATTAACAGACTTCACTCTAGATACGATTTCAAAGAAGCCACACACATCAGATCATTCACTCACTGAAACGTGCATCAGCACCTACTGTGTGTCAAGCTCTGTGGCAAATATTAGCGGTCCAAGATGCAAGAGGCAGCGCCACACCCCAGTATTCCATCACTTAGTGGAGGACATAAAAGTACCACAGACGACAAAGAAATGTGTAATACACTGAGGGAATTCAAATAATGGAGGGACCCACCTAATTTTGTTTCCAACATGAATAACTGTTAGAAGGGCACCAAATCCCCTTACCAATGAGGGCGGGGGGGGGGATTTAAAATATTTTCCATTTATTCTCCTCTTAAACTAGTTGAATACCAATAAAATAAGCATTGATGTGGGTTACTTTTTAAAAATCAATTGGAAGGTGGGAATCAACGGTTGACCAGTTGAAGCCAGGCAACATCTTCATTTTATTGCTCTCACTCCTGTCCACCCAGACTAAGAATATTTTTGTGACGAAGTTTTGCCTATGTTTTCAAAGAATTTTGGATCTCAAGGCTGAGGGATTTTATTATGAATAAAAGTGATTGAGGGAGGAAAAGAACATTACAGAGTAACAAAGATTTTAAAAAGAAGTTTACATGATATTGCCTGTGAGAGAGCATCTCCATTGTATTCTATCCAACTAGTTAGTTAGTACCATTTTCTTTTAAAGACTTTAGAAATGTCTCCACTAAAGCCCTTATGTTAGTTGGAGAATTTTCATAGTGAAACCACAAATAAGTAGAGAGAAGGCACTCACAATTAATGTATGCCCTTTTCTTTTAATAAAAATTGTACCCTTTCATTATCCTCCTTACAAGTGGCTCCGTGGGGAGTGCTTCTTCCTAGTTTACAATGGAATCAGCCTAGTTGGCTCTCAACTCCGCTAAATTTTTAACGAGCTCATAACTAATGTGGTCCCCAGCACGCGGAGCCTCGGAGTGCGTGCGTGGGACCCTCGTGTGACCAGACCTGGCTGTTCTGGACCCAGAGGCCCCTGGAGACATGTTTCTGAAAAAGCAAGAAAGCAGATCATCTTCCTGCGCACAGAAAGCGCCCGGCGCACAGCCTTCCGAGGTGGCGCGGTTCTGAATGGGGAGGAAGGAGGAGGAAGAGACAGATGAGCAAAACGATAAGCTGTTACCATGGCAGCAACATCTGTGCTACAAAACACCCTCTTTAAAAATGGGTTTTTTATTTCCACTTGTTTATCATCAGATGAACCCAGGACCAACCCAAACCAGCCACAGAGGAAGCCGAGCGTCTCGGGGAGAAGCCGCCCGCGACGGAGGAGGGAGCTTAGCGGGTGGACAGGGACGCCTTTACGGACACCCCCCGGGGGACCCGGCAGCTTGTGACAGCTTTTAAACACTCAAGCCAGGTTAGCACCAACCATCGGACTTACCCAGAATGCCATCGAGCTAGAAGTAATTCCTAAAATGTGGAAAGTGCGACGAAGTCTAGGATCAGGGGTCCCTCCTCGTGACGGACCCGCTAGAGGCCCTTTGTGATGCGCATCCAGGTGCTCGTCAAAGGCCAGTTCCACGCATCCCGCACTCCGCTGGCCTCTCTGGTCAGGGACCCCCCTGCACTGGGGTGAGAGCCAGCCGTGTTGCCACGAATGGTGGCACCGCAGCTCCGCGAAGGCTAAAGAGCCCCGTGTGTGAAGGCACCACCTCTCCTTTATCCAGCTGTCGGCTGAGGGGCGCGGTGGCTGCGTCCATGTCTTGGCCACCGTGAGTAATGGTACAATGAACTTGGGGGGGGCGGGCATACATCTTTGCAAATAAATGTGTTCAGGTGTTTTGGGTTGATACCCAGAGGAGGGGTGGCTGGTCCTATGGTGACTCTACTTAATTTTTGTTAGGAACCTCCATACTGTCTTTCATAGTGGCTACCACAGTTCACATCTTGAGAATACCGTGCAAAGTAAGTCAGACAGAAAAAGTGAAGAGCCATATGATGTCACTCATATGTGGGATGTAAAACTAAAAGCAACACATGAACAGACAAGAAAAACAAATGAAAACTCAGAGACACAGACACAGAATGGTGGCTAGCAGAGGGAAGAGGGGTGAGGGGGTTGGTCAAGGGTAAAGGGGTCACGTACACGGTAACAGAGGGATGTGACACAGTGCAATATACAGATGATGTCCCACAGAATTGAGCATTTGAAACCTATAGACTCTTATAGACCAATGCCAGCCCACTGAATTTAATAAAAAATAAAATAAGAACCAGGTATGTCTGAATCTTCAACCTCCTCCATACTGCATTCTACATTTTATTTAATGGGTAAATAAAGATCATGTATTTTACTAATTACCAGTTTAAGTAATAAATCTTGTTTTGATGAAGAAACACTCACAGTGTGGGATTATTATAAAAGTATAAGAAGTTAAATGTTTGGTGTAAATCATTGTTTACAACTAATCATTGTTTCACTCTTATGAAAGCCTGTCATCCTATGAGTGTGTGGCTATTTTGGTGTTATACCACATGGCAAATATATATATATATATGCATATGTTGGTCCCACTGTGTTTTTGAAAGACATGGTTCTAGAGCTAAACGGGCACATGCAAGTAAAAACTGCTATCGTCCCATGTGCTGCCGTACGTTTTATGAGCCTCTTTCTGGTGTCTAAGCGACATACACACATGCGTGTTACACAGTAAGCTTCCTCTCAGGGTCTAGCATGGCCGGCCTTGCAAACATTTTGGGCTACTTTTAGAAAGGGCAGAGGGTGCTGAGGGAGCAGAGAGGGTCCTCTGCAGGCACTTTCTGCAGGAGGCCACGGCGACGGACAGCGCCAAGTGTGTCCGGAGGCTCGGGGCAGAGAGCCGGGACTTCCTCATGTCCGCCTCCTGCTTGGCTCCCTGCTCGGCTCCCAGCTCGGCTCCCTGAGCTGACACCCCGGGAGAGATGGAAGTGCTGATCGCAGCCTTTCCCGGCCGGTGCGGAGCATCACAGCCCACACTGCAGCTCATCCTGCCGCTTGCCCCCCCGCCCCCCCGCCCCCGGCTGGGCTGACAGGCTTATCTTGGACGCCAGGCCCACAGACGGGGCTATCGCAGCAGCTCGGGTTCCTGAGAATCCGCACTCCGTGACCCTGCGAGATGGAGTCCCTCCAGACAGCCCCGCTAAACGGTGCCTGCCCGCCCCGTCTCCCCTACGGTGCCTCTGAGACGGGAAGGCCGCGTCGGTGTGCATGCCTCTCCTCATTCCCTGCTCCCCCTCCCCCCTCGGCGCTGTGGGGGATGCCACACTGGCTCCCTGTGGAGAAGGGGGGCTGGGCAGCAGGCCTGGTTCTCCTCGGTGTGGATGAGTCAGGGCAGGTGCAGCACATTATTCCCATGCACACGGAAGCATGTTACCTGGATATCCTTGTGGGGGGTCCTGCCTTGCCCGTGACCCCGAGTGAGGATGGCACAGGCCAGGTATAACTGAGCCTATTCCTTGGGCCGGGCAGGTGTACCCGCAGAAAGGGACCTGGGTACCAGGCGGGGAGGCAGGTGCACGCGCCGAGGCCCGGTGCACGAGCTTCGGCCTGCGCTCCGTGCACGACCGGCTGAGGGCCAGCCTCACGTGGGTACAGGGATGGGAACGACAGGAACAGAGCGGAACTGGTAAAGCACTGGAAACAGGCTGAGGGCCAAGTGCCAGGGGACTCACAGGCGTGGAGAGGGCGCAGCCCGGGGTGACGCGGAACCCGCCCAGAGGCAGTGCCTCCGGAGTCGGGGCTGCAGAAAGCCACCAGGTAAGCCATGCAGAACGAAGGGGCCTGGCGTGCCGCCTACAGGCCGAGAAGACCCCACAGCTCGGCGTCCCTTCCAGCGTTCTCCAGAGCGGTCCCTTTCCCATGTTTTGCCTCCTCTACCCGTCAGCATGCCGCATCCCAACACCGGCTTCTCACATCTGAGAGGCTTGCACCCACGCCTCTGGCTTCTGGGGGCTCGCAGGCCTCTGCCGCCAGCTGCCGAACCCAGCGCCCCCTCCGATGTGTGCTGCAGACGCTGCGTTCCACACCCGCAGGGTCAACTGAGCCCCGAGTCAGCCAGGGGGCGGCAGCCAAGAGCTCGCAGAGCCGTGAGCCCAGCCAGGCTCTGACTTCAAGGCCAAGTTGTTTATCTCTCTGCGACACCCACAGTGCTTTCTCTCCAAGCGTACTGTACGACGCTCAGCACATTTCCACGTTGGAAAATGTGGTTAAGTGATGTGGAAACTTGAATAATATTTGCATTGATCGAATAGCACTTAACATTCAAATTCCATTTATAAACCCAACTTCATGCTAAATATTGTGGTGACATTCTTAGAGACCAAGCAGCCTCATGTGGAAAATTAGATCCTGGTCTATTTCTTTTGACGGGATTTGCTACGAGACAGAGACATTTTATAGGGAACTCGTGTGTCTACGCTCCCGAGGACTCTTTAGGACACAGCACCTATGTTTCCATCCCATCTCCTGCATTCCTCACCCACGGAGCCCCAGCCACGCTGTGCGCCTGCGGCCCTGGGCCACTGGGTCTGAGATAAGACGTGGCCACTGGGTCTGAGATAAGACGTAGCCACTGGGTCTGAGATCAGACGTGGCCACTGGGTCTGAGATCAGACGTGGCCACTGGGTCTGAGATAAGACGTGGGCCACTGCTTCTGAGATAGGATCAGCCGCAGGAGGGCCCCACCCGGCCAGGCGGCACTCAGGCAACACGGAGTGGCCCTGGGTCAGAGCAGGTGGGACGCAGGGAGAGGCGCGCAGAGCGCTGAGAAACGGGAGCTTTGAGGAGGGTGATGCCGCTGGAACGTGGACACGTGTTGGCAAATAGAACAGCTCCAACTGCAAAGATAGAAGACGAACAGAAGCGGGGGGGGGCGGCGGGTGTTACACGGTGATGCGGAGACGCACGGGGGCTGAGGGCTGAGCGCGCGTCCACCCGAGTCCCCGGGATGACGGCGGGGGCGGCTGCAGCCCCATGAGGTGTCTCCTCAGCCGCCCAGGGAGGTGCTGGCAGCAGAGGAACAGGCAGGACGAGGACATGAAACCACGGCCATCACGCACACGGACAGGCAGAGGCTCCGAGAGGAAGGCGGAGGTGGGGCCCCAGCCCTGGAAATGGCCTTAGATCTGTGTGTGGCTGGACCGTCCCACGTCAGGCAGTTCTAGGGAAAGCCCCGTGACCTCGGGGAGGCGACCACCACGCGGCCCAGCAGCGTGTCATCTGGTGGGGTCGCCCTGGGCTCAGGTGTGCGCGCTCCTCACCCCCGCAGCCTCCCCTCGCTGAGGCGTGTGAGGTGCGGGACAGGCGCAACGAGGCTGAGAAAGGCCGGTGATGTCTCAGCGTCTCCCTCGGCTGCTGGGGGCCTGGGGGCTAAGGAGGTCAGGGCACCTGCCTGCCCTCCCCCGGAGCAGCTTTGAGGACGTCAGACCTTTCTGGGTCCTCCCACCACTGCACAGGGCCAGCCACGGCCGTCTGCCTGGCCGGGGCCAGGAGAGGGACCCAGCCCAGCCTCTGCCCGCTGACCCGGGTGCTGGGCCTCAGGACTGGCCTCTGACCCCGTGACCTGGGTGCTGGACCTCAGGGCCAGCCTCTGCCCGGCTGACCTGGGTGCTGGGCCATAGGACTGGCCTCTGCCCGGCTGACCCGATGCTGGGCCTCAGGACCAGCCTCTGACCCCGTGACCCCGATGCTGGGCCTCAGGACCGGCCTCTGACCCCGTGACCCGATGCTGGGCCTGAGGACCGACCTCTGACCCCATGACCCGGGTGCTGGGCCTCAGGACCGGCCTCTGACCCCGTGACCCGGGTGCTGGGCCTCAGGACCGGCCTCTGACCCCGTGACCCGGGTGCTGGGCCTCAGGACCGGCCTCTGACCCCGTGACCTGGGTGCTGGGCCTCAGGACCGGCCTCTGACCCCGTGACCCGGGTGCTGGGCCTCAGGACCGGCCTCTGACCCCGTGACCCGGGTGCTGGGCCTCTGACCCCGTGACCCGGGTGCTGGGCCTCAGGACCGGCAGGGGAGGACCCTCCCCCGCAGCTGAAACATAACCCAGAGGACAGCAGCGCCAGGCCTGGCCCACACACGGAAACTTTATGGGGACGAATCGGTCGACATCGAACTTCGCTATAGAAAATGTCTTACCTTCTGGTATCATGTGATGGAAATCCCATGTTATTTCAAATGAAATTTCCATCTAAGCTTTAAGTTCCAAAAGCCTGCATGTCCGCGCGGTGCTGGAAAGGACGTTAGACGGCAGCGCCGCGGTCTCTGGGCAATGCCGCCTCGGGCTCCCTGTGAGTCACACATCCATGCGCGTCTGTGAGCGGATGGCAGTGCCGAGGGCCTGGGCTCCCACACGAATGCAGGGGAGGCGGCAGCATGGCCTGAGCCCTGCGTGGCCGGCGAGGAATGGCTGAGAGGAGTAACCGCGCCCTTTAACGCACATAAACCACCCAGCCACGCCGAAGGGCAGCGCTCCGGTTCCCTTGATGAGGCGATCCGTGCCTTACCAACAGAGCTGGAGCCTGGGGTTCCCCTGGGCACCTACCCCCACCCCCAACCCCGTCAGCATCGCCCCGAGATGCCGGCCCGGACAGGAAGGTAGCTCTGCCTGCGCCCTCGCCACAGCTGGTGAGCTGCGAGGAAGAGGCCCGTCTGGTTTAGGAAGAAGCCGAGGAGAGTGACCCGGGGTAACCAGAGAAACCCAAGGTTAGAAAGTGACCGTGAAGTCCCACCTCCCTAAGGGACTTGCCCGACAGAGCTGTGCGTGCTGGACCCACAGGTCTTCTCCGCGGGGGGCTTCCCGGTAAGGAAGCGACGGCCGCCCGTTCGTCATGAAAAACGGGGACACGCGTCGCCAGAAGCAGCAGGAAGAAGGCAAAGGTAAGCGCCCGTGTGAGCTGAGCAGCCACGTCTGCCGCCTCAGCCCCGCCCCGCGGCTGCGCATCACACACTGCCCCCCAGCATCACACACTGGCCCCCCAGCATCACACACTGGCCCCCAGCATCACACACTGCCCCCCAGCATCACACACTGCCCCCCAGCATCACACACTGCCCCCAGCATCACACACTGCCCCCCAGCATCACACACTGGCCCCCAGCATCACACACTGCCCCCCCAGCATCACACACTGCCCCCCAGCATTCACACACTGGCCCCCAGCATCACACACTGGCCCCCAGCATCACACACTGCCCCCCAGCATCACACACTGCCCCCCAGCATCACACACTGGCCCCCAGCATCACACACTGGCCCCCAGCGCGCCCCGCTCCCCAAGAGTGCCCTCACGGGAAGCCCGTCTCCAGAGACGTCTAACACACAGGGCGCCTTCCACCGGCCGGGGCCTGAGCTGGACAAGGCTGTGGAAGGCACAGCCCCCGATGCCATCCCGGGCAACCTGACCTCGTTGCGGATCGCAGGGTTTTGTAAAACTAATGGGTCTGAAACCGGAGGACACACGACTCTCAAAGCCACAATGGTTGATCGTATGTCACGGAATCCACTCGGTGGCTGTGTATTAATTGCCATCAATTCCTCTAAGCTTGTTAAGTGAGCTTTAATGTTATTTGTAAAGGAAAACGTTCTGCTGGAATCTGACATTCAGGGAAGAATAAGGGAGAGTGACATGACTCCAGCTCCTCTGAGCAAACAAAGACCCGCATCCAGGTGGGCGCTTGCAGCCAGCAGGGAACGCGCTTGCTGAAGCGGTGCAGGCTTTGGCGCTTATGGGGCACAGGCACCGGATGGGAGCGGGAGGATGGCTGGGCAGGCACCGGATGGGGGCGAGAAGATGGCTGGGCAGGCACTAGATGGGAGCGGGAGGACTGGGAGCGGGAGGACTGGGAGTGGGAAGATGACTGGGCAGACACTGGATTGGGGCAGGAGGACGGCTGGGCAGGCACAGGATGGGGGCGGGAGGATGGCTGGGCAGGCACCAGATTGGGATGGGAGGACGGCTGGGCAGGCACCAGACTGGGAGCGGTAGGACTGGGAGTGGGAAGATGACTGGGCAGGCATAGGATGGGGGCAGGAGGATGGCTGGCCAGGCACAGGATGGGGGCGGGAGGACTGGGAGCGGGAGGACTGGGAGCCAGGAGGACAGCTGGGCAGGCACCAGATTGGGGTTGGAGGACGGCTGGGCAGGCACCAGACTGGGAGCGGGAGGACTGGGAGCGGGAGGACTGGGAGTGGGAAGATAACTGGGCAGGCATAGGATGGGGGCGGGAGGATGGCTGGGCAGGCACAGGATGGGGGCGGGAGGACTGGGAGCGGGAGGACTGGGAGCCAGGAGGACAGCTGGGCAGGCACCAGATTGGGGTTGGAGGACGGCTGGGCAGGCACCAGACTGGGAGCGGTAGGACTGGGAGCGGGAGGACTGGGAGTGGGAAGATGACTGGGCAGGCATAGGATGGGGGCGGGAGGATGGCTGGGCAGGCACAGGATGGGGGCGGGAGGACTGGGAGCGGGAGGACTGGGAGCCAGGAGGACAGCTGGGCAGGCACCAGATTGGGGTGGGAGGACGGCTGGGCAGGCACCAGACTGGGAGCGGTAGGACTGGGAGCGGGAGGACTGGGAGTGGGAAGATGACTGGGCAGGCATAGGATGGGGGCGGGAGGATGGCTGGGCAGGCACAGGATGGGGGCGGGAGGACTGGAAGCGGGAGGACTGGGAGCCAGGAGGACGGCTGGGCAGGCACCAGACTGGGAGCGGGAGGACGGCTGGACAGGCCCCGGACAGTGCTCCCTGGTTTCCCTGGCTCCCAGGCTCTCAGTGGTCACCAGGGAAGGTGCCCAGAGCCAGGAGGCCAAACGAGCATGAACTGGGACTGTCTCCCACAAGAAGCAAGAGGTGACCCTCACTCCCATTTCACCGGAGGGCAGGGCACTTTATAAAACAAGACTAAACATGCGGACGTTATTGGCAAATCTCTAATAGATTAAAATTAAACTTTTCCTGGGGTGATGAATGATTCAGAGAACTTAACAGATTAATTCTAATTCTGTTGTAAGTGGCATTTAAAGTATTATAACATGGACTCCTGCTCAAATTATAAATATATAAATGCAAAACTATTTTTATGACATTTGGGAATAAAGGTTTTCCCTGCATCTTATTTACGTGGAAGGCAAAACAGCCAGATTCTAAATTTAAAAAAGAAACGCAGAACACAATTCTGACTAGTTAAACCCAGAGCCGAGGGGCGGGGCCTGGCCACCTCCCAGGTGCTTTGGGAGGGAGAATGGAGAGGTAACAAGCCTAAAACCGGGCTCACCTCATCGTGTCCTGCCCAGCAAGACGGTCCTGAGACCCCAACCTCAGCCTCACACTCCCGCCCCCTCCCCTCCCTTCGGTCCTGCCCCTCAGACACCGCTCCTCCCGCCGCAGACATCTCTCGGGCCCTGATCCTGTGCTCTGAGGATAAATATATCTTTTGTCAAACCAATTGGTCTAGTTCACCACCCAACAGACATTTCAATCTTTAGAGGTAAAAAGATTTTTCTTTCAGAGGAAGAAAATGTCCAATGACATCCACATGTGGACATAATTTTGCACAGCACTTCATAGGGCTGAGCCCTAGGTCCGGGGCTGGTGGAAAATGGAGGCAGGAGTGGGAAGGAGGGGGTGCATGGGAGTAAAAAGAAGGGAGACATCTGTAATTCCTTCAACAACACAAATAATAAAATTTAAAAAAATAAACAGTGAGCGCCCCAGTGTGAGCAGGTGTCAGCCACAGCTGGGCCGTTCTGGGCTGCGCTGTCCCTTCTGACGGTAACAGCGCCGTGACCACCAGTGGGTAAATACTGGAGCAGCCTGGGGACACAGTCCTTCACTGGAGAAGGTGACACAGAATCGCGGCCCCGCCCCGTCCCTGGCCCTACCCCGTCGGAACGTAACCCGCGCTGACGGCATTCAGACGGAGCCAGGTGCCGGCCGGAAGCCGGGTTTGCCATCACCTGTTGTGAGATGGAAGGCGGCTTACAGCTCTTTCTGAACTTGAGTCTCCTCATCTGTGAAGGGAGAGGGTAAAACATTGACCCCAGGTTGTACGAAGGCTTAACTGAAAGGCGTGTGCGGGTGCCAAGGACAGTGGATCCGTACCAGCAGTGACCATGGCGATGCCGAGGACGGCAAGGGCGCACAGCCATGTTTGTGATTTGGATAACCTCTTCCCGGCCTCTGTCACCCCTGGGCTCTGGGTGACTCGGTTTATAACATCCTCCCTAAAAATCATATTTTATTCCCCAGAATTTCTATTCAAAATCCATCCCTCACCTAGGAGCACAGCCTTCTGGGCCTCACGCATTAGGCAGCTGCCACGGCCATGCCATACTCTGTCTTGAACCTCACAGGACCTTCAGGTAAACTCTGACAGGTTCGGCTCAGGAGCCGTCTATGGAGGCCACGGGAGGTCCTGGACTGTGTGCACAGGGACCTGCTGAGCGCCACGTCATCACACAGCGCCCCGGGCCGAGGAGCAGAGCTCGGTGAGAGCGGGGACCTGCGCACGGAGCAAACAGCGTCTCGGACGCTGACAGGACGGGATGCGGTCGCGGCCAGGCGATCGGTCGTGGCCCGGTGAATTTCACTTGTCTAAATGTCTGTCTTCCATGCTGTTTCACAGGAGACTTTCCTAGGTTTCTGTAAGAATTCGGCAAATGATGAAAAGCAACATTTATCTCCTTACTTATATTAGTAACTCCATTTCCTTCGGGGCTGGTGTGGAGGTGAAGGGCGCTGGGACTGAATTAACAAAGCCATTTGGGTAACAGCTGGAATAAGATCGGGGATGAGACACTGTCTGTAACGCTGCGATCCATCCCTTGAGCTAGTTTGTGTTTTGTTTTGTTTTTGTACTTGAAAGAGAAAACGATTATTTTAATTCCAAAGAGCCAGGACGTGCCCACAGACGGTGTGGAAGACAGAGTGACTGGGCCTCGAGGACACGGGAAGCAGGGGGTGCGTTTCCGAGAATGTCCGAGGAGCAGCGAACGGAGGCGGGAGCACGTCAATGGTCTCGGGTGGTCTGGTTCGAGACTTTGACGCAGAGCGAGGCTTCGTACCCGCTTCTCCTCGGAGCGGAAGCGGCTCTGCGATCGCAGCTCTGGTCCGAGGACGGGCAGAGGCGGCGTGGAGAACTGGTCGGAAGAAGTTTCTGAGGGCGGCAGGCGGCGCCAAGAGCAAGAGTGCGGGCCAGCTAATTGTGCGGGAGCGATCAGAACGAGGACCCCCAGGACGGCCAGGCTGAAGACGAGAGCAGCTACCATGGCAGAGCCCCTCTCACAGGAGATGCTCAGATTCCATAGGAAACGACACAGGCCGGGGAGGAGAGAGGACATGGGGCGGGGAGGAGAGAGGACACGGGCCGGGGCGGCTCAGGGGCTGAGCGTCACCTTATGAACCCGGAGGTCAGGGTTCCACTCCTGATCAGGGCACGTGCCCAGGTGGCGGGTAGGGGGCATGCAGGAGGCAGCCGATCGATGATTCTCTCTCATCATCAGTGTTTCTCTCTCACTCTCTCCCTCTTGCTTCCTCTCTGAAATCAATAAAAACACATTTGTTTAAAAGGAAATGTTCGTTGCTGCTGCTTACAGCGAGGCCTAGACGTGCGTCATGTTGCAAGGACGTGTGCTGTCGCTGGATGAACAGCTCACAGTGCATTCTCCCTGCTCCCGGCATGCCAGCAGCCGCTCATATTTCATAAGGAAACGGTGTCTGCTTATAAAGGAGACTGCCGCCGGCGGGGCTCAGCGGTTGATAGACATTTAGATAACATGCCTGGGTTGTGGGCTCGATCCCCAGTAGGGGGCATGCAGGAGGCAGCCAATCAATGATTCTCTCTCATCACTGGTATTTCTATTTCTCTCTCCCTCTCCCTTCCTCTCTCTGAAATCAATAAAACATTTTTTTAGACTATACTATCTTTTTAGGAATAACAAAAATTTGTTGAAGATGCCAAAATGATTTTTTGCTTTTATTCTAAAATGGTTAACTAAAATTAAAAAACCATCATCGAGGATCTGAGAAATCACACCATAGGGGTTTTGGTCCCAGCTGCTGAGGGAGCGGGGAGGGAATCACCTGCTTTACCTGCTGAATTCATATGGTCTGAGGCCCAGAGCTAACAGAGAAGCAGGAAGCACAAGAAGTGCTTTTTAACAACTCGTGGATGCTCTAAAGACTTAAAAAATCAGCGTGTAGCTTTCCCTAGTGGAGTCCCGAGAACGTCCTTGAGTGACCCTGACTTGTGCGCAGTCAGCAGTGGGTGCACAGGGCCCAGGGTGCGTCTGGCAGTGAGAGGACATCGGCCGCGGGGTGGGTAGGAGAGAGGACAAGGGGCGGGGAGGAGAGAGGACACAGGGTGGGTAGGAGAGAGGGCACAGACCAGGGAGGAGAGAGGACATGGGGCGGAGAGGAGAGAGGACACAGGCCGGGGAGGGGAGAGGACATGGGGCGGGGAGGAGAGAGGACACGGCGGGGGGAGGAGAGAGGACACAGGGCAGGTAGGAGAGAGGACATGGGGCAGGTAGGAGAGGACACGGGCGGGTAGGAGAGAGGACACAAGGCGGGTAGGAGAGAGGACACGGGGCGGGGAGGAGAGAGGACACGGGGCGGGGAGGAGAGAAGACACGGGGCGGGGAGGAGAGAGGACATGGGGTGGGTAGGAGAGAGGACACGGGACGGGTAGGAGAGAGGACACGGGAAGGGTAGGAGAGAGAACATGGGAAGGGTAGGAGAGAGGAAAGGCTGACACAGGGCAGGTAGGAGAGAGGACACGGGGCGGGTAGGAGAGAGGACAAGGGACGGGTAGGAGAGAGGACACGGGCCGGGGAGGAGAGAAGACACGGGGCGGGTAGGAGAGAGGACACGGGCCAGGGAGGAGAGAGGACATGTGGCAGGGAGGAGAGAGGGCACAGGCCGGGGAGGAGAGAGGACATGGGGTGGGTAGGAGAGAGGACACGGGAAGGGTAGGAGAGAGAACATGGGAAGGATAGGAGAGAGGAAAGGCTGACACAGGGCAGGTAGGAGAGAGGACACGGGGCGGGTAGGAGAGAGGACACGGGCCGGGGAGGAGAGAAGACACGGGGCGGGTAGGAGAGAGGACACAGGCCAGGGAGGAGAGAGGACATGGGGCGGGGAGGAGAGAGGACACAGGCCGGGGAGGAGAGAGGACATGGGGTGGGGAGGAGAGAGGACATGGGGCGGGGAGGAGAGAGGACATGGGGTGGGGAGGAGAGAGGACATGGGGCGGGGAGGAGACGGGGCGGGGAGGAGAGAGGACACGGGGCGGGGAGGAGAGAGGACACGGGGCAGGTAGGAGAGAGGACATGGGGCAGGTAGGAGAGGACACGGGGCGGGTAGGAGAGAAGACACAGGGCGGGTAGGAGAGAGGACACGGGGCGGGGAGGAGAGAGGACACGGGGCGGGGAGGAGAGAAGACACGGGGCGGGGAGGAGAGAGGACACGGGGCAGGTAGGAGAGAGGACATGGGGCAGGTAGGAGAGGACATGGGGCTGGTAAGAGAGAGGACACAGGGCGGGTAGGAGAGAGGACATGGGGTGGGTAGGAGAGAGGACACGGGACGGGTAGGAGAGAGGACACGGGAAGGGTAGGAGAGAGGACATGGGAAGGGTAGGAGAGAGGAAAGGCTGACATAGGGCAGGTAGGAGAGAGGACACGGGGCAGGTAGGAGAGAGGACACGGGAAGGGTAGGAGAGAGGACATGGGAAGGGTAGGAGAGAGGAAAGGCTGACACTGGGCGGCAGGGGAAGGGGACGGTCCCACCCCTTTCTGGGGTCACTGACTGTTTCTGATCACAAAGGAGGGGGACTCCTTGGACCACCAAGTGATTGATGTGAAGATAAAATCTGAGAATCAACTAGGACCCTCCCCAGGCAGGAGGTAGCTCATTCACATTCTACAAAAGTGCTCACAACACAGCCACGGTCCCCCTCAGTCCAAATCCCCACATACGTGGACGGATGTCGCAGGACGGAACCCTAGCATGCTTTCTGTTAGCTTCGTCTGGTCTTGTCTGACTCAACTGACACGGGAGCGGGTGGGAGCCTGACACGGAGCCCACGGTGTTGAGCGACTGAAGGAAAACGCAGCGCAGTCAGGCCTCCTGCGGGACTGTCTGCAGAGGCGCTGTCTGCCAGGTGACAGCATCGTAGTGGAACTACTCACACCCAGTGATGTGTCACCGCGTGCTGACAGGCAACAGTTACATGGGACACGTCATCCGCTCAGCAGCGCACGCGTGGACCGTCTTCCCCTCCTTTAGCAGGCTGGCTGTGAGGCTAAGGCGATGCTTTGTTGCGCGTTAGCGGTCCAGGTGTAACAGTTACTTGGTGACACATTTCTTCAAGTGGCCCATGCCTCTTCAATCAACCTGTGGAGCCCCGGGCTGCTGGACTCTGCCTTGTGTAAAGGTCACCTCGTTTATTTACCTGGTGCGAGTCCACACCCTTTAAGGGGTGCAGTAGACTACGACGCAGTATGTTTGTGTTTCTGAGCCATTGGCTTCGGGTTTAAATCGAGCCTGGAAGTCAGCAGTGACGTGGTGGGGCGTTTTCATTAACCTTCGTGGACGTAAGTTTTCTCACTTGCAAAGTGGGGGCCTACAGCTCATCGGCCTCTGCTGGGGAATGGCACAGCTCTGCTGGTTTTAGCTTTAAGTGCAGGAACCCGGGCAGGAAACGCCTTCCTGTTTGGAATACGGACTTGACGGGCAGTGTCCAGAAAGCACCTAACGAGCAGGCAACCTTGGAGAAAGCTGTGCTGGGGGATGGCCAGCACGGAGGGGAGACGCCTGAGGCCATGCGAGCGGCCTCGGACCCACTTCCACCGGAGAGGAAGCTATGTGGACGGTGCTGCCCTCACTGAGTGCCGTTCCCAATCCGAGCCGCCGAGCCAGGCGTCGGGGCGAGCACACTGCCCGAGGGAAACAAGCAGCTCAGGTCACACCAGCCCTGCCTGGTCCGAGTCCCCCGCAGGAAGGCGCTTGGGCCGGCGCGGTGATCCCGGAGAAAAGCCCCCTCCGTGTGGGTGGGTCCTCGGAGCAGGTGGAGCTGGATTGAGTCTGGAAACATGGGATGTTCATCAGCACGTGGCAGTGGGGGGGAGAAGGAGGGGGGAGGGGGAAGGGGCCACACTGCAGGGAGCGCTTGGAGAGACGCCCACGGCGGCATGCGTGACCTCAGGAGCTGCTCAGCCGCGTTCGCACTGGTCACTGGGCTCAGCAAGGTGGTCAGTGCGCACAGAGAGCAGACGGGACAGAGCGCATGGTGGGAATCCCTGCTCACTGAAGGAATCTGTCCATTCCTCTCCATTTCCTCTGCCCAAAGGCGGCCTCGGCTCAGGGAGGAGGCGCTGGTTAGGGAGCTCGCCATCGCAGTCTTTCCTCAGAATGCAGATGCCGCACCCGCTCTCGACCCTTTGTCCCCCACTCCATGGGTGAGGCTAGCAAAGTTCACCGAGAGAAGCTTCAGGCAGCCTTCAGAAAAGTACAACCCTCCAATAAGTTAATATTTTCTCATCATGATAAAAAAACACATAAAATACGCAAGATGGATTTTAATATTCATGACCTGCAGCTTTTAAGAGATTGGGGAGCCGAGGTAAGAGGGAAGCGCTGGGAGCGGTGTGGGGTGCCCTGCAGGGCTGGTGAGTTCTGAGCCATGCTGGGAGAGAGGAGGAGGGGAGATGGTTCCCCAAAAGCTACAGCGGGAGGAGGGCTGGGTGGGCACCTGAGTCGCTGGGGGCTCGAGCCTTCGGAGCTGGCAGGGCACCGCCGGGAGGGGCACACGGACGGGGGGGTGCGGTTTGCTGAGGGGGCTATGGCAAGTGTTTTCCCATTTTTAAACGGTTCAGTATTCTTCTTATATTTGCCTCGAGCATTCTTCATACACCCGGGCTAAAAGGCCTATCTCCTCGTCTGCCCTTATCTCTTCAGGCCCCTGAAAAGCAGAGGCCATTAATTCCGACGGAGCAACTTTATCACGTTTTTCTTCGAACAGCTTTGGGTGTTATCTGTGCCTACCCTGGGTCACAAAAATAGTCTATGTTTTCTTTAAAAACTCCTATAGATTTGCAGTTCACATTTAAACCTACAGTTCATTTTAAGTTAATATTTGTATATATAGTGCAAGGTTTGAATAAAAGTTCTTGGTTGTTGTTTTTTGGGGGTATAGCTATCCAATTATTCCAGCACGTTTTCTTAAAAACACAATCTAAAATAATTAATCTTGATTCAAACAAAACCTATCAGTAGCCTGCTGACATTTTTCCTTAGAAGGTGATGTGTGTACATTATAAAAACCAGAAACACGGTGACACAGCAGGTAGAAAGTGAATGACGCCCGGCAGTGGTGATCCCTTTTGCTGCATATAATTCCAGTCTTTTCTCAGCTTCACATTGAGCGGCCGGAGCCCCTGAGGTGGGACAGACGCCTGGGCTCACCCCTCTAGCGGCAGCGCTGACAGCAACCTGGGCTGTCGGACATCAGGGCTGCACGTCCAGTCACATCACATCGCCCGTGCAAGACGCTAACGGACAGTCCTCAGTATGGAGACACACTCACTCGGCAGGACTGTGCAGACGCGGAGGCTAAAGGGAAAGGGCCTGAGGGCTGGAGGTCCATCCGCCTGCTCCCCTGGGCTGGAACCGCCCCTTTGCCTGCACCCGTTCACGTGGCAAAGGCCAGTTTCCGTGAGTCCTGCATCTGCCTGTTTAAGGTCCCTCCTTCCTAGCGGATTGCCGTTTAAGTTGAGGTGCCTTCACCTAGAATATCCTGAGTGTCTTCACTTCCCTTCAGTTGGACATCAACTGAAGCTCAGCTAGATTCAAATTGCAGGTGAACAACAAATAATACTTAAGTGTAAGCATGAGCCGCAGGCTGCCTGGACCACACCTACGCCGTAATCACTATTCGCGGTTTACGGAAATGCCCCGAACCGCGGCCCTACTCCCCTTCATCAGGGGCTGGTCCAGCTCTCACTGCGAAGGGACCAGAGTGAATGAGTGAAAGAGTGAATGAGCGAATGAGGGAATGAACACAGGAACGCAGCCTGATGTGGGGTGATGCCATCGTGGAAAAGAACGCATTGGGGCGCATCCTGGAAGGACGAATAGGATTTAATGAAGAAAGAAATACCAAAGGCAAAAACAGAATGAACCAAACGACGGAAGTTCTTTAGAAATGTTTGTTTCATTGCTAAGTCAGGGTCAGACCGATGCTTTGTTAATAGTGTGCTCTCAGCACATTTGCTGTTGGAATAAATGTGTTTGCTAGGCCTTCGTTTTATTGGAGGCAAACCTTTAGGAAGTAAATAGCTCCAAGGCCATTTCACCATGTGTCCTGATGGACACTGGCGTCTGGGACACAGCACTAGGTCGGCTGGAAGTGCTTCCTGCCTCCATAAAAAACCCCATCAGCCTGACTCCAAGGCCGAGGCGGCGATGTTCCACCTACTTCAGCTCAAGGCACACAAACTAATTACTAAAATCCACGGCACAGCAGAAAGATGCTCCATGTGTGCTGACCCGACACAATGCACAGGCCTGATCTTGTTTCATTCGCACCAAGTGGCTGCCGTAGTGCTGGCTGGTGTCATTTTTCATTTGACAGTCTAAGGGAGAAGAGGGCCGTGCCCTGACGAAGCGTCAGGAATGGCATGTTTTAAACATTCTCAGGGCACGCCGGTTGACAGTCGGTGACTATATTATACTAGAGGCCCGGTGCACGAAAATCGTGCACAGAGGGGGGTTGTCCCTCAGCCCAGCCTGTACCCTCTCCAATCTGGGATCCCTCTCACAATCCAGGACTGCTGGCTCCCAACTGCTTGCCTGCCTGCCTTCCTGATTGCCCCTAACCGCTTCTGCCTGCCAGCCTGATCACCCCCTAACCACTCTGCTGCCAGCCTGTTTGCCCCCAACTTCCCACCTCTGCCGGCCTGGTCACCCCTAACTGTCCTCTCCTGTTGGGTTGATCACCTCCAACTGCCCTCCCTTGCAGGCCGGGTGCCTCCCAACTGCCCTTTCCTGCTGGCCATCTTGTGGTGGCCATCTTGTGTCCACATGGGGGCAGGATCTTTGACCACATAGGGGCAGCTATATTGTGTTGCAGTGATGAGCAATCTGCATATTACTCTTTTGTTAGATAGGATAGAGGCCTGGTACAGGGGTGGGGGCCAGCTGGTTTGCCCTGAAGGGCATCCTGGATCAGGTGGGGGTTCCCTTGGGGTGTGGGGCAGCCTGAGTGAGGGGCCTGTGGTGGTTTGCAGGCCAGCCACGCCCCCTGGCAACCCAAGCAGAGGCCCTGGTATCTGGAATTTATTTTCCTTCTACAATTGAAACTTTGTAGCCTGGAGCAGAGCCAAGCCTGGGGCTCCCTCCCCAGGCAGCCATTGTGTTGGGGTTATAATTAAAACTTTGTTGCCTTAAGCGGGTGGGCCCGGCCAGGGTGTGCGGGAAGCTTTGCTTCCCCTGTTGCCGGCGGCAACCCTGGCCTGCTCTCTCAAGCTCCATTCTGCCGCCATTTGTTTGAATTTGTTTACCTTCTATAATTGAAACTTTGTAGCTTGAGTGGAGGCTTAGGCCTGGCAAGGGCAGGCAAAAGCTTGGCTTCCTCTGTTACCTAGGAAACCTTACTCTCTGTGGCTGTAGCCATCTTGGTTTGGGTTAATTTGCATACTCACTCTGATTGGATGGTGGGCGTGGCTTGTGGGCATGGCTTGTGGGTGTGTCAGAGGTATGGTCAATTTGCATATTTGTCTACTATTAGATAGGATTGTGATTTGGGTGTAGCTCTGACCTGGCCATTCTCCCACATCCAGGGCACCCAGGCCTGTGGATGAAGGACCGATGGGCACCAAACACTGAGCAGCTTCAGTGAATGAACCCATTCGCTCCTTTTTCCAATAAGACTTCAGGCTACAATTGACTGCACTGGGGATAACGTAACAGGCCTGACTAACGAAGGGGGAGCCAGCAGAGCCCCCACTCGTCACTGTGGGCGCCCGGGCCCTCACCAAGCACTCGGCTTCCTCCTGTAGCTCGCATGGGGCATTGTCTTTAACCACTAATTGGAAGAGAGAGCAGATTTGCTGTCCAACGGGGAGAAGTCCGGGCCTGGAGGGAGGCACTCACCTGATGCACTTTATTAGGGAAATTGGAGTCTTCTTCTGAGGACAGGCCAGGCAGCCTTGAAACACATCTAAACATTAAACCAGGACCCTGTGGAATTAGTGCAAGTAACAAACCACAAACCCAGGTGGTACCTGCTGGAATGCAGGAAGTAACCTGCTACCACAGACTAGGAAACGGTACCACGGAGTATCCTCTGAGGCTCCCACGCCTTCCCCTCCCTGCAAGGGCCCAAGGGCTGAGGGCAGCTGAGGCCGGAGACCACCCAGCAGGAGGAGCTCAGGAGGTGCCGAGAGCAGGTCGGGGCCCGTCGGGGATGGGCCAGGGAAAGCAGAGGCGGCAGCAAGGCCTCGGGCAACTGGGAGCCTGACGCCAGGTTTGGATGAACCGGGTCCAGGAGAGCGAAGAGCGAGGCCGCGCAGAGGGCGGCCAGGTGACGGCCTGCGGGGCGGAAAGTCCTGTTGTCCATTCACAAACTACAGAGACGCAGGTACACAAGGTAGGGATGCAGGACGCATGGAGCCACCACCTGCTGCTGCATCAGCGGCTCTGTGCCTGGACGCCGGTTCCTCTGCACCAGGCCCAGGAGCACGGCCCAATGGCACTGTGCATGTCAAGGGCATTCCAGGCAGCGGGCCTGGCTCCTGGGCGCTGAGATAGGATTTATTTTATTTATAAAGTAAGATACAGGACTGTATGTTTTACAGTTGAGTCGAGATAGGATGGAGGCAGGAAGGCGGGGCAGAGTGGGAGTCTGAAGGCCAGGAAGCGAGTTGGTTGGTCTGGAGCAAGTGGGACCCCGACATCATAGGGTCGCGCAGTTGGGCGATCAGGGGGTGACCTCAGATCTCAGGCCAGGGCAGCTCAGCTCCTTACCTGGCAGGGGCCTGGCCCAGCGCTGTGCACCAAGGGGCAGGAGGAGGAGGCACCGAGAGAGGGAAGGGGGTCTGCAGGCAAGAGGCCGACAAGGAGGGCGGATGGAGCTGGGGTCTGAGAGGCTGAGTGAACCCCCGGGAACGAGTGCTCTGTGGCAGGAAGCATCGTGCTTCATGGATACTCCACATCCGGGGTTTGTAACAGGCGTGTCAGTCCACATTGGGATAGATTCCACTTCCTGACACATGGACTCGTAAGTCAATGCAATCCGATGGGGATAGTAAACCTGCCCGGTGGCCGGATTCCCAGCGCCCCACAGACCCTCTGCGGGGGCAGCGTCCTTCCGTGGAAATCAGTGCGCAGGACTCTCAGAGCGAGATGGGCACCTGGTGGATGATGTCCGTGAGGAGGACCCACTGCGGCCATGACCCACATGTGGGCACACTGGCAACAGACACATTTATCCTTAGCAGGCATTGACGCTGTCGACATGTTTAATGCGAATTTACACTGTTTGAGTTTGGGGGGCTTTTCTGTTCCTGCCATTTTCACTCCTGATGTACTAGGTGTACCGGTTAATAATGCGGATTTTTCTTAATAGATGGAGTTACACATACGTTTATATATGTGAGTTGATATATATGCTATTTTGTTGTATTGACAACAAGCTTCAAAACTTCATATGTCAAATTTGCTGAAGGTGTTATTTTTACATTTAAAAATGTCGAATTTCATGCCAAAAAAGAAGAGAATTTGCGGGAAGTTTTAATTCATTACTTTATTTTGAAGAAAAGTGTTGCTGAAAGTTATCGTATACTTCGGGAAGCTTATGGTGAACATGCTCCATCTCAAGATACTCGTGAATGCTGGTTTAAATGCTTTAAAAGTGATGATTTCGATGTGAAAGACAAAGAACGTCCAGGTCAACCGAAATGTTTGAAGACCAACAATTACAAGCATTATTGGATGAAGATGTGTGTCAAACTCAAAAACAACTTGCAGAAAGATTAAAAGTTGCTCATCAAACGATTTCTGATTATTTACAAGCAATGGGAAAGATTTTAAAGGAAGGGAAATGGGTGCCACATCAACTGAACGAAAGACAAATGGAAAACCGAAAAGTCATCAGTAAAATGTTGCTTCAACAGCACGAAAGAAATTCTTTTCTGCATCGAATTGTGACTGGCAATGAAAAGTGGATTTCATTTGAGAATCCCAAACGCACAAAATCATGGGTTGATCCAGGTCAACTATCAGCATCGACTGCAAGGCCAAATCGCTTCGGAAAGAAGACAATGCTCTGTGTTCGGTGGGATCAGGAAGGTGTGGTGTATTATGAGCTTCTAAAACCAGGTGAAACCATTAATACTGATTGCTACCGACAACAAATAATCAATTTGAACCAGGCTTTGATCATGAAACGACCAGAATGGGCCAGAAGACACGGCAAAGTAATTTTGCTTCATGATGACGCACCATCTCACACTTCAAAACCAGTTAAAGGCACGTTAAAAGATCTTGCCTGGGAAGTATTAACCCACCCGCCATATTCACCAGACCTTGCTCCTTCAGATGACCACTTGTTCCGATCGATGGCACATGCACTTTCTGAGCAGCACTTCAAAACGTAGAAGAAGTGGAAAATTGGGTCTCTGAATGGTTTGCCTCAAAACAAGAAGAGTTCTATTGGGACTTTATCCACAAATTACCTGGAAGACGGGGGAAATGTGTAGCTAGCGATGGACATTACTTTGAATAAAGCACTTCTGATGTTTCTCTTGAAATTATCATGTTTTCTTTGACTACAAAATCCGCATTATTAACCAGTCGGTACACCTGGTCTACGCCACCTCGGAGCTTGTGCGCGTGACTGCTTCCTGAAGGCGAACCCTCCCCGCTCCTGCGCCGGGCCTGCTCCCGAGCCGTGAGCGGCCCCTCCAGGTGAGAAGAGCATGGAGACTCTCATTCTGAAAAGGACGCTCCGGACAAAGGCGGCCCGGCGTGGCTTTTGTGACAGATGTTGCATCAGGAGGAATACATCCAGCACAACCACGTCTGGGTCCTGCCTTTGTAAACGTCATGCACATCGATGCCCTCGAGGAGGCTGGGTGGCGTGAGGAGGAAAGTTTTGCCCGCCAGCTCATCCAGGTGAACCCCTGCGGTCAAGATCGGGGTGGAGCATGTGTCCCAGCCACTGGGCTTCGCTCCCCAGATGCCACCTGGAAACTGGGGGGCATCCGTCTATTTTACGGAAACTGCGGTTTTACTTTCCCTACATCCTAGGAGGGAGTCAAGCAATCACAGAACCTCCATTCGTGGTCCCTGACGACTATAAACACACTCAGCGGTCACCCGAGACGGTGGCTCTGTAATATAATCCAGTTTCTAATAAAGTAAGAGAGAGACTGGCTAAGCCTGGGAGGCCGCGAGTGAAGATCGATGCGAAGCGGTCAGAGAGCAGGAGGTTCTGACCGGCAACCGGGAGAAAGGAGGCCGAGGAGGCCCACACGACCGGCCCGCCAGGAACCCCACGCGCGGAGGGGGGTGCACGGAGCAGAGTCTGAGGGTGCGGCGGCTGCACAGACACAGTTGGGCAGCCAGGTGGGCAAGGATGGTCTCCGCGCTCGGCTGGCTGCCTGCACGCAGGTGCCCAGCTGCCCGCACGCAGGTGCCCAGCTGCCCGCACGCAGGTGCCCAGCTGCCCGCACGCAGGTGCTCAGCTGTCCGCACGCAGGTGCCCAGCATCTCGTGCTGCGGCTCCCAAGGGCACCTCCTTAGCAAATGAAATTTCATGCTCAGTCAGATGGGGAGACATGTGAGTGCACGTATGCCGCCTCTCTCCACACGCGGCTCCCGGCTCCCCCCGGGCCTGGCCCTTGCGGAGAGCAGCTCCGGCTGAGAATGGCAGCGCCGCCTGAACAGGAGCCGCCCTGTAACCCGCTCTCCGGAGACCTCTCAGGGAACGGCAGCCGCGAGGAAGCCGCTTTAACGGCATTTTATAAGCGGAGTTTTCATGCCGGAGACCATCATTGGAACTGAAAGGGATTTTTCATTTAGAAACATACAGTCTTCCAAAAAAATACTCCATCGACCCTAACCAATGCTGGTCTGTGCCTTGCCAGTCCCACTTTAAGACAGATAGACCGACAAACAGAGAGATGGGGGGGGGGGGCACGTTACTAAAATATTATATTTTAATAAAATAATGATTTTCCTAAAACATTCTTAAGGGAAATCCAGATACTTGTCAAATTTTAGGTATCTTTACTTTTTATTTAATCTTTCCATTGATTTTTCAGAGTGGAAGGGAGGGAGGAGGGGAAATGAGGAGCGAGAGAGAGAAACATTGACCAGGGCCGGGGATCGAACCTGCAACTGAGGTACATGCCGTGACTAGGAAGGAACCTGAGACCCTGTGGTCCACAGGGTGATGCTCTGACCCCTGAGCAAAAGCGGGCAGGGGCATCTCAGAAGACCACATGAGCGACGCGCTCTAACTGAGGTGCTCTGTGAAGTGATGGCTTCTTGCAGCCACGGCCGATCAGCCGCGTGGCGGTGGGACTGGAGAGGCGAGGACAGTCCTCGCGCGCCCTGCCCCCTCGCCTGCGTGGCCGCAGCATGGAGCCCTCCCCCGTGCACACAGCGCTGCGGAGCCGGTATGGTGAACGGAGTCTGGTGACTGCTCCCAGTTCCCCGTCTTCCACACGTGCACCCCCCCAAGTCTCCCAACTCGCCCTAACTCTCCCCCATTCACCTCTTCCTTCCAGACCCCGCGGACCACCCTGCTCTCCAGGCGCCCTCTTGACCCTCCAGCCGGCAAAACCTCTCCAACGCAGCAGCGTGACTGAGCATCAACGGCGCCCGTCCTTCCTACACACGCAAGCCCCGCCTCAGCCAAGGTCACCGAGACGAAGCGGAAACGGGTAGTTCATTGTTCGACTAACGGGGACCACAGGCTGCGGGTTGCGGGCTGGGGCATCGATGCTGCGGGAACACAACAGGTGTTTCCTGACGAGTGACCCCCGTTGGGGGATGAAGATGGGGACCTGCAGGGAATGCGAGGTGACGCTGAGGACACCGCCACCTCACGGTGTGCTTTTCACCTGGAAGTTGCAACTGATTCAAGGACCATGACCTCTGCGGGGGAGGACACACGTCCACAGTGAAATGGACGCGGGAAGTCCCCGGCCACTCCCCACAGAGAGGAAACGCGTTGTTTCAGGGAGCCGTGTGGAGGCTGGGTCTGCAGGGACAACCACTTCTGGCTCCGGGACAAGGTCAGAGAAGCTTCCTGTAATGTGTCCCAGAAAACCAGCTGGATGAGGTCAGGCGTGACCAGGAGGACAGCGTGCCAGCGTCCCGATGTTTGGAAAACAGCAGATTAAACGAAATTAAATAGATGTTTTAATGCCTGAATTACTAAAGCTGTTAAAATGCTAATAGGATTGCAAATGCCCAAGACCAGAAAATGGGAGGAAGCTCTTTCTCAGGCTACCTGACCTTGAAGCCCGGAGGGGGCACCGGGAAGCACTGCTCAGGGTCCTGCCTGGGAGATGCAGGTGGCTTTCTGGATTCCCCTCTGACTGCCCCGCCCTTCACAACAGCCCTTCCACCCACAGGGGACGCCAGGGAGCAAGGACAAAGGCGGGAGCACCTGCGAGAAAAAACAGCAAGCAAGTGCTGACCACTGTTTCCTCTTTCCACCCTGCAATAGAGGCTTCTGCGCGGCTCCTTCCTAATTGCATCACTCACACACACACACACACACACACACACACACACACACACACACACACACACACACACACACACACACAAATGTCCGTACGTTAAAGAACACTGAACGCCCTCAGCTCTAGCAACACCAGGACTAAAGCAGTCGGGGGAGGAAACCGGAAAAGTGTGTTGTAAGTGGTAGAACAGGCCTACCTGTTCCTAGCCTTGCCCTGAACACCTGTCATTTCTGTTGAACTGCCTTTATCTTTGTCCAACCCCTCACTACTGTTATCTTTTGATGAGCCTAAAAACTGTTACATGAAAGAAAGATAATGAGAAAAATAATGAGGTTTTCATGCATCAGAACTGACCGCGGTAGTAAAAAATAATCAAAGCAACCCATTGTGTTTTCCTTGCAAACTCATAGGCTCTTTCCTTTCTGTTTTCTTTTTAATATATTTTCACTGATTTCAGAGAGGAAGGGAGAGGAAGAGAGAGATAAACATCCATGATGAGAGAGAATCATGGATCGGCTGCCCCCTGCACGCCCCACACTGGAGATCCAGCCTGCAACCCGGGCATGTGCCCTGACCGCGAATCGAACTGTGACCTCCTGGTTCATAGGTCAACCCTCCACTACCGGGCCACACCGCCGGGCGTACAGGCTCTCTCTTAATGGGCACGGTGATTTTTCTTTTCTTTATTTATGTATTTATTTTTTTTACCTGTGGAAACCTTCCATGCAGACAGTTTTCCTTCTCCGGCAGGCAGCCTCTCCCAAGTCTGTAGGGGTACAGCCCATTTCACAAAGTAAGGGGCCACCCTGAGGGACAAGAATCCAACTTGGATGTCAGATCATGCCGCCGTCGTCCGAATCCTTGATACGGTTTCCAGCAAATAACCAACCAAATGGCTTCATGGTTGTTTCTGCAGAAAAACTCCCCCCCGCGCCCCCAGGACAGGGGCTAAAGGAGATGTGTTCACCCCCGGCGCCGGCTCGCCGTTCTCTCCATACCTTCCTCTTCGACTCTGAAGTTCTTAATCATCAGATGTCGTCCACTTTGGAAGCTCACTTCCCTAATTACCAAAAACCAATCAAGTGAAAATCAATTTAAGTAATCAAGCCAGTCTGGAGAAAATTAATCTTGCACACAGACAAGTCTATTGTATCAGCGGCCTGCCTCCTCTCAGGAGAGACCTCGGGGTGGCAGTTAAATTTTCTTTTTCAAGCAGCGCTGCTCGACGGCCCAGAGTACGGACAGGACCTGCCCGGAGCTTCACCTGCGAAGCCCTGAGCGGAGCGCCATCACTTTGCAGATGGAGGCCCCTGGCTCCCGAGGTAAACCCACCACGCAGAGCAAGAACGGAGCGGCGCTGAGTGGTCTGAGGACAGAAACGTGGACTGTGGTCTCAGTTCTTGGGAAAATGCCCCTTCGTTTATCCTAAGGAGACGTTTCCAAAGCCTGAGTCATGCTCTGTAGACCGTGGCGACAGGCTAAACACTCAGAAACTTGCAACGAAATGGAGGGAACCAAAGGAAGCGTTTAATGAAGGAGCTAAAACCGAACGGTGTTCAGATCAACACTTTTCAAAAAGATCCGCAGAGAATGCATGAGGTCCGCAGCAGAATGCAGGAGCTGAGGCAGAAGTGATCACGGGCTCTTTAAAACTGAATTCTCTCAGATAAATCAGAGGGGAGAGGGTGGCCAGGAAGACTAAAATGGGTCACAAGTATATATGCTCCTTGACCTCATTCTCATTTCTCCTCCATTAAACGAATGTTCAGAGTATTTACATCCCTACGAACCGTATACATTTCTGCTATGCCACCATGGTCAACACAGCAAACGGCAGTATGGACTGGGAATTATAAAAAGTGAGCACTAGTCAATGGAATTCCATCGACTCGCCCAAAGCGAGGTTACTCAGCGGGGCAAGGAGTTTCCGCACCCTCTGCCCCCGTGAGTGTGAGCAGCCGGGCACCCGGCCTACTGGGAAGCGGATGGGCCTCTCACTCCATCCCGCCGTGTTGGGCACGCAGGCGTCTCCCGCATTCCTGGTCAGGAACCAGTGAGGAGCATCTGGATGCATCTCCCTCTGACCCTTTGCTCCTTCTTCCTCACGGTGGAGCGGAAAAGGTCACGTTGGTGGGAAGTACTTGGGACTAGTGCTCAGCCTCGTGGCAGTTTAATTGGGCTGATTTTAAGACCTAACAGCAAGCCACATGGGGCAGCTTTTCCGCTCCCAGGTCCCAGAGCACCTTCCCATTCCCCTTTTCACACAGAGGGCTGGGCCGGGCCTCTCCCCTGCTGTGCCCCCCCCCCCCCCCCCTTACCCCCTACCCCCGTCTCCATGCAGAAGGGGCTGGGCCGGGCCTCTCACCTGCTGTGTGTCCTCCCCCTCCCCCAGCTCCATGCGGAAGGGGCTGGGCCAGGCCTCTCACCTGCTGTGTCCCCCACACACACACACCCTCCCTCGGCTCCATGCAGAAGGGCTGGGCCGGGCCTCTCACCTGCTGTGTGTCCTCCCCCTCCCCCAGCTCCATGCAGAAGGGCTGGGCCGGGCCTCTCACCTGCTGTGTCCCCCCCCCACACACACCCTCCCCCGTCTCCATGCAGAAGGGGCTGGGCCGGGCCTCGCACATGCTGTGTGTCCTCCCCCTCCCCCCGGCTCCATGCAGAGGAGGTTCTACCGTTATGTCTGTGCTAAGAGAGAACACTTAGGACATCCACCTATTAAATCGCATCCATCTCAAGGAAAGGAACACGGTAAATACATTTTCTCCATAAAGAAAGCCATTCATCATTATTTCTCATTAATCAAAGGCGATGTGTAACCAGCCATAAAGCCCTATAGCATTTTCCTAATAATTACGGCTTCTCATCTGTGTGACACGCTGCTCTGCTGTAGCCAAGATGACATTCTTGTGATCCATAAGTGCCGAGTGAGAGGCGACTGGCCCGGGAGGAACAGGAGTGGAGAGGAGAGACAGACAATGCTTCGCACGACAAGTGACACAACATGCCAGCGTCCTGGGCACGGCGGGAGGCGCTCCTTTAGAAATCGTTTAAACAGAAGAATGGTCTAGAAGGGGCTCGCACACGCTGCATCTCCCCGGTGGCCCCACTACGTGGGCTGATACGTCTAGAAGGAAGAATTCATGGGGCCCAGTCATGCTACTGGCGAGAACAAGAGTGAAGGCAGAGGCACTGGGCCCAGGACAGCCACTCTGCCACAGCCCCCCCTCCCACCCCTTGTGGCCAGCGCCTGCCCCTCCACACCCACAGATCCGGTCAGGCTCCCCTGCGTGGGTGCCCTGGGCCACGGCCTCCGTCCTAATAAAGCGGCCCGTGTCGGGAAGAGCAGCCTGCGGGGTTGACTAATGTTTAAGGTGCATGTGAGGCTGAGGTGAAGACGAGGGCAGGATGACTCATGCGAAGGGCATGTAAGGAGGACTAAGTCGCGTGAGGGTGAGACGCTGCCCGTGTGGAAACAGAGGAGGCATGTGCTGAAGTATGAAATGCTGGTCATTGAAGTGCGAGGTCAGATCAAGCAGAAATAGAACCATTGTTATCATACAGCGGCCAGAGGGGACCTGCCAATTAGCATTTATCAGAAGAAGTTTTTGAGTGGCAGCCTTTGACCTTGCTCCGCAGCTCTGTTGCCCAACAGACACATGACCAAGTGCTGCCACTTAAAATTCGGAAACTGTTCTGACATGGAAATGTTTGCTGTAAGGAAGTCTAGCAGAAAGGGACGTGGGTTGTCGACCAACGTCTCAAAGCCTCGGGGCCTTGAAGTGTTCTGCCAACTTCAGCCGAACGTGGGCGAGGCAGTTCTACGGGAAGAGGGACATTCGCTTTGACACGTGGCATTAGGAACTAAGCATTCTCCATGCACTATGTGCCGCTCTGGAGATCCCAGATCTTCACGCCAAGGTCCCGGAAGTCTACGGAAGGCACCAGGTCCAAGTTAACGAGGCCACGTCCCAGGGATGCTACCGCTCCTGTGTCCTTACACAAACAGTCACCTAGGGCTCCACTGGACCTGCGCAAGCATGGGCACCTGGCGCCAACGCACACCGCGGTCTGAAGGAGAAAGGGATGGGGCGCATCCAGAGACACCCACACCGGACGCCAGCACAAAGTTAACAGGAGCCGGATCCTATTCCAAGTGCCAAAGCCACCGCGGTCACGGTCTAGAGGGAAACAAGGAGGATAGTGTGTGACTTGGGATCGTGCAAAGGTTTCTTTGACAGACTCCAGCAATAACCGTTAAAAAGCAACAAACTGCCGAAACCGGTTTGGCTCAGTGGATAGAGCGTCGGTCTGCGGACTGGAAGGTCCCAGGTTCGATTCCGGTCAAGGGCATGTACATTGGTTGCGGGCACATCCCCCGGTGAGGGGTGTGCAGGAGGCAGCTGGTCGATGTCTCTCTCTCATCGATGTTTCTAGCTCTCTATCCCTCTCCCTTCCTCTCTGTGAAAAATCAATAAAATATATTTAAAAAAAAAAGCAAAAAAAAAAGCAACAAACTTAAAAAGTCTGTTCATCAGAAGATATTGAGGAAGCGAACTGATAACGTCAGAAAATAGTCAGAAAGCATCTATGCTGCAAAGTACTCGTTCTACGATATAGGGTGCCCTCCAAAATGTACACACACTTTGAATAATTATCAAGGCAGTGTTTATTAAAATACATTTCATTTTCAAAATTGAGCTCTCAGCTGTTAGGGTGTATATACATTTCTTGGGGGACACCCTGTATATACCAAAGATTCGGGAAAGATAGGCATCTTTCTCGTAAACCTGACTTAAAAGTGAGAAGAATATAGGGACAGAGACGTCACAAAAGAAAAAAGGTGTGAGTCACCAATGAGCACGGGAAAAAGTGCCTGGCCCTTCAGTCACCAGGTGAGCCCACGTGAGCCCCCGCACAGCCACCAGAACGGCCTTTCTTATCAAACCGAACGCACAACTACCCCTGGCCCAGCAATGCCACGGCAGGTATTTACTCGAGAGAAGCAGCACCCTCTGTCCAAAAGCCACTAACGGAAAGGCGCTCACAGCAGCTCTACCCATCATAGTCCCACGGAGACAGCCGGCCCCACGCCCAGGGGAATGGAGTCCCACTCGGCAATGAAAAGGAGCGGACCAGCAGCACGCAGGGGCCTGAGATGTGTTTTGCTGAGTGTGAGGCACCTTACAGCGGAGTCAGACCGCAGCGGAGCCTGGCCGCTTTACAGAAAAGAGGAGGAGACTGTCTACGTGAACAGGAGAGGAAATCTGCCCGTCTGACTGGCAGAAGCAAACATGTTCTTGCAACTTTCTCAGCACGGACAGCGGCCCTTGGGGGCGGGTTGGGAAGCTCGCTGGGTAAATGGCCAAATATAACCCAGAAGCCGCATCTCCCATGCTGGCTCGAAAGAGGCTTCAGAACTGAGCGAGGGAAAGGTCCAGACCTCATAAAGGGGAGGAGGAGAGCGGGCGGGACCCGTGATGCCGGGACGTGACGATTCTCCCCGGAGCGCGGCTTGCCGCGTGGCCGAGGGCCTGGGGCGCCTCCTCGGCGTTTAGGGGACTCGCTCCGAATTGAGTCCGCGGCAGGCGGGTTGGAACCGCCTCCTCTCAGGTGGTCAGTACCAGGGCCGCCCTCACTGGACCCACATGTCCGTCCGTCACTGCGGGCAGAGAGGCGAGCACCTTGGGAAGATGTGGGGGCCTGGAGTGTCACTGACCCAATGCACGACCCCCAATACACCAGGCGCGGGAGGAGCCGGCGCCGTCATGTCATTCTTGGTTAGGAAGAGGGTCTCTAGGAGGCCAGGCGTCAGGGGCCCCGCCTTCAGGAGGGGGTACGCCTTCAGGAGGCTGCTAATACCTGGTGAGGAGTGGGCGGCTGGCTAAAGCCGTGTGGACTGCAGGGAAAGGCACACCCTCTAACCAGGCAGAGCTCTCCCTGGCTACGTGAAGGGGCTCCCCAGCCATCTGTAAAACACTGACCGGTGCCTCAGCTGTTGGCGGTGTTGGGGGCTGGGGGACAGCTGTAATGGGGGGCAGCTCTGCCCCAGGGGCCTTAGGCTCCAGTAGGAAGACACAGTTCCTCTCACCCCCTTACCAAGCTAATTCCAGCAGCTGGGAAATCCCACCAAAGTGTAAGTATAACGGGTGAGAAGGTCATGAAGGGGTGCTTTAAAATAGGGACCAAGCACCTTCTCCGAGGGGGACACGGAGGTGCTAACAGAGGGGTGACGAGGCGGCCCCCCTCCTGGTGTGGGGCTGGCGCTGCGCAGAGCTAAATGAGAGGCCGGAGGGGAACTGTCCGGGCCCCGGCGCTCAGAGGCAGACGGGCGGGATCCGCGCTTCTCGCTCCTGGTGCTGCAGAGAGAGGCCGCGCTTCCGGAGCTGGACCCGGGACCAGGCACAGAGTCGGGCTCAGCGGAACCTGAGCTACCAGGACTGCGGTCCCTCAGAGCTGCCTGAGGGAGATGCGCAGAGAGGGACCCCAGGAGAGAAGCCACGTCTGGTCGCCGGGAAACCAGAAGCCAGCGCGCTGCCACACCGCTGCCCGCGGCGGAGAGATCAGACCTGGCCCCCGGGGCGCTGGGGCATCGCTGACGAGGATGCGCAGCCCATCGAGTGCGAGGGGCAGGGTTTGAGGCTGTGAGACGGCCTGTGTCCTTATAAACGTCTCCCCGTCTCTGGGAAATCTGTACCTGACTTGAGAAACGGCTCATGAACTATGCAGTCTTTCTAGTAACAAGCGATAATGCTTTATCCCGGGCAGTGCGGGGTCAGAAAACGATGAGATACTTCAAGTTGAGTGTTCCTACAGAAGCCACGGCAGTGCATTGCTTTGTTCTTTCAAGTTTTTTCTAAATTTGAAGTTTACATCGATGACTTGAAAAGTTACTTGTAATCTTTACTGTGTTATGTATAGATCTTGTCCATGGTTTAAAAATCAAAAGGGAATTATGACACTTGCAAGGTAAATCCAGGCATTTCACCTATCATTCTAGTCTGTTTTATGCAAAAAAAGGAAAAAAAAAAGATTGCAGCAGCATTTGGGGAACAAAACGAACGGCAGAAAAACAGAAGCGTGCCAATAACAGTAACGTGTCAGAACCCAGAGAGGAGCACCAACACGCACGTTACCACTCCGTCTCTGCAGGCAGCACAGGTCACCGTTCATGTTATCAGAGATGATCGGCCCTGAGGTCACTCCTTCTCCACTAAACACCAGCAGAAGGAAGGACGCCGATGGTCCGATGAGAAAACCAGTGAAAACTCGAAGTACGTGGAGCAGCCCATCTACCGGAGCTGGGAACCAACCGCCAGCCACCGTCCACACGTGTGCCCACAGACATGCTCTCCGAAACAAACCCCAACAGAGCCAACGCCAAAGCTTGTTCCCACCGCGTGTTCCCACTTCTTGGAAGGCTCTTTACTGGCCCCCGGACTTCCCGGTGTTGCACCCCTGTGCCGTGAGGAGGTACAGCGGGCTTGGGCACCCAGCTGTCAGGAAATGGCTCCTCCGGAGCAGGACTGAAGAGGAAAATGACCTGCCACAGCCCTTGGCTTCGGTTTGGTTTCACTGTTTGTTTGGTTGCTTTTACTCGGCGACACTTCCTTGCTGTGGCTTTGCTTTCATTGTTTTTGACTGGTTTCCCGAGGGGGTTGGGGTGGGACAAAGACAAGCGAGTCCTGGACGTTTCCAGGTGGCTGTTCTGAGGCAGGTTTTTGGTTTATTTATTTTTTAAGGAAAAGGACACGGTGACGACGTTGTTTCGCCACAGCCTCGTGGGAGTCTGGCCTGCAGCGGTTTTATTACCAAGTAATGGGTGAGTCATCGGCTCTCTCTCCCCCTCCCCCTCTCCCTGCTCAGCAACAGGGGGAGGAGCGATGGGGTGACAAGGCCCCTGGGGCTGGCTGCTTGGGTTCATGGGCTGCCCCTGCCTCTGTCCAGCTGTGACTTGGGGAAGTTTTCCGCCTCTATTCACTGCAAATGCAGTATTACCCTTTAGGGCTGCTGCGAGGAATGAGGGAGCTAACGCGTGTAGAGCGCCTGGCCAGGAGGCTGGGTGCCCAATGGGTGTTAGTTAACCTCATCAGCATCAGCTGTTCTCACCGTCGCTATCGACGTGTGAGACGGTCCACGGTGCTCAGCGCCCGGAAATACACCAGGTCACGGCTTCTGTGCGTGCGTGTCGGGCATCGCCACGTGTCCTGTGTGATGTGTGCTCCTTACCATTTAGAGCAAGCACTCGAGGGAGAGGAGAGCAGAAATAAAACACACAAACCATCGCTGGACACGTGAATTACAGCCATTCCCGTGCACTTTGCATGCGTTTAGAAGTGGGAGTATGAAGTCATATGATTTAAAATACTCTTGAGAAAGGTGACGGCTGCCAAAGCAATGCTTTCATTCTGAGGGAAACGTTCACCTGCATTTACTGCTGCTTCACACACGCACCTCCCCCACAGCTCACAGAGCGACACATCCCCACGCGCGGCAGGTCCGCGCCAGCCGCAGCACCGTCCAGGCCCTCCACCCAGCACACCCCCTGGAGGGCACGCAAATGCCAATGTGTCTTGAAAACCCACGACTCCGGGCTCTCTTTCACGTCCCCTGCACTGACCTCTTTCTAGATGCCTAACTCGGGGTGACATGCCGTTCTCCCCACGATGCGCAGCCGGGTGCTGGCGGTACCGGGGGCCACAGGCAGGCCGCTGCCTCCCTCCCCAGCTCACCATCGCTCGGGCGTCCCATCGGGTGGCTAACCACCCACAGCCTGTCCGAGGCAGCTTCTCGCTGCTCTGCCCTGGCCAGGTGTTCACACCTTGTTCCTCGTCCTGTTCATTTCACACACAGCTGGCCCCACTCACAGCAAACCCGTCCTTATCCCGTCCGCTGTGTTTTACAAGCGAATCTTCTCCACAGAAAGTCACGGTGTTGTGTCCTCCAAGTTCAGAAACACCGACTGCAGGCCCTGGGGCTACACTAACAGGGGATCCTTTGTCTAACATCTGAACCACCCCCCACACAGACCAGCTGCCACGGCCGGAGGGCGGGAGGGGTTTAGACGCCCGGGGATGATATGACCCGTGAGTCTCCTGGCTGCCATATCGCAGAGCACGCCCTGGTGGCCTTCCTGCGATGAGCCCGCGCATCCCAGAGAGCACAGTTGTCCCTTCAGACGTTCGACAAACAGAAACAGATGGACTACATAACAGGAGCATTCCCAAGAGCTCACCATCGATGACGTAACAAACGCCGACCCCGTCACCTCCACACTGGCTCTGCCAAAACTCCCCCTATCGCCCGCTCCCCTCCTCCCATTTCCTTCCTTCCTGACCCTCCACTGAAGCTAAAGGCGCACACCACACAGGTGCCTTACGATTTCAGAAATCAGCCCGGCTGGCATGGCTCTGGTTGAGGGTTGACCTATGAACCGGGAGGTCACAGTTCGATTCCAGGTCAGGGCATGTGTCCAGATGGCCAGCTGTATCCCCAGTGTGGGCCGTGCAGGAGGCAGCCAATCCATGATTCTCTCTCATCATTGATGTTTCTCTCTCTCTCACTCTCCTTTCCTCCCTGAAAACAATAAAAAATAAAAGATTTCAGAAATTGGCATGTTTCAGGTAGAATGGGCAGTATAAAGAGGTGCTAGCCTGCAGATCTTTGAGAAATGTACAACAAACCAATTTTCCCCCCTTTGTAACAACCCCAATTTCAGGCTCCGAGATGAGGCATTTATTTCAAAACTGTTATACATCAAACGGTAATAAACAAAAAACACACTGCCCGCCTCGGCCTTCTGTTACTAACCGCAGTAACGCCTCTTCTAACAGCGTGGAGTGGGCTTTTCCAAACACATACATTGACGTTCTCCCAGATTTGTGATATTATTTAGCACATAATTCACCTAAACTACACACCATTCTCCAATCTTATAGATTTCTTTCTAAACTCACTGGAATTTCCAAAGTTCAATACAATACACAGACATTTCAAAGCAAATGTTCACTAAATTTCAAATTGTAACCGATAAATTTGCAGGGGTTTCTCCAATAAATGACAGGCCAGAATCAAAAAGAGAAACAAACCAGTATTTGTACAAACTCACTCTCCTTCCCACTCTCCTTCAAAATCATAATTTTCCAAATGAAAGGAACAAAATCCATGGCTGTGCGTACTGCTCCAAATTAACGCCAACGCCCTTCAAGTCCTTGTGAAAGTCACTCACGAGGAAAACAGGAGGAAGGGCAAGCCTTTAGGAGAGGGTGTCAAGTTCAGGGTCCCCGTCCTTCACCACAAGGGTCAGAAAGTCTTCTTCTCGCCGGGAAGGCAAGCGAGTCACAGCTCGGCCTGCATGACAGCGGCTCGGGCTCTCGGCCGAGTCCCAGCTCACTTTCAGCTCTCATTACCCTGACGCCCCGAGGTGGAAGGTCACAGACGCTGGGACATCTGAAACAGCACGAGTCTGTGGCGCCCATGCCCCACACAGGGGCCTCCAGACTATAAGTCAGAGAAGACAGGAGGGCGTCTCAGAAGAAGAGAGTGGCCGGGACCCTGCCCGCCTCACCATCTGAATGCCTCGGTGAGCCCGTGGAGCAAGTGGTGGTGAATCATGGTGTGCCCGCTACAGACAAGGCTCTCTGTTAAGAGGGGCAGTAAGGAAGGAGAGGGGGAAATGTTGAAGTTTTTGCAGACTACGTGGGTTCAAGTTTCACCCCACCTCATGTGACCTCTGCTAATTCTGATCTTCTCTAGGAACCTCGGCATTTTCTCAGGTATAAATAGTGACGGAGGAGTAGAGGGGTACCCCAGCGAGAGCCTCTTAGATTTTGGTCATACTCCATTGACTTTGCAGATATATATCTATACACATGTGTACATATATGTATGTGCATATATACACTGAGTAGCCAGATTATTATGATCTCTGAACGCATAATAATCTGGCCACTCAGTGTGTGTGTGTGTGTGTGTGTGTGTGTGTGTGTGTGTATATATAGCCCAGTGCATGAATTCGTGCATGGGGCATGGGTGGGGGTCCGGCCAGCCTGGCCACGGGGAAAGGACATGGGCGGTTGGCCGGCCTGCCTGCTGGTCGAACTCCTGGTCAAGGCGACAATTTGCATATTAGCCTTTTATTATATAGGATATACACTGAGTGGCCAGATGACTATGCATTCAGAGATCATCATCATCTGGCTACTCGGTGTATATTACATGTAGACACAATCTTTCCTATATCCCCTTACGCAGAGTTTCGAAATCTTAGCGTTATAGCAACACCACAGGACGTACAGGTGATATCACAGGTGACGCTGACCCTCCACCTAAGCTACTTTAAATCGACTGTCCTTGCTGGTCCTAAAGAGCGATGGCAGTTGTCGTTAGCACCTTACAGAGGAAAAGGCTCATCTGTCCAGGCGATGCTGCTGCTGACTTACACGATGGCCGTGTGCACTCATAGTAATTGCAGGTCATTTCCCAGGCGGGAGGGCCGTGTAGGCCTATTACAAATTAATATGAAATTCCCACGGTACAACTGAAGATTTAAAAGACAAAGAAAACTCAGGGCCATTCGGACACCATGTAGAAACGAGGTCCTTGGAGACGAGCTGGGAGGACCGTGGCCTCGTCATCCCAGCAGTGACACAGGTCACACTGCTCGGAGACACGGTGGCCGCACAGGCTCATGCCGCAGCCTCCGTCCTACCAGTGCTACGCCCTCAACAAACCTGCGCTAACTAGTCCCTTAAAAACCAGTCAGGATCTGCGAGTGCCTCCCCTTAATTGTCCGATTCCCCGTTTTTCAAGTTCCCCAAGGCCTTCTGTTTTCTCTTCACTGCAGGAAACGTCCACGTTCCTTTCCCAGCCGCTTCCCGGGTCCCCATCTGACTGGAAAAGGGAGGCTAGTCCATGTGCCTGCAGGGAAAGCGGCAGAGCCGGGTCTAACCCCCGCACTCCCTCCCCATCCCCGGTAAGAAAATGAACGAAACTCCGCGTGGGGCTTCCCACGGGATCGGACCGTGGGTCCCTTCTCTCTGGGGACCAGGTGGCGGGTGAACCTCTCCATCCCCTCCGGCCTCAGGGGTGCATCCGTGCGGGGAGCGTGAGGGCCCCAGTGGAAGACACGAGCGTGTGTGAGCACCAGATCCGTGAACTAACTACACACCCCGCAGGCGGGTCTCCCTGTGCCCCCGCCCTCGCTGTCTGAGCGCGGGCAGCACCCCGTTGTTTGTAAAGCACTGACTGACGAGGCTCCGCTCGGGGGGAGGCAGGGCTGCTACACTCTGCTCCTCTGTCCTCGGGGCATTCGCTTCTAAGCAGAAGCCAAGTGAATTAACCCGGCGCCCCAGATCTGTTCTTTCTTTCCACAATCCTTGATAAAGCTTCTCAGTGGCCAAGTAATAATTTATCACGTTCATTCCACAGAAAACCAGGGAGCCCGTGTATGCGCACAAAGGCTGACATCACGGTGGCGTTTCACACCCAAAAACAAGTGCCAGGCCGGCCGCACCCCGCGGGCAGCCACAGGGAGACCCACAGGGTCTGGAACGGGCAGTTAGACTCGGGCATGGACACGGTGAGCAGATGGCACAGCAGGGCACCGCGGGAGGGCAGCCCCCGTCTTCGCCCACCAGGTCCGCGTCCTCGCTCCTTAGGAACGGAGACGCAATGGGTCAGCGAAACGGCCGCCGGGTCTGGGCCGGGGGCGCTCCTGTTGCTTTGGGAAAACTCGAGCTCTTCAAGTTTCCTTGGGAATGATCGGCGGCTCCGTGGCCAGGTTAGGGACAATGACATGTGAATATCATTTCCTTTCTCGAATACACAAAGCCAGTGTGGCTGCTCCTCACCCGCCCTGGCTGCAGCTCTCGTCCCCCCAGAGCCTCGGCTAAAACCCCGGAGGGATGTGCCAGGGCCTCCGCGTGACCCAGAGCTCCCGGAGGTGGTGTGTCCACCAACAGTCCGCGCCGCCTGCGTGGCTGCGGCCGTGGGAGCCGGGGCGGGGGGCCTCCGCTGAAAGTCATTCGCCGAAGCCGAGTCACCGAGTGAGCGAAAATCAGGTAACTTGCTAACGGCTCCTTCAGGGTGCACTCGATTGATCGATTGATCGATTGATCGACCCTAAACCGTGCAGCCAGGTCCTCCGGGCTCGAGCGCCTCGGACCCTGCCCCGACCCTCAGCGCCGCCTGCCTTTCCCGGCCCAGCCCGGCCCTCCAGCTGCAGCAGGAAGTGTGTGTGTGTATGTGTGTGTGTGGGGGGGGCATCTCAGAGGCTCTGGGGACGCAGCACTGCCCGCCCCGTCCCTCGAGCTACAGCAGGAAGTGTGTGTGTGTGTGTGGGGGGGGACATCTCAGTGGCTCTGGGGACACAGTACTGCCCGCCCGTCCCTCCAGCTGCAGCAGGAAGTGTGTGTGTGTGTGGGGGGGACATCTCAGTGGCTCTGGGGACGCAGCACTGCCCGCCCCGTCCCTCCAGCTGCAGCAGGTGTGTGTGTGTGTGTGGGGGGGCATCTCAGAGGCTCTGGGGACGCAGCACTGCCCGCCCCGTCCCTCCAGCTGCAGCAGGAAGTGTGTGTGTGTGTGGGGGGGCATCTCAGAGGCTCTGGGGACACAGTACTGCCCGCCCGTCCCTCCAGCTGCAGCAGGAAGTGTGTGTGTGTGTGGGGGGGACATCTCAGTGGCTCTGGGGACGCAGCACTGCCCGCCCCGTCCCTCCAGCTGCAGCAGGAAGTGTGTGTGTGTGGGGGGGGGCATCTCAGAGGCTCTGGGGACGCAGCACTGCCCAGCCCACACCGACGCCTGCGAGCACCCCTGCAACAACCGAGCTCAGCGCCAGATGCTGCGGACTTCTGACTGGTTGTGCACACGGTTCTGGTAAATGGGAAAATCTCTGTAGAGGAAACAATTGGAAAAATTTAAAAACATTTCTGGAGAAACAAAATTACTAAAGTAAAGTTCGAAAAGAAACCAGTATAACCCCGAATGTGGGAATGCTGAGGCTCTGGTCACAGCCATAAAAGTACACGCACAGATCTTTCCAGGAGAGAACCTCCGGGCGAAGATGGGAAGCCGGTGCCCAGGGCCTCAGGGGAGGCCGCAGCGGGCGGCTCCTCTCAGCCCCGAGGCCGGAGGGAGGGCGGCCACACACCGGCTGCCCTGCGCCCAGCACGGAACACAAACCAACACGTCGCCGGCCCAGCGACACCCTGGCCACGGGACACCGGCGGCCCCTGCAGGGAGAGACACGTCACAACGTAAGATAACGCGCAGCGGCTCTCCCACTCAGCCCCACGCTCAGGAGCGCCCCGCAGCCCAGCCGCTCCGTGGGAAGAAGAAGGCAGACGCGTGCTCAGTGCGCGCAGCTCGGGCCGGGCCTGTGGGCAGAGCTGAGAGTAGGTTTGACAGTAAGAGAAGCAGTAGGCTCCTGACCAACAATTAATCTCTGGCAAATATTAAGTTTAGGAATGATTATACATTGAGGCTACATTTCTTAATACATTTCCTCCCAGAAATTGTCCCTAATCTATAACCCAGTTTTAACTGAAATCCATCACACCGGGCACTTTCCATCTCCCTCCATTTCTTGCACCATTCCTCATCAGAACCCTTTTAGCTTTAATGCTATTCCGGGGCCGAGTCTCTCATTACAGTGGCCAAGATAAAGCTCTTTTTCAGATAAGGCGATTACCGCGACGGCAGGGGGAAATCACCCCAGTTCCTGGCTGCAGCCAGCTCTCTGTATCACAGACACAGGCCACAGAGGGCACCGCCCGAGGGGCAGGGGCGAGGGTAGGTGTGGGTGGGCAAAGGGCGGGGGGGACAGAAAGAGGCTTTGCTTGGGGTGATGGGCACACGATACGTGTGCAGGCGATGTTCGTTGAGTTGTACACTTGAAACCTGTATGGTTCTGTGAACCACTGTCACCCCAATAAATTCAATTTTTTAAAAAAGACTAATAAGCTGAGTGCACACTGAAAGATGTTAATGGTGGTAGGTAGGTTCCCTGGTGTTTGTGCTGAGGGACTACCAGTTTGTTGCTGAGCCGGGTAGAGCCCTAGAGGTGAGAGGTCGGGGCAAGGTCAGCAGCCTTGGCGCCCTAGAGGTGAGAGGTCGGGGCGAGGTCAGCAGCCTTGGCGCCCGAGGTCGGGGCGAGGTCAGCAGCCTGGCGCTGCATGAGCGTAGGAAACTCTCCGCCTGGGTGAAGGGCAGTGAGACTACCAGCTTCCTACGTGACTCACGTGCCAGGCACCGCACTGCCTGCTTTAAGGAGTTAGTCCTCGAACCTCTGCTGTAACGTCAGTGAACCTTACTTCGTTTACGACAAGGAAATTTAGACAAATTGCCCGGCCAGCGTGGCTCGGTGGTTGAGCGTCAACCTATGAACCAGGAGGTCATGGCTCGATTCCCGGTCAGGGCACAGGCCCGGGTTGTGGGCTCCATCCCCAGTGTGGGGCGTGCAGGAGGCAACCACTCAATGACTCTCTCTCAAATAGATGTCTCTCTCTCTCTCTCTCTCTCTCTCTCTCTCTCTCTCTCTCTCTCTGCCTCCTCTCTGAAATCAATAAAAATATATTTTAACAACACCAAAGAAAGAAATTGAGACAAAGTCACACAGCTAATAAGCGTGAGAACCAGAATTCAAGAGCCTACAGGACAAGGCCCGTGGTGGCCACTCTCTCCAGGTCTTTGGTCCCAGGCGGTTCAGAGCCCAGGATCCCAACAGAACGCCGTGGGCCGAGTGTCCTTCCGGCTCACTTCTACGCGCATCCTGTCCCCATCACTGTCGCAATCCGTCGGTGCTCGGCCATGAAGGCCCTCGCTGCACTGTAAGCCTGTGTCCCGCTGGAAAAGCCGGCCCGCTTCTTCCTATCACGGAAGCTCTATTTCCTACGGGAGGCACCGGCCACCAGGCCGTGGGCAGCACCGCAAGGGCTCCTGGCCTGAGACGCAGGAGAGGGCAGTTAGCCTCAGCGGGCGGACGCCTGCAGGGCGGCGGGGAGGGACCCCCTAGAATGGTCCCCAGGGCAGACCCCACCATCACCTGAGCTTCTCGGGGAACGTCACAGGCCAGGAGACTGTGTAACTTTCCCCGTGTCTCCTGCTGGCACAGCTTAGTGCTGGGGCGTCGGAGAGCTGAGCTGAGAGCCACATCTGACTGTACATCCTGCTTCCTCTCCAGGGCTCGCTCCTCCCCCAGGACAGGCCAGACGGCAGAAGGAACCACACCAACTGACACTCTGGTCCTGGGTTTGGCAGACCCAGGGGAAAGGCGGAAGACAAGCATCTTTAATTCTGGGTACTATTTCTGTTTTCAATGGGAATTCCTCTTTAATTCTAATTATTTTCCAACAGCAGTGTATGGTCTACAGATCTTGGAAAACCTTGCCTTTTCTGCCCACTTAACTGGGTTATGAAAAATAAAAGGGCTCTGAGAACATGACCAGGCGATTCTTGCTTTTCCACACTGGCCAGGAAAACGGCGATGGCAGGTGCTCTCCATCATCCACTTTATCGTCCCCGAGCACGACCGGACACGCGTGGTGTGCACGGGCAACGTGCCCTTTTTGTGTTCAGGCCGCGTCTTTTCTGTGCGGACCCGAGTGGGCGACTTGGGACGGGCGAGGGAATTGGATGCCGGCCACGGTTTTCCAATCAGCTGCTGTTCGCTGTTTTCGAGTGAGTGTTCATTTTTCTAAAGGCTCTTTTGATTAATGGAAACCCTAGTCAAGGTGAGCATGAAATAAAAAAGATAATTTGATTTGGACAAAGAAGAAAACCAAGTGGATCAAGGTGTCCTCAAGGGCAGGCCAAACTTCAGACAACAGGTTCGCCACCCCTCACGCTGCGGCAGAAACGGCTACTCCTCTTCCTTGACAATGTTCTATTCAGAGGAAGCAGGCAGACACGGCCACCTCATGCGTCATGTGTGAGAGGCAGCTCATGACTATTGTATTCAAATAGTGAGGAGTGGCGAGGAAACGCTGGAATTATGGGTAAGTTCAAAACCACCCCACAACATGAGGAGGCCACTGTTAGGACTCAGAGAGGCCTGGGGCTTGTTGCCGACTTATTTCTCCAGCAGAAAACATAAGATTATGTTTTTAAAAATAACCCAGGTGGCTGAGTAGGTTCAAGTGTGTCTCCTTGTGTATGAAAAGCCCCTACAGAAGTCCAGATATGCACAACTATAGGCCAACAAGCTCGACAATGTGGATGAAATGGACAAATGCCTAGAAACATGCAGTCTCCAAAACTGAATCAGGAGGAATCAGGAAACCTGAATAGGCCAGCACAACTGATGAAATAGAAGCCGTAATCAGAAAACTCCCAGCAAACAGAACCCCGGGTCCAGACGGCTTCACAGGGGAGTTTTACCAAACATTCAAAGAAGAACTGACACCTCTACTCCCCAAACTATTCCAGAACTTCCAAGAGGAAGGAACACTTCCAAACTCTTCCTATGAGGCCAGCATTAGCCTAATTCCAAAACCAGATAAAGGCACCACAAAGAAAGAGAATTACAGGCCAATATCCCTGATGCACATAGATGCTAAATCCTCAACAAAATATTAGCAAATTGCATCTAGCAATATGTTAAAAAGATCCTACACCATGACCAAGGGGGATTTATTCCAGGGATGCAAGGCTGGTATAATATTCGCAAATCAATAGCGTGACACATCACATAAACGAATCGAAAGAAGCCCAGATAAACCCCACGCTGCCATCGTACTAGCCAACCACACCGGATCCTACTTCTTTCTCCTTTTTCTTGACCAGAGGAAACCGTGTAGGTTGCAGATCTTCATAAATCTCTGGAAAAGTAGACGGAGCACTGTCTCGTGTCTACATAGAACCCTTCCTCGGGGCAGGCTCAGCACCTGCCACATCGTCGCTGGGCAGGGCCTGCAGACCGTCAGCCTGGCTGGTGGCCAGACCCCAGAGACGGCATCTGATGGCCCCGTGGAGTGTGTACCTGTTGTCGCTAACGGAGGCTGAAGCGCCTGGCCTGCGTCCTTGCTGAGTGCCAGCTGTGCCGCACCCAGACACTGTACTGCACATCTGGGTTAGGCCATCCTGAAGTAGTGTTTGAAGACGGCCATTTAAAAAAATCCTTCAGCATATCTTTCCAGGAGAACTTTTGAAGGATCTCTTAAGTCCACAGACTTTAGCTGGATCACGGGACACTGACCAGCAGATCTGTACGGCCAGGTCTTTGCTAGGAAAGGCGGGCTCCCGGGAAACACAGACAGGACTGCTCCCTCCTGGTGCCAACACCTGCCGACCATGGACTTGGGTGGCCATTGACCCTCTCTGTTCACACCATGGGGTGGCGAGAGCTACTGCGCAGGTCTGTCATAAGAATTAGAGAAAAATACAAGGCTGGGGGCGGGGTGCTTTCGCTTCTCCAAAAGGAATTAGCCAAACCTGGATTAATTTCCAGGAAAAGTAGATGTGTGTGTGTGTGTGTGTGTGTGTGTGTGTGTGCATTTATAGAATATATGTGAAAAACAACAATAACACAGCAGTTTATATTTCTAAGTATTCATGTTCCAGCTGGCGCTCTCAGTACTCTTCATATATCCACTAATCGGCACAACAAATAAGAACCCAACCCTGCTCCCTAAGCCCTCCGTCCCCAGGGCCCTGCCCCAGAGTTCCTGAGCTGACGGGAGGGGGGAGGGCGGGGGGGGGGGGGGGGGGGTGTGATGAAGGGGCCTCTAACCCAGGCTCCGGCTCCAGAGCCCCTGGGGCAGTTCACCCTGCACCGCCTCCCACGGAGACTCACCGCGACCGAGAGCTGCTCCGGCCGAACCCACGATCCTGCACCACGTGACCCCACACTCAGGGGTGGGGCATTTAGGCAGATGCTGCGGTGCTTTTCCTTTTCCATGCTTCTATTTCCCCCGTGGAGCATACTTTTCAAGGGAAAATTGCATGTTTATGGTTTCTCCTTGTTAACTAAAGATCAGCCACACTGAGGACCCCCACCCCCTAATTGCTGACACCCGGGGGGCTGACTCCTGTCCGTGGGCCTGGCCTCCCGCCCCACTGCCCGCACCTGCCTTAGCCTCTCACTCACCTGTGGTCACGGGGCATCTGACAGGGGACCCTCGTGTAACAGATCCATCTGTGTGCTGAAGGGGAACTTTAACCTCCAGGCCGAGGTCACACCAGCCGGTTCAAATCCCGGGCCACCGCTTAGCGGGCTTGTTTGCCTAATCTCGTTAAGCCGCCTTTCCTCCCCAATCTAACATGGACTTGCTAACAGTGCTGACCTCAGAGTGTTTCCACATAATTAACGGAGATAACCCATGGAAAGGATTAAGCTTGGAGTTCGGTAATGATTGGTTATTGCTCTTTGTACTGGGAACAGTAGGAGGTGAGTAACAGTCACAGCCCATGTGCAGGGTTGAGGCTGCTCCGGACAGACCAGCAGGGCTGTTGGCTGCACTGGGAAGGCGAGGGCGTCGGGTGGAGAACGCTGTGGGCTTTAGGACAGAAGCCCTCTCCAGGGACAGCCCGAGGAAGGTCCCCTCTGGGATGGGGGGGGGGGGGGGCGGGGGCGGTGTCAGGGCAAGCCTGGATCACTCATGGGCTGGTCTTCCCACCCGGCCTGCCTGTGTGGCTGGCATGTATTGGACTGAAACACTGAATCCATTGTTCATACTTGCTCCATTTTCCCCGGCTGCCCCTCCTCGAGCACCTCTGGGGCCTTCCCGCACCCCACTATTCTATTCCTCGGGCACCACCCCGATCTAGGCCCTGAGAACCCCATGAAAAGTTTATTAATTAATAACCTCTCTGCCTTCAATCTGCCACCAACGTCAATCCAGATGGCGGACAGTTTCGACACTGAGAGTGGTTCTATCATCATCTCACGCATCCCGTGTCTATAACATCACCTCACGCATCCCGTGTCTATAACACGATCTCACGCATCCCGTGTCTATAACATCGTCTCACGCATCCCGTGTCTATAACATCGTCTCACGCAGCCCGTGTCTATAACATCTCATGCATCCCGTGTCTATAACATCACCTCACGCATCCTGTGTCTATAATACCATCTCACGCAGCCCTGTGTCCGCAGCACGTTGTCCGGCTCTCCGCTGCCTGCAGGACACAAGCTAAACTCTCTTGCCGCCGCTGGGCCCGACGTGGAAACGGGGACCTGTGTACACTTCGGCCCCTGGCCGCCCCAGCTCCGCCCATCCTTCCCTGCCTCCGGGCTGTGCCCTCTCCACGCGCTGCCCGGCCGCCCCACCCGCACACATTCGCACCCACGTCACATTCAGCCCAGTGAGCCCCCCACAGCCTCACGCTCACGCCACCAGCTAGCTGTGTGCATGGTTTCCATCAGCTCTGAAAGGCTTTTCTCTCGGGCCACCGAGTGCCAGCCTGTCTGCGGAGGGCTCGCCGCCCAGGCCTGGAGCCCGGGGAGGAGGCAGCCTGCGCAGAAGGGGTGTGGCCGCGTCCCGACAGGACTTCACTGTGGGTGCTGAGTGCCAGCTTCACCTAACGGTCCCGGGTCACGCGATGTTCTCCTTCTGATGTTTCCCAACCACATAAAAACGTCACACACATGTGGGGCCCTTCCTCAGCCTGTGGATGGCACAGAAGCCTGCAAGGCCACAGCAGACGCTGGTTTGCGGGCCCCATTCCAAAGGCACCTGGTCATGATCCCCCAGCCACAGCTTCCCTTTGCACCTGTCCCTCACACTCAGCACCCTTCAGCGCACGATCGTAGGGAGCCCCTTGAATGTTGACATGTATACACAAACCTGTTACCCACACAGATCAGGCCACGAACCCTTCCCAGCACCTTAGGAAGGTGAAGAAGGCACCCACCACGTCTCCCCTCCTTCGGGGAAGGCTGTCCCTCTCCTTTCAGCAGGCCTGCAAGAAGACCCGGGCCCCGCACGGGCTCCCTGGACCTACCGAGTCCTGCTGCTTTAACTGAAACGTCAGGCACCACTAACCATGACAACCACACGGAAGGTCGTGGTGTGAGACACGGCGACGGCTGGTTAGAAACTCCCGCGGCAACTCCAGACCGCGCGGTCCCTTTGCCGGGCGCTGGGTCCTTACCTGGGCCAAGGTGAGCGTGGCTTGCTGGCAGGTGCCGCACCGCACCCGGAGCTTCCCGGGCTGCACCCGCTGGCAGGGGCCCTTGCAGTAGACGTAGAAGCTGTTGTAGGCCGGTCTACCTGCCGGGAAAGAAGAAGCAGAGGCGTGGCCCGTCAGTGATGGGCGCAGAGCCAAAGCGGGCAGGCGTTGGGGCTGACCCCTTGGAGCACTGGAAACATTCACGGGAGAATGTTCCAACGAGGCGACAGCACTGTAATTTGGGAGATCTAGTTTTATGCTCAAAATAGCGAGAGCCATTTCTTCTGGCCCACGGCCCCGACTGAGCCAAGTGCGCGACCTGCCGCTCGGGGACATGCGGTGCGCCCTCTGCTGCCGCGGCTTACGAGGGACGGAGTGTGGGGGCTGTGGGGATGCAGAGATGTACTCCTGAGTTCAGCTCCACGCTCTGAACACAGTTTGAAAACTCCAGACTTTTCCTCTTCCTATCGATCCACAGGGAGGGACCAGCAATCTCTCATGATGCTAGTACCTTCCCAGGTTGCTGGGCTTTTGATGAAGCTGATTCAACACACGGTCACACCGGGGAAGCAGAGCCGTGAGGGCAGACCGCACCCAGGCCGGGATGGGGCTGTGCCTCTCATTGGGTTCTCCACCAGGACACATGCCGCCCTAGCAACATGTTATAGATAGTCAAAGCTGGGCAAATAAATCAATCACCACGCGCCTCTGGCAAGGAGGAAGCCTGGCTGGCGGGTCTCACACGTCCATGTCTGCAAAGAGTTAACTTGACGCAGAAGCACTTACCAGTGAAAGAACCACCTTTCTAGATTTCCAGATCTCTAAAATCGCTAAATACTTCTTTAATCCTTACCTTACTTCTGTAGGAGTTACCTAAGGCCATGCGTAACATTTTGTTTATCATCTAGAAATAATATACAGTATTTTTGATCATTAGGAGTGAAAACCTTTAGACTCCCAAATGCATATGATTTATTAAAAACTGTATAAAAGTGAGAAAAGGTCCTAAAATCTTATGAAGCTCCATTTGTTTTACTAATTTACAAAAAAAGACATTGAACTGTCATTTGTTCAGCCATCTTTACTAATATTATGGGTGACAATACTTGTAAAATGAAAAGCACAATAAAGATGTCAAGTTTCCTATTTTTATCATTTATTGGCAATATATTTTATAATCCTTAGTCTCAGAGATTAATATTTGGCTTCCGGTTTCCAGTAGATATCTAACTGTTCACACTGGAAATCACTGATAAGAAACTATCCTTTTCTGACACCTTTTCGTAACTTCAGCGCCTTAATGTGCAAGGTATTTAACTTGATGAATATCACAGTGTTGTTGGCACTATAATAACCACATAAAATATATCCTCAAGGTCATCTACGTATCAGAAATGTGACAGATGAAGCATGTTAAAGCTATAGGAACACCATGATAACTGACAGAACATGGGAAGATCACAGAACTGTGACATTTTCATGTGTAGTAAGGTGAGCTTAGTGAAGGAGGCACAGCCTTTACTGTTAAAACCTTTACCAACAATATGGACAAATGCAGTTTCTCGAGTTTTATGACCTAGGTAAAGGTTAAAGGATTTTAAAAAGGTGGGAGAAGAGGAATGGGTACAGAACACTCCCAGAGGCACCCAGCCCGCAGACACCAGCCTTGCGGGGGGAGCACAGTCAGCGAGTTACACAGCAGGAGCCAAGCATCTCAGAGCCCCGGACTGGGGCCTGCCCCCTTCCCTCCCGCCGGCGCGTTCCCAACTTTGTCTCCACTACGATACACTGATACACCGGGGCTCTGAAGACCCAGCCCCTCCACCTCCTGTGCTGCAACCTTCGCCGGAGCCCTTGAGAACAGAGAAAGCACTGCAGCCGGTGCCCGGGCCGCACAGCCCATGCCCTGACATGCGATCATTACTCAGCTTCCCAGAGCGGCCACTGGCTGGGGAGGAACAGCCAGGCTGAGCAAGGTCGAGGTCAGGCCAGTCCCGGCTACAGCAGATTCCGAGCTGTTGGCTCTGCGTGGCCAGAGTCGGTGAATCCTGAGATCCCCTTTCAGACAGGCTTCCCCGCCTACGTGGCTACCGGACACTGCGCATGGCAGGCTTCTCGGCGTCATGCTGAGCTCTGAGCGCCCGGGACAGGATGGGACAGGATGGGAATCAGAACAGACACCCTCTCCCTGACGAGCATCTCTGGGCAGGCTCCCAGCACCCACCCCAGAGCTAAGGCACACACTCCTAAAGGCCGACGCCTGAAGGAGCAGCACCAGCAGCCGGTCCGGAGGGGTGCCGCTGTCTCCAGTCACCAGCCCTTGTGGACCCCGCCCGTTGACTTGTTTGGGTCTGAAAACCCTTTTTCTCTCCTGACCAGCTCTTCCCAAGGGCCACCCCTTCCCATGCAAAAGAGTCAGAGCAGCTTGGCTGGTAGATTCCCCTCTTTCTATTATAAGTTTTCAAAACTAGAGAAATACTTCAAAACATTTCCAAACTATCTGCTTCTCGTAATTTACCCCTGTGAACACTCTGCATGGTTGAGTGTTTGGGGGGCCGTCTCCTACACAAACATACACGGGTGCAGCATGTAAATATCTGTCCACTGAATCATTTGTAATTAAGTCGCAGCTAGCATAGTGCTCACCCCTAAGTCCTTAAACTTCCTAAAAATGACTTTTCCCCCAAATAACACCAAGGAGCTTTGCGAGTGGTTGTGGTTTCTGTAACCCAAGTCCGCTAGGTGCTCCTTAGGGAACGGGCAGTGGGTGCCCGCTGTGCAAGGCTGAGCCCAACCTGGGGAGGGGAGGGGAGGCTCAGCCACGGTAAGCATGTCCTCCCCCTGCAGGACTCCACAGCATCTTTTTTCAAAAAAAATATGTTTCCTTATTGATTCTTTTTATATAATAGAGTTTTATTGCTTTCAGAGAGGAAGAGAGACTAGAGAGAGACAGAAACATCAGTGATGAGAGAGAATCATGGATCGGCTGCCTCCTGCACGTCTCCTACTGGGAATCGAGCCTGCATCCCAGGTGTGTGCCCTTGACTGGAATTGAACCATGACCTCCTGGTTCATAGGTCGACGCTCAACCACTGAGCCACACCAGCCGGGCAAACTCTACAGACTCTTAGGAGCCACAGAGCACAGCCCACCTAAGCTTGTCTGACCTGAGCCTTCCTCCCGGAGCATTCTGTGAAACTGCAGGTCTTAAAAAAAAAAAAAATGAAGGAAAGAAGGGTTCAATCTGTCGTGTGGACTTGCTCTAGACAAGCCCACTGCTGAGGTTTATGAAGCCGGCTCTTTCTGACACTCCAAAGAACCCCCCTGAGAGTTAAAGCTTCGCTCCACCCCAATCAATAAGCTTATATGCTTATCATACATGAGCCAGGGGTTAGTCTGCGGATGTAACTGTACAAAGTGAAGTCTATTCGCTTCTCTCTCGAGGTTTTTTCGTGCTAGAGGTTGAGAGCAGTTCATGGTCAGGATGCATTCAAAGCGTCTGTAGAAACTCTCACACCGGAGCACTGCAATCCCATCGCGGTCTGGAGCTTTTCTCTCCCATTTTGTCCTTCATCACGCCTCCCCCTTTCCTTATTCTCTCTTCTTGGTCCAAAAACTGCCGAAAGCATGAGCAATACTCACAGCATATGAAGGAAAGCCCCTGTTCAACACAGTATTATTCGCTTCGGTTTTGTGAAAAGCCAGCATGACCTGTAGCATTCTCGTTTTTCTTCTCTGTGTCTAAGTCATGAGCTCAGGCCCAAAGCCTTTGTTGTAATAAGACAAATGGATGCTTAAAAAAAGTCGTTCTAAAAAGAGCTGTGGCCAGTAGAGTTCAGTTGGTTGAGCATCGTTCCATGCACCAAAAAAAGTCGTTCTGACTCTGATGGAAACTTCCCGTTCACCTCAGAAGTTTCCTCACGCTGGCCCCGGGACCCAGAGTTCAGCTGCCTGGGGTTGTGTCCTGGCGGCAGGAGGTGCTGAGCGCGGGCGCATTCACTTGCTGCAGCCGCTGTGTGCCCTCGGCTGGCCCTCCGCTGGCCTCCGGGACTGTACCCCAGTCGGCTTGGGCGTCTATGAGCGCCTTGGATGGGCCGGAAGCAGACAGCCTCCCCCAGCACCTGCCAGAATCCTGCTGTCCTCCTCCTGGGCGGCGGTCACCCTCGCTGTGTCTGGTGGCATTTGCCGGAACATATGCTGACGAGCCGGTGCACACAGGCACCAATGAGCAGTCATCCCAGGTCGTCTTCCCACACCCTTTCAATCCACTGGCCTGAAGCCATCCCCTAGTTCCAGCGGGACTTGGTCTGAGGCAGTTCCACGTGAAACCCGCCCACTGTGGACTTCCGAGGCTCTCTTCCACGTGGCACCTTGCTGTGGACCCCCAAAAGGGAAAGGGTCGCGTCCCCTCCAAGTCAATGCACATCTATATATATATAAAAGCCTAAGTGACTGTTCAACTGTTCAACTGGTAGCTATGATGTGCACTGATCACCAGGGGGCAGACACTCAACGTATAGGCGTGGAAACATGGAACAGACTGATGAATCTCAGAGGGAAGGGGGAGGGAAGGAGATTCGTGCACCAGTGGGGTCCCTTGGCCTGGCCTGTGGGGATCAGGCTGAATCTGTGCACCCGGCCTCAGACATCCCCCGAGGGGTCCCGGATTGCGAGAGGGCACAGGCCAGGCGAAGGGACCCCACCAGTGCACGAATCCGTGCACCGGGCCCTAGTTTCTGAATGAAAAATCCTGCCTCGTATTCGCTCCCTACTTGTCCTCCCTGCCCCACGGTTATGACCTCCTGTGTGTGACACAGTGGCCCTGTTTCACATAGAAACTGCCAGTGCAGTTCCCTGATCTGGGTAAGCGATAAGTATTCGCTAGGTCAATAAATTCTCCCTTTTAAAAAAGTATATTTTTCTTTTAATTTCAGAGAGGACGGGAGAGGGGGAGAGAGAGAGAGAAACATCAATGATGAGAGAGAATCGTGGATCAGCTGCCTCCTGCACTCCCCCTAGTGGGGATCAAGCCCGCAACCCAGGCATATGTTCTGACGGGTAATCAAACCCTGACCTCCTGGTTCATGGGTTGACGCTCAAATGCTCAACCACTGAGCCACATGGGCCAGGCTCCCAGGATTTAAATGATGTGAAGCTTATCACACATGGTAGTGTGAGGGCAAAATTCACATAAAATAGAACGTAGCTCTGATACCAAATACTTAGAACATGGTTCCACTAGCCAATGTACAGGACTAACTTCACGCATCGGTGGAAATAAGGCCTACAATACCTGAAATCAGTAACATCAACGTTATCTTAGGATCACAAAAATGACTAGTATGATAAATAAAAGTAAAAAAGAAAGAACACCTGTTAAATTTTTGCACAGGACTTTGGGTAAGTAAATGTGAAGTGGGAAAAATGGACTTCTGGAAACGTGCAGTAGAGCCACCCTAAGGGGACAGTCATTCCCCCAGACACTATGACTCACCCAACGGGCCATCCCTCCCACTGGGCCCTGCGCAGCCCCAGGCGTCACCAGGCCACAGCCTCCGCTCCCAGAGTAACCCAGGCTCGGCGCCTCACCAACACCCTCCATCACACACCCTCCACCCAGGAGCCTCCCCAGGGAGCTCCGCCCCAGGCTGCGGCTCAGTCTCTGCTGCTGCGTGGCCTATAATGAGTGCATCTGTGCGCTGGCCTCCTCTGGGAGGGGCTGTGATTAAGCCGGCGCCTTTGCCGGCCGGGGCTCTGTCGTTCTTGTTGTTGCCGATTTATGTTTTCATTCTTCATTTTGAAAGTAATAACCACGCGCCCCATGCCCAGACGAAACTGGAGAGAGAAGCATAATTTAAGGATCAGCGCTAGATAAATAGCCACGTCCAAAGCCAGTGGGCGAAGGGTGCTCATTCATCCCAGAAACGGGCACCTGTGGGGTGCAGGGAAGAGGGGTGCGTGCGGGGAGTCACGGCCCTTCCAGCCCTGAGCGGACGTCCAGGGCTCCCGCTTCGATGGAAGGTCCAGACACTGCGGATGAGGGTGTGCAACTTCCTCGAAAGACATCTCAGAGCTGGATGTGCACCCCGGTCCCGCCCAGCTCGGCCCTGCCCCCTTCGCCATCAAGGGACCCGAGATGCCTGTCCTCTCCTTGGCAGGATGTTGTGAGGGTTTAAAAAAGAACAACACCGCCCGGCTGGCGTGGCTCAGGGGTTGAGCATCGACCTAGGAACCAGGAGGTCAGGGTTTGATCCCCATCAGGGCACAGGCCCGGGTTGCGGGCTCGATCTTCAGTGTGGGGCGTGCAGGAGGCACCCGATCCATGATTCTCTCTCATCATTAATGTTTCTAGCTCCCACTCCTTCTCCCTTCCTCTCTAAAATCAATAAACATATATTTTAAAAATAAAAGAACACAGGGGAGGCGCTCAGCAGGGCCCGCCCCCGCGGAGGCTCAGTGTGTCAGCTCCTCTTCTCATTTGCCGTCAAAACACTTAGAACCGGGTTCCCCCAGGGGCACGTTCCATGAGCCAGGTGGCCACTTGCCTGCCCTGGTCAAGGTTGGCTCTCCCAGGCCTGTGGTAGGCAAACTGAGGCTCGCGAGCCACATGCGGCTCTTTGGCCCCTTGAGTGTGGCTCTTCCACAAAATACCACGGCCTGGGCAAGTCTATTTTGAAGAAGTGGTGTTAGAAGAAGTTTAAGTTTAAAAAATCTGGCTCTCAAAAGAAATTTCAATCGTTGTACTGTTGATATTTGGCTCTGTTGACTAATGAGTTTGCCGACCACTGTCCCAGGCTATTTCCATGGCAAGCCTAACGCTAACTTTTGGAAAATAGCTGAGGTATAGTTCTATTTAAAATTGCTTCGAACCCAACCAATCCTTCAGGATAATATTTGGTGGCATTACGGAACATAAGCTATGCTGGGAGGTCCTGAAACTGGTTTAAAGTTTGCCAGAACCGCATTTCCTCCCAGGAACCATTGTTATGATTGTCAAAGAGTAAGGTGACCAGATCATCCCGCTTTTGGCGGGACAAAACAGATTTTTAACAATTTGTCCCGCGTCCCACGGCGTTTTAAAAAAGTCCCTATTTTTGGAAAGATTAATCCAAAAATAGGGACTTTTTTAAAACGCCATGGGACGCGGGACAAATTGTTAGAAATCGGGACTGTCCCGCCAAAAGCGGGACGATCTGGTCACCTTATCTAAGAGGCAAAGGTGGACCGGAAGAACGAGGCATCATCCTCCCATTTCCACATGCCCCCTCCAATCTCCTGGGGCGCAGAGGTGCCCCGCCTCCAGGAAGGCTCACGTGACTCGTGGCTTACACGTAAACCCTCTGCCCTAAATCCCACTGCGTGTCATTTACATTCTATTCTTCTCCCGGGGTTTTCTTCCATCACTCTCTATCCCACCGCCTCCCGGAGAGCTCTATCGACCCTGCTAGGCTTTGGCTAATTGAGGGAGGAGACCACATGGCCTCATGCTGCCCGTGACCGTGGATAAATAGTGAACACGTGGAGGAAGTCAAGCGACTGGACTGGAGACCAGCACGGTGCAGGGGACTATCTTTGAGCTGGCAAGAGACCAAACTGCAAAACACGGGCCCTCAGTAACTTCATCACCGCGACGATCTAACGAGGAGTGTCCTCCCAGCCCATTAAAATGACACGCAGGCTCACAATGGTCTTTGCGCCGTCGGGATTCTGAAACGCAGTGTTTCCCAGCTCCCGTTATTTGGCCACGCTAAATGAATGTTGTCAAAAGGTTAAACAGAGATCGGTTGTAATCTTCATCTGGCTGCACCGTGGAGGGAAGGCTCCATCACCACCCCCGTGTTCGCGCCGGCCTTGAGAAAGGGAAGGTCTCGTCGGAGCGGCATGGAGATGGTTGTTTATTCTGTGCGACAGGCTCGGACCTGAGAGCGACACCCCCACGACGCGGGGCACGACACTCACACTTGTTGAGCAAATGTACAAGTCAGCTGCACAGCCCTTTCTCAGCAAACAGCGTGCTGGTGGCCCAAACTCGGGCTCACCGTGTGCGCCTGCTTCAGCAGCTCGGACGGCTGCGGACAGACGTCGATGGAGTCTTTACACAACTGGTAAAAGGAACATTATGCCCCGGTATGGCTCTTCATCATAGATATTCCCTAGCACTTCACTAACTTCTCATAAGATCTGCAAAAGGATTTTATTAAGCTTTTAGAGAATGAAGTTGGGGGTCTTCATGGGATTGTGGGGCTTTTTTGTATGTTTGCTTGTTTTTTGTTTTTTTTTTTAAGAATTAACCTTTGGTGGGCTTTAATGTTTAATTTTCAATTCACAGATACAATAATAATGACCATCTATTTTTTAAAAAGCAATAGCTCAATAAGCTTCCATTCCCTAAACTATGAAAGAGAGGGATTTTTCACTCACTCATTTTTTTAAAATATATTTTTATTGATTTCAGAGAGGAAAGGAGAGGGGGAGAGGTAGAAACATCAACGATGAGAGGGAATCATTGATTGGCTGCCTCCTGCACAATGGACCGTGCCTGCAACCCAGGCATATGCCCTTGACCGGAATCGAACCTGGGACCCTTCCGTCTGCAGGCCGGCGCTCTATCCACTGAGCAAAACCAGCTAGGGCTCACTCACTCATTTTGAACTTATTTCTGGAAGTCAATGAGAATATCTAATCACAATGTAGATAAATTAAAGAATAAATGAAAAATGCTTAAGTTTATATAAATATAAGCTATATCAAAATTAAAATTCTGACTAGATACTTCTCTAAAGAGGACACACAGCCCGGCCAGTGTTGCTCAGTGGTTGAGCATCAACCTATGAACTAAGAGGTCACAGTTCAATTCCGGTCAGGGCACATGCCCGGTTGCGGGCTCAGTCCCCAGTGGGGGTTGTGCAATAGGCAGTTGATCAATGATTCTCTCTCATCATTGATGTTTCTATCTCTCTCTCCCTCTCCCTTCCTCTCCGAAATCAATAAAAACATATTTTAAAAAAAATAAAGAGGTCATACAGATGGCCGATACATGAAAAGATCATCAGGGAGATGCAAATTAAAACCATGAGACATCCCCTCACACCTGTCGGTATGGCTACCGTCAACAAATCAACAAACAAGGGCTGGCGAGGATATGGAATGAAGGGAGCCCTCGTGCGTTGCTGGTGGGAATGCAGGCTGTGCGGCCACTGTGGAAAGCAGTGTGGAGGTTTCTCAAAAAGTTAAACATGGAGCTGCCATCTGACGCCGCGATCCCACTTCTGGGCCTATATCCACAGACCCCGAAACACTGATTCGGAAGAACACACGCGCCTATGTTGTGGGAACTTCACTACCGAGGTCATCAAAAGGGCTGAGCATGAAGCAACATCTTAGTCGGGGAGGGACTGACCGTGTGATAAAATGGGTAACTTTAGTCTTTCTTTCTATTGAAGAATGTGTGCTTTATGGGTGGACATATTTCACCTGAAATGTAAAGATCACAGAAGCACTAACTTAAAATCAAATTATTTCTAAAATGTGCCGTAAGCGCAGCAGCTGTGATGGCACACAGTGCATTTGCCGGAAGTAGAAATTCAGAGCATTAGGTGGATTACACTGCTCACCGGCACGGGGCAGGCACGGAGCGGGCACGGGGCTGGGGCACGGGGCTGGGCACGGGGCTGGGGACTGCCCGGACTCCTCACTAACGACAAGCACTGTCACGACGGCCACGGAACAAAGCCTCAGGGTCAACGTGGATTCTCATGTAAAACCTGACCCTTAAAGGTATGAGTTATTAAAATGGAAAACAAAAAACACAGGGGAAATGCTTTTTATCCATTGATCGCCCGCTTTGTTGGAAGATAGCTGAAAGTTTCAAAATTAATGCTGATAAATAGGTGAGCTGATTGAAGTTATAAATATCTTCAAAGAGCTATTCAAAGCTCATGAAAATCCTCTTTTAATGAGGTGAGAACACGAAGATTAGCTCTACTTGAATGCCTCGGAGAGCCCGGCGCTGCACTTTACACACTGGGCTGCACACATTCTTCCCAGCCGTCTTGAGACAGAATTCCTATTGCACACGGTTCTGGTCCCTCAGACCCTTCTGGATCTAACAGAGCCGGCCACGAGCCGGCACCGGGTCCTGCCCACCACAAGCTGCCCCGGCAAAGCGCTCTGCGGCCCTTTGCTGGCCCCGAGGTGACGGGCAGCTCCAGGTGCTGCAGGAGCTGCTCCTTTTCCACCTATTCTCACTCCGCCAATGACCTGACCCAGGGCCACAGCTTTAAAGACCCACACGCTGACAAAAGTCACTCGTCAGCTCACACCGGAGAACTGCAATGACTTCAATTTACACAAGAGCCTTAAAAACAGGGGAGTAATTAGACGCATGCATGAAAGGCAGATCCGTCACACAGGGAAGCGAGTGCCAGTGCCGCTGGCGCATTAGGAAAAGCACTTCTCCTCCCAGCACCTGCTGCGACCCGCAGGACAGCAGGACAGCAGGACAGGCGGCTTGCTGCTCAGAGCTCATGCCTGGATGCGAGCGGGTCCTCCTGCGGGGGCTGCAGTCATTCCCCGCGTGGGCTGCTCTCTGAGATGGGCTCGCCTCATCATTTTATGGAAAAGGCTCCATTATGCTAGTGTCAGACAGAATCACAAGCTGCCGAGGCTGGAAGGTCAGGAGGGTATAGAGTGTTACACTGAGGACCTAGACATTGTTGGCAGTCACAGTTTCCAAGGGTTAATGGACGCCATCCAAGTACAGTCAAGGCCTTGTCAAGGGCAACTCGGTAGGATGCCCTCTGGGTTAACAGGAGGAAAGGGGAGAATTATTCCAAGGTAAACACTAGGGGAAAAATGAAACAAGTGCTATGAGAATGGGGCATTAAAATTGGCTTCGGGAATAGAGGTGATTACTTGAAATCACTTCGTTGAAATTTTGATTCACTCATCGAATGGAAATGTCAGTGGACCAGGTACATATTCAGTAGGTCTCTATGGCACAGTTAGGTGGGCTGTCTGAATTCTCTCTCCTCTTCACCTGCCATCCTCAGATCCTTTCAACATGACATTAGCTAAAGGTCTATGGTGTGCGCACCATGAATAGGCCTCTTCTTGTAACCTCACTGGGTAACTAAGGAGGGTGCGTGCGTTTTGACTGGTCCCAAATCCTGCATTACAGTTCTCAGGAAAGAGAAGAATGATAAGCTAATTATTCAGTGCAAACTAGATATTATTCCCGAGAGGAATGTTTTATTTCCATCTTCCCAAGAATTACTGATTCCCTCCAATCACCAAGGACTGTGATCATAATTCATGAATATATCGTATCATCAATCCATCAATAACTTGTAGTTACGGGCAACAACTGCCAAACAGCGGAGTGAAAACACATTACAACTGGATAGCTCCCTTCGGACCAATTACTGTAAATCCAAGCAGCACGGAGGAGAAGCAGCTGCTCCTTGGAGACACCTGCCTAGTGTGTAGTGGGCAGCCATTTCTAGATTTTCTAACGCAGCCGGGGGAGCAGGCTGCACTGCGGGCGGTGGTGTCTGTGCGGAGGGGCGGGCGTTCTGCTTTGTCTGCTGCCTTTCCGAGTGGCCCTGGAGTCTCACATGCTAAGATGGGAATTCCTTTAACTCAGGAAGCTGTTTGGAAGAGCCCACTGATCACATTTTGATCCCCAGGAGGTGATGACCAGGACACGGATGTGGTCGACGGTTCTGTGTGAGGGCACAGAGCTAGAGGCACTCCAGGTGTTGTCGTGACCTGGGACTGATGGGGAAAAGCTCTACAAACATGGCTAAAGCAGTGTGGGAGCCCAGTTCACAGAGCGGTGCTTGCAAAAAATAAAAGGATTACATAACTTCTTGCCACAGTGAAATCGTAGTCTCTCACTGACTAACTCCAAATGCACTAAGAGTGGTTTTTCTATGGCTTTTATGTATTTCTTGTCAGCTGGAATATTTTTTTCACAACAGATGTCACGCTGTGGAGAGCAGACGTCCTTTCATTTGGGAAATTGTTACTCAGCTATCCTACAAAAATGGAGGTATTTGTTGAAGGCCTTCGAGTAAGGGGGCTGTTCTCACATCAGAGTGCATAGGCTCGTGCTGATGCTACACACCAGGCAAAAGCAAAGCAATTTCCCATGAACACTTAGATCCGATTTAAAAGGATGAAAAATGGAACCAAAAGACCTTGGTTCAAACCTGAGCCTCAACCCCTGTTAGCTGTGGGGCCCTGAGGAGGAAATTCAGTCTTCCCTGCTGGTTTCTACATAAACAAAGATAATAATTATGTTCCCCGTGAAAACCAAGTAAGATAAGGGTAAAAGTTTCATAAACTATTGAGTGCTAGTAAAAAAATTAATTATTTTATTGAGAGTGAAAATAATAATTGTATCTCTAAAATGGACTTAGAATAATGGTTGGCAGGAGAAAAATAAGATTTTCTGTAACAGGTCACACATTAAATAGGACTACCTCAGCTTCATTCTCAAAATAGAGAAACAGCTGAAACTTGGAATTAGGCCAAAGAGAGCACGGTTGTTTCTTCGGTGCTATGGCGACCTGTTACAACTGGTGGGGCAGGCGTTCATTTATTTCCGGTGGAGATGCCAGGGGTTTCTGTTCACTGGGGCAGATGGCCCAAATGCACGGTTTATGTCCTATAAGGACTTCACTGTTTTGTATCTAGCCTAGCAATCTTACCCTAACTTCTCTTCATCCATCTATCTATCTATCTATCCATCCATCCATCCATCCATCCACCCACCCACGCACCTACCCACCCACCCACCTACCATCTGGGAATGGAATATAGGGCTCTTCCCCCGCCCTCAAGAACTCACCCCAAGCCCAGACGGCGTGGCTCAGTGGCTGAGAGTTGATCTATGAACCAGGAGGTCACGGTTTGATTCCCGGTCAGGGCACATACCTGGGTTGCAGGCTCGATCCCCAGTCGGGGGCATGTAGGAGGCAGCCGATCAATGATTCTCTCTCATCATTGATGCTTATATCTCTCTCTCCCTCTCCCTTCTTCTCCGAAATCAATAAAAATAAATTTTAAAAAGGAAAAGAAAAAAAAGAACTCACCCCAAAATATGTCAGGCCGGCAAAATCCCCACAACTGTGCAAAATCGTCCTCTACGTCCTCAGTTGTACTAAAAGGGCATGTTATAGCAAAGACGTCTTTGTTGGAGAAAAACCAAGTTGGTGGCAGAACCCTAAAGTGTTTTTAGTAATTTGATGTGATAGCAAATTTAAGTTGCTCTGGCGTGACTGCCCAAGTCTCATCGTTTGGGGGAAGGTTTACCCAGGAGGCGCTCCTTAAACCTGTCCGAGGCACCAGAAAGTTCACACCCTCTGGCGAGGTCATTAGCGTGGATGATGCACAGTGAGATGTGGGCACGTGAGACCGAGTCTGAAGTTTATCATTCTATTTCCCTAGCGGGCCTCCATGGCTGATTGGTGTTTGGCGGATGTTAACTAATTTATAATCCTAGAATAATTCTCATCTTGTACTACATTCGACCACCGGCAAAAACCGCTGATGAGAACATTCTCTCTAATAATCATGCTGTATCTATAATGTGTATTCAGAGCGCAAGCCTTAAGAGCAATTTCATTTACTTTTTTTTTTTTATTGATTTTTTACAGAGAGGAAGAGAGAGGGATAGAGAGTTAGAAACATCGATGATAGAGAAACATCGATCAGTTGCCTCTTGCACAACCCCTACTGGGGATGTGCCCGCAACCAAGGTACATGCCCTTGACCGGAATTGAACCTGGACCCTTCAGTCCGCAGGCCAACGCTCTATCCACTGAGCCAAACCGGTTTCGGCGCAATTTCATTTACTTTTTAACAGCCTTGATGAGAGCAGTTTTAGGTTCACAGCAAAACTGAGCTAAAGGTACAGGGGGTTCCACAGACCCTCTTCGCCAACACGTACACCACCTTCTCCATTATCGACACGCCCGGCCCCAGGCGTAGTACAGGCTGCACACTGCCTGCGTGTACAACCCACAACCCCGCACGGACACCATTGCCACTCACTGTCCACGTTTACATGAGGGCTCACTCTTGGTGTGGTCTACTCTGTGGGTTTGGACAAAGGTGTGATGGCATGCATCTGTCCTAAAAACACCTCTTTGCCCTGACTGTCCCTCCCCTCCCCCCCAGCCCCTGGCAACCACTGCTTTCTTTTACATCTCCATAGTTTTCGTTCTTAGAATGTCACATAGTAGGCAGTCACATAGTAGGCAGTCTTTTCAAATAGGCTTCCTTCACTTAGTCACGTGCACCTGACTTTCCTCCATGTCCTTTCATGACTTGCTAGTGCATGTGTGTTCAGCTCTGAATAGTATGTTATTGTCTGGATGCACCACGGCTTCTCCGTTCACCTACGAAGGACATCGTGGCTGCTTCCGAGTCTGGGAATTACGGATGAAGCTGCTATGACATGCGTGTGCAGATAATTATGGAGCCGCCCATTTTCCCCTCATCTGAGTGAGCTCCGCGGAGCACGGCTGCTGTGTTGCACGGTGAGAGTATGTTTACTTTGTAAGAAACTGTTCAACTGCTCTCCAAAGTGGCTGCTCCATGTTTCATAGCCACCGGCGATGAGTGAGAGTTCCCAATGCTCTACAACCTTGTCGGCATTTGGTGCTGTTAGTGTCTTGGATTTTGGCCATTCTGATAGGGTGTAATGGCATCTCATTGTTTGAACTTGAAGTTCCCTAATGACATATGCTACGGAGTCTTTTCATATGCTATTTGCTACTTGCATATGTTCTTTTGGGAGGTGTCTGGGAACAACTTGTGCCTATTTGTTAATTGGGCTGTTCATTTTATTGTTGAGTTTTACAAATTCCTTGCATATTTCAGATAATAGCCTTTATCAGATGTCTTCTGCAAATATTTTCTCCCAGTTTGTGGCTTGCCTTCCCATGATCTTCACATTGTCTTTCACAGGAAGAAGTTGTTTAATTTAATGACGTCTAGCTTATTACTTATTTATTTATGGATCATGCCTATGGTGTTGAATCTAAGTCATCACCATACCCAAGGTCATCTAGGTTTTCTCCTGTTATGTTCTAGGAATTTTATAGTTTTGTGTTTCACATTTAAATACATGATTCATTTTGAGGTTGGTTTGTTTGTTTGTTTTTGCAGAGTATAAGGTCTGTCAATATTCAGTTGTTCCTGTACCACTTGTTGAAAAGACTATCTGTTCTCCATCAAATCCTCTTCAGGGATCAGCCGGCCAGATCATGCGGGTCTGTTTGGCTATTTCATTCCATTTATCTATTTGCCTGTTCTTTCACGGACATGACCTGCCTTGATCCCTGTAGCTTGATAGCACAGGAAGCTCACTTCATAAAGGAAATAAAACAACAAGGAAAGTCACACAACTCTGATGAAGTTGTGTCGTCATCAGAAAGTCACACAACTCTGATGAAGTTGTGTCGTCATCAGAAAGGCACACAACTCTGATGAAGTTGTGTCGTCATCAGAAAGTCACACAACTCTGATGAAGTTGTGTCGTCATCAGAAAGGCACACAACTCTGATGAAGTTGTGTCATCATCAGAAAGTCACACAACTCTGATGAAGTTGGCCCCACATCAGGCAACACCCATTCCCTCCCTGACCTGGTTCTTCTCCTTCAGGGGCGTGCTGGTAGCCTGAGTCTTCTGCCTCTCCCTATAAACTTTAGAATCAGTTGATCCACATCCACAAAACGACCTGCTGGGAGTTTCATTGCAGTTGTTTAGATCAAGTTGACATCCTGACAATGTTGAGTATTGAGTCTTCTCCATGAACATGGGATATCTCCCCACTTATTCAGGTCTTTGGTTTCCTTCATCAGAGTTGTGTGACTTTCCTCATATAGATCCTCTAAATATTTTATGAGGTTTATATTTAAGTTTTTCATTTATGGGGTGCTAATGCAAATGGTATTGTTGTTTTTATTTCAAATTCCAGTTGTTCGTTGCTGATAATATAAGAAAGCAACTGACTTTTGTATATTAACTTTGTATCCTGCACTCTTAATAGTTCCAGGAGTGTCTTTGTCAATTCTTTCAGATTTTCTATGTAGACAATCAGGTCATCTGGGAACGAAGTTTTAGATGTTCTTCTCCATCTGTGATGTCTCTCTTACAAATACGTTAATGGTTCTTTCAGATTGACTGTCAGTACCTCAGTGTTTGTCTAAAATTATCTTCATTTTCCTCATATTTTTGCCGGGTATGTTGGGTACAGAATTCTAAGTTAACAGGTGTTTTGCAGTATTTGATATTACATCACCATTTTTCTTCTATTATTTCTGGTAGGAGTCATTCCAATTATTTTCCCATTCCAGTTAATCCCGTCTCTTTATTTGACTTTCAGATCTTCTCTTTCCTTGGTGTTTTATTTCCTTTATGAAGTGAGCTTCCTGTGCTTGAACTTGACTATGACCGACTGCAGGCTTTCTCGCTGGCCTTGCCTGGGACTGTGTACTCTTGAGTCAGAGAAGCTCTCCCCAGCCAGTCTCTGAGAAATCTGTCTCTCCTCTTGGTTCTCTATTCTCATACAAGGGTTTCAGATACAAGGGTTTCCAATCAGTTATATGATCGCCATCTCATTCTAAACTCCTATTCTCTTTAAACTGTTTTACACTTCAACCCATAGCACATTATGGGCCATTGCCTCACCTCTGTATTCCAGTTCACGAATTCTCTCTTTGGCATCGCCTAATTTGTTGTTTCACTCCATCCACTGGGGATTCTTAAAAATTCCAATAGCTAAAATTACGTTCTATTCAATAGCTACCTTTTCCTATTGTGTCTGTGTTAGTTTACATTTTTTTATTATGCTTTAATTAACATAAAACACATTTGTTGCATATTCTGTTTCAAAATGCCATTTTATTTCCTCAAGTTTGGGGGGAACTTATCTTGTGCTTATGGTATATGGTCGCCTCCACGCAGGAGGAACATGTTGGACTTACAGCACTGGTTACGTGCACCCTCGCAGTAGGGTTTGACTGTGGGGCATCGATGCCGCGCACCTGAGATCCCTCTGGGAGCTTTCTCGAGTGCTGTTCTGCCTGAAGCATCGGACACGCACCAGGTGGGCCCAATGCTCACATTCCCTTCTCATTCTGGATCGCACAGGTACTGCAGGGTTAGATTTGCTTCACTTCCCCCCATGTCTTACATGTTCTGCCCACTTCTCAAATGTCTTTTCCAGTCTCCTCGGTGTCGAGTGCACGTGAAGAACACCTCCCTCCTCTCCAAGCCACCTGGAGACCACAGGACACCAGCCCACACACGTAAGCCCTGGGCACACCCATTCCTCCACAGAGAGACGGCTGGTGCGGTTTCTATTTTTCACTTGTCCCTGGAAACTCATTTTCCTTTTTATTTTTTATTTTTTGTGTTCTTTTTTGCAATTTCACCTATGATTTTTTTTAAATTAATTTCAAAAAGGAAGGGAGAAGAAAAGAAAGATAGAAACATCAATGATGAGAATCATTGATCGGCTGCCTCCTGCACACCCCCTACTGGGGATCGAGCCTGCAACCAGGGCATGTGCCCTGACTGGGGAATCGAACAGAGGCCTCCTCGTTCATGGGTCAATGCTCAACCACTGAGCCACGCCATCAGGGCCTCCCCTGTGATTTGTAAATGTGACGAATTTAACAGGAGACATTTCATATGACTTTAGGTCTGCATCTTGCTGGCTCCAGAACTCTGACACTGGGAAAGCCCTCCTAGCCCAGAGCTGCCTGTGTCGCCACTTAGTGTAGGTGGAGAGAAATGAACGTCTCTCCTGTGGGGCCATCAGTATTGTTTGGGGTTGTTTGTCCCGCACAGTCAAAAGCAATCCTGTTACACTCTATGTAGACTGGAGACTAAGAGATGAAAGTAAACCTATTACTGTTGTCAAACACAAAGAGATCCCCATCCTTGCGAAAGCAGAGCACTCCTCAATGGTCGTAGCGTGAAGAGGGAAGGACCTCTGTGCAGAGGGTGGACAAACATTGAGGTAATGGCTTAGAACTTGCAAATGGCCAAAATGACCTCTGAAGCTCTCCTCCTGCTTTTAAAAATGTCTCCACGTGTGGAGAGCAGCTCAGTGTTTGGACAGGTTCAAGCCTCAGATTAATGAGAGGGCACGGTCCTCTCGTGGCAAAGCCACGTGCAAGTCCCAGCTTGGAAGGCAAAGCCCTCCCAGCACAATTACAGCCAAAGGCTATGGTTATAAGCTTGAACGTATGGTCTGAACCTGTGGTCCCAGGAGGCTGAGTGATGTGGGCTTGATAAGAGTTCAGGTGCATGTACTTGAGTAGATTCGAAACCCGAGAGAACATTGTAAACATCTTGACCACGCCCTTGCTTTGCCTCCTGGCAGGGGACCGGTGCCACCTTTGTTTTTTGGTTGATGATGTTTCTGATGATGTAGATGAACCGTGTCCAGCTTGGCCAAGGGTGAAACTGAGGGGGGGGCGGTGAAGGATTAAAGAAAATGGACAAGAGGATATAGACTATAAAATAAAGACTTGGCTGGCAGGTGTGGCACTGTTTCCCATCCAGGCACAGTGGTCCACCTGGTCCAGCTTTATCCTCTTGTCTGTTTTCTTTAATCCTTCACCGCCGCCCTCAGGTTCACCCTTGGCCACGCTGAACGCGGTTCATCTACATCATCAGAAACATCATTAACCAAAAGTATTTTGATTGAATAAGAAATAGAAGAAAAGAAAGACAAAAGTTGAGAGAGAGATACATGTACCTTAATCATATCTTTTGACCCAGCACAACGCCCCATGTGTCCCTAGACCCCTAGCTCTTCGGGGAAAAAGATTATCTTCATGGCAGGACACCTATTTTCATTCCCAACGGGAACGCCTTTGCTGGGGTACTTACTAAATGCACCACCTCAACTTCACATCAAACACTCCCCTCCTGGTGACATCACCTCCTGCGACTTAGACCCCAGCGTGAACCACACGGAGGCATGGAGACCCCTTCTCTGTGGAGACTCCGCCACCCAACGCGCTTTGCTGACCCTAAACAGTCATGTAATTACCTGGTCTGCCCGCTGTCTGCGCGGCGCCCTCTCTGTCATCGCGCAGAATGACGGCCAGGCCCTCGGAGTCGGTGGGGAGCACGGAGCTGCTGAAGTCCACGCGGGTCAAGCTCTCGGGCTCCCTCACGAAGGCCCCTGCAGTGCCCTGGGGATGGTCCCCGCCGGTGGCCATGGTGGGGCCTTCTCTCCCGGGTCTCAGCACGACGTGGACGATGCTCTGCTGGCCCAGGTCGCAGCTCTGCGGGAACAGAGAGAAACACACAGATGCTAGTCTAGCGTTCACATGCTGGTGAGGGTGAAGTCACCTGGAGTTCCAGGACAGGTGCGAGCCTAAACTCTGCTTCTGTGGATGTCGGCTTGCAGTCAAGGGACATAAGGAGGGGACATGGGACAGGCGTGTGAGGGATAAGGTGGCACCGGTCCCCTGCCAGGGGCACTGCGCTCACATGTGTGCCTGACAGGGAAATGGGGGGTGGGGGGATGAATGAAGCACAACCACAAAAGCAAAGTACTGTTCAAAGGGACATAAACTGTAGTAGACAAAGAGGCGCCCCGCACGCACAGCCTACTCAGGACAGTGAGAGGCGATGCTACTTAAAACTGGTGACTTCAGAAACTTCAATCATTCATTCATTTATGTTGTTGATTTTTAGATAGAGAGGGAGAGACAGAAACATCAATGATTCACTGATGTTTCTCTCTCTCTCCCTCTCTCCCTTCCTCTCTGAAATCAGTTAAAAAAAAACAAAGTGTGTTAAGGGAACTTAGGAACATGCGAGTCTTGGATGCGGAAAGACAAGGTGGATGCTGGCTGAGGAGTTACGGAGCGCAGGGAGGAAGGCTGGTGGTGAGGGTGTGCCCACCCCGGCCAGGGAACCCCTACCTGCTGCCCCAGGGGCAGGGCCTGGCCCAGGAGCCAGCTCCGGGGTCCGGATTCACAGCAGGAAGTCTGCTCTGGACCCAGGAGCTCAGGTGGGGACCTGCCTCTTCCTTTGATCCTTTCCCGCCCAGGCTCAAGGCCTCGGTCACAAACCATGGGTACCATCCCCTCCAGGCTGTCTGCTCCCTGGGGCAGTGGGTACAGGCCTAAAAGGGCCCACCAATGGCCTGCTTATTTACCCTCCTGCAGAGGGCGGGAGAGGCTGCCTAGATTAGGTTAATCAACTTGATGAAAGAATTGATCATCTCATCAGGCAAATCGTGAGGTAATGGTGGACCCTTCAAAGTTTCAAGAGCTCTTCCTGGTGAAAATATTGGAATCCTGAGAGGGGCTCTGCAGGAAAGTGTGGACAAAGGGGCCACATGCTGACCTGACAGCTCAGGGGAGGCCTGCGTGGCTGTCTTGCAAACTCAGAGACCACAAGTAACTACAAAGGATGGTCTGAAATGAAACTTTAACTAAAAGCCATTAAGGTGGGCAGATACATCCTAGGCCAGTGGCTGGCAAACTGCGGCTCACGAGCTGCAGTTTGCCGCTCTGTTGACATTACCCTTACCCAGAAGTTTTGACTTCAGGTTAAAGACATTAGTACATTATTAAAATGTTTTTTAAGTGTTTTTCCCTAAGGCAGTGGTCGGCCAACTCATTAGTCAACAGAGCAGCAAACCGTGACTTGAGAGATGCAAGTGGCTCGAGAGCCGCAGTTTGCCGACCACTGTCCTAGGCCGGAATCTTCACTGACAAGGTCAACCTTTACCTTAACTGAGCCTGTCTGTCTTTTTGCATCCATGATAACATACCCCTGAAATGTCTGGGTAACTTCTAACTTCCCTTTTCTGGACCCCCTGGGGCACAACCTAACATGCAGGCGCCAGGACAGATTCCACAAATTCCTTCATTATCATGTTAATTGTTCCTGCCCTGCACCCACCTAAGTATGTGTCCATCATTTTACTTTTTATCCAATCCCAGGGGTTCCCTGCTTTGCTTTCTCCCACCTCCTTAATCTATCACCAATGGATTTCAGGTGACCCACCCAAGGCCCTCCTTTGACTGCAATGGGTAAATACAGGTGTAATCCACCATTCTCCGGAGCATTTTCTCAATTTGTTGAGGTTCTGCTTCCCGACAGGCATATGTCGGCAGTTTGGCTCCAATAAACTCACAGAGATTCTCTACAGGTTTCAGTGGTTTTTTACCTTAGCCAAAGGGACCTCCACCGCTGCCGTGGACATGGGGGCCGGGAGCCGGAAGGGGGGGGGCACGGGGAGCCGGGGGGTGTGGGCAGCCTTGGGGCAGGAGCAGCTGAGAACCCCAGGGGTCTAGCAGCAGTCCTTTGCAGGGGGGACCTGGCCCCCCGCTGACCTTCCTCCCTGGCAAACCGCTGGTTGGAGGTTTGGACCCTGACCTTTCCTCCCGGGAGGTAACATCCAGGCCTCAGTTGTATTTCAGCTCCAGGCCCAGAAGAGCCAAACCAGCCCAGTAACCCCACCGCTGAGTAACCCCACCGCTGAGTAACCCCACCGCTGAGTAACCCCACCGCTGAGTAACCCCACCGCTGAGTAACCCCACTGCTGAGTAACCCCACTGCTGAGTACCCCACTGCTGAGTACCCTCACCGCTGACTGCTGACGTCAGGACCAGCTGCAGGAGCTCATGACCCCCTGCCCCGGTGCCGCCGATCAATCAGAGGGGACCCCAACCCTGATAGGGTCCCCTGGGAAGCTGCTGCATATGCTACTGAGATCTTCCCCTGGGGCCCCCCTAACTCTCCCCCTTAGACCCTTAGGATGGAGGACCCCGTGGCTCCCCCGGCCCCTGCCCAGGCACATCGCCATTAGCTCCCGGCCTCCCAAGCTCCAGGGCCTTCCTCCACTGCACACGCCTTCCTCCGCCAGTTCCTTCCAGGAACCGCTCCTGCCTGTTTCCCAGTGACGGCCTCCCAGTGTGGGCCTGGCTCTGACTCCTTTCCCGGCCGGGGCCCAGGTTTGCACGGACCCCAGGGGTCAGACACCCGGTGCCGCCGCCCACAACAAACCAGCGCAAGGCCCACCCTCCCACACCCAGGTGGGTGGCCCACCCAGGGCGTCCCCAGGGTGCCGCCCTCCCAGGCCCTTTCCTCCACCTCCAGGTGGCCCCCAGGCTGGGAAGGGAGCCCAGGCCCCGAGGCTGGAGAATGAGGCCTCCAGTTGGGCTGAATGGGGGCGGGGGGGGGGGGGGCGCGGAACTTACCGAGAGGTGCGTCCTGGGCTGCGGACATGCACGAGCCCCGGGCAGAGGCAGGAGTTAGAGGTTCTGTTCTACAGACAGGGAACCGCCTGGGCAGGGCCAGCCGGGACAGCCCCTGGGGCAGCGGGAGGGGCGGAGGGAGGGCCGCAGTCCCAGGGACCTGGGCAGGTGTGCCTGCTGGAGCCCCATCTAGCTGGCTCAGCTCAGCAGCTGCCCCTCAGGGGTGTCTCCCTCCGCCCTCCCCTGATGTGTGGACCAGCGGCTCTCCTGGCCTCGCAGCCTGGGCACTGGTTAGTAGGTCCTTCGCAGGGCCCTCAGCCCCCACCTGACACCCACTTCTGTCACAGCGGCCCCCCCCCACTCCGATGGCCCACCTGTTCCTGACGTGGCCTCCTCTCTGCTGCCCCGCGCAGCCAGGTGCCCCGGTGACCCATTCTGATGGGGTCCCCTCCCCACCGCCCCGCGTGCAAGAGCCTCGGAGTTGCCCACCTCCCCATCGCTCCTGACCGCCCCCGCGCACAGAGCACAGAACATGTGGCGCTGCAGAACCTTCGCAAATGCCCCGCATCACCTGCTGCGCGTCCGGCCGCACGGCGTCCTCACAGGTTTCCCCCTCCGCCCTTCCTCACCAGCGGCTCCGGCCCCTTCCTCTCCTTCCTGAGCGTGCAGCCTACAGGGCTCTCCGCAGGGGGCGTCCCTCTCTCCTCCTCCCTCTTCCTCTCTCCTCCTCCCTCTTCCTCTCTCCTCCTCCCTCGGGTGGGCAGCAGATGTGACTGACCCGGCCCTAAAGTGTACTGGCACCACTGCCCGCCACCCCAAGGCATCCGGCACGGCCCATAAACCAGGAGGTCCTGGTCAGGGCAGGGGGCATGCAGGATGATGTTCCTCTCTCATCACTGATGTTTTTCTCTCTCTCCCTCTCCCTCTAAAAATCCCTGCCTCTCTCTCTGCTCTAGCCAGTTTGGCTCAGTGGATAGAGCGTCCGCCTGCGGACTGAAGGGTCCCAGGTTCCATTCTGGTCAAGGGCACATGCCCGGGGTTGAGGGCTCAATCCCCAGTGGGGGGCATGCAGGAGGCAGCCTGTCAATGATTCTCTCTCATCATTGATGTTTCTATCTCTCTCTCCCTCTCCCTTCCTCTCTGAAATCAATAAAGAAATATAAAAATAATAATAATAATAAAATAAAAATCCCTGCCTCTCTCTCAATCAATTAAAAAACCATTTAAAGAAAGAGCAGCTCAGCTGGTCTCCGCCTCCAGCCTGGAGCCAGCCCCGCACACAGGACAGCCCTGCACCCAGAGGCCAGTGGCCCGTGCAGCTGTGCCCACAGCTGGCGGCGGGGCCACACCCACTGGGAGCCGCCTGTGGACGGGCGCAGGCTCTGAGACGCTGCGGCTGTTGGCTCAGCGGTGACAGTGGACAGCACTCTGGTTCCCACTCCACCTGGACTCACAGACATGCCATCATGGTTTCTCGTCTCGTTAGCGTTCAGCAGCACTGTAACCGGACGGCCTTCAGCCCAAGTCACCCCAACAGCCGGCATCAGGCTCTCAGTCCACTCCAGGGGGTGCCCACGTGGGCCAGGCAACAGCCTTTGGAGACACAGCTGGGAATGCGCATCCTCACAGCTGGGTTCTCTTCGAGGGGGCTCGGGAGTTCCGTCAGATAAGGTTCCTCTCTCTGCTCAGGGCTGAGGGTGCCTGAGAGTCTCCAGATAAAAGGGGAACCTCTCTCGTGGGGTCCCGCCCCTCGGCCTGCCAGGCCTCCGCCCAGTCAGAGCCTGGGCTTCTGATGCTCCCACGCCACGGAGGAAGTCCTGAGAGCAGCAGCGGGGTCACACTCTCTTTATTCACCACGCGCCTCACAGCACTGTGAGCCTCGGAGAGGTAGAGTATGTCATAGATGTATGAGTTGGAAAGGTGAGTGACTGAGGGGAAACGAGAATAAATGAATGGACAAATAGAGACAGTCCTAGGCTCAATACCTGAGGTGCTCCATGGGGAGCCAGAGGGCTGTGGAAGAGAGAATGTGGAATTGAAAGCCAAAGAAATGTAATTTACTAGCTGTACGGTCTTGGGCAAATTACTTTTTTCCTCTAAGCTTCATTTTCTACATGTCATCTTCGATCTATATAAAAGCCTAAGCGACCCACCAACCATTCTACCATCTGACTGGTAGCTATGATGCACACTGACCACCAGAGGGCAGACACTCAACGCAGGAGCTGCTGAACTGTGGTGACTTGGCAGCTGTGGTTCTCGGGTGATGTACCCAGAACCACAGAGGAGGGAGCCCAATTCTGGGGTGTGTCACCCAAGAACTGCCCTCTTGGGACCCCTTGGGGGATGTCGGAGAGCGGGTTTTGGCCCGATCCCCGCAGGCCAGGCCGAGGGACCCCACCGGTGCACGAATCCATGCGCCGGGCCTCTAGTAGGTAATAGAGACCAGCTTTGCAGATGGAAGGCAGCATACAGAGTGCAGGCCCCGTGGCGCCGGGAAGACTCAGTGCGGGTTGTTGGTGTGGTCACCCTCACTTAGGGGATCTCAAAACCCCCGAGGCCCCATCCCTCTGTCGTCCATCAACGCAGCCGCCCGGTCCTAGTGGCTGCTCCCTTCACACCGTCTCCTTTGGAAAACGAGCAAAGAAGGTGGGATACGCAGACGCTCTAGAGGGACAACTATTCTGGAAACTTCCCGGCTTCCTGTGAACTAAAATATGATACAAAAACTAGCAAATCCTTGGGGCTGCTAACAGGCACAGATGGAAGAAACCCAAAACCCGGGACTGGCCATCAAATCCAGATGTTCCCGATGCTCGGAGAAGAGCTGCGGGGGAACCCCCGAGCAGGCCACAGGCTGGCCTTCTAACCACTGAGCGCACTGGCCAGGGCTGGGACCTGCTCCCACACACGCTCCCCAGGGCGGCCGGACGACCGATGACCTGGGAAGGAAGGGCCCACTGCGGCAGCTGAGTCGGAGCGGAGGGAGCATTGCGGGGGGGGGTGGGGGGGGTTGGTAATTTACCCACAGGGACACGTAACCAGGCTCTGTGGCCCGTGTTTTCCGTCTCTGAGCCCATTGCCCTTTCCGACACCCACACGGCTCTCCCCCGATTCATGACCCAGGAGACAGCTAACGGAGCCTTTCAGTTCATAAGCATCCAGATCAGCCCACGGTCACCAGGTCAGCCCCTGCCCAGTTCTGTGTGCCTTAAATCACGCTGCTATCTCCAGTGTCCCCAAAGGGGGTCATTCATTTTAGTTCCAATCGTCAACCCCCCTCTCATCAGACAAAATGCCCCCCCCCAGCCCTGCCTCCGGACTCCGCTGGCCTGCGGTCGCACTCCCCATCATGCCCCAGCCCGTCCCCAGGCCTGAGAGGCTCGGAGCTTCATCTGCAGTTTTAATAGCACACAGTGTTTTCCTTAGAAAAGCAACAATGATTCGTCAGGAATTATCAGATGAAAGATTTCCCAATTTAATAGTCAATGATGTTATCAGATTTTAATTTTAAAAATGATTTCAACATTAAGGAGCTCTTGCTTAGATAAGTTTAAAGAAACACTTTTTAAAGCAACTGAAATTTTATTCCTTTTTTTTTTGCTACTAAAAATCCAGAATGCATATTACTTGCTTCTTCTGGAAATAACTTCCAACAAGCAGATATTTTGTAAGCCCGCGGAGCTTTGGATAGGGTACTTTGTATGTCGAAGGACGAAGTGGCAATATTGGGGAGCCGGGTGAGGGTGTTTTTAAACATAATGGCTAAGGAGTGCTGTGCTTGGTGACTGCCCACAATGCGACTGCGTGACAAGAGACGGCGGGCCAGAGATGCTCCGGTGAGTGCGGGAGCCAGAAAGGAACTTCCCACCCTTTCATCCTGAGCGCCGTTCCCCTCCCTCGTGCAATGAGCACCAGATGCCAGTTTATAGTGATTGGACGAGAAGAAAACTGTTCCTTCCACTGATCTTTCATTTAAAAAAGTGACTTTTAAAAGATGATCCTTGGCGATTTATGCTCTAACTTCATTGCACATTTCTTATGCCTGGTTTCGTTATAAGCAGAGATACTGAGCTACACAGAGAGTGCAAGACCCTTCCCTGGTGGCCAAGTGCAAGCAATAGGATGGCCGTGGAAGCTCCTTTAGCTGCTCACTGATGAGCCCGCGCGGTCTGAGCCCTGTAACCTCCTTTCAGATGGTAAGTGGGTGCTGCTTTAGGTCCAGTGGTCGGCAAACTCATCAGTCAACAGAGCCAAATATCAACAGTACAACGATTGAAATTTCTTTTGAGAGCCAAATTTTTTAAACTTAAACTTCTTCTAACGCCACTTCTTCAAAATAGACTCGCCCAGGCCGTGGTATTTTGTGGAAGAGCCACACTCAAGGGGCCAAAGAGCCGCATGTGGCTTGAGAGCCGCAGTTTGCTGACCACTGCTTTAGGCCACACGTGTGCTGCTTTAGGCCACCTGTGCTGCTTTAGGCCACCCGTGTGCTGCTTTAGGCCACCTGTGCTGCTTTAGGCCACACGTGTGCTGCTTCAGGCCACACGTGTGCTGCTTCAGGCCACCTGTGTGCTGCTTTAGGCCATGCGTGTGCTGCTCAGGCCACCGCGTTCGTGGTCCCTGTTACAACAGCCCCAGGGAATCGTCGCGAGGGAAGGCATCTGAGCGGAGGCGGCAGGACGAGCAGACCAGGCTGCGGGACTGTGGAGCTGGGTGAGACAGGCCTTCCTCCATGGCTGCTGGGAGCAGGAGGCCTCGAGGCCCAGGCCGAGGCAGACACTGTGGGAGGGCTGCCAGTCCCTAAGCCACATAACGCTCTCGGATTTTTCTCTGCATTTCTTTAGGAGACTTTCACCTCCGTGAGGGGTGGGGTGAGAGAAGTGCGGACGCAGCCCTTACAAATCTGCGCATCTCTGTCCGTTTGGTCAGGGGACGTGCTCCTGGTCTGTCCAGGGCCAGTCACACCTGCCGTCCAGGGGAGTGCTAACCCCTCCCTCAGCTACCGAAGATCTTCCGTCTGGGCACTTACTCAGGGCGCGGAGTAGGTGTGCAGTCAGTACATTTTGAAGGACTTAATAAAACGGTAATAGCGATATCAGCCACTTTTTGAATTGCCTCTCTGCCAGGCACCGTTCCCCGTATTTTCTCCTTTTATTCTGCACAGCCCTATAGAGAGGTGGGTCTTATTAACACCTCCTTTACAGAGGAGACGATGGAAGTGCAAAGAAATTAAGTCATTGCCCAAGGTCACAGACAGCAGCCAAGTGGCTGAGCCCAGATGGTGACTGGTGTCTACAAAACCAGCTGCTCACGAGTGAGTCCCCATAACAAACAGTCACACCGTGGTCTCACCTAGGCTCCGCCCTGACGCGGGCCTGCGCAGTGTGCCAGCCGTCCCCTCGGGCTCAGGAAGGGCTTCGGAGCAGGTGGCGGGCTCCTCCCAGCTCAGAATCTGCATGGCACCACCTGAGGGGCTGAGAACAGACTGCCTGCACCATCCAGGGTGTGGGACCAGGACTGCGGTCTCCCCAGTGACGCTGAAGTGCAGCAGCCTGAGAAGGCCAGCAGGGCAGAGCTGGCCCGGCACTTGACCTCTGGCCTCTCAGTCTGACCCCGCCTCGCCTACACGGAGCCCTGGGTAGGAATTCTGTGCATTTATATGCATTTTATAATTTGTTTTAAAGTATATTTTTATTGCTTTCAGAAAGGAAGGGAGAGGGAGATAGAGATAGAAACATCAGTGATGAGAGAGAATCATTGATTGGCTGCCTCCTGCATGCCCCCTACTGGGGGTTGAGCCCCCAAACTGGGCATGTGCCCTGACCTGGAATTGAACCCTGACCTCCTGGTTCATAGGTCAACATTCAACCACTGAGCCACACCGGCCTGGCAGGCTATGTGTATTTCAAAGTGGAGAAGATTATTAAACTTATTGAGACCTCTGGAAACCGGGTTTCTCACATGGCAAAGGCACTGAGCGAGAGAGACCTTCATGGTGTTCGATATGAAACTGAGCTGACTCAACGTACTTATGAATTAAGCAAAAAAACCCTTTTCATTAGGGAAAACTCCATACGCATCCAAAGTAACAAACTCATAAGGAATCCTACTCATATTCTTCCCCACCTTTCTCAACAGTCACCGTGGGCCCAAATTGTTTTATCTGTATTCCCACCCAGTCCTACCTCCCCTGTTATTTTGAAGTAAGTCTCAGATGATGTATTACTTATTGAACAAAAGTTTTCAGCATGCACCTCTAAGGCAGGGACCTTTCTTTAAAGCATGATCAGAATGTCACTAACAACGTCTGAAAAGTAATTCCTAGCGAGTCTTGTCGCCATATGTCCATGTGTTCACGCTCCGATGAGCTCGGATCTGTGATTGTTTGAATCAGGATCCAAACAGGGTCAACATTTTGTGATGGGATAATGTCTCATTTACTTCAATGTTTTATCAAGATGAAGTCACATGCCATAAGGTTCACCCCTCTAAGTGTACCGCAGGGTCTGAGGTGCTCCCCAGCGTGGTGCGATCGTCACCGCTAATTCCTTGTCTCCTGCGTCACTTTGACTGACAAGCTCCCTCTCCATTCCTCTGGTGTTGCACATTTTGTGACATTAGCAACCTTTGACCCCCCCCCCCCGACCTCTTACCACCACCACCACGGCTATAAGATCCATTAGTTAACAGTGCAACATGCTGAATTTTCAATTTTATCATGTCTTCTCCAACTATTAGATGGAATATTTCTATCAATAAAAATGTCTTTCAACTACTATTTGCCTACTCAGTGGCCAGTTTTGTACAGCAAAGCAGAATAAGTCCTTTGTTCTTTCCTTGTGTACAAATCTTCAAAATGACTTGTTTCTAGCAATGAAAACAAGTACATTTTAAAAGCCACCATTGAGAACCATGGATGTAAACATATTGATGGACTCAGTCCATCGCAGTTATTATCTTCACTGACGCTCAACCCTAGCCAGTGGCCCTTCTGAGCACGAGCTCCTGGGGTCTCCTTGCTGGAGTTTCCTTGCTGTCTGGTTTCACAAGGGTTCAGATCTCACTTGAACACCTTTCTTGTCCCCTAGACCTAGAATCAGCCAATTCTCCCAAGCAAAGTGATGTTTAAAGACCACGCCTGGAGGTGGAGCAACCCTTTCCCTGGCCAGAGATAGGGTGCTCCCGGTTTTCTCTGCAGATAAAATACACCGAGACACTCTGACACTTCCCATTCCAAGGAGCAGTAGAGGTTTCTACGTAACCTCCTCTATCCTTTTATCGTGATCTTGTCTCTTACTGAGCATCTCGGAAATGGTAAGAATCAGGAGAATATCACATAATTAGTCTCTGGTTTTGCTCTATATTAGAAACAGGACTGTCTCAGGGTAACATTATCTGATTGATTACTAAAATGGTTTTGTTAGGGGCAAAATTAGAACACTGGGGACTAGCTATAGTTATGGGAAATACTAATCATGCTCTGTTAACCGTGACTGTCTTGTTCAGGTTTAGAGAAAGCACATTCTAACCTGGCTGGGAGTTGTTTCCCTTCTCCCCTCCACCCCCCCTTTCCCAGGGACCTGGGAGTCAACTTTGGAATGCGGTCCATTCTCATTCAAGAACTGTCTATTATCATGGAAAGATTAACTCTTTGTTGCCCAAACAATGAAGTCACATACCAGCCCAAATTGCCTGCTTCCCCAGGCAATCTTGGTCCTTCTACCCAATATAAGCAGCTGGCTCATAGGGGGGCAGGAGGGAGTAGAGCAGATTCTCTGGGTGACCTGCTGCTCTCCCATGCTGCCCGCAGGATTGGAATAAATGCTCATATGATTCACCCCGTCTCTGCTGAATTGGCTCGCGTGGTGACAGGCAGCCCCGACCCCATGGTGGTCCGTCTTACTTGTTTCTGTCCTGGTTCTCTTGGCCTTGGACGAAGTCTCACTAAGAATGTGCAGTCTGTCTGCTGTGTTCGCAAACCACATTCGAACAGGGTGGCTGTGACTGCAGCCGCATTGACATTTGTTTGTTTCGTTTTGTGTTCGATTCTTTTTTTTTTTTTTAATATATTTTATTGATTTTTTACAGAGAGGAAGAGAGAGAGATAGAGTTAGAAACATCGATGAGAGAGAAACATCGATCAGCTGCCTCTTGCACACCCCCTACTGGGGATGTGCCCGCAACCAAGGTACATGCCCTTGACCGGAATCGAACCGGGGACCCTTGAGTCCGCAGACCGACGCTCTATCCACTGAGCCAAACCGGTTTTGGCTGTGTTCGATTCTTAGGGATTGCTTTTTAAAAATTAATTGTGTTTTATAATCATGCAAATTAGTTATCAATTTCTAAATTCAAGTTTTAAAGACATGAAATTATCAAAGAAGTCTCTCTTCTGTCCTTGTGTGGTCTGTTTATTCCGTACTCTGAGAGCTTGTTTTTTAGATTTCTGGTTTACCTGTCCATTGTTACTGGCGAGGCTGGGAGACCCCGGTTCTTGTCTTCTTGAGGGAAAGATTTCAATCAGGAGACGAAGTGTAGAAAGAAAACGAGAACGCGCTGACCGCAGCAAAAACATACTTAAGACAGTGAGACAAGAAAGGGCCTAGGATAGAAGCCACAGGAGAGCCGGGGCGGGACTGCTCTGGCCACTGGGAGTCAGAGAAAAGGGCCTGGAGACAGGGTCAGGGGTGAGCCCGGGACGAGCTGCCGCTGCCCAGTGCTCCCCTGGTTGCAAGTCTCAAGGGATGCCTCAGAAGTTAGGGGACACGTCCCTGTGGGGGAAGGAGAGAGAGAGCATTTGGGACCTTCATTTTCAGGGACTTTAAAGGCTGGGCATTAAGGGGAGGTCTTGGGGCAGCTTTATGCTCAAAATGAGATTTATTCTCTTAATTTGTCTGTCCCTGAGCGTGGTGCACAACTGGCCCTGACTGGACTTCTGCTGTCAGTCTCCCTGAGCGGGTGAGTTAAGCTACCTACCCTCTGGTTGGGGAGGAGAGCAAACCATTTACTCCCCAGTGTCCTTGGTTTAGGGAGGATGGGGTTTACTAGGTGGACGCAAACTGCTATTTCCCTGCCTGCCTCGGTTCCCTATCCCGCTTGCCCTGAGATTTTCCTAGTTTCTTACTATTCTGTAACACCACCACATAACTTTTTTTTTTTTTTTTTAGATATAATTGACATATAATATTAGTTTCAGGTATACAATATAAAGATTATACATATGATCTCCACAATAAGTCCATCACCACACATAGTTTTAATGTTTTTCTTGTCACACCTCCCTTAAAAATGGACTGTTCCAGAAATTCTCACAAGTGGTGAGAGACATACTACAGAGATGGTCGCTGCACCAATAGTAAAAAAGAAAGAAGGAGACAATCAAAATATTCACTCAAGCTGGGCTGGCTGGCCTTCAGAAGATCATTCAGCACCTGTTATAATTCCAGAAGTGCTCATCCTTCCTTAAGTAAAAGTAGCAAGTTGCGAAAGAGGAAATATTATTAGCCCATTTAGCTACACATTGTATATGAGTTTGTCTACGCAGTAAAATTTTGCGCTTCTTCCCCTTGGTTAATGGTTATTCTACACAGGCCTGCGATCTGCCTCAGGAGCTGTCTTCCGTTCCTAACATCAGGCATTTTTTAACCATGTTCAGATTATGCATAAATGAAACCGGTTAGAGGTGACATAGCTCTGACATGAATGTGTATCTTCAAACCCAGTAGACCCCTGACTTCCACTAAGTGTGCTTAAATTGTAAAATTTAAACAAAAATCAAATAGCAATCCTACTTGGTTTTCGTATGTCATTGACCAGCATTACACATATCCAGCAGAAGGAGTGCTGTTTCCAGAAAAAAAAGTTATTGAGTACACACACCAAACTGTGATGACCTCTGAAGAATGGGGTTGGGTTGTAAGAGGGAGGAGTTTGGAGTTTTTTCTGTTTGTGCTTCTGAAATGTAATACTGATAGGCATTTGTTTCTTTGCTCACTTGGAAAGCACATCTAGGAAAATATCTGCAAGTAAAATACCCACCTAATCCCTAATCCTCTTTCCTTTTTAAACAGGAGAGATGCCAAGAGGAAGTGCGTGCTCACTATTCCCTCTCCGCCTCCTGCTGGCCGTGTGTCCACAGTGCACCTCGGGCTCTGGCGGGCGGATGCTCTCTAGGGACTGCTGTGCACTAGCCACAGTGACCGATGACCCCGCGCATTAAGCTAAAGTGAGTGAGTGCAAAGGGGCCGCTTCCTTTCAGCGGGAGGCTGGAAACTCACAGGAGGGCAGGCTGAGGGCAGGGGGGGCCATACTCATTTGCCGGCTGACTGTCGAATCCATGCCTTTCGTAGCTTTTTTTGATGGTCTGTTTAACTTCCCTGTGTTTGGTTATCTTCACAGCTGTCAGCCTTGACCTCCATGCTTCCTTTCTCAGGAATCGATCGCCCCCTGTGCACTTGTCAGGAGTTAGTCTTCCTCATCTTGTGAAAACTTCACTGACACGTTGAACCCGTTTTCACTCAATATCAGGCCCGTGGCCATCACATAAATGCTGACGCCAGCGAAGTTTATCATTTAGGATTATCATAACTCTAAGCAAAGACCTCACACTTCTAATCCATTTCTCCCAGAAACAAAACACCAGGTCCCCCTGAAAGTGAGAAGAGACTTCTAATAAGCTGACAGTGTGGTTTGAATGGTTGCTATGACAACACCCAGCTCCTTGAGAAAGACCAGGACAAGGCATCATTAGGAAATCCAGTTCTTTGTAGCAGTGAAAGCTTTTGTTTTTTTTTTTTTTTTTTTTTGCTTTTTTTTTTTTTCAAATATCTAGCTAACTAACTGGCTTTTAAACTGATCAAGCGTTGTATCTACATTCTCTCAAACTTCACAACAGCTCTGTGAAATAAACACTCCCGATGAGACAACTGAAGTTCAAAGAGATGGATGTCTTGCCTGAAAATAAATGACCATTTGAAACAAGGTTTTTCTTGTACTACAACCACGTTTGGCTATTATCCTTTCCTGAATAAATGGGGAATGAGAATTACAGTGGAGACATCTGCTGTTAACACACTCAAACCTCGCTTGGCTCTGGCACCAAAGCTACTGTTAAGATGACATCGTGCCCTAGCCAATTTGGCTCAGTGGGTAGAGCATAAGCCTGCGGACTGAAGGGTCCCAGCTTCGATTCCGGTCAAGGGCACATGCCCGGGTTGCGGGCTCAATCCCCAGTAGGGGCTGTGCAGGAGGTAGCCAATCAATGATTCTCTTTCATCATTGATGTTTCTCTCTCCCTCTCCCTTCCTCTCTGAAATCAATAAAAATATATATTTTTTAAAAAGATGACATTGTGCCCAGCCGGTGTGGTTCAGTGGTTGAGCATCAACCTATGAACCAGGAGGTCATAGTTTGATTCCCAGTCAGGGCACATGCTCGGGTTGTGGACTCTATCCCAAGTGTTGGGCATGTAGGAGGCAGCTGATCAATGATTCTCTCTCACCATTGATGTCTCTATCTCTTTCTCCCTCTCCCTTTCTCTCCGAAGTCAATAAAAATACGTTTTTTAAAAAATATGACATCGCTCTAGTTGTCTTAGAAGGTTGCTTTATCTAATGGTGCAGGTGTCTGAAACTCTGAGAAATGATGACAGAACAATGTGAGACACAAAGCATGTTGTAAAGCAGGGACTGAAGCCTGGCAGACGAGCTGGGAGATGGAGACGCCCATAAACTTGAAGAGGGACATCCCAGCTCTTATGGACAGAAAAGGCATCGTCTCCTCGGTTACAAATCACACACTCAGCTGAGATACCTCTGAGAAAAAGGCATTACTTTTGCTAACGGGGTCCACTCCTGAGCATGATGATAAAGGCGGTGGTTTTCCTGGTAGGTCACCATTTAGGTGGGAGATTTGCTTAGTAAAAATTCTGAATGCACTCATAAGGAAAGGCTGGAAGGGCAAGTCCCTTAGCACAGAAGCAGCAGCCATGCTTTGCTGTTTGTGTAACTTTTGCCCCAGGCCCTTGAAGCTCATTCCAGGGGCATTGTGGGAAATGCAATGGCTTTCACTCCCAAGGCCTGTGGATTGCTGTCCTCAGGGCTATAGAGCCAGGATGTTGGGTGGGGCCACAGGGACGTTTTCCAAAGCCTCAGTTTGGCAGGGCTGCTGTGACAAGCACCTCAAGCCTGTGGTTTACACAGAAGTCCCTTGGGTCCCAATTCTGGAGGCGGAGCCTGAGGTCAAGGCGTGCGGGGCCGGCTCCTGCTGAGCTGAGGCAGGTTCTGCTCCGGGCTCTCTGCACAGGGCCATCCTGCCCTGTCTTGACATCAGGTTCTTTCTGTATCCGTCTGTCCCTGTGTCTATTTTCCACTTTTACAAGGACACCGGTCCTGGTGGATCCGGGCCCACCCTCCTGACCTCATTCTAACGTGGTCACCTCTGTGAACTCACAAGACCACTCACAAGGTCACATTCTGAGGTACCGGGATCATCACTTCAGCATATCTTTTTGGGGACACAATTCAACCCATTGCACCCAGAACAAGGAAAGAGGAAAGCACCCTGAACCAGGCACTTCACCTGGAGGGCAGGGAAACCAGAAGCAGGAATCCACCCCCACAGACACCCAGATCCACCCACAGAACCCAGATCCACCCCCACAGACACCCAGATCCACCCACAGACAATCAGCAGCCAGATTCACCCCGCAGAAAGCCAGCAAAACAGCCAAGTATTTGCTGAGATGGAAGCACAGAAAACAGGGATTTGAGATTCCAAGGGTGGGAAGGAACATGAGCTATCACCACAGATGATGCTGTAAAGTGAGCCAAGGAAACCACCGGGACATCTGGACACTAAAATGGCGTTGAAGGCAATCCCCAGCCCATTTATCAGCAGCTTCTATCTGCACGGGCAGGACGGTCTGCAAAAGAGACTCACAGCAAATGACGTTTTTCCCCGACCCTTACAAACCAGCTCTGCCAGGCCGGGTGCCAACAGAACTTGTCAGGGAAGGGGTGCGGACAGGGCGCAGCAGGAATTGTGATGCTCTCCAACCTCACCATTCATTAAAAAAATATATTTTTTTATTGATTTTAGAAAGGAAAGTAGAGAGATAGAAACATCAATGATGACAGAGAATCATGGATCGTCTGCCTCCTGCACACATCCCACTGGGGATCAAGCCTGCAACCCGGGCATGTGCCCTGACTGGGAATCAAACCATGTGGTTGACGCTCAACCACAGAGCCACATTGGCCGGGCCAACCTTACCCTTCTGATGCCCACCCCTGCCCACCATTCCCAGCCCATCCCTCTGACCTTGGGGCACAGGGTGCCAGGGAGTCGCTAGGATGTGAGCAGGCTCCGCTCTGGCCTGTGCACTTGATCTCCTGCTTGAAAGGCAGGTGGGTGGCTGTGAGGCAGAGATGAAGGCGCCTTTGAGAGCAGAGGCTGCCTGGGGAGATGAAAGACCCGCTGGAGAGAGCCTTTCCTCTGCACCGGAAGGAGCCTGCCTTTCATGTCCCCGAGGCTGGAAGGCATCTCCATCCCCCGAGGCACATCCTCCCGGAGAGAGGAGGAAACGGCTTGCCATTGGGATTGGAAAGGAAATTTAAAAATCGAAGGGAAACAAGATGTTCGGATACTGAGCAAACCGGATGAATCATTTCATAGTAAGTGAGCGGCCACTTTCAGGCACAAAACATTGGATCATCCAAGTATGTTTCTTTTTTTGTTTGTTTCCATTTTTTCAACCGACCCATCTCTCAGAGACATTCAACTACGCGCTGTGCCTAGTTTATTGCACATCAGTGCTCCCAAGTTATCTGTAACGGAGAAAAGAAATGCCGCACTTCTTGCTTATTATAAATTGAGGGACAGCTAGGTAAAGCCCTGCTATGTATTCTTTCCTAGGGTGAAAACAAAAATGGAATAAGATCTGCATCAACGTGTTTATACAAGAAGTTGGGATATTCACTTGGGCTGCGTTTATGTGAGGCAAAGCTTGCTGGGCTCTGGGAAGGGAGAGGCGCGGTACTTCTCACCCGCCTCGTGCTGACTAACATTCACCTTGGCTTTCCGTTCTCTGCTGGTCCTCTTTAGAATACAGACATCTCCAAACAACACCCTGAGCATGCCCGCGAGAGGGAGGGAACCCGCAGCAGCCGGGCGGGGAGTCACGCAGCCCTCGCCTCTGGATGCCGCAATGGTGTGAGCCAAGCACAGCGACTGCCATAACTGGAACGCCGCCAAGGCCCGAGGACAGGGACGCCTCCCCGACCACGTGTGTGTCCGCCTCTTAAAGGACTACTTCTGAGCACAGCATCTCTCTCCTTTCGGAAACGCCTCCCATTCTCCCGGGCCCCTCCGAACCCCTCCAAGGACGGGACGCTGGCACATTCCTGGAGGCCCACCGAGGGAGGTCTGACAGTCACACATTTCCCTGCTCGGCGCCAGCGAATATTTTTAGAGCCAATCTCATGCCGAGAGAGATGACCAGGCAGCAAGCCCGTCCCGGCTCTCGTGGCGGAGCCGGGAGAATGCCACAGCCTCCGCCTGGCATGCGTGCCCGAGGCTAAACGATTTGACGCCTGTACACCTGTCCCCTGGATGTCCTCCACGCGCATCAATAGAGGCGCCGGGCACCGCCACGCCCAGGTCTCACCCCGCCGCGCAGGGCTGACCTGGCCGGCCAGCAGCGGAGGCCGAGCTCTGGGCTCCACCCCGCGCCCACACCCCTCGCCTGCACCGGGACCCTGCTCCCCCCTGCAGACAAGACCCTCCCTGGTTTCTCACCGGCACATCAACGTGATCAAACCAAGGGCTGGACACACGGCAGACACCTGACAGCGGCAGATAGTGAGAGGCACGGGGAGCCTGAGCCAGGCAGGTCCCTTCCCGCCCCCCCACCCCTGACCCCTCTCCATGGTGCGACCGCCCGGCAGTTGGAAAGCATTTGTTTCTCTGGGCTTTTGCTCAGGGAGGAGGTTCCGGCTGCAGGTTCTCATGTAAATGGCACTGCAGCCACAGAAAGACCCCTGGGAGCTCCCGGCACCCAGGGACACAGGCTGTCGTCCCCGCTGTATGCACCTGGAGCGTGGAGAGCGTGACCCTCGGGTCAGACGGTCAGGCCGCGCCCTGGCCGCAGGGCCACTGGCCTCCCTGTGACCCTAGCCGCTGGCCCCTGGCTGCCCTCAGAGCACTGGGCCCTGATACTCGGCTGCGTCCACGCCCTCCGCCTGTCCTGCCTCAGTCTGTCTGTTGGACACTGTGCCGGGTGCTCAAGGGCCAGCTCGGCGCCCCGAGGACACGCACAGGCTGGGGACCCCACACAGGCACGCATTTCCACCCGCTCTGCGGCTGGCCAGAGCCCAAGTCTGAGAACCAGCAGGCTGGTGCCCGGGGCGGGGAGGGGAGGGTCCCCCTGGCTCCCCCTGCCCCTGTCTGTGCACTCCCGGGGCTTCTCTCCACACAGGCACAGGTCCCTTCGATCGGGCCTCATAACCTCACGGAACCCCAGGTGTCTCTGGAAAGGGCCACCTCCAATCACAACCACACCCTGCTGACAGAGACCCCACAGCCTCCAGGCCAATGCAGGCCTCCAGGCAGACACGCTGTCCCAGCCTCCGCCTCAGGCCATGGCTGAGCAGGTTTAACATCTTTGACTATTTACCCTTTTTTTTCCACTCTTAGGCCAATCAGCAAGTCTACGGACCCTTCATTTAAAACAGGTTTGATTCTCCTCCTTTTACCCTTTCCCACCCCCTGACTCAAGGCCTCACGGTCCCGGGTGGACACAGTGACCTCCTGACTGTCTCTGTCCCCTGTGTGGTGGGTACAGTTCTACGACGACCCACCACCAACACCGGGGCCCTTCTTGAACGCCCTCTCGCTGCGAGCCGGACAGACCTATGAATGTGATGGCACAGTTGTCTGTTAATATTGTATCTCTTCCTTGCTTAGATCCTTGAATACAATGTAAATAACAAAGGAAAATACATTTAAGTTGCTGATACTCAATTCTTCTAAGACAGTGGTCGCCCGCCGTCCGTGGACCACTGGTGGTCCGTGAGGTCCGAAAGGTTGGCAACTGCTGTTCTAAGATATCTATATACATAAAAGGCTAAGCCACCATCCGACCAGCCGGTAGCTATGATGAGCACTGACCACCAGGGGGCAGACGCTCAACTCAGGAGCTGCTGAGCTGCGGTCACTTGGCAGCTGCGGTTCTCGGGTGACGCACCTGGAACCAGAGAGGAGGGAGGGGAGCCCGATTCTGGGGTGCGTCACCTGAGAGCCACCCCCATACAACCTGGGACCCCTTGGAGGATGTCGGAGAGCCGGTTTCAGCCCGATCCTCGAAGTCCCACCTGCTGGAGGGACCCCACTCTCTCTGCATTCGCCCTTCCAGCCGCGGCACCACCCCAGGTGCAGCCGGCCAGGGAGGGACCACAGGAGGTTGACTCCAGGGTGTGTCTGGCCCTTCTCGCCCAGTCCCGCCCCACTGGCCACCTTCTAATTAATTTCCTTTCAATGTGCATGAATCCATGCACGGGGGCACTAGTTACTATAATTGGAGTATTTCTATTAATTTTTAAAAAATATATATGGAGCCCAGCCCATGTGGCTCAGTGAACCAGGAGGTCACTGTTTGATTCCCAGTCAGGGCACATGCCCGGGTTGTGGGCTCAATCCCCAGTAGGGGGGCATGCAGGAGGCATCTGATCCATGATTCTCTCTCATCATGGATGTTTCTCTCTCTCCCTCTCCCTTCCTCTCTGAAATCAGTAAAAATATATTAAAAATAAAAAATATATGGAAAATGCCCTTCATAAATCTCCCTGTCCCCAAGTGGACTATTTGAAAGAATCTCATGTAACAAATGTGGGAGCAGAAACAGCATTCGGAGGCAGGGCATGCTGGTGAAGCCGCGCCTGGATAACCATGGGAACTGGAGGCTGGTGAGAGATGCTGGCCAGGCACGGCCCGGCGGTAGGGAGGGGCTCCTGCCAGGAGGAAGGCTTCCAGGGGCGGTGGGGCGGCGGGGCGGCGGGGCGGCAGGCGGACGGCCCCTCTCTGGGGAGACCGTGGCTTTCTCTGGCGAGGGGCTGGCTGGTGCTCACCCCTGCAGGGCAACCCAATGTAGTAATTACTTTCTGTGAATCTAAACCTTCCCTGAACATCCACGTGGGGATAGTTTCATTAAGCGTTATCCTTCCCACACCGTGAATTAATCCCCGTACTGTGCGTCTCCCTCGTGAGTCTCAGGAAGGAGTCGTGAAGATTCCTCACTGAATCGTGTGAGCTGTTTGGAGACGTTCCCCTGGCCCTTCGAGAAGCTCCGTGCATGCCAGCTGCACACAGGAGGGCAGGGTAACAAACAGACGTACTGAACAACTACTGTGTGTGCTGCTGTGCTGGGCAGTGTGAGGATAAAGGAAATCATAAGGTAGGAATTTATGTCCTAGTGAAGTAAACAAAACTCCGAGAAGACATGCTCAGACCATGATGTCAGATGCCCACAGGCCTGGGAAGAAAGTGACATGACAGTAAATGGTCTGGAGGCCCCTGGTGAACCCGAGGGTCCCTGCCCATCCGGGAGATTCCGCCTCCATTTTTTTTTTTAAGGCGTCTTTTTCACTTTTCCCTTTAGTTTTGTGTGCGGTGTTTTTTGTTTGTTTTAATCCTCACCCAAGGGTATTGTTCCATTGATTTATTTTTTTTTTAAAGTGAGTGTAAGAGAGGGAAAGATAGAGAGAAACATCCATGTGTGTGCCCCCTATACACACCCCAACCAGGGCCCAGGCTGGGGAGGAGCCCGCAACCAAGGTACGTGCCCTTGACCAGGATCGAACCCAGGACCCTTGTCTGCAGGCCGACGCTCTATCCACTGAGCTAAACCATCAAAGGCATGCATCTCCATTCTAACCGACTTCTCCCTCTGGGAAGGAGAGCCCGTGAGGCCACGCATGTTGTCTGACCCAAGTGAAATCGGAAATCCAGGTTTTGGTGTGCCATCAGCCAGTTTTCAAACGCTGACACCCAGTTCAAGATTTTTCTTTTCAAACTGTCTGTGGGCCAACCCACACACCTGCTGCTGTGACCCTCAGACAGGAAGCAGCAACGAGACCAACGAGATGCCCTGAAGCACCAAATCCGATGCTGCAGACAATGTGTGCGCACAAACAAGACTGGAACTCAGTTTCAGAGTGCAGACGCCGCAGAAGAAGGAAGCCCTACAGTGAATGTTGAAGGAAAATACTGAACCTTAGACCACAGAAAAGAAAAAAAGCTTACTGACACATCAAGGCTAACTACACTCTATTGTAAGAAAACACCCTAAATCCGTGGTCAGCAAACTGCGGCTAGCGAGCCACATGCGGCTCTTGGGCCCCTTGAGTGTGGCTCTTCCACAAAATACCACGGCCTGGGCGAGTCTATTTTGAAGAAGTGGCGTTAGAAGAAGTTTAAGTTTAAAAAATGTGGCTCTCAAAAGAAATTTCCATCGTTGTACTGTTGATATTTGGCTCTGTTGACTAATGAGTTTGCCAACCACTGCCCTAAATGATGAAGAAAAATCTAGAAAGTGTGCAAACCACGAACACCACCAACACCCTCCGAGTAGACTGGTCTGTGAGCCACAGGTATTACTAATGGACGCTTCCCGTGAGCAGCATTGGAAGGTGACCGTGAATGTGAGAACCCCGCTGCCCTCCGCTCTTAGGGGTAAACAGTGCTTACTGTTCATGCATTTTAAAAAATATATATATATATCTTTATTGATTTCAGAGAGGAAGGGAGAGGGAGAGAGAGATAGAAACATCAATGGTGAGAGAGAATCATTGATCGGCTGCCTCCTGCACGGCCCCTACTGGGGATCCAGCCCACAACCCAGGCTTGTGCCCTTGACCAGAATCGAACCTGGGACCCTTCAGTCTGCAGGCCAACGTTCTATCCACTGAGCCAAACCAGCCAGGGCTGTCCATGCATTTTAGCTCCAGGGTCACCCGGACTGGAATGCTGCCCCTGCCCTCTGCCCTCAGCAGGTTCTGAAATGTTTGTCACGCTGGGAACTGTGTGCTGTGGGCGTGGGCCTCGCTGCCGGGAGCCCAGGGACCGACCCACCGTCTCTGCTGTCTGTAGCCGGCAGGGTCAGGACTCAGCGCTCAGACCCACTGTCTATGTCTGGTCGATGGCGAGGCAGCCAGGGTGGAGCGTAAGATAATATGCATGCACCTCTGCCAAGGCAGAAAAGTCAAAAACAGATGGGGAAACGGCTTCTGCGGGAAGAGCCATCAGAGCGAGGCCGGCAGGAAGGAAAGATGGGTGAAGAGGTGCGCAGTGCTTGCAGGGGGAGCACCGTGGAAACAAGTGATGTCAGGACGCTTTTGATAAGACACTCAAAAATTTCATTTCAATATTTATCGCTGTTCGTGAAATTGATGGGCATCTCCGGCAGGCGGAGGTCATGAAGGAAGAGACGGATGCAGCAAACTCGTTATTTCTGCGTCTGTTGTATTTGATATTAGTTTATTTCCCTGTAAACTAGCCGTTGCATCCCTCCTCACTCCTGCGGCTTTTGGGTAATGCAATTTTCTTGTTGCCTTCTATAACACCCCAAGGCGCCCACCTGCTGGAAGGGAGGGGTAACAAGACTGCCTTCAGAAGGAGCTCGCTCCACTGGCTGAGGATCGTGCGCACTCCCTGGCGCGGGGCAGCCCACCTTGAACTCCATGTGTGTGCGGGAAACAGAACTGCAGTGGATTCCGGGAGTTTGCTCAGCCATACAAGGGTATTCTGCTGCTTTTCTCTTTATTGCATATTTACTCAACTGGGATGGGTTAATGCGAATAGTCTGATCTCACTTTTCAAGTCAAGAAAATAAAAATGACAAACATCCACGCAATGGCGTCCAGTCTAAGACCCTGAAAGACCATGGACTGCGTCTGCTGTCGCAAGGACTGGATTCCAGGGTCCGCCCACGTCCTCCTGCGCATCCCCTACGTCTCAGCTGCAGGTCCCTCTACCACACCCAGGAGGCACCATGACCCCCTGCTGCACAGAGTGTAGACTGCAGCTCTGTCCTGGCACGGGAGGTGCCCTGGATCAGCACGGGGAGGAGAGACAGCCTGACTGGTGAAGGAGCCCCTGGCACTGGCTCAGATGGAGTGTTGCAGATCAGTAAGGTGTAAGCTGTTTTCGCTCACGGGGTAGAAGGAGTGAGAAAACGTCCCTCATCTGGGTTGTCTGCATGGGCCCATTGGAGCCATAAACATCCTCCTAATAGGAGGCAGGAAGGTGAGAGAGGGCAGGTGTGGACCTGCGGAGGTCGGAGCGGAGCGAGGCAGGGCCAGGAGCCACGGAGAGCAGGCGGCCCAGGGGCTGGAGGAGGCAGGGAGCCCGTCCTACGGACACTTGGATTTCCACCGTCTAAGACTGCCTTTGGAATTCTGCTTTTCAGAGCTCTAAGAGAATAAACGCAGTATTTTAAGTCACCAAAATTGTGGTGGTTTTTAAAAGCAGCAATAGAAAACTATCCAGAATGGATACATAAAAATGTTATGTATAAAATATATAATATAAAAATTTTATATATAATTCAAAGGGACCAGTGAATTCAAACAACTGACTTACTTTTAGATCAATATAGCTTGAAACATCTATATCAAATATGTTGGCTATGTGTAGTGTGCATGTTCTGACATATTTATTAATGAAAATAAGTATATCACACTTAAGTTTCCAGTATTGAGGGAAAGTCTGAAATGATTGAATCAGAAAGGTTCGCTGGCAACCATCTAGCTCTTATTCCGTCTCCTGACAAATTTTACCTACAATGTGTAGAAACAGAAAATTATAAATGCCATGTTTGTCAAAAGAGCCTTGGCTGGGGATGAATAACAAGGCCAGAACAGCAGGCCTCGAGTTCATGGCTGCCATGAGGACGAAGAAAGAGTGCGAGACTCAGACCACAGGCTACGGCAAGAACAGCCCCGCTCTGCACTGGCGAGCAGGCGGAGGCCCAGGGATGTGTAATACAGCCACTAAGTTTAAGTGAAAGTTGTACTTATTTGGTGTCTTATCAGGATGTTGAGGTTCATTTAAATCTCTTTGCTAACTATGGCAACTAATTCTCCTGTAACACTTGCATATTGTTATACTAGAGGCCAAGCGCACAATTAAATTGTGTGTGTGTAGGGTCCCCTAGGCCTAACCTGCCATCAGGGCCATGTCTGCCGCCCCACAAAGCCTCGCACGCTCCGCAGATGCTTCCAGTGCCCCGCGACACTCCAGAAGTCCCACCCCCTGCGCCCTGCGACACTCCAGAAGTCCCACCCGCCACGGCCTCTATGGGACCCAGAAGTCCCACCCATCGCAGCCACGTGGGACCCATCAATGCACCTCCCGATGAGTCCGGTAGTTGGTAGTGATGCCGTGACGGCGTCACAACCACAGGCCTTTTATGATAGAGGGACTGGCTTGAAGGACAGTTGATGTATAACTTTGAGAGTTAAATTTTTGTTATAAAAATAGGTTTGTTAACATGCTGATTGAAGAGCCTGTGTTTACTGAAGGCTGTGAATGATGCTTCATGGGAGATGGCTTCTACCTGGCAACTCATGATCATTAACTTACAGCAGCTTCATTGATCTGGGTCTAATGAACTGAAGTCATCAAAGGGCTGTGAACAGTCTGGCAAAGTTGGGAACAGAGCTGATGCACCCCCTTGTGAAATTCATCTCACACGGGCAAACAGAAGTGGCTCTAACAACGCACGCTCCTAGGCTGTTTAGGTGGTAACTGCACATAGCGCTCTCCTTAACGTTTCTCAGAGATTCCGGCGGGACACAGCATGTGCACTAAGCCCTCCCCAAGGACGGGGAGAGGACCCGTGTCCCAGCACCACCACTCAGCAGCCCCTGCCACGCCCTCTTTGGCACATCCACACACGTTTATTTTCTGTTCTTTGAGATGATTAATTTTCACATTCCAATATTCTTTTTTCTTTCTTGTCTGCTTTCATTTCCTCAATTATTTTCCAAAAATCCCCCAAGCATCCCTTTTAATCTTTGGAGACCCAAACAACAAAGGACATGACCCAGATTCTTGCTGATGCACACAAACACTCACACACTCACACACACACACTGCTATGTACACACACACACACACTCACACACACTGCTATGTACACACACTCACACACACACACTCACACACTGCTATGTACACACACTCACGCACACACACACTGCTGATGTGCACACATACACTCACGCACACACACTCACGCACACTGCTGATGTGCACACACACACTCACACACACTGCTGATGCGCGCACACACACTCACACACACTGCTGATGCGCACACACACACTCACACACAATGCTGTGTACACACTCACGCACACACACTCATACACACTGCTGATGTGCACACATACATACACACAAATATGCACATACACATATGATGCACACACTATGCATATATGTACAAGCACTTTTGTGTATAACAATTTTGCTTCAAACATAGAATTGTGCATGTAGATAACTACTTAGAAGTTATCAGTATTCAAACAGAGGAAAATATCAATTATTCAAGACTGGGGTTCCTTGACCTGGCCTGTGGGATTGGGCCGAAACTGGCTCCCCCAAATCCCCCAAGTGGTCCCGGATTGTGAGAGGATGCAGACCAGGCTGAGGGACCCTACCGGTACATGATCGGGGCTGGGGAGGGATGCAGGAGGGCTCCAGGGCGTGTCTGGCCTGTCTTGTTCAGTCCTGATCGGCCGACCCCAGCAGCAAGCTAACCACACGTGGGAGCATCTGCCCCCTGGTGTTCAGTGCACATCATAGCGAGCGGTTGAGTGGCCTTAGCATATCATTAGCATATTACGCTTTGATTGGTTGAACGGATGACTGGACACTTAGCATATTAGGTTTTTATTATATAGGACTACCTCTGGGAGATAAAATATCTGTTTCCCTTTGTGTTGCTGCCCTGCGGTAGCAGGTTTCATCATAAGAGTTTTAGCTGTAGGTGTGGCTCAGTGCCCTGGCTGGTTTGGCTCAGTGGTGAGAGTGATGGCCCTCGAACTGAAGGGTCTTGGGTTCGAGTCTGGCCAAGGCACATACTTCAGTTGGAGTGTCTCTCTCCCATCGATGTTTCTCTCTCTGTGTCTCTCCCTCTCCCTTCTACTCTCTCTAAAAATCAATGGAAAAAATGTCCTCAGGTGAGGACTAACAATAGCCAAAAGGGTTTTACCTGTACATCAGCCCTCGGCCTGGGGTTCATGAGCCCTGGAATCCCTGCTCTGTGGCTTTTCCTTAGCCGGCCCTTCCTTTAGACTCGCTGGCCCATGCTCCCTCCCGATTTTTAATATTCGACTCTGTCCTTGGCGACCGCCCTGTAACTGACTGCATCACTCTGCGACCTGTCGGGAGCCTTTGGGATTCCGATCTGCCAGCTTCGGGGAGGCCTTTACTATCATTTAATTCTCTGCATTGGTCACGGGCACTAGAGGGTCAGGTAAAAGCTATGGATTCTCTTTCTCGAGAGACGTACACACACATACCATGTCCCACAACTTTCTGCAAAAACCGCAGAGGATTCAGGGGCGCCCCTGGGAGGGCATCACGGGGCTCCTGGGTCTGGGGCATGTGGGCTGGGAACACTCGCTCACGCGGGAAGCTGGGGTCACACACAGTGGGTGTGAGGAAGAAAGACAATTTGAAGGATAGTATTTCACATGGATGCCACCACAAACAGACCTTAAAACTCTCTTGATTGACCTATACTACCTGGCAGAAGAAATCCTTAGTCATGCATTGAAATACAGTAAAAGTGATTGTCCTCCATTGAAATGAGGTGAAATTAATTTTTCTAATTGTGGTAAAATACACCTAACACTGACCATCCTAACCATTTTTGAGGGCACAGTTCAGATGTAATAGTCACATTGCTATGCAACCACCCCCAGACCCTCATCCTGCAAAACTGAGACTACACTCATCAAACAGCAACCCACCTCCTCCCCTAGATAAGCACGCCCCTTCCCCTCTTTCTTTCGTTTTAAAAATGTGTTTATTGGTTTTCAGAGAGAGGAAGGGAAAGGAAAGAGAGAGAGAAACATCAGTGAGAGAGAACATCATCAATCAGCTGCCTCCTGCACGCCCCCCACTGGGGATCGAGCCCGCAACCCGGGCATGTGTCCTGACCGGGAATGGCACCGTGACCTTCTGGTTCATAGGTCGACGCTCAACCACTGAGCCATGTCGGCCAGGTTCTTTGCTTTTTCATGGACAAGACACAGGAAGTAAGATATGGGCGGATAAGGAGAACCTGGAAATCATTACCAACATCAGCATCACTTTGTGGGTTGTGTCCAAGGTCCACGGTGTTCAGTTCCTTGCACTTTACATGGTACACATGCACTGTGAACTTTTACACGTAGAACATAACACATATAGGAACGACCGATCCTTTTCCACCATTCAGATGATCCAGTGACAATGACATGTACATGTATGCGTGTGTTTGAGCAGCTGGATGAGTGTGTGGAACTCGGGCGAAGGGACAAAAACAAACAAGAAAAGTCCTCGTGTGAACCGACGATGACAATGTGCGTGAACTAGTGAGTCTGATTAATTTAATTCTCCGCATTTGATGTGAAAAATAAACAAACAAAATCATTGGTGTTTCAAGCCACTGGGTGGTTTCCCTCTAGCTTAATTTTAAAATCAAAATTAGTATGCAAATTTAAGCGGGGCCTGGGATATTTTAATTTGAAAAAAATTACATCCCTGTGTACATAAAGATTAACATTACTATAAAGTTAAAGGAGTTCAGAAGGAAATGTTTGTTTTCAACAACTTCATCAGTGCAGGCGGGAGGGCGGGTGAGCGGCAGCTGCAGGCCGCAGCCAGGCGGCCCAGGCTCTGGCTAAGCTCCTGACCGTAAGGAGATCCCGACAGGCAGCTTTCCTCCATCTGCCTGGAACACCAGCTATCGATTCTGAGATCTAGAGCCACCAGATACTCTCTTAATTAAGAGCTTGGGCTGTCGACTCTCCATTTCCCCTGCGCCTCTTAGTCCTGGGTCAGATTAACAACCCTGTACCATTTTTCAACTCACCTCAAGGGAAATGGCCTCAATTTACTACAAAAATGGTGATTACTCACTGTGACCTCATCTCAGGAGTAGGTCACCGACCTCCTCCCTACCTCTCTTTCCCATGTTCCAGGGACGAGCCATACCTACAGCTGGGTTTCAAGGCCCCGCTAACCTTTAGGGAGGCTGCTGGTGACGCCCCTGGCCTGAGGCAGCAGCACCCCTCAGGTCGGCCCCATAGGCAGCCAGGCCCCAACACTGCTGTGAGTTGTTGGGATTTTGTATCCATCCTAGACAACGACAAACATGAGTAGATATTCATAAAGTACATAAACATTTGGAAAAACATCAGTCTAGACCAGTGATGGCGAACCTATGACACGCGTGTCAGCACTGACACACATAGCCATTTCTGATGACACGCGGCCGCATGCCGAGGATGAAACATTTGCTGCTCCTGAGGATGAAACATTTGCGACTAGAGTCTTGGAGTTAGTTTTTTCCTCAAAGTGACACACTACCCGAGTTATGCTCAGTTTTTTGGCAAAGTTTGACACACCAAGCTCAAAAGGTTGCCCATCACTGGTGTAGACAGTATTGCTAATTTCTTTAAAAAAAATTCTTTAGAAACCCATTCTACATCCACCAGCCCTCAGATTTGTCACCTCAACACATTTTTAAATACCATGTCCACAGGGAAAGAGTCCTATTTGGAAAGAATAAGCCAAAATTAAATGGTACACATTTTAGATTGGTTGAAAACCCAATTCTCAGAGAGTCCAAACCTATAGAAATCCTTTCAAACGTCCACGATGATAAAAATAAGGTCTGTATGTACGCCGATGCCTACTGGTGAGGTGTCACTGCACACGGTAACGGCTGTCCACAACTCAATGGAATGCCAGCCTTCCAATCAGAGGTCCCGCCCAGCAGGTGAGGCCCTCCTCTGCAGAACCAGTCCTGTGAAAACCACAGCACAGCTGCACACCCAGACCCCCTGACCAGAAAGGCTCCAGGGGGCAGACGAGGCCAGAAGCCAAGGGAAGCCGCGCCACTTAAACTGAGCATCGCTGACGGTACGCAGATCAGGGCAAGGACTCAGCTACCCCCGGAGACAGCTCTGGAGCATGAGCCGCAATGCAGAAGGGTTTCTGAAGAGACCGTTCAGGCGCTCCCAGGGACTGAGTCAGATGCCTCTGAGTCCTGTGGTATTTTCACGTAATGCTGTGGGGGGCACGTCCCGAAAGGCTCACCCTAAAGCTATATGTTGCTGCTTTTATCAGGTGCCTGAGGATGGAGCGATAGCCATGACTGTAGAGATTTTAAACCTCTTCAATATTCGCCTGATATCAGATGAACTATAATCACGCACAAAGCCACCTCTGAGAGAGCTTCTGAGCATTGCTTTTGCCCGCCGTCTCTGGCTGTAATGCTTCAAGAGATTAGAAATATCCTCCTTAAAAAGAGTTCTTTGTGTCCATATAAATCAAAGAAGCTTTGTTAGGCAGTCAGACGGAACAGTGGCTGTTGTAAGTCAGGGACATTCCCTTTAATTGCCCAAGGTTCTTATCTTTGATTGAACACCAACCTCAGAAATGAAACCGCTACATGGACGCAGTTTAGTCCCAATCCCCGTTTACCGAGTTTAGGGAGGAAGTCACGTTGGCACCGGCCTGAACAGCTCCTGGGAGGCTCAGTGAGTGGCTTTCCCGACTGGCTTTGGTTCCAGGACCGTGGGGCTGACTTTGAATGTAATCACAGGTAAAGAGAGAAGGGGCGGTGAAAGCACTTGGCTACATAATTACTCCATATATATTCTTCAGAGAAGAAGAGAGAGGGAGAGAGAGATAGAAACATCGATGATGAGAGAGAATCATGGGTCAGCTACCTCCTGCACACCCCCACACACTGGGCTCTGATAAAGCCCGCAACCCGGGCATGTGCCCTGACCCAGAATCGAACCGTGACCTCCTGGTTCATGGGTCGATGCTCAACAACTGAGCCATGCCGGCTGGGCCAATTTCTCCACTTTTTAAAGAATAAATTCACAATTAATATTTTCATCTAACTCCATCCCATCATTACACATTTTTCCTTGCATTCCTCTTAGATATATTATTTCACTGCTATAAACAAATTTCCTGTAGTTAAGCCATTTATTATTTTATAGTCTATTATTTTATGCTCTAATAAGCCACGGGGTTTAGCCAGGCTTCAGCCTCCAGTACAGATGCAGAAACAGCCTCAGAGACACAGTGAGGGTGGCTGGAGGGGGAGGGGGAGTGGATGAAACAGGGGGAGGGACTGCGGGGTACAGATCGGCAGTTACAGGACAGTCTCGGGGTGCACAGTACGGCACCGGGAGTGCAGTCAGGAACAGGGTGATAACTCTGTATGGTGCCGGCGGGAGCTGAATTATCAGGGGGCCACTTTGTAAATTATATAAATGTCAATCACCGTGCTGTGCACCCGAAACTGGGATGAAGTAACACTGAGTGTCAATTGTAGCTGAAAGAGAAAAAAGCAAAGGAAAACAGATAAGACAGTCTGAAGAGCTCTGACGCGGGAGGCGGCAGGCTGCGTGGTGATGGGCCCTGGGCGCGGCCGGGGCTCCCCGCCTACCCCCGGGCTCTCAGCAGAGGCTGCCTTTCGAGGGGACAGGGACTCGGGGAGATCCACGCGGTGCGCTGGGCGCGCTCTCCCCTCCCAGGTGACTCAAGATCCGCATATCAATCCACATGACACCTGCGTACCTACCGGGGCTTTGTGTATTTCTGAGGAGGAGTGAACGGAAGGGAAGGACACACTCTGCTCTGGGCCCGAGTAACAGAGACGCACTGAGGACATGAGACATGCCACGGATGACCCCCCCGCCCCCTGGCCGCTCACAGTACCGCAGCGTGGGCCACAGCGCTTTCCTGCCGCGGCTCGGCACGTTTCTAGCTCCTCTCTCCCTCCCTCCGGGTCCTTGGCCTCCCTCCCGCTCCTTCCCCACTTTCCCTTCCCACATGTGAACTCAGCAGGCAGCCTCTCGATTGGTTTTGTTCCTGCATCGCCCCATTTTTCTTTGCTAATACTGTCCGATGTGGGTGAATGGTCAGAATTCCTCTTTCTAGAGCCTTCCATCAAAGGCCTCCACCTGGTCTGGGCCCCGCCCAGTCTCTGACCTCGGAGCCAGCGTTCCCCGAAGCCCAGGTGTGTGTCTGGTGACCGAGGCTTTCCCTTCCCACTGAGACTCGGCTCCGGACGCCGCCCCGAAGCCTGGGGCAGCGCCCTTGACCCTCCCCCCCAACACCTTCTTGGAGAAGGCACTGTCAGCAGCCAAGTCAGAACCTTTTCTTTTTTGTATCAGGAAACATGCAGACATCTGCTCATCTGATCACTGCGGAACTTAGTCATCAATACTGGATTGCATGTGTGAGAGGTGCTCAGGGAGTAGATCTTAAATGCTCTCCTCACAGGGAAGAAGGGTAGCTGTGAGGTGATGGATGCTTACTAAACTTACTGTGGTGGTGATTTCATTTATGTTAATGCTGAGGCCCCGGTGCACGAAGTTCATACATGGGTAGGATCCCTCGGCCTGGGCGGTGATCAGGGCCGATCTGGGGGGCGACCGGCGGGGTGATCAGGGGGCCCCTGCTGGCACCTGCCTGGGGCCAGCAGGCTGGGGGCAGCTCCTGTGTTGAGCATCTGCCCCCTGGTGGCTAGTGCACGTCATAGCGGCTGTTCGGTCGATTTGCACATTAGGCTTTCATTGTTTAGGATATACACATATCAAATCATCATGTTGTAAATCTTAAATCTTATACAATGTATGTCAATGACATCTCAATAACACCAGAAAAATGGCGGCGTCTACACATTTTAATTAATAATAATAAGTATTGATTGAGCCCCCACAGCATCCAGAGATTGTGGTGTCGGTCTTCTGACCCCGTCAGGAAAGGGTGCCCCAGCCCAGCCCCCAGGAACTCTGCAGTCTCACCTTTAAGCTACAAACGCTCGTCCAGCAGCCCAGACCGAATCAACCGGGATGTGCTTGGTTTGGCTAACACATCGCTTTAAAAAAATAAGCACCTTTCCAAAACTCACAGACTTCATGTGAAAACCCATCCTGTGGATGCCCCTTGAAAAAGCAGGGCTCCAGCAACGCCAGCGTTTCGATGGGGGAAACGCCTTCTAGAGAGACGGGGTGGGCCACCCGTCCGAGGGTGCGCTGCCGTTCTCCTCCTGTCAAGGGGCCCAGGAAGGAGGAGCTCGAGTGTCAAGGGTCACGGGGATGAAGGATGTCACCGGGTTACGGGCACAGCCTCACCCCCAAACAATCCCCTCAGTGCCCCCTTCCAAACAAGGTCTCACACCAGCACCACACATGTGGGCAACCTGCAAGCGCGAGCTGCTTCCCTTAGGTCTGTGGCCCCATCCTTTCATTACAGAGGATGTTCACACCACAAAGGAGGAAGCGCCCCATCTCAGAGGGGTCCCCGGCTTTGCAGCGAGATGGCTCTGTGCGGCGGGTAGAGAGTGTGTGTGATAGGCTGGGTCTGACTGTGTGGCTCAGCGCTGCGCAGACCACACGCTGCTCCCGCTCCCGGCAGCCTGAAGCCAGGCCTGGCGCTGGTCTGGCCGCTCCCGCAGAGGGGAGAGCCACCCAAATGGCAGAGCCGACCAACCAGCCTGGGACTGAGGGCTCCTGGGACAGGGCGTTGATGCTAAAACCGGAACTGTCCTAGGTAAACGGGGGGAGATGGTCACCTTGGAGAGACTGGATTCGAACCAGGACAGCGATCCGGCTTCGAAGCAAAGGTGCCGTCCAGGCAGGGACCCTGGACGCCACGGGAGCTACGCAGGGCCCCCGACGACACGCCCAGGCAGGACGGCCCGTCTGGTAGTGCCCGTGGCCCCAGGAGTGTTAGGAATACTCACAGGAAGCCTGGCGCCTGGGGAGGCGGCTCCTAACATCTAGTTCGGAGTTTCAGAAAGCCACAGAAAATGCGCACGGAAACTCTTTAAAAGGATGGTACTCGATCTCCAACACTATTTTTCAGGAGCCATGTCTCCGCCTACTCTCAGCGCCAATTCCAGCGCTTGTTCTGGCCACAGCTACCCCTCCCCTCTCCGGAGCCTGGAGGGAATGTTGGGGTAACGGGAAACCGCGACCAATCAGCCTTCACGGTGTTAGAAGGGAAGCCCCCCTCTGCTGCGTGTGCCGGAGCCTCCGCACGGAGGGGATGGAAAGTGTGCGTCAACCTCGTCGGGACGCCTCCCCGCCTTCATTTCACCAGGTGACCAGATGGTGCCGGGAGGGGCAGCCGGTGCTGGCGACCACCCGGCTGGCAGCCCTGGTTGTCAGCAAAGGTGACACGGGTGGGTCTGCACCTGCGATCACTGCCCGCGCAGTTCGCCAGCCCTTGGCTCAGGAAGCCGTGGGCGCTCGGCCCGCTTCCCCGGACACCCCCGTAGGGTGAGCGAGAAGCAGGCAGCCCCTTTCCCGGGCACCGCTGAGCCCCGGGGCGCTCAGGTCTGAGACCCCTGCCCTGGCCATCGCCGCGTCCGTGGCTTCACTCGGGCTAGAACTCACCACGCTCAGAGGAGACAGGAACGGCCGCCGGGCGGGCCGGCCGGCCGAGGGCTAAAGCCCAGGTCTCACTGGGAGCGCAGCTCTGGGCTAAATGATCATTCCCACAGCACACCGCGCTGTAACCTCCTCTCCTAAATCTCCTCAGGACGGACATTTAACTAGCAATGCTTCTCCCTAAGAAGGAGCTCCAAATGCTGACTTGGAAAGAACCTCTTCAGCCCGGCCCACGTGGCTCAGGGGTGAGTGTCGACCTATGAACCTGGAGGTCACAATTCAACTCCTGGTCAGGGCACAGGCCCAGGTTTCGGGCTCTGTCCCTGGTGTGGGGTGTGCAGGAGGCAGCTGATCCATGATTCTCTCTCATATCGATGTGTCTATCTCTCTCTCTCTCTGATATCAATAAAAAAAAATTTTTTTTAAATAACCTCTTTCAACCACAAGATTGTAAACTCAACCTGGCAAAGCATTTAGCATGAACTGGCCAAATGTTTCTATTATAGACACCCCTGGAGGTGCCATTTATGAAGTTAGCTGGTCTCCCCGCTTCTACCCAGGGGATCTGAAATTACATCCATGTTTGCATAATTATTTAAAACGTTTCATCTTTAATAGAATGGGTAACTGGCCAATTTATCATTTTTCCTCAGAGTTCAACACATTTGGGTCCCTTCCTTAGACAAATGAACTTACTTATGAAAACGTGCTATTCATGCCATTCGATTCAGGCCGTAATGAAAAATCCAAGTTATTTTCAGACTTAATTGGCTTCGAAGACATTGAGAGGGATGTGAGAAGAGGGAGCCAGGCCTGGGGCTGCAGCGGCTGCCCAGCACCGGAACGGCCAGTTCCACACGGAGCCGCCCAGGCCCGTCACCACTCACACTGGCTGGGGGACACCTGGGTCTCAGGACAGCAGACTAACCTCACGGTGTTAATACCAGAAAAAGACATAGGAACTGAGAGGAAATCAGGGAAAATGGACACAATCATCAGAAAGACAGATTAGAGGGATTTAAGTTGAAGGGCTTGGGGTTATAGAATATTTTAAGGGAATATGGGTATATTAACTTTTAGGACAAAGTAACAAAGCATTTCTTTTTTTTTTTTAGGAAACATTTTAATTTATTGGTGGAATGACTATAAAAACAAAAATTTTTTTAAAAAACGCACCTAATTTCTCCAGTTCCGAAACTATAGTGTTTTTAATTATAAGAACATGTTTATTTTTATCTGACTGGGGTTTGATTCCAACAGCAGTGACTGGGGGTTGATTCCAACAGCAAATCCAATCATTTCTAATAACAAAAAACTGCATTATTAATGCATTACATAATACATTTATATTTTTTATAATAAACTATAAATTCATTCTTAAGCATTTTTAAGCTTTGAGGAAGATAACTCTGAAAACTAAGTTTAGCATGAGCTGCTAAAATGTAAAGGAGATGGAGATTTACTGTTTTAAAGAACAAGGTACTGGGACAACTACCTGGAGACAGAAAGGAAAACCAGGATTTTCCCGAATTCCGGGTTCTTCCATCTTCCAGGAGAGACGAATGCACACCCATAGCCAGCAGAAGGCACTGGGCTAACAGGGAAATCTCAGACGCATTATCTGTGATTTCTGTATTTCACGTGAACCAAGAAGAGCTAGCTAATTCACTGGGTTTTTTTATTGTTCAAATTGCTCAGACTTGCACGATTTCAAGTTATGTGGATATAATAAAAGTGTAATATGCAAATCGACTGAACTACCGAACAGCAGGACGACTGTCCGGACAACCTTCCGGACAACCACACTATGACACGCACTGGCGCCAGGCCAGCCCAGAGCATGTTGCTTTCTTGGTTCCTCAGTGGCTGGAGGTTCCGGAACATGAGGACCGAGAGTTCACACACAAGGAGGAAATGGTGAGGTCGGTTTGGTTTTGGTGTGAGCAGTTGCTTAAGCATCACTGAGCTAGCAGGTAAGGATTTCACTGGATTTTAACAAAATGTGTCCATCTACAATCTGTCCTTACCTGTATCCTGAGTCCACTGTTCTGCTGACATTTTAAAGAGACACAACATGGGCATCAGAAGGTAAGCTGTTTTCCTGGACAAAACTGCAATTCCACAGAGGACCATGGGAGCTGCCCGAACCCGCTCACCCCTGAGCTCAGTGGGAAGGCCCCGGCTGCTGGACCTGCCTACCTTCCAGACCTGGAGGGCACCCGCCATGCCCACCGTGACTATCACGCCAAGTCCCCACACGCATCAGCCCCTTTTCTGTCCACGACTAAGAACACACAGACGCACCACTGCCGTCTCTTCCAGCGGCACCACTGGCATTTCCGGGGCACAGCCGGGCCGGCTCACACAGAGAGCTGCGGGGGGAGGCCTGGACTTCATGCTCCACTCCGAGCAGAGAGATTAAGAAACCCACTCTGTCCTCGGGAGGGAGGACACACACTGATTACAGACAGCAACATGCCTCCTCCTCTCAGGTAACCAGCGGGCCAGGCTGGGATTGCAGCTGTGCTGGCGGACACATCTGGCGGGGCCAACAAGAGCGCCAACTGCTCCACATTCAGAGCCCCCCCACACCCTCCCTGCCCCACCCCACCTCCCTGAGGCTCCGCATACCTCCAGCATAGATGGTCAGGTCGTTCACGAGGCCTTGAAAGCCTTCCTTGGATTAGCCCAACATTCAACAGATTTCTGATGCAAGCAATTGCAAGTGGTAATTTAGAAAACACATGTTCTGTTGCTAGCAGATAGTAAGGCATTGATTTCTGGATGTGAATCTTACCCAGAAAAGCCACAGATTCTCTTTTGAAGTTGTATGACATCTCTCTGGTCTTGGCCTTTCTGCATGGTCTTCACTTCAGCTGATAGTTTCTGCTCTTTCCCAACCCTCATTATTACACCGTTTAACACTGAATACAGTTGTCTTGCTCAATCTTAAAGGGAAAGTTTGAGTATATTGTCATATTCGCCACAGTTTTTTAAACAGATCTTTTTAATTAGATTAAGAAAATCCCCTTCTATTCCCAGTTTAAGCTCTTAACTATGAATATATGTTTAATCTTATTAAACATTTTTAAAACATCTACTGAGATAATATAATTGTGTTCTTCTGTTAATCCAGTGAATTACCTTATTGATGCTTTCATGTTAATCCAAACAAGTACATCTGGGATTAGCCATACTGAGCCATGATCTGTTACACATATCTTCTATGTCTATGTCTATGTCTATGTCTATGTCTATGTCTATATCTATATCTATCTATCTAGTTTCCTAAATATGGTTTCCTAGTACAATATTTAAGATTTTTGCCTCTATGATCATAAATGAGACTGACCTATAATTTACTTTTTTATTACCTTATTAACTTTAGGATTGAGGTAATCAAATACCAGTTGAGAGTGCTGTCTCTTTTTCAGGGCTGAGAAACATGGACTGTTTTGAGGAGATATTTGAATAGGAATTGGTTTCTGGAATGTCAGAACTCACCAATGTCTTCTATAAAACTCTCTAGGCCTGATGTTTCTTAATGCGATTTAATTCCTTTAATAGAGTATTCCAAATTTACTGACTCACTTTCAGTAAGTTATATTTTTCTTATTATGTACATATTTCATGCCAGTTTTTAGATTTACTGCATAAAATTGGTTTTAATCCTTTCCTATAGTTTTGACTTCTGAGTTATCTCAGCTAGATATTTTTTATTCCTAATATTTTTATTTGTGTCTTTACTATTTTTTTCTGAATCAACTTATAAGACTTTTATCCATTTTCTTCATTTTTTAAGAAAACAATTGTTAGCTTTATCATCTTTATTTGCCTTTGTCTTTCTGTTTATTCATCTCTGATTTTATGTGGGTTTTTAATATTTTTTGGAGGGAGAGTTTATCCTGTTGGCTTTTTTTCCTTCTGGTTTCCAAGATACTAGTTATCAAGCATTACTTGAATGGTGGTCCCTAAGAGACAGAAACAAGTGGGGTGAGCCCCCCAATCACCTCAGCTGCTGCCTGCAGAGAGCTCTGGCTGGGGACAGGGAGGGAAACCCAGACAGAGCCTGAGGCATCTCCTGCAGGGAGGGGGAGGAGGGTCTGGGAGTGGAGGGAGCCCAGGGACTGGGCTCCCAGGGGAAGTGCTGAAGGGGTGAGTGCTCAGAGGCGGGGAGGAAATTATCCGGGATCTGAAAAGGACACCCTACCCCACCTCCATCCTGCCCAGAGAACAGAGGCAGCAAGGCCCACGCAGGGCAGGGACGGGCCTGCTCCCACCAGCCAGACTGGCTCTGGGAGGGGCCTGACTGTAATTTACTTTTTAAAAATTATATATTTTTTATTGATTTCAGAGAGAAAAGGAGAGGGTGAGAGAGAGATAGAAACATCAATGATGAGAATCATTGATCAGCTGCCTCCTGCACACCCCCTGTTGGGAATTGAGCCTGCAACCTGGGCATGTGCCCTTGACTGGAATCAAACCAGGGACCCTTCAGTCTGCAGGCTGATGCTCTATCCTTTGAGCCAAGCCAGCTAGGGCTAGAATTCATTTTTCCTTCTTAATCTTAGTAAAGGTTGGTAAGCCCCAGGCTGAGCTTGCGCCAGACCTGCCTACAAGCAAGCAGTGAGCAGGAGGGTCAGGCCACCCTCACGTACCATAACTGTGCCCCCGAAAAGCTCACAAATACTTATAGAAAAATATTTTTTAAATCCAGCACTACACAACGTATAAATCACAATATCTGACGTCCAGTAAGAATGACCAGGCACTGAAAGAAAGCAGGAGGGTGAGACCCACAATGAGAAGGAAGTCCAGTCTATGGAAACGGATCCAGAGCACACAGGGGCAAAGACAATGAAACAGCCATCGTCACCCGCGCCTGCGCCCCGTGAGCTGAGGCAGGGAGGGCGCAGCAGGTAATCTGACGTCCGGAGCTGCCAATGGTGCTGCGTGCGATCAAGAACACGCCGGAGAGGCACAGGCAGGACAAACACCGCAGGAGGAAATAGTGACCAAGTCTAAAGCAATGTGGCCATAGGGGCGCTCTGAAATGCCAGCCACAGAGATAACATGAGATCCTAGCGCAAACACAAACAGATACACCAAAGGAGGCAGGCAAACAGGAACAGGGAACCACAGAAAAGAAGGACAAACAGAAGACAGTACTTGAGGGAAATGTATTCCAACAAATGCCTTTGTTAGAAAAGAGCATCGGAAACAAGGGGATCTGGCATCTCCTACAATAAAGAGCTAAATAAGGAGGAGCCAAGGAGTCCAGTGTGAGGAGATTAGAGCAGAGATTGGCAGCGTGCAGTGGGGCCTGGCAAACATCTCTATAAGGGGCCAGCGGATGTTTTAGTCCTTGTGGGTCTCATATGGTCTCTGTTGCATTTTCTTATTTTGTGTTTTGCAACCCTTTACAAATGTAAAAATCACTGGCAGATGCCAAGTCCTTGCAAAGACGGCTGGAGTATTTTATGGGCTGTAATTTGCTCCACGGATGACATAGAAAGCAGGAAATCAACAGAGAACAATCAATGAAATCAGAAATTGATTAATTGAGATGAATAAAATAAACCTCCAGAAAGAGAGAGGAGACACCATGTAGTCCTACAGATACTAAAAGATAAGAAAGGAATTTGCAGACCCTGGTAGATCAGAAAATTTAGCAACTTAGGTGAAACAGGCACATTCCTGGAGAGACACGGTCTCCTAAAGCTCAGTCAAGAAGAGACAGCGTGGATAGACACATCCCTGCTTATTGAAGACACTGAGCTTGGAGTTAAACGCCTGCCAGTGAGCTCCATGGAACATTTAGAGGGAAGTTATATCGGCTGTATACGAACTTCCCAGGAAAACGGGAAGGAGTGACTGTTTCCCAACGCACTCGATGATTGCACCGCTGTGGTACAAAACGGAGAGAAGACATTGTAAGAAAACTGCGGACTAACATTCCTCATAACCTCAGACACAAAAACAACAAAATGTTAGTAAATGTTCAAAAATTAGAAACAAAATCTTTTAGAACAATATATAAAAAGAATAATACATTATAAGTAGAATTTATTTCAGTAATTGAGGGCTGATTTCAAATTTAAAAAGTCACTCATTGTATTAACCATATTAACAAATGAAAAAATTAAGATTAAATTAAGAGACAAAAAAAGGCATTTGACAAGTATATAATATCCACATCTGATAAACATTTCTCAGCAAGTTAGGAAGAGAAATGAATTCCCGAAACCTGATAAAGGGGGTCTACAAACCACTTATAACTCACAGCATCCTTAGGGGAAAGGCTGCTGGCTAAAACAGGAACAGAGTGAGGGGGTCTGTTCTTGCCACTGCTATTCAACATTGTATTGATGGTTGTGGCCAATGCAATAAGTCAAAACAAAGAAATAAAACACATCCAAAGTGAAATGGAAGAAGACACACAAAATTTATTCAAAGACTACATGACTGTCCATGTAGAAAATACTATGGAATCTACAAAAAGCTGCTAGAAATAACAAGTGAATTTAGCCAAGTTGTAAAATATAAACTCAACATATAAAATTAATTGTCTTTCTACATACTATCAACAAATAGTTGGAAATGAAAAATTTAAAAAATACCATTTACCATATCATTAAAAATATGAAATACTTAAAATGAGTTTGACAAAAGATGGTAAATCCCTGTACACTGGAACCAAAGAACATTGCTGAGAGAGAATAAAGATGACTCAAATAAATGGAGAGATTGTGTTTATACTGATTCTCTCCAAGTAGATCTGTAGATTTATTGCAATCCTAATCTAAATCCCAGCAGGATTGACTGATTGGTTGGTTGATTTTAGAAATTAAAAAAAGTGATTCTAAAATATAAATGACATAGAATATGTAAAACCAAGTTAGAGAGCTAACATCAGCTGATGTCAAGACTAATGAAGCTATAGTAATGAAGAGTGTGGTGTTCATATAAAGAGGGACAAACAGATCAATGGAACAGAAACTTCCAGAAACCACTAACGAGTGAACAATTCATCTTGACAAAGGAATTGGCAGTTCACTGGAGAATAAATAGTTTTTTCAGGATACGGCACTGTAGCAACCGGAAATCCATAGGCAAGAAAGAACTTTGATTCTTACTTCATTACACATGAAAAAATTAATACACAATTGATCATAGAACTAAATGTGGAAGTTAAAACTATATAATTTCTGGAAGCAAACAGAACAACATCTTCATGATGTTGTGGACTGCTGAAGAGCTTTGTGCTCAGCGTCTCTTAATCCAAACTGGTATTTTAGGAAAAATGACCTACATAGAAAAAGGCCTGTTCCGGTCAGTGCCAGTAAGGATCCTGGCACCATCTTTTTTAAAAAAAAATATTTTTGTTGCTTTCAAAGAGGAAGGGAGAGGGAAAGAGAACATCAGTGATGAGAGAGAATCACTGATCGTCTGCCTCCTGCACGCCCCCTACTGGAGATTGCATCCTGGGCATGAGCCTGCAACCTGGGCATGTGCCCTGACCAGGATCTAACTGTGATCTCCTGGTTCATGGGTTGACGCTCAACCATGGAGCCACGCCAGCCGGCCGGCCTGGCACCATCTTGATCCATGAAAAAACACTATGTTTGGGAGGAGACAGATTTCCAATCACAGGCGGAAAGGAACATTGTCAACATGAGGGACATGGATAAACAGACAAACAGCGGAAGCGGGTTGCAAGCACCAGAATCACATGGCTGTAAAAGTCACTTTCATCTCACGGAGGCCTACTCGCTTCCTTCCCCTGCTCTTGTAAAGTTAGCTCTTGCTTAGCAATAGGAATGTCAAGAAAGGACACGGGGGGATTACAATTCTAGCCATTAGAGGGTAGCCTGCTCATTTTCTAGGTTCGATTTCAGGTCTTGAAAGCATGTACTTTTTTTTTCCAAATTTAAATGGCACCATGATGGCATAATTTAAACTTCAAGTGGGTAAGATAACTAGATGGGCACTGAACACAGCATGCTGAATCCAAACCTAAATGCTTCCCTTTCTTTCCTGGGAAGGAGCCAAATTAAACCTGCTCCATAATTTAGTCTTCTCTACTTCATTTTTATTATTTTCGGCTTCATGTTGGGTGAGAAGTTTTTCCAGTGACAATGTCCACTTTAAGTGTTTTCTAAAGCCTTTGCTAAGAGGTGGTGTGAGGTCTCCACCCCCACATTGCCTATTGAATAGTTTGGGATATTTTTCCAAAATGGTTGTTTTTTACTAGCCATGCTAAAAGTCTCCCAGCATTATCCCTCCTATTCCTGCAGGCTCCCCAAATACTTCTGCAATCAGCTCAGTATTTCACTCTGTGAAAAGCTTAGAATTACTTGCAGATTTACAGTTTTTCTGTTTACTTCTTGAGTAATAAAAATAAAAATTTATTTTAAAAAGCATTCCTGTCTAAGAACTTTTAAGTACTTCACATTTACATTTCTCTATTCATAAAATAACGGTGTTTATTTAGGTTGCTTACCTTTAAGCCAACTCCTCTTCCGGAGAAGCATACAGTTTACTAATTTTAAAATGGTTCCAGCATATACTGCTGACGGCCATTACAGCTCGCCAGTGGGTGCCCTGGCTCTCTCAATCCAGAGGACGCGTCCCCCAGGTGCGCCCGGTCCCCTGTTTGCTCTCCCGCAGGATCTGGAATCCTTTTTCATCAAAGTACTGACGAGTCTCAGAAATCGTCTTGCTCATGTATGTGTGTCCTTTTTGTCTCAATCCTCTCTCCCCACGTCCTCACCCCAGGCACCCCACACGGACACGTCCACTCACGTGGCAGCGAATTAAAGAGGATCGCTGCCAAGCAAGCAGATAGTACCCAGTGAATGGTGACAAGCAACGGAGTAAATGGCCTACGTGGAGCAGGCAAAGGCACTGAGAACGCTTGGTGCCATCTCGCCATCTGCTCCACGGCCTCACGGCCCTTTTACAGGAGTTGGGGTTCGGGTCAGGCGGGATTGCTGAGAGCTCTAAAGTGGTCAGTCATGTTAGAGAGCCGGGGGGCCAGGCCAGCAGGTGTTGGATCACTTTGTCCACAATCTTAGTGATGGGACCAGAACAGAACCCAGTCCCTGACTTCTTTTTTAAAATTTTATTGTATTTTTATTGATTTCAGAGAGGAAGGGGGAGGGAGAGAGATAGAAACATCAATGATGAGAATCACGGATTGGCTGCCTCCTGCACGCCCCCTCCTGGGGAGTGAGCCCACAACCCGGGCACGAGCCCTGACCGGGAATCGATTGAACCGTGACCTCCTGGTTCATACGTTGACATTCAACCCCTGAGCACCAGCGGCTGGCGGTCCCCGACCTGGAACCCAGCAGCAGCCTGTCAGCGGGTGAGTAACTGCTTTTGCTGGGTGGGGGCAGGAGAGGAGGAGGAACTGACCTTGGAGAGACAACACTGATAAATGATGAGCTTTCAAATTAAATTTTTGACAGCTTTGCGATTTAGTGAAGATTATAATGGAAAGAACCAGAAAACAAAAACAAGGGCACGGTGCTCTGGAAGAGGCTTTCATCTTAAGTGAAATATTCTCTTCAGAACTTTGGCGTCTGGGCCAGTGCCCGTCCCTGCCCCCCGCAAGGCCATCCATCTTGTTAGCTGGTGGGAACGCCCTTCACCACCGGGCAGCGCGTAACTTGTAAACACGTACAGTTCACAGGGCTGCACGCTTCCGCACAAGCTGGCTTTGTATTAGAACAACTGGTTAGGGAGAGAAAGAGAGGGAGGGGGACGGGGTGGGGGGAGAGGGAGAGAGAGAGAGAACATGCTATAGACCGAATAATGTTCTCCCAAATTTGTATGTTGAAGCCCTAACCCCCAAGTGATGGGCTCTTTGGGAGGAAGAGTTAGAAAAAGTCATGAGGGTGATGACAGAGTCACTGATCGGCCGCCTCCCACACGCCCCCTGCTGGGGTTGGCCCCAGGGTGGGAATAATGGCTTCATGGGAAGAGGAAGAGAGAGAGGGTGTCTCTCTCTGCCCGGTGAGGACAGCCCGAGGCGCGTCCGCAGGCAGGAGCTGGCAGCTGGCAAACAGATGCCGTGTCTCAGCCACCACGTCTCCGCGCCGTACGCAGCAGCGCCCCCCGCAGACGGTCCAGACAGAGGTGGAGGGGACACAGAATCCCCTCGTCTGACTTTTTCATCGCCGATGCCGTGTTTTTAAAAAGCCATTTGCTTTCGCAGCCACGTTGCGAGTGCGATGTGCGTAGTGTTGATGTTCTGTTAAAATCAGGTTCACGTTTTTCCACGAGAGACAATGAGGGGGTTGATAGCATTACTACGTCAGGAGGCCTATGTGCTCGTGTACTTGCAGTGTCTGAGCAACGGTGGCCTGGCACCACGTCCAGCCTCCAGGGCGTCACATGCGACATTCCCGGGAAAGGGCTGAAGCCCCAACCACCGTGAGGCCAGCCCCGGCGCGGGAACGGCGGCCGCACGGAGGACACGGGACCATTAGACGGATGATGACAGAGGGCCTGTGCCACCCCCGTTTCCAGCAATGAGCCACTCACTCCGCACTGTGCCGCTAACTCCCGAAGGAAAAGACCCAGAAACGTTTTGCCGAATTACCCGGGCGGTGTTCCAGAAAGCAGCACAACCGGCGTGCTGCTGTTTCTGGCTCCCACGTCACAGCTGACGAGATCTCCCGCAACTTAGGAAAAGTCACATCCCCCGAACGTGCTCGCTTTCTTCGTTTCTCTCTGGTACACAAAGGGTGTGCTTTACAGGGTGCAGGCTCATCCCATGTGCACTGAAGGTCCCGGGTTCGAGTCCCGGGTTCGAGTCCCAGTCAGGGCACATGCCCAGGCTGTGGACTAGATCCCTGGATGGGATCAGGAGACAGCCAATGATCAACTCAATTTAAGGATTTAGCTATATTAAACATGTAAAACACATTTCTAGAGCTCAAAATACTATAATGATTGGTTATAATATTTAAGAAAGTAACGGTGAAGCATTGAGATAATTTGGGGAAAGGAGTCTAACTATCAGGCATTTAAAATAACTGCAGTATGATTGTATTAGAGTAAGAATTGAATAGAAAAAAAATCTATCCTACCCAAACTTTTACCTTTTTCCTCAATTTTATCTTTCTTCCTTTGGGAATAGAAGATTCTGTCAGATGAACTAGACCAATTTGGAGAGTATTTAAATTACTGAGGAAAAACAGGAGAAAGCGCAGATATATGCTCAAATACGTGGTCAGGGGCCTGGGTGGGCCACTTCTAACCCCACTGGAAACACTATTCTAGGAACATTTTCCTTGCTCGTCATTAAAAGGCTTTTTCTACAAAAACTGTTCCCACTGACGTGAAGCGCCCCTAACCAACCAGCAGCCCCGGAGGCTGTCCATCCCTTTGGGCGTCCTGCCCACACCCCTCTGCCCTGTGCCCTGCCCACACACCCCCACCCTGTGCCCTGCCCACACCCCCCCGCCCTGTGCCCTTCCCACACCCCTCCACCCTGTGCCCTGCCCACCCCCCCGCCCTGTGCCCTTCCCACACCCCCCCGCCCTGTGCCCTTCCCACACCCCTCCGCCCTGTGCCCTTCCCACACCCCCCCGCCCTGTGCCCTTCCCACACCCCTCTGCCCTGTGCCCTTCCCTACCCCTCTGGCCTGTGCCCTTCCCACACCCCTCTGCCCTGTGCCCTGCCCACACCCCTCTGCCCTGTGCCCTGCCCACACACCCCCACCCTGTGCCCTGCCCACACACCCCCGCCCTGTGCCCTTCCCACACCCCTCCGCCCTGTGCCCTTCCCTACCCCTCTGCCCTGTGCCCTTCCCTCACCCCTCTTCCCTGTGCCCTGCCCACACCCCTCCGCCCTGTGCCCTTCCCACACCCCTCTGCCCTGTGCCCTTCCCTACCCCTCTGCCCTGTGCCCTTCCCACACCCCTCTGCCCTGTGCCCTGTGCCCACACCCCTCCGCCCTGTGCCCTTCCCACACCCCTCCGCCCTGTGCCCTGCCCACCCTCCCACCCTGTGCCCTGCCCACATACCCCTTCCGCCCTGTGCCCTGCCCACACACTCCCTACCGCTGTGCCCTGCCCACACCCCCCTACTGCTGTGCCCTGCCCATATACCCACCACTGTGCCCTGTGCGTGTGTGCGTACACACACACACAGACACACACACACACCCCCCGCTGTGCCCTGCACACCTGCACAGACCATTCGAAGCCCCCATTTAAAGCCTTTTTGTGCTGTTTTAATTCAACCTGGTTTCTATGCTGAAGCTGAAATTCCGAGTCACTGCTAACCCCCTTTTCATATGAAAACTATTTCTCTCTATGAAACCACGTAACCTCCAAGGCAGCCTGGCTTTCCCCACTCAGTGCTGAGTCTCCCTGTGTGGGAATCCTGTGTGTTCTCCCTGCACAGCCGCAGGAGCCTGGCCGCCTTCCTCCCTTGCTTGCGCTGCTCTTTGCTGGATTTTAAAGAAATAAGCAAAGGCCCCATCATCATTCACTACTATCCCAGGAGGTAACGACGACTGAAAATGCGTATGTAATATGTGTGCCTCCATGAGCACTGTTATAGACAATACATGTCGTGATAGGAAATACAGGCTTGCTGGGTCGCCAGGCCTGTGAGGGCCCGCCCACTTCCCACAGGCCACTTCTCAGGGCTCCTCGGAAACGGGTCCTTGTCAGGGACGGGCAGTGTCTGCCCTGGGACAGAGGCGGCTTGCTAGTGTCCGCGCAGCTCAGCACGCGCAGCCCAGGTGCAGAGCCACCTGCGCGCGGCACCTCGCCGCCGGGACTGGGCGCCGTGCCCGAGGCCGAGCGCGCTCTGTCCCTGCCGGGCTCTGTGACTGCCGGGCTCTGTCCCTGCGCGGCTCTGTGACTGCCGGGCTGTGTCCCTGCCGGGCTGTGTGACTGCCGGGCTCTGTCCCTACGGGGCTGTGTGACTGCCGGGCTGTGTGACTGCCGGGCTGTGTGACTGCCGGGCTCTGTCCCTACGGGGCTGTGTTCCTGCCGGGCTGTGTGACTGCCGGGCTGTGTGACTGCCGGGCTCTGTCCCTGCCGGGCTGTGTCCCTGCCGGGCTGTGTCCCTGCGCGGCTCTGTCCCTGCCGGGCTCTGTGACTGCCGGGCTCTGTCCCTGCCGGGCTGTGTCCCTGCCGGGCTGTGTCCCTGCGCGGCTCTGTCCCTGCCGGGCTCTGTCCATGCCGGGCTGTGTCCCTGCCAGGCTCTGTCCCTGCCGGGCTCTGTGACTGCCGGGCTCTGTGACTGCCAGGCTGTGTCCCTGCGCGGCTCTGTCCCTGCCGGGCTCTGTCCCTGCCGGGCTCTGTGACTGCCTGGCTGTGTCCCTGCCGGGCTGTGTGACTGCCGGGCTCTGTCCCTGCGGGGCTGTGTGACTGCCGGGCTCTGTCCCTGCGGGGCTGTGTGACTGCCGGGCTGTGTCCCTGCCGGGCTGTGTGACTGCCGGGCTGTGTGACTGCCGGGCTCTGTGACTGCCTGGCTGTGTCCCTGCCGGGCTGTGTGACTGCCGGGCTGTGTGACTGCCGGGCTCTGTCCCTGCCGGGCTGTGTGACTGCCGGGCTGTGTCCCTGCCGGGCTGTGTGACTGCCGGGCTGTGTGACTGCCGGGCTCTGTCCCTGCGGGGCTGTGTGACTGCCGGGCTGTGTGACTGCGGAGCTCTGTGACTGCCAGCGGCGTGACACGGGCTTTGCCGGGGCCCGCGGAGCCGCTGCCTCCTGGCCTCAGTCTGGCACAGCAGCAGCCGGCGTGCAGGCGGGTGAGCAGGGAGAATCAAACCCCAGCCTGCCCCCTGCACTGCAGACATTCCCAGGTGGGAGGCGAGAACATAACCCACAGGCGCTGTTTGTCCCAGACACCACCGGGACGACCTCACGGAAGCGTTTTCTGCGAAGCCACACCAGGACGGCCTCCTCTGTACCCCTCGTCCCTGACCCGTTAACTCGACACCTTTTCCAATCGCTTTTCTAGAGCTGCCGTCTGTTTCCCAACATAGAAACCTGCCTTTCAAACCCCACAGTGAGGTGCAAACAAAGGACCCCCTTCTTCCTGTGACTGCACCTCACCGGGAATGGAATGTCCCCAATGTGAAAAAGCCATCTCCTTGGGCAAAGGGGGCAGAGAAAGGGGCTGGCCACATCAAAGGACGCTCTCCGCCGCTCAGGGGAAGGAGCCGAGCTCCCCGGGGAAGGCTCCGTAAAGGCCCCCGCACGCAGGCCTGGCCCGCAGGTGTCTCTGAGATGCACCCCGTGAACGGCTGGGTGGCAGGCGTGCCGGGAAGACGCAGATTCGGGGGGAGATGGGAGGAAAGGCTGAAAGTGCAAAGATGAGCCGGAGTTCAGGCATGAAGCCCCCGTGGGAAACCAAACAAAGGACCGTGACCATGAGCTGTCGGCTTGCAGAACATTCCAGTGCTTTCTCTCCGTGAGGCCGCGTGCAAGGCGGAGGCAGAGACAGGCCTCAGGCATTGTTTCAGAACAGAAAGCTCTTTGCCAATATGTGGAATAGAATGTTCTACAAGGTGTCGTTTCCAAACTGGACACCGGGGGCACGGGGTGGGGCTGGGGGGCCTCCCTGGCACACTGGGGTGCAGGTGGTGCTCAGGGAAGAGGAGGCAGGCACAGTGGACCCCCAGGGCGGCAGAATGCTTTTCCTGAGCAGTGGGCACAGGTCAGGGTGTTACGGAGCCCACGTGACGAGACAGAACCCAGACTGCCCGAGACAGAACCCAACGCTGTGGAGCGCGACTTCTCCGAGTTCGGAAAACAGCCATTTCCATGTCCACTGAGCTCGGGGCTTCGAATCACCGTCCTTTCCTAAGACACAGATGCTCGTGAGGACATTCACGGCCCGAGAGCGACCTTATTCCACAGCCCCCTCTGTGGCCCCGGGAGTCAGACAGCTCTGCAGGCTCACGTTCCCGGGGGCCTGGGCGAGACCCGAGGCCGCGTGGGCCACGGGGAGGCGGTCTTTCTCGGGAGGCACTGCCCCGAGAGACAGTGTCCTCCTCACTGAGGTGGGCCGGTTGGGGACGTCAAAGGGACGGCTTCCTCCCCAGGGCACCCTGGGCTTGACATTCGGAAGGAATAAATGCAACTCAGCTTCTCTCTTTATCATCAAATGCCCACTACTCTTTGGGGGTTTTCACTCATGAAATATAGGTATTTGTTTCTGTTAAGAAGCCTTTTTTTCTCCATATAAATAAGCTTAACACCTGATTTCACGGGGATGAGAACGCTGTGTCTTTATTTCCCTCCTTTCTGACACACTCGGCGGCTTCGGACGGAGCCCCCTGGCCGCCTGCTTGCTGCTGTTTCCTGCTGCGAGCGACAGCGCCTGTGACAGGTGAGGTCACATGGCCTGGCACGCTGTTCCCAGGCTGCTTTCCTCCAGCAGCACCTGTTGACCTTTTCAGATCCAGGTTCTTCTTTTCTGAAGGCCGTGACTGAGGAGGCATGGCCTAGCATCTTACATAAATTCACCTTCAGGCCAAGGCCAGAGCACAGGACTCAGAAGCTGAAGACCTTTCTACAATGCCTATCCTCGTCTCATCATTTTATTTACTGGCAACCCAGAGGCACTTTCAGGTCCCTAAACTACACTCTGTGACAAATCAGAAGGTGCTAAAGGTTCTATTTATCCCATGCAGATAACTTCATGGTTACTGTAATATGGGGGGGGGGGGGGACGGGCGGGTGTCGGGGGGGTGTTAAGTAAATTTATTTAAATGTATTTCTTGGAGAAGTAAGCTACAAAAGGGAAAGCTGGTGCCCAAACCAAAGCGAAACCCACTTTCATTTCTCTCTACAACAGCGCTCTGTGCTCCGATCATGCATCGAGGCGATGGAACAGAGCAGCTGAGTTAGCGTTTCCGGGCTGGATGGCGCCGCACTGGCTGCTGGGATGGCTGGGGCACTAGTAGTCCACCAAGGGCCCTACAGGGCTTCTTGTCCCTGGAAGGACAGTCCAGTGAACCATACTAACACCCACAGCCTGGCTCCTGGGTGCCTCTGAGCAGATGGCTCCAGGCACGGGGCATGGAGGGAGGGGATAATGGCCCATTTGCATGCCAGTCCCTAGGCCAGAGACCCCGGCGGACGCCCCAGAAACCCACCCTGTCGGCGGAGACACTGGTCTCCTGAGCGCCCACCACCCTCCATTCATGGGCTGGGCTTCCTCATGTTTCACACGGAGGCCCCACAACTCTGAAACACAACACTACCATCCCCAGTTTTAAGAATAAAAGTCACGGCTGAGGAAGTTTAAGGAGGAGAATTTGGAACCTGGTCCAGCTGATACTAAAGCCCATGACATTAGATTTTTATCACAGTGTTTAAGAATCATTTAGGAAGAAGCAAAAGACTATGACCTGAGAGACTGCCTAGGCTATACTGAAGATTTCTTACATATGCTAATTTTGTTTATTGGGCTGCTAACTCCTGGGAGAGTAGGCAATTGTCCAAACATAAACCATACACCTTTATGAGGAGTATTTTTTTCCGGTTCAGTTCCCTTATCCAGCACCAGGCATAACTAGTAGATCTACGAGAGGCTGACCCCATCAGGAGGAGGTACACTTATTTATTTATTTATTTATTTATTTTTAAAATATGTTTCTATTGATTTTTTAGAGAGAGGAAGGAAGAGGGATAGAGAGATAGAAACATTGATGAGAGAGGAACATTATCGATCGGCTGCCTCGTGCACGCCCCCCCAACAGGGATTGAGCTCGCAACCCCAGCACATGCCCTGACCAGGAATCAAACCAATAACCTCTTGGTTGCTGCATCATCCTCAACCACTGAGCCACACCAGCTGGGCAGGAGGAGGTACATTCACCTCATGACAACTAATGACGCTTGAATAACTGCAACAGTTTACGTGGCGACCGCCCAAAATGTATACACACTATGTCTGCAGATTCTACTACATTTTGAACATGAAATGTATTTTGATAAACACTGCTTTTAAAGTTATTCAAAGTGTGTGTATACATTTTTGGGGAGACCCTCTATTTTGAAGTAATAGTATCAACAATTTTTAAATAACAGTAGACTATTTTGAAAATGAATGGTTCCAATGGCTGAACGATGTTGAGGTAGTGGTATAATAACCACTTCCACTGAGCTTTCATTTGTAATTGAATGCCACTGCAAGATTAGTTTTCTTTTGAGGAAAATTTGGCTGGGTAACTAAGATGAATTTAGCCATTTGTAGAGTTTACAACTTATTAACCAAGAGCAGCATTGTTTTGTGTTGGCTGAGTAAATAAACTATGCTTCTTAGGCACAGTGTTTCCTACTTGTGTGCTAATAAACAGCACCTTCTTGACCTTTCATATTTGCCCTTGCTGACCTCCCATTAACGGCTGAGCAGAACCTCATTACGAGAACTTCAGAAGCTAAAACAGGTAACAGCTTTACTTCATGAATTAGGAATTTTCACTGGGATCTGGACAAAGAAAGTTCGGGAGAAATTGCAGGCAGATTTCCTAGCCCAAGCTTCCTTTGTGGAGAGTGTTACAGAGCGGTAATGCCGCTGGTACATGTCCTTTGCCAAGAGAAGTGTCACATGCTCGCGGTCACACACCTTCAGAGAGGAGCAGAAGTGAAGGAACCGGAAGCTGAGGCCTGTGATAGCGGCTCAAGCAATAAACACGGGCATGTTTGGTCAACAACGAGCCACGGAGCCGCTGGTGGTATACCAGATGGCCCAGATGCCCATAGGCCGTATCGCCTAGGTCTGCGTAGATGCCGTCACTGTGTGAGGTTTCCCACGGACAAAACTGCCAGCAATGCATTGCTCAGGTCTCCCTGTAGCTCAGCAGCACGCGGCGGGCTAGTTTTGTCCACATGGCAGAGAGGGAGTGGGCAATGCCCGTGGCCTTCCAAGTGCTTTATCCTCAGACACTGGCACATACTTCCCAGGAAGTAGTTAAAATGCAAGAAATGGAATATTCAAAACTTACAAAATGGTTCGCAAAAAATGTTAGTACAAGAATCGAAAATCTAAATACTTTATGGACCCTCCACACACACATATACAAACTACAGACACAGACATACAACACATATACACTCAGAAATACACTTCTGTGTGTGGTTTTGGGGGGACCTGGACGCAAGGGTCACGTTTGGTCTTCACGTGTCTGGAAATTGGGACGTACCCTTCATAGCTCTGATGAACCGCAGTCCTCCCTAAGGTCTCACTGCACCCCATCCCCTCTGAGCACCCACGTTTCCTCTTCCAACCTCCCTCTCAACACTCAGCACGTCTTGTAATGTCTTCTCACAAAACTAGATTCTGTCCCACGTATTTTCCTGTTCTGCGTGCCCGGCACAGGTCAAGGCCCACGTAAGGCCCTGCTGAATGAGGCCATGACCACAAGGATGTGCCTATGTTCTGTTTTTCCTGCACTATATCTGGCCTCAAATTTTGCTTGACCACATGGTGTTTAAAAATTCTGCATTTGAAGGCCACTGTATGGGCGAGCTCTGAAACTAGGGGGCGCCACCACCTCTGGCTGCAGGGTCCATGGCACTCCGTCCCCCAGGTGCTCCCCAGGGCCTGGCAGGAGCCCTCCCTGCATGGGACCTTGGAAAGGCCCAGGGTTATGAGCGGGAAGTGTCCTTGTGCTGGGCATGCCCTTCCCTACACCCTGTGCCTGACGGGGATGGGGGGTGGGAATGACAGCGGGTGTGATTTCCTTTCTCTACCCTCAATGCCAAATAAATGCTAATTCAACTGTCTTGCTCCCAGTCCCTAAATAAATCTTCCACTAGAGTCAGCTGATCTCTGTAAGTGTCCTCTGCAGTTGGATTCGGGCCCCTCCCCCCTTCCCCATCCCACCCGTGCAGGCCTTCCTGCAGCCTGCCCACAGCCGCCCACACCTGGCTGGTGAAGCTGAGGTTCCCCAGGAGCTCTGCTGACAGGGGGCTCTCTGCAGGCCCCTCTCCTCCTGGGGAGCCACACACCTCCTCCCCTGTGGCTGCCACAGGACACGGACGAGCAGAGAAAGGACGCTGAGGCACTTTAACATCCACGCTGATGTCAAGAAAAGGAAGCATTTGGATTCCACACAGCGGCCTTCACTTGTGCTTTTATTTCAGAAAGACTTCCCGCGACGGCAGCCCTCGGGTCAGCGCGGGCGGGGGAGCGCGGCTCCGAGGTGAACTTGGACTCCAGGCCGAGGGAGGCCGTGCCTGGGAGCCTCGGGCTGCGGCCCTGTGGTGCTCATTTGTGCATCCAGCTGTCAAAGCAGCTCAGCATCCAGAGATAACAGACGGGAGAAGCCCGCGGGCTCGCCGCCCTGGAATGCAAGGCCTTTTTCAACTATGTTGCCGCATTCTGCGTTTTATCAGGTGCCCTCAGTGTTAATATTTCCTGTAATAGGATATGTGACTTGGCATTTCGTGTAGTAAACAGTGAATTTAATGCTCATGCGGTTTATTAGGGCGAGTGCATTCCGAGTGAAGTATAATGATAATATTATAATCGCACACGCCGCCCGCTCGCGCAGGAATTCCTCTGAGGAGCACAGAGCTCTGAGTGCGTGGACGCTGGCATTATCCCGGAGACAGTCAGCACCGTCTTCACTTAGGAAAGGAGAGGGGCGCCCTTGTACGTTTACAGCAAGGGCCAGACAGTTTACCTCAGGGACAGAAATAACACTTACCCCTGTCTTCCTCTAGCTCCGTGGTCGGCAAACTGCGACTCGCGAGCCACATGCGGCTCTTTGGCCCCTTGCGTGTGGCTCTTCCACAAAATACCACAGCCTGGGTGAGTCTATTTTGAAGAAGTGGCGTTAGAAGAAGTTTAAGTTTAAAAAATGTGGCTCTCAAAAGAAATTTAAATCGTTGTACTGTTGATATTTGGCTCTGTTGACTAATGAGTTTGCCGACCACTGCTCTAGCTCATCCCCACCCCCGCCCTGCCCGCACCCACCCCCGCCCTGTCTCTACTCAGACACACCCCTGAACAACCCTTCTCTTTCCTCTCCCTTTACACCCATCTCATTTCTCTGCCTGCCCCCTTCCTTACACCCTCTGCTCCCTCCGGCCACAGCTGCCGGTCACGGGTCAGTGTCCAGCTGCTCAGCATCTCCCAGCTGTTTCCCCGCCCCTTTCCTGCATTTGCACCGAAAGCCAGGGTCCTTCTCCCCATGATCCTCAGCGGCCACAGCCTCCTGCCGTGTCTCCCAGCTCCACCTCTTCTTCCACTTCAATCCACTTGCACGTTAACGTCACCCCAGGGCCAGAGCGGCCGCTGAGAAGCATAAATGTATCCTTACCCATGAGGCTGTGTCACCTGCAAAGCTAGTGTCACTGACCTCGGTATAAAAAGCCCCCCAGGCCCCGGCCAGGTGGCTCAGTCGCTGGGAGCGTCGTCCTGGGCACCAAAAGGTTGTGGGTTCGATTCCCAGTCAGGGTACACAGCTAGGTTTTGGTTTCTATCTCCGGTCGGGGCACAAATGAGAGGCAACTGATCGATGTTTCTCTCTCACATCTATGTTTCTCCCCTGCCCCCTCAAATCAATAAAAAACATATCCTTGGGTGAGGATTAAAAAGAAAAAAAAAAAAAAAAGAGCCCGCTGTGACCTGTGCCTAAGCTGAAAGCTGGTGGCCTTCCCTTCTCTGGGGGATCTTCTGCTCCTGCCAATAAAAACACTTTGAAAAACCACTTGATTTTGCACAAAACCACAGGAGAGGCAGGAGCATAGCTTTGGAGTGAAACATGCCCATTCAAACCCCGTGTCTGTCACCGGCTGCCCGTGACCTTGAGAAATACACGTGTCTGCGTGCGGTTCTCTCTCCTGTAAAGCAAGGATGATAAACCCTACTTTGTAGCACTACCTCTTTCTTTAAAACATGTTTTTATTGATTTCAGAGAGGAAGGGAGAGGGAGAGAGAGACAGAAACATCCATGCTGAGAGAGAATCATGGACCAGCTGCCTCCTGCATGCCCCACACTGGGGGTTGAGCCAGCAAACCGTGCATGTGCCCTGGCCAGGAATCCAACCCTGACCTCCTGGTTCATAGGTTGACGCTCAGCCACTGAGCTACACTGTCCGGGCTTGCAGCCCTGTTTTCAGTGGTCAAGAAGAAAACCCTGTTACCCAGGGAGTGGGAGGCACTGTGAACGAGACATTGACACGCAGGGAAGGAGGGTGCGTGTTCACGCAGGTGTGTGGGCGGGCTTCCGGGGCCACCTCATGTGCCCCCTCCTTCAGGAAAGGCAGGTGAACGGCTCTGCCCCGCCTCCCTTCCAGGATAAACTCCCCGAGTCTCCCTCCCTGCAGAGCACGCCCACATCGGTGAGGCCCCGCCTGCAAGGCCTGCTGGGCCTCTCCGAGCCTGGCTCACTCCACTCCTCTTGAAAGATGAAGTCTGTCTTCGCCATCCCACATTTTCATCGCTCCCCTGCTCCCTGCCCCATCCGCATAGCAGGCCACACACACGACCATGCCCCTCCTTTCCAATTATATTTCTGCAACTGTCGCTGCCCTCTGCCAAACCTGGAAACCATAACAATGTTGACCCAAAGTTGTGGGATTTTCAGGAAACTGTAAGCTTTGTTTTGCGCTGGTAGTTCCTAGACCAGGCGATCCAAATTAGGGTCGGAGGTGCACCCACTTATACTCCCACAGTAACCCAGGCCCAGGAGCCTCCCTCCCTCCCTCTAAGGCCACGGCGCTTCGAGCTGATCTGAGTCAGGTAAGGCTGCTCAGGTGGGCTCATCCAGCTAAATGCTGAGTCTCAAACCTCCGGCATTAACCTCCACCTGGGGACGTTGTCCAGGGACGCTGCTCAGCTCCAGGCGCTCTGTCACTCCTGACATATCCCAAGTTCCGTTTAGTCTTTTACAGAGCAGGACACATCAGCCCAATTCATACACTAGCAAACTTGGCCTCCTACCGTGTAGAAGCAAATGCAGTAATAAGTACATTAAATAGGCTGATGCTGTTTTCATTGCAAATGTCAAGTTCCTTGTAGCAGATGTTTCAATGGGCGGTCGCTACCCATTAAAATCAAACAGCCTCCCTGCCCCGGACTCACCATTTGATTTATGTGTCAACTCCGATGCTCAAGGAAGTCCATCGGGACTGCCTTCCATGAAGTGTCCCAAGATTGTTGTGTAACAAAGGACATGTTTCAATTCCAATTGCCCGCTAATCGTGATAATTAAAGTGTGAATGACGAGCTAACAAGGGACACAGTTTGAGGCTGTGAAATATGTTGTAAAATACTTCTACCATGTTGTGCAAGTTGCTGGAGGAATTATTTTAATGTCAAAAATAGATGACATTACTTTTAAGAAAAAATGTTTAAACCGGAAATAAGGAAAGAAGATGGTAAGTGACCTGTGACGTCTCGCTCGGCAGGGGCCGCACAGGCCCTCTGGCTCTCTAGGGAAATGTGACTGTTCGGGTTAGTGTGCTTTCTACTCATTAGGCCCAGGCATTTTACCCCTGAACATTAGAATTAGGGCTTCTCTTTAAAAAAATATAAAGTGAGGTGATTTCTATTTTTGTCAGGTTGAAAGGGTAATGCAAAGGTTAGTTTTATTACTCTGTAGGGTATCAGCCAGTGTGGTATCCATAACTACCAACATTATTTTCACATTCCGATCTGATCTCTGCCTATATCAAATTGCTATTTCATATCCTTTTAAAAATGTATATTTTATTGACTTCAGGCAGGAAGGGAGAGGGAGAGAGAGAGACATCAAAGATGAGAGAAAATCATTGATAGGCTGCCTCCTGCATGCCCCCTACTGAGGATTTAGCAACCCGGTCATGTGCCCTTGACTAGAATCAAACCCGGGACTCTTCAGTCTGCAGGCCAATGCTCTATCCATTAAGCCAAACAGCTAGGGCATTTCATATCCTTTTTAAAAAAAATGTTTTTATTGATTTCAGAGAGGAAGGGAGAAGGAGAGAGAGATAGAAACATCAATGATGAGAGGGAATCATTGATCGGCTGCCTCCTGCATGCCCCCTACTGGGAATCGAGCCCACAACCCGGTTATGTGCCCTTGGCCAGAATTGAACCTGGGACCCTTTAGTCCACAGGAAGACACTCTATCCACTGAGCCAAACCAGCTAGGGCTTCATATCCTTTTTAAACTAGTTTTGCCAACCTGCTGATTCCCTCATTAATTAGTTATATAATTGATCTTACAAAAGTGCATATCATTTTCCACCAGAAAAATATCTAATACTAATCAAGGAATTGGATAAAAAAACGAATAAGGCAAACTTGCAACCGTTATCAGAAAAGGAGAAAAGGCGAATCTCCCCCGAAGTATCGACACGGAGAAAACAAAGTTGAAGTGAACCCTTGGTTGAAAATGAAAGTGCTGAAGGAACGCCTGTCGGAAGTTGTACCAGTAACAACACCTCTAAAATGCGGACTGTTTCAAAGAGGAGTCTGAGCCTGCAAGACACCTCGGCACGAAACGCCGACGATTGCAAGGATGCGCGTTCCGAACGCCAGGCGTGGGGAACCGGTAGAGCAGACAGGTCACGTTCAAGTGGCTGGTCACCAGGGGCTTGACCCCTCTCTGTTCTCTCTGCAATGGCACACGTACCCCGCTCCGGGCTGAAGGAGTGAGGAGCAGCAGCGAGGTCTGCGGGAGGGGTTTCACAGAGTTGACTGTGGAGTCTCGCCGGCTTGGCGAACACGCGTGGGAGTGGGAGCTTGCTCTCTGTAGAGATGCGGTGATGGCTGTCCACATCTGAGCGGGGTCTAAACAGTCTCCTGTGCCTCGTGTTCCCCATGCCCTCGGCCATCGGGCCTTGCTTCAGGCTCCTTTCATTTCCACTTTACCTGCGTCTCACCTCACAGGTGCATTATTACAATAAATCCTCATTCTTCCCCCTACCCCCTGCGCCCACCCCTGCCCCTTCAATTTCATCACCGATGAAGGTAATCATGTGCTCTGACGAGGTAATACATCACTTTTGTGGTCTCATGTCCACTCCTCCCTTCCGGGAACTGTAACCCCGCCACGGCCCCAGGCTGCTTTGAGTGGGACTATCAACTGTGGTCAGACCACGTGGAACTGCCAATCTTGTAGTCAAGCATGGAAGAATGGTAGCAAAGTCATGAGGCCAACAGATTATTATTCTCTTAAGAACACTGGTAATCCAGTCCTTCCTCACTACATAATTTCAAGTTTTATTACTAGTTAAAAAGTAATAGTATGGCCCGTGTGGCTCAGAGATTGTGTATCGGCCTATGAACCAGGAGGTCACCGTTCAATTGATAGTCAGGACACATGCCTGGGTTGCGGGCTCCATCCCCAGTAGGGGGCGTGCAGGAGGCAGCCGATCCATGATTCTCTCTCATCATTGATGTTTCTGTCTCTCCCGCCCTCTCTGAAATCAATAAAAACATACATAAAAATTCATATTCACTTCTTTTGAATAACAGCATAAGATATGTGGCGCTTAAACTACCTACGAAGGAGGAAACTTACAGCAACTGAGCTTCTCCAACCCCGACGGCAAACAGCCCTTAGAGAAGAATTTAAAGTCAATGCCAAGCGAGTGACACCAACTTCTTTTCCAGGTGCAGCCCCGTGGGACTCACAGAGCAGGAGGCACTTCCTTCTCTCCGGACCCGCTTCCGCGCTGCTTCAAGGGGAGCAATGAGATCAGCTGGTTTGTCTTCACCCGTGAGGACAGCGCCCCATGGGGCCGCCAGCATGTGCTCAGCGGGGCTGACAAAGAACATGGGGGGGAAGCAAGTTGGCAGATTAGCTGCGCCATCTGGACGCTGCTTCAGGAGGGCTCCTCCCAGCTCTCCCTTTAGAGGCCGGGTACGTGCTGGGTGTGTGTGTGCATGCTGGGTGTGTGTGTGTGTGTGCTGGGTATGTGTGTGTGCATGCTGGGTGTGTGTGTGTGTGTGTGTGCGTGCTGTGTATGTGTGTGCGTGCGTGGGTGTGTGTGTGTGTGTGTGTGTGTGTGCGTGCTGCGTGTGTGTGTGCATGCTGGGTGTGTGTGTGTGTGTGTGCTGGGCGTGTGTGTGTGCGTGCTGGGTGTGTGTGTGCGTGCGTGCTCGGTGTGTGTGTGCATGCTGGGTGTGTGTGTGTGTGCGTGCTGGGCGTGTGTGGGTGCGTGGGTGCGTGCTGCGTGCTGTGTGTGTGTGCATGCTGGGTGTGTGGGGGGTGCTACATCCCTCCCGCTGTGTCCTCTGCTTCTGCAGAGAGGACTTGCAAAGAAGAAAGTCTCCTTCTGTGCTGTGCTGTGCTGTTTTTCTTTCCTTTCCAGTTGGAGATCAGTTGCTGGGGACCACATGGCCCCGGGGAGTTTCCCCCCACTTGCTGGCAGGGCCCTCAGTCCCACTCCCTCAGCAGGGTTTGCATGGCTGGCCTCGGAAAGAGACACAGAGGACTCGGAGCACCAACAAGCTGCAACCCGACTGCCAGTACTAAGGACATGGAAAGCGTACCCGTCAGCAGTGTCCTCTCCCCGCTCTGCGGAAGGGGGAAGGCGCCCTTTCCTACTGGGCTCCTTTAAAAAAAAATGTTTTTATTGATTTCAGAGAGGAAGGGAGAGGGAGAGAGAGACGGAAACATCATTGACCAGCTGCCTCCTGCATGCCCCCTGCTGGGGATCGAGCCTGCAACCCTTGCATGTGCCCTGACTGGGAATCGAACCGTGATCTCCTGGTGGTTCATGGGTCGATGATCAACCACTGAGCCGCACAGGCCAGGCTCCGGTAGGGTTCCTGATGGAAAGACAGGGCTGTGGCCGCCCACCCTTTGCTGGAACCTCCTTCTGTTTGTCTTTCTTCGTGTCTGAAAGCCACCTCCGAGGAGCGCCCTGAGTAACAATGAAGAAAGGAGAGCAGAGGGGGTTGAAACTGACATTTAAAAGGTCCTCTGCTCATCACGCCCCCTTTGCAATTCCATTTCAGAGCACCAGCTCCACGAACTCCAGGCCAGGCTCTGTGGGCCCTGCAGAGCTGAGAGCATAGAGTTTGGGGGAGCCTGAGCCCTGCCCGTCTCAGCAGAATTTAGGACTCAGGAGGAGGGAGACGAGGAGGAGGGCGAATGAGAGAGAAAATGATGCCCTGGCTCAGCTCACAGTGGGATGGAGCAGAGCCGGAAATAAGGGTTCTGGTGTAGCTCACATGTGGGCTATAGATACAGAGTCACAGAAAAATGAAACATATTCAGATAGCCCTTAGTGGTTGTTCTTATAATGATTTACTCGGAAGCATGCATTATTTTAAATTAAAATTCTCTACTTGAAGAGAAATATTGTGAAATTTGTTTGTAAAAAATTAACCTCAGGGATGTTTCAGAATATAAAAATTAAATGACAATTAAAAAATATGTGCTCAGTGCTTAGAGATGTGTTTCCAAACAAGTATGAATCTTTACTTTTCAAAACTTCATTTATGAATTTTGAGAGAGAGAAGAAGGGAGAAAGAGAAGGTGTTTGATTTGTTGTTCCACTTATTCACGCAGCCCATGGTTGATTCTTGTATGTGCCCTGACAGGGGACCAAACCTGCAACCTTGGGGTATGGGACCACGCTAACCACTGGGCGACCGGCCCAGGATGAGTCCTACTTTAAGAGACACAGCCAGGTTGGTCAGAAAAGCAAGGTGAACCGTGCGGCGTGTGTGGCCCTTGCACCCGGATGGCGGGTTGTCACTAGCAGACGCGCTTTGCACACAGGAGATGGGAAACAGGGTTTTTAATTAAGCTCAACATCCTGTAACAGCTGCCAGCTTTCCCCTCCTCCCTCGGAGGACGGTAACGCTGTCTGAGATGACAGTTGTCAACTGTGCAATGCGTGTGATAAATTATAGAAGCTGGAACATAACATTACTATTTAATAATCCATCTCAAATATTGCTACCATTTAAATAGCACCTGCAGGAAAATCGTAAAAAATTGGCAATCAAAAATACACAATCAAAAAGAAAATACATGCCATCATGGCTTAGAATTTTTTACTTTAAATACAATGACACTTTAAAAAATCCTCTATTGCCTCCAGAATTATTTGGAGGCGGCTAAGTCTCACCAACAATGCGAACTAAACTTAGTGCAAGGACCGCCGCCTGCTTCCTCCAGCCCCTCGCTGCCCACCCCCGGCCCCTCGCTGCCCACTCCCAGCCCCTCTCTGTCCACTTCCAGCCCCTCACTGCCACCCCCAGCCCCTCGCTGCCACCCCCAGCCCCTCACTGCCCACTCCCAGCCCCTCGCTGCCACCCCCAGCCCTTCACTGCCCACTCCCAGCCCCTCTCTGTCCACTCCCAGTCCCTCACTGCCCACCCCCAGCCCCTCGCTGCCCACTCCCAGCCCCTCGCTGCCACCCCCAGCCCCTCACTGTCCGCTCCCGGCCCCTCTCTGTCCACTTCCAGCCCCTCACTGCCACCCCCAGCCCCTCGCTGCCACCCCCAGCCCCTCACTGCCCACTCCCAGCCCCTCGCTGCCACCCCCAGCCCCTCGCTGCCCACTCCCGGCCCCTCTCTGTCCACTTCCAGCCCCTCACTGCCACCCCCAGCCCCTCACTGCCCGCTCCCGGCCCCTCTCTGTCCACTTCCAGCCCCTCACTGCCACCCCCAGCCCCTCGCTGCCCACTCCCAGCCCCTCACTGCCCACTCCCAGCCCCTCGATGCCACCCCCAGCCCCTCGCTGCCACTCCCAGCCCCTCGCTGCCCACTCCCAGCCCCTCGCTGCCACCCCCAGCCCCTCGCTGCCACTCCCAGCCCCTCGCTGCCCACTCCCAGCCCCTCACTGCCCACTCCCAGCCCCACTCCCAGTCCCTCGCTGCCACTCCCAGCACCTCGATGCCACTCCCAGCCCCTCGCTGCCCACTCCCAGCCCCTCGCTGCCACCCCCAGCCCCTCACTGCCCACTCCCAGCCCCTCGCTGCCACCCCCAGCCCCTCGCTGCCCACTCCCAGCCCCTCGCTGCCCACTCCCGGCCCCTCTCTGTCCACTCCCGGCCCCTCACTGCCCACCCTCAGCCCCTCGCTGCCCACTCCCAGCCCCTCACTGCCCACTCCCAGCCCCTTGCTGCCCACTCCCAGCCCCTCGCTGCCACTCCCAGCCCAGCCCGCCCCGCCCAAAGGCCCTGAGTAACACAGAAACGCTTCCCGACGGGGCAGCTCGAGTCTGTTGATCCCAATACTCATTTAGGCCACAGTTTCCTTTGCTCTAAATTACACGGGACCTTGACTATTGAGAGAGCAATTTCCTGGGAAGAAAATTAGACTGTGCTTTGTTCACAGGTGAGTGACACATTCTGACTGGAGGGAAACAAGGATAGAAAGGGAGTTCTGGCGAGGAGAGGCCTTAATTTTGTTAAAAGCAGAGTAGTAAGCTCAACCTCCCGCCAATCACACCACAGCACCCGCTACAGATGATTAACCGCGATTAAAATCAATGTCAGGTGCTGGAACAATAAACCCAGGCTGAAAGCCCGAGAGGCGGTCTGAGCTGGGCTCCCCGAAGTGGGCTGCAAACCCACGCCACGCCGCCCCTCGCCCACTGGTCCCGCCCGCCCCGCCCCGGTGCATCCGGGCGGCAACAATGAGCCAGGGGGGCAGGAGGGGCCTGGGGCACCGGGAGTGGCGTGCCACCCGCCGCGGAGTGAACATGGGTCTGCTTGCATGACAGTTCAGTGGACATTGGCACAGCAAGCACAGGAGCAGGGGGGGAGCAGCGGCTCACTGTCCCCCTTCCCACGGAATCCAGCGATGAGAGGCGGGGCCACCCCTGGGTCTTGAATGTCTGGAACTAATGCAATCCCAGGAGCCTCCCCCTCCCCCTGCCCCGTGACGTGGTAAGTCCCAGGAGCTTCCAGAAGCTGGAACCCGAGAGAGCCCGCTCCCAAGGCTGAACTTCACACTACATCGCAGCGCCTCTCTGTGATGTGTCCCAGCCAGGAGAGAACCGAGAAAGGAGGCTCACACGTCGGTGACACAGAGACTGGGCGGGATATGGAGCTGCACACCTGTAGCATATTGGCGCAGGTGGATGTACAAATTCACAGACATTTAGGGAAAAAAAAAGCGAACTTTTGATTAGAACATTTTAAAGGTCTTTGAGGGGGCAAGGGACGGGTAGTTTCTTAATCAGAGTTTAATAATTGATTGCTGGTGGTATATTCTGATGTAGTGAATCGGACTCCATGATAATATGGGAAATAAATCTAGAATGTTCCATGTCTTACACACACTTTTCCAAAATATGCAAATTTGGGGATTCTAGTACTCAAAAAATAGGTAAAACTTGTCTGGTCTATAGTTCTTGTCAAAAGAAATATTTCAACATGTCATGGCTACAAAATTGGCTAACAAATTCTGAAAATTCTTTCTGCCATAGCGTGCCTTATTTGTCACTGTTTAGTCCTTGGTATCTGGAGTGAGGACAAATGAAGAAGCGTGTCAGCTCGCGAGCAGGACACACACTTCACAGGAGCGAATGATTTATGGAGCCACCGGCGGTGAGTTATGAGAAGTCTACACATGGGCGCTATCTAGCTTTGGGGGGAAAGAGACAAATGAGATTCGTGAAGGGTTTGCAACACGCCACGGGGACGAGAGCAGACCCGAGTTAATAAGTTGTCTTAGGATCTAATTGGTCTGCAGGTATCACTGACCACATGACACAGGAACGCAAGTCGGCACACGGCACACCATCTTTCACTGTTTGGGTTTCTTCTCAGTTTCTCTTTCCAATTCGTTCAAAAGTCTACGGCCTAAAGCCCCATCCTGTGGCTTCATTCATTGTTATTGCTTTTCCCCCGGCTTGTGTTCAACTCGTGAATTAAGTTCAAATATTAACATTTCCATTCAAGACACCCTTTCAGTGTGCTTTGCCGAAAGGAGTGGACCGGAGGCAGCGCTGACTGAAACAGTTTCATTTTGCCCAGAGTTGGCACAGAGACCATTAGGCCCAGGAGAGGGAGAGGCAGAGGCAGAGGCAGAGGCAGGCGGGGGGTGCTGTGCTGGGCCCTCAGGCTGGGGGACATGCTGAGCCTGAGAGTCAGAGACAGGTAGCGTGCTGATGGCTTCGGACAATGGGCTGAGCTTGTTGCTCCATAAGATAGACTTACAACTTCAAAAGCACGACCACGGGTCTCACATTAAGCTCTCTTTGGTGATAGGTCAGGTCAAGCAGGTTTGAGCTGCTGTTAGGACAAAAACGCTATGATTATCATAAAGATTAGATTCAAGTTCTAAAATCATGTTATCTTAGGGAATAAGACAGAATAAAATATTCAGAAGAGAAAGTGTAAAGATTATCTATTGTCTATATCTATCTATCTATCTATCTATCTATCTATCTATCTATCTATCATCTATCTATCTATCCATCTACCTATCTAGTGAGCATTCTTACAACTCCTCATCATTGGATGAATTCTTTCCCCTTGAGAGACAGAGAAACACCGAATCCTATTGTCTGGTGGCCCTGAATTCTAAACGTTTAACAATGTTAATGCCTTTACGTGGATTGCGTGCCTCCAGATCCCCATAGGCTTCTAACGCCCAGCATCCCCCAGCAGACAGCACCCGCCTGACGTGTGGCATTCGTGCTGATGACCTGCCCGGTCCACACGGACGCCGGTGCTCGAACAACACAAACGGCACCGTGGAGGGTGAGCGCTGGCTTGCACGTCCTAGTCTAGTTTCTTAAATTGTGCATTTTAAATCCTCACTAAGACTATCCGTTTTCCCCCCGTTTAATTCCCCCGGGTCCACCACTCCCCTGACCCAGTGACACTGAAGATGACCTTGGCAGAGCAGCGGCACTGGGAAGGCGCCTGCGCTTTGGTGAGTGGGGAGGACGGTTCATTACCTGCTCTGCCCGAGGCCTGCGCCAGGAGGAGGTTAGTTTAGCGGCTTCGTTAGAAGCTGTGTCTGAGGCTCTGCGTCCCTCCCCTTTCACAGCTAAATGCCTCCCCGCAGCAGAGTCACTGTGACTCACTCGTAAGCATTTGGATGAATCCAATTAAGCCTGCTGCCAAGCAGGGGCATTTTTTCCGTGTCGTGTGTGGGCTGTGCATTAATCAAATTCTCCAAAATTTCAGTTTCCAGACTTTTCCTTTAGGTAAAGTTTATTTGCTATATTCTCAAGCTACTTAACCCTTTCTTTCTTGTCTTATTCTTAATAATTTGCCTACTTGCTCAGACCAGGTTGGGGATAATACGTTCCTTTCTGCAAAGCAACTCGGCTTCACCATCTCCCTCCAAAACGCTGATCTGAGTAAATACGTGCTACCTGTAGATCCTGTACATTGAATAACAAATAGCTTCAAAGTACACATCAATGAGCCAACCTAATAGCCAACCAAAGAAATTATTTTTTAAAAGGACGAGGAGTCCAGCCAGGCCGGCTGGTGTGGCTCAGTGGCTGAGTGTCAATCCATGAAGCAGGGTTGGGTTCCAGGTCAGGGCACATGCCCGGCTTGCAGGCTCGATCCCCAGTGTGGTCCGTGCAGGGGGCAACAGAGCACTGATTCTCTGTAACAGCAATTCTGCCCTTTCCACGTACAGCTCTCGTCTCCGGCTCAGCTTACGAACGCGTCTGCGGGTCTCCCCTGTAGAGAGCAGCGTGCATGCCCTGGCACGGAAGTGCTGTTACGTTTCACAGCCGTCGCCTTCAGGGTGGCTTGCCCAGTGCCCTGGCACTCTTGCTGGTGACATGAAAACATCAGCATAAACATCAACAGACATTTGCCAAGCAGCCTGGTAGCTCCCACACAGTTACCCACCTGGCACCACAGGACCTAGCCATCCCCCTCCTCGGTGTATTCCTAAGAGAGAGAAGAATCTAGTTCACATACAAACTGGTACACAAATGTGCCTGGCAGCGCTATTCATGATGGCTGAGATAAAATAACAATAACCGCCGAAGCTGATTGAGCACTTCAGCTGTCTACATATTTGCCACCTGCCTGTACACTGTTGGGAGCCGGGTCCTCGTCCTGTTCACAGCATATACCGGTAATGGGTTTTCAATAAAAGCATGCTAAGTGAGTGGATTTTAAAAGTCGGTTGTATAAATGCAGAATGAGGAACCCGGCTTGACGATAGACCTGGTGAAGGAAAGCGAGGGTTCCCATAGACTGTGCACCACGTAAGCCACGGCGTTGACCCTCAGATAGAGGCTGGGCCCTCACTGTGGCGCAGTCACTAGGGCAGGGATCCCAGCAGGGCCAGGCCCGTCCCAGAGGCAGGGCGCTCTTCACCCCGTCAACACGGCCCGATGGAGTGTGTCCGGAGATGCAGGGGAGACGGGGATCTAGGGCAGGAGGAAGACGGGTCTAAGGGCACGTCGGCTGTCTTCGACAGGGGAAGGCTTTGTGTCACAGGTTCGGTAGGACTTAAAAGGGCAGAGCAAACCCGAAGGAGGAGGGGCCAAGAGACCAGAGAGGAGCCCTGTGTTGTGCTCAACAACCTGTGAACGCCTTCTCCCAGCGCTGCGTTCAGTGTCAGTGCACCAGCACCTTGACAAAGACCGGGGCCCGGCCGGTGTGGCTCAGTGGTTGAGTGTCAACCTGTGAACCAGGAGGTCAGGGTTTGATTCCTGGTCAGGGCATATGCCCAGGTTGCGGGCTCGATAGATGTTTCTATCTCTCTGTTCCTCTCCCTTCCTCTCTGAGATCAATAAAAATACCTTTTTTAAAAAAGAAAGAAAAAGACTGGGGGGATTTACACCCCAGAAACTCCAAATCTAAACCAGACCTTTTCACTAGGAGATACCAAGGTTACCAGCACGGCGTGGTCTGTAACCCAATCAGAGCTGCTGATGAGCGGAGAAGGCTGCCTGGTGGAGGGTGGTGACCCTGAAGGAGGGTGGTGACTGAGGAGACTGTGGGGCTGGGGTGGGGACTGGAGATGCATAAACAAGTGTAATGAGGGGCTAGGCTGGGACACAGCCAGCTGCCAATCCCTTGTGTTTAGTCATTTTACATCTGCTTTTATCCGATTTAGAAAAACAGGATTTATAGACAAAACTCATTCCATCAAAGAAGTGGTCTGATATAGCTCCCCCATCACCCTCTTAGGTAAAAAGACAAAAACCACCAAATAAAAACAAAATAATACAAAAATAAAAATAATCCAATACTTCTGAATAGGAGCCTCGTCTATCGCAACATTCTTCCCCCTGAGGCAGGAATTGAAAATACCGGGTCAACAGCGTCACCCCAATAAATTCAATAAATAAACAAGAAGAAAATACCGAGTCAAATAACAAACCCTAAAAGATTATTAACAAATGTATTGTATTTTTCAAAATCATAATACAAAATCTATAGATATGTTTTCTGGTCAAGCCAAGCCTTAGGAATAATTAGCCACCGTCTTGCTATTTTCAAGAAGTAATATCCATTTTATTAGTCTACTCTGTGTTCAGATTCTTTTTTTAAATTTTCAAGGACCTTTTGTATAAATTGAAATCTGTCATAGAAAGAGTTCCTCCTTGCCCTGCTGGGTGGCTCAGCTGGATAGAGTGTCGTCCTGTTCACCAACACGTTGTGGGTTTTGGTTCCTGATCAAGACACATACCTACGTTGTGGGTTCGATTCCTGGTCAGAGAGCATGTGGGAGGCAATGACAGATGTTTCTTTCACATCAGTGTTTCTCTCCTTCCCTCTCTCTCTCCTCTCCTCTCTCTCTAAAAAGCCCATACACCCATTGATTAAACAAAATGGAACACTATTTACAAAATTGTTTACTATCGGTGAATAGGATTGAATAACTAATATATAAGTTTATATATAATTATATATACTAGTATAAACAATGAAAAGGAACTGAAGATAAAATATAGAGATGAACTCAACAATTACATATAACAGTATATGACATAAGCAATATATGAAATGACATGTAAAAAATCAACCTTTTCCTTTTAAAGAACTTAAAACAGATATGAACACAAAAAATAAACCAATTTAACCAGCAAGGCCAGAACCACACCACTAGATAGAAATGGACGGAAAAGTGCTAGATCAGTGGTCGGCAAACTGTGGCTCGTGAGCCACATGCGGCTCTTTGGCCCCTTGAGTGTGGCTCTTCCACAAAATACCACGGCCTGGGCGAGTCTATTTTGAAGAAGTGGCGTTAGAAGAAGTTTAAGTTTAAAAAATTTGGCTCTCAAAAGAAATTTCAATCGTTGTACTGTTGATATTTGGCTCTGTGGACTAATGAGTTTGCCGACCACTGTGCTAGAAGATGTGACTTAGTGTTTCCTTCTCGGATGGATCGCAGAGGCCACCGATGAATGGTGCGTGGTGGTGCGGCGCGTCTTCTCCTCACAGTGCTCCTGACCTCCCTGCTCCAGTGCGCACTGAGGGACTCAGACACAGGAGCGGTCGCAGCTACCGGGCGCCCCTAGTTGAAGAGTTTGGACAGTAGCTCCCCTGTGACATCGCTCTGGAGTGAAGCGGGGTGCTCAGATACAGTCAGCACACTGCAGGAAAAGCAGCCGGCTAAGGCCCGCCAGGCAGCGCCATTCTGAGGTCACGACCTGAGTGCGGGACAGGACCTTGGCCTGGGCTAAATTTGTTCCCTTTGAAAACATAACACATTTCAGGATGAATCTACTGCACATCAGAAATAAAAGGTTTTTCTTTTCTTTTGTGAATTACTCATCAAATAAATAAAAGTTTAAAGTTTGCCTACATGTCAGTCTTTGTAGGCATCATTTCACTTAACAAACAAAATAACCCTCTAAAAATACGGGCGCTCTTACCATCGTAATGTATAGTGGAGAAAAGTCTGATGTGGAGGGACTCACATCCACGTCATTACAGCTGCTCACTGGAAAGACTTCTTAACGATTTCACCTTTAACGTGACCTTCTCGGAGTTTTCACTTCTCTGTCAGCTCTGGCAATAGGTGCGTTGGACATGACACGACAATGAACGTGAGTATAAAGGCACTTGGGCTCCTGCGAGAACAACGCGCCCCTCATGTTGCTGGAAATGAGGAGAGTGTGAGGGCAATAGGCGCGGGAAGCTGGTGGCACCAACTTTGGCAGGTTCTGGAGTCCTCGGTGCCCAAGTTTTAAATCAGCCTAGACATGTCTCAGAGAAGCTTCCGTGTTTATTTCCTCTCCCTGTAGAGCAATGCTTTGATGAATTATGTATAAAATGAATGCAAACGCGCAGATCCAACCCCCTTTGAAACTCCAAGGATGTAAAAATGGGCAGAAAACATCCGGGGCAAAGCCTGTACTGAGATTTCAAAGCCCCGCATTTGAAGTGAAGTCTGCGACCCACCCCAACACAGGCCTCCGCAGGTCCTCAGAGCCTCCCGCCTTCCTCCGATGTCAGAACGTGCTATTAATGGAAGAGGCAGAGCGTCATGCCCTAGTTAGTTTACACAACCAGCCACACACGAGCCACATCTCCAAGCACCAGTGACCAGACCCGACAAGAGGAGAGGAAGCATTCAGTGGCAAAATAAAACCAGTGCAGAGTAAAACCCTCAATGACACGTGGTTTACAGAAATGCAACCCACAGCCTTTATAATTTTCTTCCCAGGAACTGAAATTCCAGATGAACGTTGCTTGTTGGTGTGAAGGCACATTCGCGAAGGCTAGGACAATTTTCACAAAACCCTCTAGTGTCCCGTAGCAGAGCAACTGCTGACATCAACCAGAAGCCGCGAGCTCGCAGCCAGAGTGCTCTCGGCACAGCCTCCGCCTCAAATGGCGAGTGTGGCCGCACCCACTCATCCAGTGTTGTTTTCATTTCATCAAACTGCTGCTGCTACACCATTAGGACCAGGACCTAAAACTCTCCCTGTCCCATTGAGTTTGTTTTCTCTGTCTTATGGGCATCAGTGAAGTTATAGCTAAAGTAAATGAGTTCTACTACACATTTTACTTTATCTCCTATTCACTTCAGACCAGAAGAAGAGAAAATATAGCAGAGTAAATATTTACCATTGTGAATCTATTAATTAACGAGAGCTGTGACTCGAGCCCACCCACAAATAGGAAATGAATGAAATACATACCCTCATTATTTATCAGTCATAAGTGAGATTTAAGCGTTGAAGCATTTCTTCACACAAAATCATTGCTCTCTGACAATAATCTCAGGCTGGCTACAACCACTTGGTGAGGTGGAAGAAGGAGAAGTAGAATTTGGGTGTGCAATCTTACGTTTCCAAGCTTTGCAGTGGACGGTATAAACACCAACCTGTGTTTCCTAACCCTCGCTAAGGATGAAGGCTGCGTTACCTGAAATCTCACACAAAACCAGGCCTGCTGCATGACGGGACTTGAGTCCAATAACTGAGAGAGCAGAACATTTGAAACGAGGACAGCGGTGGCAGTAATGAAATCTCACAGTGTGGGTCTCTCCTCGCTCGCGTTTCCTGACACAGGCTCTGCCCTGTCAACCCTCATAACACGCATCCTGTGTTCAGATCTGGGGATTGGTCCCCCAGTCTCCCCCGCTGTCTGCGCTGGAACAGGAGTGCACTCAGGGCCAGCGGGACAGCTGAGGGCCGTGAGCCTGTCACAGGGACCCCCAGACCGTGTGCCTCTGGCCCCGAGAGGCTGAGAGAATCTCGCTCCTCTCTCTCGAGCCTGCGTTTATCCACAGCGATCCTCCAGACGCCGCCTGAGTCCCAGGGCCCACGGGTGCCAGCACGTCTTTCTATGGAAAATAGCATTGCTGAGGGTTCGGAATTACGCCAAGAGGTAAGTAAGCCAGATCCCGCTGGCTGACCCAGGTGACAGCCAGGCACCAATTCATCGGGTCTGCCCAAGGGAGCATGCGCCGTGTGGCGGTCACCTTGGATCTGGGCTCTGAGGCTGCGCACCCCTGAGCTGTGACAGAAGAGCCAGTTCTCCGGAGGAATGAGGGCCACCCACACCCACCTCCGTGAGGGAGGCAGCAGGCGGCGTCATTAACATGTCAGCCCCTTGGGGAAACCGCCTCCGTGCTCCCCAAGGGGTTTGAGGTCCCAGGGCCACAGCCCACTCTCAGGCACAGGAGCCATCGCAAGGCTGTCCTCTGGGCACCCTGGCCTGAACCCGGCCTCCTCTTGTCTTCCATCAGCGCAAATAAATTTTCAGTAAATCATATGGGCCATTGGTCCTGTCATTTGCAGAATTCTTCTTTATTTACAAACAAAACATCATGAGCATTCTGTGCTCTAATTTAATCCAGCCTCTTTCTATCTTGTATTCCGAGTAAAAGGATTTTAAATAAATTTAGTTTACAGATGAAACTATGCCAACCCCTAAATTCCTCCCTTTATCCAAATGTCTGATACCAGGAGAGGGAACGGTTTTTAAGTGCGGGTGTTCTCCACGCTTCCCAACCACGACACCTACATGAGGGGCTTGCTTATTTCCTGAAATCCAGGGCATGGCTCTCAAATCAATTGTGAAAACATCTGCAACCGCAGTGCACAGTGGTCGAGAGCTGTTTACTCTTGTTTACTTGAACTATTTGGCAAAGGCTTGGAAAACAAATGTAATCGTGTCTATCAGACTTCTAAGGGGCTAATAATTCTGTTTAAGATTCAAGAAACATGACTTCATCCTCCTCAAAGTTTCATTGGTCTTACACTATGTGGATTAGTATTTAAATGTCCCTGAGAATCAGTTAAATTATTTTCTAATCTCTCGTGTTAAAAATCATGCATTAATACATTCTGTCCCTTTAAAGTAGGTATAAATGACAAACTTGTTTATTTTCTAGAGGAAGATAATTTCTATGCCTCTGTGAAAGAGAACAGAACTTTCTAAGATTGAACTTTATCTCAAGGTGCTTATAGACTCACATGTAGTTGTAAGAAATAACACAGAGAGATCCAGGCGTCCTGTCCCAGTTCCCCCAGCGATGACAGCGCTATAGGACACACCACAGCTCCACTGCCAGTGTTGGTGTGAGCCACGGAACACCCATCCCCACGGGGGTCCCCCTCCTGTCCTCGGCCACCACACACTCTTCCTCCTGCTCCCTTGCACCCCCTCCCCTCTTATCACCTACTAACCGCTCATCTCTCCTCCATTCCATCGTCTTGCCATCTCAAGAATCTCTATATATAAAAGCCTAAGTGACTGTCGCAACAGAAAAAAACAAACTGATGACCGAACAGGCTGCGTGGGGCAACCAGGCCGGCAGCAGGGGCAGTTAGGGGTGACCAGGCAGGCAGAGGGGGCAGTGAGGGCAGTGAGGGGCGACCAGATCAGCAGAGGGGGGCAGTGAGGGGCAACCAGGCCAGCGGGGGGGGGGCAGTTGAGGGTGACCAGGCCATCGGGGGGGACAGTTAGGGGTGATCAGGCAGGCAGGCAGGTGAGCAGTTAGGAGCCAGTGATCCTGGATTGTGAGATCCTGTGGGATCGGGCCTAAACCAGCAGTCGGACATCCCCCGAGGAGTCCCAGATTGGAGAGGGTGCAGGCTGGGCTGAGGAGAACCCCCATGCATGAATTTCGTGCACTGGACCTCTAGTATGATAAATAGGGATGTATTCAGTACAGGACCTGGGATTGGCTTTTCTTCGCTTGGCACAATGCACTGAAATCCATCCAGTCCCGTGTACCCACAGCTTGCTCCTTCCCCGTTGCATAAACTGTGGATGTGCCACGGTTTGCTCGTCACTCACACTGCAGGGCACGGGCTGCTTCCGCTGGGGCCAACGCGAGGGAAGCAACGGTCAGCATCAGGTCCCGGTTTCTGCGTGACCCGAAGTCTCTGTTCCTCGGGGATGGATAACCGGGAGGCTAACTACTGCGCCGTGCGGTGAGTTCACGTTCAGTTTCTCTAGGAAACGGTCGCACTCCCTCCAGGGTGGCTGTGCCCATGCACCCCGCCTTCCCGCCTGCAGTGGGCGTGCCAGCCAGGCCCGCCCAGCCTCGCAGCATCCGGCGTCAGTGCTGCGGTCATTCAGCTACTCCCGTGGCCTTACAGGTACTTCTTGTGCATCCACAGCTCACCACACTCCCTTCCACAGGCAAAGTCTGCAAGCCTCACTCCCTCCATGTCCTGGCGCCTCACAAAAGCGCAATTTCTTTCAGAGAACCTTCTTTTTTTTTTTTTTTTTTTTTTTTTTACATTTCTTTCTTTTCTTTTTTCAAATCTTTATTGTTGAAAGTATTACATATGTTCCCCCTTTTTCCCCCTATTGACCCCTTCTAGCCCCCTCACCTCTCCGCCCCCCAAGGCCTTCACCACCCACCCTCCCTTCCTTCCCTCTGAGATTCCACAGTCTGTTCCTTGCTCCCATGTCTCTGGATCTATTTTGTTCACCAGTTTAATTCAGACAACGACTTTTTGACATCCATATTTTTTTCCATTTTCTTATAACATTTTGAGACTCTTAAAATCTTGCCAATACCAAAGTAGAACACATTACTGTATGCAGGAAAGAATCCCACTCTAAGAGTGCTGCTCAGACTGGTCTGCAGACACACCCTCTAGGAACTGAGAATTCTATGAAATGGTTTAAAGTGCTGTCATATTAGATTATAATCTCCAAAATATCCTTTACCAGATAAAAAGACGAAACCACTTTTTTAGTTATGAAATTTTCATAAGATTATGGTCTTAAGCTATCAAAATGCAGTCTTAAGTTTGGGGGAAGACATCAAGAAATACTTCCTAAAAGAGGTGGAGATTCTTAAGGGTGAGATTCTTAAGTGTGACCAGGGCCCGGGACCCCATCCACCTGTTCACCCAGGGCACTGCCTACACAGTCAAATGTCCTGGAATAGTTATTAATAGAACCCTTTTTCATTCTCAAAAGTATCCCATTTCATATCATAAGCTTTAATGGCCACATTATCTATGATCACGATAAAAAGAAAGAAAATGAAAACCAGAGGGAAAACCCAGCCAGTATACGCACCTCCCCCAACCCCCCACCGTTCCACCCTCTCTCAGTCGCCAAGGGGTTTACTTAGCATTTGTTAGTGGAAACATTAAGTAGCTCCTGTGCACGGTTCATGCCTTTTTCCCAGCAGTAGCTCCTCATTACACATTCTGTGCTTGTCCTGTTCTAAGGCTGATAAGACTGCAAAAGAACAGCAACATTCTGCCAATTGCAGCCTTAATAAAATATAACCATCAGACTTGCAAATAAACGCATAACTTCCTAGGCCGTCCAATAAAACTCTTATATGCAAACAATTTACCAGCTCCTCAACCCAAAACCACTAAACCGTGACCCACTTCAAGTCGCAGAAACAGCAAGGTTGCTTTTCTTAATTTCCTCAGACAGACGTGAATGCGATTTCAGCAAAGTATATGACAAGTTGGTAGAATTAGAGGAAAATTATAAAATTATCACTGATAATACACCTATCACCATATAAAGAATCATTATGAATTATTAAGAACATGTAATCAGAGTTTGGGGTCTGCTAGTATGCTTTCCCCTGCCATTTGAATTTTTATAACTGGCATATAGTAATTCTAGAGTCAGAAAAATATAGCCTAAGGATATTAAAAGGGAAATAATGACATTGGGGGAAAAAGGTAAAGGTCATTAGGAAAACACCAGCTTTCAGAAATGTGTTTCAATGACATTTACGTACGTTGGAGGTGGTTCAGGGAGTACAGAGGGTGTTCACAGCACCCTGTGCAGCTTTTAAAGTTTCCAAACTTAGCAGGTTAATTAGCTATCGGATCCAAACAGACTATCATGTTCCTGAAAAGAACAGGCCCGTTTTCTTACAGATTTCAAAACCCTGAATTCTTTAGCCATTGGCTAAGACGTGCCGGTCAGTGAAAGTTGGTTTTCACTACTCACAAATTTTGAAATATATACGGTGCATGTCACTAAAAATACAGCCAATTAAACAATCTGGCTTTTGAGGGTCATTTACTCTGCTTTAATATTCACAACCTAAGCTATTAGAGGCTAAATGTCCTTGGTCTTCCAGACTCAGATCTGTCTCATAAAGCTCCGGAGAATGGGGGTAATAAACGAATGACCTTTAACACGGACGGCAGAATGGCCTACTTCGTGGAAGGACGGCCTCTGAGTGTGTCTACATATTTGAAACATCATAAAACTGAACATTTGTTGAAAGGAATTTATGAACACCCACCTGGATGAACCCTTTTATAAAGCAAATATTTCTATGTCATATTTTATTTCCTTTTTTGTAGGTATAATTTACTACCACAAAAAGAATACAAACAGAGTAACTTCCCTATAACATAATAAGCACAGCAAGGTGTCCATGTCCTGGCGTGATGGTTAATTTTGCATGTCAACTTGCCTGGATGGGCCCGGACATCTGGTCAGATGTCAGTCGAGATGTAAAGTTTGGGGGTGTTTTAGATGAGCTAACATTGGATCAGTAGACGAGTGAATCAGTCTCCCCGATATCGGGGGGCCGGAGGGGGGAAGGGGCCTCCAGCTAGGAGGTGAAGGTCTGAGCAAGAAGGCTGACCCTCCCCGGAAGGAGAAGGAATAAGTTCCTCCTGCCAGTAGCTCCCTAGGCAGGACAGCCACAGGCAGGACACTGGCTTTCCCAGCCTTCGAGCTAGAGCTCCTCCTGGGCCTCAAGCCCATCAGCCCTGGTGTCAGGCCTCGGCCTCAGACTGGAACTCAGCCTGTGACTCAGGTCTTAGGACTTAGCAGCCTCCCAAAGTGCCTGAGACAATTCTTTATATAAATCTATCTGTCACCTATCTGTCATCTATCTACCCATCTATCTATCAATCATCTATCTATCATCTATCTATCTATCTATCTATCTATCTATCTATCTATCTATCATCTATTTATCTATCTATCTATATATCTATCATCTATTATCTATCTACCTATCTATGCATCTATCTACTATCTATCTATCATCTATCTATCTATTATCTATCTACTCATTTATCTATTGATTATCTATCATCTATCTACCATCTGTCGATTATCTATCATTTATCTATGCATCTATCTATCTATCATCTACCATCTATCTACATATTATCTATCTACCCATCTATCTATCAATCATCTATCTATCTATCTATCTATCTATCTATCTATCTATCTATCATCTATCTATCCATCTACCTATCTACCTATGTACTGACATGCACTATATACCTATGTAAATTTATATCTTATTTGTTCTTTTCTCTGGAGAGCCTTGAATAATAAATATACTAGCTAATAAACCTGTACTTATATTAATGACATTAATAATAGCACAGCTTTTATGAATACAATGAATTCTGTTCAAACAAAATCTTATACAAATACTGAAGTCCCTGTCATTTTAACAGTTAATCTAATTTCAAAGATGATCAGTTTTGGTATATACAACTACATTATAACCTTATTTTCCTGTATAATTCTGAATAATAAAATTAAAAATTATGTAGAGGTGATTTATGGGACTTTTGGTATGCTGTGTGTCAGATTTGGGGGCTTGGAGAAGGAGTTATTTGAACAAGCCCTGAATACTTGGTTGCATGAGTTCACAAGAATACTTTACAAAGAAAAAAGATCAAGCCATTGTGAGCAATATGTCAAAGATTAATATTTTATATTACATGCCTGTAGGTATGAGAAAAATAATACAAACACACAGAGAAGCATTGCTTACAAAGTAGGAAAAAGTGTGTAACTCTTTCCGACCTGCTTCTCATAAACACAGAACATGTAGATCTCCATGTTATAAAAATACATTTTCAAAGCAATAAGACCATGATGACTCTGCTGAGCAATGCAGCTAGAGGTTCTGTTCTTACTAAATTTGTTCAGAGGAACTGTAGTCTTTTGAACACGTTAAGCGCCCTGTCAGTCACCGGGGCTGACATTGCACTTTCCGTCCTGAAGACAAAGCAGTCTGGGCGCTTAACGTGTGAAGCTTGCTAGTTCCACTGTTCTTAACGTAAGTAAAACCTGGATATGTAAGGGTCAAATATTTATTTACAAACTCCACGGCGTTCTTTTTAGTTAAAACATATAAATATTATACACACATAAGCACACACACACACACACACACAAATATGCATGTATATATTTTCCCCAGTAAAATACACACCCTATCATTGCCTTAGCTCATTAATTTATTGCAGAATCCACGCTGCAATGAGTCTTGTGTTATTTAAGGTGATCTCTTAGACCCTGAAGTCACTGCCTACTGATGATGCTGCTGCTAATAAATGCTCACATTTATACAGTGCAATGATTTTCACCCAGTGCGCCACAAGAAGTTTTAAAACAAGCAATACCGACCACTTAGTCAGGGGCACTGGCCTCTTTTCCCTTAGACTGTCAAATAAAAATATGACAACAGCCGACACGATCGCAGTCCAATGTGAATGAATTAAATTATATCTATTTTTTGTCAGATTGGCAATTTTTTTGATGTACCACAGGATTTTAGTTATTAGTTTATGTGTGCCACGAGATGGAAAAAGTTGAACATTGCTGCTCTAGTGTTTACTATACACTGAGTGGCCAGATTATTACGATATCTGAATACATAATAATCTGGCCACTCAGTGTGTGTGTGTGTGTGTATATATATATATATATATATATATATATATATATATATATATATATATATATATATATATATATATATTAGAGGCCCGGTGCATGAATTCGTGCATGGGTGGGGTCCAGCCAGCCTGGCCAGGGGAGGGGACATGGGCTATTGGCCGGCCTGCCTGCTGGTCGAACTCCTGGACGAGGGGATAATTTGCATATTAGCCTTTTATTATATAGGTTATACACTGAGTGGCCAGATTATTATGCGTTCAGAGATGGTAGTGATCTGGCCACTCAGTGTATATCGTACTCTGTTCTAAGAGCTGTACAGCAATTAACCAGTTTAGTCCTCACAATCCAATGGGTCAGGAACTGGTACGATTCCTAGTTTACAAGCGAGCCAACGGAAACCCGGAGCACACATTCCCGAGTGTGTCAGGTGCATCTTCACAATGGTTTTGCCTTAATTTGTAACATGAGAAAATGGGCGCTCCCCACATACTTGAGTTATATTATGAAATAACCTTATGGAGTATCAACCGTGCACTTGGAAATGAAGACTGTGTAACACGGAAAATGCTCATGACACGTTCCAAGTACATCAGGCTATGGAAGCGCTTTTCCCACAGCCGACGTCCATGTACTGGTGTGACAGCCGCGCGTGGAGGGCCAGAGACTGCTCCACGGGGCAGGCCGCTGCCTAGGGCCGCCCGGACCCCCTGCCTCTCGGACCCAGTCCCGCCTCTCAGGCTGAGCCCTACAGCCCGGCCTCCACCAACCCTGGTCCAGGACTGAATCCTCCTCCCCCTCCCCCTCCTCCTCCTCCTCCTCTTCTTCCTCTGGCCTCCACCAACCTTGGTCCAGGACTGAATCCTCCTCTTCCTCCTCCTCCTCTTCTTCCTCCTCCTCCTCTCCTCCTCCTCCTCCTCCTCCTCCTCCTCCTCCTCCTCCTCCTCCTCCTCCTCCCCCCCTCCTCCTCCTCCCCCCTCCTCTTCCTCTTCCTCCTCCTCCTCTCCTCCTCCTCCTCTTCCTCCTCCTCCTCCTCCTCCGCCTCCTCCTTCCCAGCGCTCTTCACCAGTGACTTCTTTCCCTAAGACATCCTCAGAGGAGTCTGTGGGGTGCGGACGCCTTCTTTACTGGCCCCTGCTGTCCTCCCAAATGAACTGCTGTGGCTCCAGGGCCACGACCTCTCCCTCTACGCAGGTCACCCGGAATGGTGGCCTGAACCCACTGCATGAGCTGAGAGGAACTCTACAAGGAAAACGTATCAGCTCACCGTGAGCAATAACGTGGACCATGGGTGAATAGGGCGGCCCGAGCTCCCGCCTTCCGCTGCCTGCGGGACAGGCCCAGGCGTCACCTCGCCAGGTCAGGCTGCCTCCCTCTCACTGCCCACCGCCGCGGGCTGACCCCCTCCCCAGGCCCTGCCTCGCTCTAGCTCTCTCCACATGAACTCCTGGGGCCCAGCCGTCACCACCCTGTGGGGGTAGCTCCCAGGCCCCTCCCTGCCAAGGCCCAGCCTCTGCTCCTGTTCCTCGCTCCTTCTCCGGCTCCAGGACCTCCTTGAGCGTCCACGCATCGGCAGGGTCTTTCCATGTGACTTCCGCTGAGACCTGGCTCTCCACCCCGACAGCTTCCTGACGTGTGTCTGCATTCCATAGGCAGCCAGGCACCGGTCCTAGCACAGCCATTGGTTAAAGGAAGGCGCCGCTGACGGGTGAGCCCAGCCTGTGGCTCAGCCTGCTACTTGCCTTACAGCCCTGCTCCCTCCGAGGCTGATGACCCTGCCTGCCCTGGTGCTTGTCAAAACACAGACCCTAAATCCACAGACATCGGCACACAGATGGTGCAGCCATTGGTCTGCCCCAGTGGGCGGCAAACTCATTAGTCCACTGAGCCAAATACCAACAGTACAACGATGGAAATTTCTCTTGAGAGCCGAAAACCGACTTCTGCGCATGGGCCACCAAGTTTCAATCGCACTGTACGTGCGCGCCTGCACGTGGTATTTTGTGGAAGAGCCACATTCAAAGGGCCAAAGAGCTGCGGTTTGCCGACCACTGGTCTAACCCATCAGGTCCACAGGTGGAGGTGAAGTGACATAGGACAAGCATGTCAAACTCGTGGCCCACGGGCCACATGTGGCCACAATGAATATTTTTCGGCCCAGCCAATATAACGGTATGTAAGAAACGTTCACTAATGACTGATTACTATAATCGTGTTGCATTCATGTCCCTTACGCACCTTATGTGCAGGTGCACCATTTCTCTCCACCAATACCAGCAGCGAATGCTTTAGCAGCCGATGGCCACGTCATTTGTCTTGGACTGACTTGTTTGGTGTGCACAACAAGAAATATTTCGCTTTTGGAGAACAAGAAAAATAGGTTTATTTGTGTTACGCTTATTAATTTGTGCAGTTATTCAGTGTCTGGTAAGTTAATGTTCAAAAAAAGATATTAAAATGTTCTATTATTTTATGTTAACAATTACTCACTTATTTCAGCCCTTTGTATTCAGCATGTCTCTATCAAAATAAACCTTCGTTTCTATGAAAATTGAAGCTTTTGTTTTTTTGTGACCCACATCAAGGTAAACCTTGTTTATTTGGCCCGGGTTAGCCTTTGAGTTTGACACGTTTGCCATAGGACCTCAAACTCCAAAGCTTTGGGGAACATAAAACATTCCGGTCCAAGGAGCCCTTTAGAATCACTTATTTGTGAAGGAGACATTCTTGGATTTAGAGGTTGGCGGGTACAGGAAAAGCTTTTTAGTTGACTGAGACAAAAAAAATATCAAAACACTGGAGCGCAGCCACTCCTTGCTCTTAGGGAAAGCAATTGCCTACAAGCTCCGCACGGAGGTTGTGCACCATAAACAGGTTCCTGCCCTCAGCAGGGGGGCCTGGGAGTGGGGCGATCTGCATGTCTAGGGCATCTTTTGTGTTCCTCACTCTGAAAGCATCTGTAGAGCAGCTGACATCATCCCCAGGAGACAGTGATGGGATGTCTACAAAGGAGGGACATGGGGTGCCAGACAGCCTCTGTGACAGCAGCCCCATAGCCACTGTGAGCTCCTCTGTGTCTGTGGGGCGTCAGCAGCCTGACCCTCCACAGAGAACCACCTCAGTCCAGCTGAACCTTATTTGCTGTCTTCACTCAGAGGGACAGGGACTGCAGGTTCACTGGTCCCCTAACCAGTTATCACCTCCTTCCCACAGAAATCACTGTCCCAGTGACCCCCGGATGCAGAGGATCGGGGCTCCCCTGGGGCGGGAGCAGTGCAGCCCCAGAGAAGACAGGGGAGCCCTCTCCAGCATGTCAGGGGCCTGCTCCCCGAGTCTTATTCAGGCTTGGAGACATAGACACAGAGGCACTGTGCCTTCCCTCCAGCCTCCGGGCAGCCCTGGCTGGGGGTGGTGGGGGGCACCGCCACGCGCTGTGCGTGGGCCCTGGGGTGCCCTCCCTGGGTCAGTCCCACAGGCAGGCGCAGGGCATCGCTGCCCTCCAGGGGTCACACTGGGTTATAAATCCCTCCCACGCAGCCCTGAGCCGCGGATCTGAGCAATTTATTCGCTTCCTTCCTCGTTAGGATTCTCGTGGAGTAAGTGAGGGAGGATTGGACAGACACGGAAACCGTGCCCCGCTGCTCCCATTCAGCCAACATTTATTCACGGTCTGTTCCCCCCTCCGCGCCCCCTCCACCCCCCCCCCCCCGCCCGCCACACACACACACACACACTCAGCCCTTCCTCTTGCTGCTTCGCTGCATAATTAAGGTCAGAGTTCATGAAGTGGCAGTCAAGTTCACGGAATCCCCAGGCGCCATTTATTCTATCAGATCCAGGCCCTGAATGTCAGCCAGGGGCCGAGTCCCGGCCCAGCCCACAGGCCACTCACCTGCACCACCAGGTCATTCCTGAGCTCCTTCCCCGCGAAAATCACGCGCAGCTGGTCGGCTGGAACCCCCTGTCGCTTAGCAACCTCCTCCTTGAGCTGGAAGATGCTGGTGGCAGCATCCACCTCCACTGGGAATCCGTGGCTGGAGTTGAACCTCACGAACACTGGCCGAGAAAGTGGGGAGAAAGAAGGTGAGATCCCTCAGCCCTGGCACGGCGACAGCCCGTTTCGGACCAGGTGCCCGCCCTGCCCGCCAGGGTGGCATCCTGTTCCTTCACGCACAGCCTCGGGCTGCGGGGTGACAGTGGGAGAAGCACGCTGTGTTGGTGACCACAATCGAAACTGCGTGCTCCCCGACTTCGTCCTGGGGAAGGGGCGAGGCAGAGCGCCTGCGAGGCTGCAGCTGTCGGAGCCTGGGAGGTGACCAGCGACAGGCCCGGCGGTTGCCAGGTCACCCGCTCCCTCCACGGCGCCTTTTAGTACAACTCAGCCCCGTGAGCACTCAGTGCGCCCCGGTCGCGGGTGGGTTCTGAGACTTTCAGCTAAAGGAGGTTTGACAAAACCAACTTCCCCGCAGCTCACCCACATGGACAGAGAGGCTCCTCTGAGTCTCAGCGGCCTCATCACAAAGCGAGGCTCCGCAGGGCCTGCTCCAGCCACGGAGGGAACGCAGCCGCTGGAACTGCTCCCCTGCCCTGGGGGCCCCGGGACCCAGTCCTGCGCACGCCTCCTCCCCGGCCCTCCCGCCAGCTGTCCTGTCCACTGCTGTCATGGCTCTCGGGGAACCTTCCAGATGTTGGCAGTGGCCTCCCCACTGATGCCTCACACCATCTGCTAAGGAGGTCCCCCCATAGCCCCCCAGTTCCTAAAGGCTCATGCTGCTCCTGGGGGAGAAGACTCCAGCCCCTCTCCTCTGCACACACCTGCGCCCCAGCATTCCCTCCGCCAGGCCCCACATGTGCTCTGCGGAGCTACATGTTCCCAAACACAGCGCAAACAACGACGGGACCTTCGCTGGCCTTGTTCACGCCGCGCCCTCGGTCCCCGGGCCAGGAGCCCACCCAGCTCCACCGTCCATTCACCTCCAACGGGACCTCCTTCAGGACCCGCTCACTGCCCGCCCCTGGAGGCTGCGCCCCTCGGCAGATCAAGGGGACATTCCCTACAACCCGCCCCCTCCCCTGTGGCTGCAGCCCAGCACGGCGGTCCCTACACCCTGCGGAGCCCGAGGGCCGGGCACAGTCCTTTCCACGCGGAGCTGGGACTGCGGCGGCCCCCGAGCGGGCCCCGGGCTGAGTGGTGAACGGAGCTCACGGCAGGCAACACGGCTACACGTGGCCAGGCCCGGGCCCCCCCGCGGCGGCCGCGCTCAGTCCCGCACAGCAGGGCGGTGCGGCGTTCCGGGGTGAAGCCAGCTGCGCCATCCACCGCCAGGAGGAGGGCCTTCCAGACTCCCCCCGGGATCAGGCTGCAGCTTCGGACCACGGCTCCAGGGTAAGCGGCGCTGCAGTTTCCCCTCACTTGGTTACAAGGACCGGTTATGACAGCTGTTGCCACGTTAAGAATCTGTTATTTATATCACATAACTTAGTGCTTGGCTGCATGCTATCCGATGTTATCCTTCATGAACGTCTTACATAATTCTTAATTCCTGACTTCCCTAGTTCTTTCTGACCGGGAGCCACACCCAGCATCACGGTGGGGAACAGAGAGCAGGCCCTCTGCCTGTCGGAGCCACCAGATCGGCTCCCTGAGAAGGCAGCCCTGGCATCACACCCTTCGTACCGAAGGCACAGAAACGGGCACAGAAGGACAGTGCTGGTAGGGAGGACATGCAGCAGGAGCACATTTCAGAGCCTGTGGCGTGCGGCCAGGGACCCCGTTGCGGCACGCTGGCACACCGGCGGCCCAACCAGTCTTTCCAGCTGGAAGAAGCAAGAGGCGGAATCTGAGGAGAACTGCCTCTGAGAAGCGCGAGGGACACCTCAGAAGGACAAGGGCCAGAAAGGGAATGTCACCCTTCTGTCCACCGTGTCTCTGCTGACGGCGGAACCACGAGAAGCAGAACACACGCCACGTCTCCTGGCGGAGGAAAGGTCTGCCCGTGGATGGGGGTGACCCCACCCGCACAATGGGGTGGCACAGAGCAGTGTGGGCAGAATGAACGAGAAGAACATCACGCAGGAGAGGACTTCAGTGAGGAGAGCAAGGTCAAGGTCGACAGGGATTCGTCCTTCTGACAATGTGCACCCTCGATACACTGCTGTGAGAATAGCATTTTATCTCCATGGTCTTCCTCTCAGAAATACATAACCCTTGTCTGATCTTGAGAAAAGCACCAAGCAGAGCCCACATGAGGGACAGTCTAAAACATACCTGACCAGTCCCCACAACATACAAGGTAAGTCTGAAAAGCTGCACCACGCAGAGTGGCCGGAGGAGACCTAGTGTCATGATTAAACGCAATGTGGTCTTCCAGGTGGGACCCCAGAAGAGAAAAACAAAGGACATCTGAGTCAAGTTTAGATTTTAGTTAATAAAAATTGTCAACAATGGTGTTCATTATAAAAGGGTAGTATAATAATATGTCAAAATAAGAAAACTGGGTATGGCGTATAGTGAGAACTCCCCGTACTATCTTTGCAATTTTTCTCTAAAGCTAAAACTACTCTAAATAAAAGTTTATTTTTAAAAAATCTGGACTGATTCAGATCTGCTGTCCAAAAAACAGATTTTTCAGTTCAAATCCAACTAAAATAATTGTCTCATAAAACAAAAGAAACAACTGTCATCAGAAAAAAAAAAAAATACAGAATCCAGACTTTCCAAAACTTACATTCATAATGTTCAGGATACAATTACAAAATCACCCAATATTTGAAAGAACCACAAAAATAAAGCATTTTTTCAGGAGAAAGAAAATCAACCAAGACAAACCCTGAGGTACTTCTGAGTCTGGAAGTAGTAGACAAAATTTTCAGGTGGCTAGTATTACTATCCTCAGTGAAGTAACACAACATATCCTTGTAATGAATGGAAGGACAGGACAGACAAGCAGAAAAATGGAAATTATAGAGAAGAACCAAATGGAAACTGAAGAAATAGAACTAGAATGAGAATTTATTGGATAATAACAAAATGGAGATAAGAGAGAAAATATTAATGTGGAGTAGAGGAAGAAGATGAAAAATATGAACAGACCTCAGGAACCTAGTAGGTAATATCAAATTGTCTAACATACATGTAATTTTAGTAACAAAACAAAAAAGAAGAGAAAACGAGGCAGAAAAAATATTTGAAGAAATAATGCCTAGAATTTAGAAATGTCTAATGAAATAAATTTACATATTCAAGATGCTCAATAAACACCAAGCAAGATAAACATGAATAAGACCATGTCAAGGCACATCATAGTCAAATTATCAAAAACCAAAGATAAGGAGCAAGTTGTAAAAGCAACAGAAAAAGGGGACGCCCTGCATACAGGCTTAAAACAATGTGATTGACGGTTAATGTCTCATCAGAAACAAAGGAACCAGAGTAAAAGTACACCGCCTTTAAATTTTTCAAATTGGGAAAAAAAAAAAAAAAAAGCAAAAACACTGCCAACACAGAATTCTATATCCAGTAAAAATATCTTTCAGGAATGAAGACAAGATAAAGAGATTTTAATATAAAAGAAAGCTAAGAGTTTGTCACAAGCAGACTCTTCTACAAGAAATGCTAAAGGAAACTTCACACTGGAGGAAAACGATATCAGCTGGAAATGCAGATCTTCAGAAAGGAATAAGAACAACAGAAATGCTAAATAGCTCAGTAAATACAAAAGACAATTATGTGGGGAGTTTTTTATCTTTTGTTTTGTTCATCATAATTTTTTAAAAAACATACAACTGTTTGTGTGGATTAAATTGTGGTCCCCCAATTTTTATGTTGAAGCCCTCACTAATGTATTTGGAGATGCAATCTTAAGGAGATAATTAGTATTACAGATGTGCCCTTTTTCCCTCACTGACCCCCTCCACTCCACTCCCGCCTCCTAACCCACTGAATTTTACACTGCTCTCTCTCTCTCTCTCTGGCCCTCACCCCCATTCTTTTTTCTTTGACTAATTCTTTTATTTTCTGCTTTAATTCTTTAGCAGAAGCCACATTATGGGAGGTAAGTTTATTCTCTGTAAGGTAGGAGGTAAGAGCACTGCCTCATAAATTTATTGTGAGAATCAAATGAATTAACAGAGGAGAAGTATTAGAAAAGTACCTGGAACATGATACGTCCCAACAGTTTTCAGCTCTCACCCAGGCCCAGTATGTGGCTCAGACACTGTGGTCCCTCTGTCCAGTGCACACCATTAATGTCTGGTTGGCTGGGGTGGCGGTGTTTGGGGAGAAATGGGAGTTTCTGCTAAAGGGATGAGGACTTCTTTTTGGGGTGATGAAATCTTCTAAAATTTATGGTGGTGATGGTTGCAGAACGCTGCGAATAGGCGGAAAGTCATTGAATGTCACACTTTAACTGGCGAATTTTACAGTATGTGAGTAGAGCTGCCTCCTCCAACACCCTTCCCAGTTTCGGTACATCCATCGCTTCCTAAAGGACTTGGCAAGAAGACAGGCACCAGGTCATTTTGGAATAAGCGCACGGATGAGTGTGTGTTCGTTTTACTTTAAATGGCTTTCTTTCCGGTTTTCATCCATTATGGAAGCCTGCAATTATGAGAAGAAATGTACTAATTTTGTATATGTCATCTGTTGCATTTAGATGTCTGTTTTTATCATGTGGTAAACTTTTGTTTTGAAATATCATACAGTTGGTGTACCTAGAACTGCTGGATGGACCCAGAATAGTCCTAATGGTATAAGAAGGAGGAGGCATATATTTTAGCTCTCAATATAGAAAATCTAATTTGCTTAAATTACTCACGCTGTTCTCATTTCCATATGCTCTGAAGTACAAAAAAGATGTAGACCAAATTGCTGGTGACATTGAAATTCATGTATTCATACCTTCAACAAATATTTACTGAAAAGTGACCATGGCTGGGCAGTGCCAGAGATGCTAAACAGAATCCTGTGCTACAACCTGACATGTTTTATTACATTTGTTCCCTGTGCCGTAGACTGAATGCTCCGAGAACAGGGCAGAGGGAGTGGCTAACAGCTGGAGGAGTAACAGCACTTCAGAGACAAGGAGACATTTCTGGCGGAGATCGGAAAACAAGTACAGAGTGTCCGGAGGGAGCAGTTTTTAAACGGCTCCCAATGGGAGTCCTGGTTTCCCAGTCACTTCTTCAGGAGAAGCAAGCTGCTTTCATTCGTCACGGCCGTCGGTACAGAGGGACAGGCGTCTGTGCAGCAGTGAGCAGACAAACAAGGGGCGAGGCATTTCACAGCCGCGGACCCGCACACGTGCCTTCTGTGTCTGGCTCTCCCTCTCAGCACCAGGGTTTCCAGGTTCATCCATGTTGGAGCACGTGGCAGAACCCCATTACTTTTTATGGTCACATGACACTTCAGTGTATGGATATAACGCATGTACCTGTCTATGGATTGATGGGCGTTTGGGCTGCTTCTACTTGTCGGCTGTTCTAGGTAATGCTGCGGTGAACGTTCGTGTACAAGTCTCCATGTGGCATGTGCCCATTTTTCTTGGGGATATTCCAGCAGGATCATATGGCAACACGATATTGGACTTTTTGAGAAACTGTGAAAACTTGACTGATCATCAATATCGTGCAAAAGTGATAGTTTCACACAATCCTGCTAAGGCAGGGTTTCGTCAAACTAGGACTATCAAGTTAATGCATTTGCGTTCCCATGATGTAGACTCGCATTTTAAATCGGCGACTAAGTCCGTCCTGAGGTATTTGGACTGAGGTTGCCACTTACTGATGACAGCTCCTGGTGCCACTGTAATGCTAACCATCTTCCTCTCCGATTCGCTATGAAACCTCAGGAGAGCGGTCTTGTGGTCATAAATCTCAGTTATTTCTCAGCTAAATTTCCTTGATTATTTTCTACTAGAGGCCCGATGCACGAAATTCGTGCAGGGGCCTTGGCCCTCGCAACTGCGGCTTCATCCGGAAGGTCGTGTGGAAGGACATCCGGTCTAATTAGCATATTATGATTTTATTATTATAGATGTTTTAAACTAGTTCCAATATTAAATCTCATACTTCCTCTTGTTTTAATGCATATAATTGGCATATAACACTGAATTAGTGTGAGGTGTACAACATAGAACATATGTTACATATGTAACATATGTAACATTACATATTGTAATGTGAAATGATCACCAAAGTAAGGTTTGATAACATCCATCACTACAGATAGTTTGAGATACACGCTCTTAGCAGCTTTCAAATACACACTCCAGTATCGTCACTGCAGGCACCACCCTGCACGTCACAGCCCGGGACTCATTCCTCTTATAACTGGAAGTTTGCGCCTCTGACCACCTTAATTTCCTCTTTTAGCCATAAATCTTGGCTCCTATTTGAAAAATATGGCTTAAAGAATGATCACACTCTGAAAAGTTAAATGAAAAATGACAAGTCACTAAAGACAACATTGTGGGCACAAATCTGGAAGCATGGAGCTTTGGAGTCACACGGTGCGAAATGAAGCTTCGCCGGCAATGAAATGACACAGTTTGCTGAGAGCAGCAAAAAACACCCATTCACTACAGGAAATAAAAATTCTGATACTTATGCTTATGTTAAGAAAATCCAAACAGGAGACTTCCCTGACTCAGAAAAAGCCAGGTATTACTGTTTAGCTTGATCGTGTGGGTTTGGCAAAGGTTTTTCAAGTTGCACAAGGTCAAAAAAAATCATGTAATTCATGGTTTTATGTGTTTTGTTTTGTTTTTTTAATAAAAAGAGAGGAGGGAAAGGTTCCTTCTTTTTTATAGCGGCATAGTATTCCATTGTGTAGATGTACCACAGTTCTTAATCCACTCATCTGATCTGCTGGGGGGTGGGGTCAGAGAGCAACCAAAGGGCTTGTACGCTTGCATATTAGCATAACCAATGGACACAGACACTGGGGCAGTGGGGGCTTGCCCGGGGTGGGAATGGCTGGAGGAGGGGTCAATTGGGGAAAAAGGAGACATATGTAAAACTTTAGACAATAAATTTAAAGAGAGAGAGGGAGAGAGAGAGAGAGAGAGAGGGGAGGGGAAAATGGAGGATAAGAAGAAGGAAGAGTAGAAAGGGAGGAAATACTTCAAGAAAACTTCCAAAACCAAGAACCAACTTTGGAAAGCGGCCTGAAGGGTAAAACGGTGGCCAGCGACTGGAGAAAAAGCGAGGGCTGCTGGCCTGTCCGGGCGTGGGCTGCGGGGAACGGGGCAAGGGCGGTAACAGCGCGTCTAGTGTGCACGCACCCCCAGCGCTTGACGGAAGAGATTTCTGCTGAATACCACGTGCTTTCCCGACTTCTCCACTTCGTCACATTTGGGGCCTTAGACGCTTACTAATCCGGGGCTCTTATAAATCCCGAGGTGCCCTGCGATCTGAAAGCAGGGAGGGAAATAGATTGGCCTCTCCTCCACATGCTGAAATGCTCACCCACATCAGAATTAAGAGCACAGACACACAGCACCTTCCCAGGGTGGAGACTGCTCTCAAGCTGCACCGGACCTGCTGCCATTCCGTGTTTGGCAAAAATAACTTCAGTAACAATGGTGACCAAAGAAATGGATCAGAGCATGGTGTCAGAGGGAGAGGCTCAGCAAACGACCTCAGTGTTCCAAGGGCATCAAACTGCAAAACCATTTTTTCTGGAGGTGTTATTTAGGTAATGAAGGCATTTCTTTAAAATTTCAAGATAGGCCCGCCGGCATGGCTCAGTGGTTGAGCATTGACCTATGAACCAGGAGGTCATGGTTCAATTCTCGGTCAGGGCACGTGCCCGGGTTGCAGGCTAGATCCCCAGTGGGGAGTGTGCAGGAGGCAGCTGGTCTATGATTCTCTCTCATCATTGATGTTTTTATCTCTCTTTTCCTCTCCCTTCCTCTCTGAAATCAATAAAAAAATATTTTAAAAGTTTCAAGATAGAAGAAGAAATGCTAATGCTATACTTATTACCTAGATAATGTTAAGTGCTGAAGGCAGGGGACACATGGAACATTGACTTCACCTACCTGCACACACTGATATGGAAATTTTGTCACCATTCAGAGTTTTATACGAAAATTTACTCCTGGCTAAATTCTTTGATAAGTTTTGTGTGTCCTTGAAAATCCACTAAAATTGAGTTATGATGATGATATTAAGAATTTAACAAAGTTATCACAAGAACATCACACTCAAGTCTTTTTTTTTTTTTTCACTCTCACTTCCTATCCGCAACCCCTGGCTATATGGTGACTAATATATCTTAATGTATTTCTGTGTATCAATATTTTTATTATGTTATTTCTTAAGATGACAACTCCAAATAATAACTAGTGCTGAAAGAAAATACAGGAACCACCAATATTTTTCTTTTCTTGACATACTTGCAGATGTATATTTTTATGTTTAGAACAAAAGTTAATAAAGAAACATGCCCAGCTTATTATTTCCAGATTGATTGCAGAAATAGCTGCTACCATTTTTGATGATGTGGAAGTTTATATGTGTATGTGATGAGGCAATGGCTGTGGTAGTTACTTCCAGAAAGTAACGCTTCTCATTGTTTTTCTCTTCTCCCCTTACCACTCGCATTACGGAGTGAAGGGGGCCTGGCTTGTTTGAGGAGGCAGGAGTGGTCATAAGAACACTCATCTGTGCCCAGGTATTACATCATTCCTAATTTTCAATGAAAGTTGACAAGTCACTCACTGCATCTGCTTCTATTGCAGAATAAAAGAAACAGTGCTATTCTCTGTGGTTTGCACCAGTTTCTCCTTTTTAACACGACCCTTTTATTTAAAGGTTCGGTCATTGTGCCTACTTTCTCATTGTTAAGTAAGGTAACAAGAACTATTTGTGTGTACTGCATACAGGGTTATAAAGTAGACTAGAGGCCCGATGCACGAAGATTCCTGCAAGAATGGGCCTTCCTTCCCCTGGTTGCCGGCACCACCTTCGCTCCGCCCGGAGCCGCCTTTCTGCCTTTGCTCCGGCCTGGAGCCCCTTTCTGCCTTCCCACGGTGCCCAGAGGCCCAGAGCAGCTGGGACGGTGCAGAACGCCTGCATTGTCGCCATGGCGATGACGCAAGCGTCCTGCCCCCGGCTGCTAGGTGCCTGTGTATGCAAATTAACCCACCATCTTTGTTGGGTTAATTTGCATACTCACTCCTGATTGGCTGGTGGGTGTCGTGAAGGTATGGTCAATTTGCGTCTTTCTCTTTTATTAGTGTAGATAACTCTGTGTTAAAACAAGGCAGCAAATACACTAACCCCTACTGTTATCACCAGCTTCTAGAAGAATCCTAGCAAATTAATAAGCAAATCTGGTAAATAAAAAATATACTGAGTCCAACTACTTTTGAGTTATTGCTATGATTCTATTATATTTATTACTATTATAAATCTGCTTAAAGGCCCACTTCTTGGGGAAGCCCTCTTGACTATACTCAACCACAACAACCCCCACTCGGCACGCTAACGCTTCCTCCCATCTTTCTAGTTCTCCGGAGCACCTACTGTCCCAGACAAACTGCCTCCTGGAGACCAGAATGTGCGTCTGTTTTGTTCATTACTTTATCCCTAGTTGCTGGCACGGGCTAGTTGCTCAGTAATACAGGCTGGATGATACTATGACACACGTATGATGTGCGGCATGCACTTATCGCACGCTGTCTCCCTCCCCCCACCTACTCCTTCGTCTTCCCTGAATAAGGACCATCAGCAATGAATGGTTCATGCCCAAAACTTACGAATCCTCATCAACTTACTTATTTCCCTTATATTTCTTACGCTTAAGCCCTTGGTTCTATCTCCAAAATATAGCAAGGATTGTTCTACTTCTCTCTGTCTCTCTGTCTCCATGACCTCTCTCATTAATGAGCAACAGCCTCATAGCCCCTCTTTCTCCTTCACACGTGTCCCTCCCAGGAGCAGCCAGTGAATCTCTTGACAAAAGAATAAAGTCATGTCACTTCCAACTCACACCCTCCCAATGACCTTCTGCTGCTCACAGAGTCTAGTGCCCACTCCAGGCTCCTTGAACCCACAGGAGGAGTCACCTGTGTGTGTCTCATTCTCTCCTGCACATATGGATAAATCCATCGTGGATATATGTTTGAATACTCCTTTTTAAAACAACCGTACTTCTTTTTAGGTTATTTATGTTTAGTGACAAACCACCAAACCCCATTTCAACAACAACAAAGATAATTTTTGAAAACGCTTCTACTGTCCGTGAAAAACAAAACAGATTAATTTTGTTCACCTGTGATTGTTCCACTGAGTGGAGGGGAGCAGCTCCTTTCAAATGGCCTGGCCTGGCGCTGGCACTCCTGGGGGAGCCAAGGTAACCTGACCCACAGAGGGGCATCGGCAGTGCCAGCAACGCGTCCCATGCAGTGGAGAGGGCACCTCCATCCACCCATCACTTCCTCAGCCCTTTTAGAGCATGGCTTTGATTACCTGACATTTTTCTTTTTCAAATGAGGGCACAATAGGCTAATGACCAGTGTGTTACTTCAACTGCCACAGAAATGTGAATTACAGACCTATCAGAGCATGATTCTCTACAAAACCCAACACATTCTGTTGTGTGTGCCCTTTCCATGGGTCAATATAGAAGCCATTTCTATATTTCTGGAAGTATCCAGATTTATAATCGCACATGCCATCCTCAGACTAAAAATATTACAATAGTTACTTGAGGCTGAAAGAATTCAGAAGGACTGATCTCCTGGGCCTGGCGTGGAATGGCGCCCCCGCGGAGTTTCCACCCCTTTCCCGCCGCGTTTCAACCTCTGGTTCCTAACCCACAGAACTCGCTGCCCGGAGACCGTCTTTGCCCGGATGGGGAGGGGCGGTGTGTGACCATCTTTCCTCTGAGATGACGAGGGTTAAATCCCAAACGCTGGACCTCTCCGTATCTTCCCCAGGCACTGACTTCACGATCAATGTTTACGAGGGTGCGTGGACAAGCTCTCTTCCTCCTTTTATACTTTCACGACTTTTTATTTTATGTCCGCCTGGCACCAAATAATAAACTTTACAGTATTCTGCCCAATACACATCACACAACGATCCATCCTTCACCCAGGAGGTGCACCCGAAGCACATCCAGCTGACAGCCTGTGGGTACCGCTGTGGTTACCCAGGAAACCTGCTAAGAAAATCGGGACCCGTGTCAAAACAACGAGACCACAACTCCCCCAGACCCTGCCCCTGAGCTGCCTGGGGACAGTCTGCACAGCACCATCAGCAGAGGCCCCGCGCCACTGACAACGTGGCTGGCTGGCATCACTGTGGCATCTGTGCTGACGGGGTCTCTGCAACTGTTAAAAGGGCTTCATGTACCAATAAAAAGAAGCCGTACATATGAAGACAATGGAACACGCAGGATTGGGTGCACTGTGTGAGACGGATGAAAAAAGCAGGGAAGACAAGCAGTGACACTACCCGCAGCCCCACCTCCCCACAGCCCCACCTCCCCACCTCCCCACCTCCCCACCTCCTCCCCGCCCCACCTCCCCTCCTCCCCCCCCCCCCCCCCCCCCCCCCCCCCCCCCCACCCCCCCCCCCCCACCCCCCCCCCCCCCCCCCCCCCCCCCCCCCCCCCCCCCCCCCCCCCCCCCCCCCCCCCCCCCCCCCCCCCCCCCCCCCCCCCCCCCCCCCCCCCCCCCCCCCCCCCCCCCCCCCCCCCCCCCCCCCCCCCCCCCCCCCCCCCCCCCCCCCCCCCCCCCCCCCCCCCCCCCCCCCCCCCCCCCCCCCCCCCCCCCCCCCCCCCCCCCCCCCCCCCCCCCCCCCCCCCCCCCCCCCCCCCCCCCCCCCCCCCCCCCCCCCCCCCCCCCCCCCCCCCCCCCCCCCCCCCCCCCCCCCCCCCCCCCCCCCCCCCCCCCCCCCCCCCCCCCCCCCCCCCCCCCCCCCCCCCCCCCCCCCCCCCCCCCCCCCCCCCCCCCCCCCCCCCCCCCCCCCCCCCCCCCCCCCCCCCCCCCCCCCCCCCCCCCCCCCCCCCCCCCCCCCCCCCCCCCCCCCCCCCCCCCCCCCCCCCCCCCCCCCCCCCCCCCCCCCCCCCCCCCCCCCCCCCCCCCCCCCCCCCCCCCCCCCCCCCCCCCCCCCCCCCCCCCCCCCCCCCCCCCCCCCCCCCCCCCCCCCCCCCCCCCCCCCCCCCCCCCCCCCCCACCCCCCCCCCCCCCCCCCCCCCCCCCCCCCCCCCCCCCCCCCCCCCCCCCCCCCCACCCCCCACCCCCCCACCTCCCCCCCCCCCCCCCCCCCCCCCCACCCCCCCCCCCCCCACCCCCCCCCCCCCCCCCCCCCCCCCCCCCCCCCCCCCCCCCCCCCCCCCCCCCACCTCCCCCCACCTCCCCACCCCCCCCACCTCCCCCTGCCCCACCTCCCCCTCCCCACCTCCCCACCCAACTCTCCACCACCCCCACCTCCCCATTGCCCCACCGCCCCATCTCCCCCACCGCCCCACCTCCCCACCTCCCCACCTGCCCACCTCCCCCTGCCCCACCTCCCCACCTCCCCACCCAACTCTCCACCACCCCACCTCCCCATCACCACCCCACCGCCCTACCTCCCCACCTCCCCACCTCTCCACCTCCCCACAGCCCCACAGCCCCACAGCCCTGCCTCCCCACAGCCCCACTGCCCCACTGTCCCACCTCCCCACCTCCCCACAGCCCCACAGTGGCGCCCACTAGGATCGGACCTAAATGGGTGGTTGGACATCTCTCTCACAATCCAGTGGGATCGGGCCTAAATGGGTGGTTGGACATCTCTCAAGGGGTCCCAGATTGGAGAGGGTGCAGGCTGGGCTGAGGGACACCCCCCACCCCATGCACGAATTTTGTGCACTGGGCCTCTAGTTATATATAAATATATATTTTTATGCTTAAAATTTGAAAGGGAGGTATAGAAAATTGAGAGAGCCATCAGACTACAATGCAGATAAAATCCTGTGAAGGATGTAAGGCAGGGAGGGAGGGAAGGAAGGAATGAAGGAAGAGAGGGAGGGAAGAAAGGAGGGGGGAAGGGAGGGGGAGGGAGGGAGGGAGGAAGGAAGGGAGAAAGTGAGAGAGGGAGGGAAGGAGGGAGGGAGAGGAGGAAGGGAAGGAGGGAGGGAGGGAGGGAAGAAGGAAGGAAGGGAAGAAAGGAGGGGGAGGGGGAGGAGGGAGGGAAGGAAAGAGGGAGGGAGGGAGGGAAGAAAAGAAGGGAGGGAGGGAGGGAGGGAAGGAGGGAAGGGAGGAAGGAAAGGAGGGAAGGAAGGGAAGGGAGGGAGGGAGGAAGAGAGGAAGGGCACCTTATGCTTTCCTGAAGTTCTATGGATGTTTGGCAAGGTCAGTGGGGCCCCTGAGCCACAGGCACGTGTCAGAGCACCTGTGTCTCCCGGGAAGGGGCCACCTTAGGACCCTGCTGCCCCGACACTGGCTGGGAAGAACCGAGGGCGCTCAGCCTTCCTGTGGCCCAGGGGCCTCCTGACCCTGAGCTGGGTTGCGTCGACAAGGACCAGGCTCCCGATTCCTGCCCGTTGACTTCAGTCCGCTCTCCATCCTGGCCTCTCCCTATTGTCGGTAACACTTCCTTGGCTTTTCTGGGCTAAAACCACGAATCTGTGAATAATGAAACTTCACCTCAACATTTGCACCTTTACACATCTCGTTACTTTCTCGTATCTAATTGCATTTCTAATATTTCCAAACCAATGTCAGGTACAGTCCCACGGCGGACAGCCTAGTCAGTGCCTTTCCGAAAACACACCCATTTCCCCACATTCAGCTGGAACCTGAAGGATTGTAGGTGGAGTCTTGTTACATGAGCCTCAAATGCAAAGGGCTTTTTTGTTTTGTTTTGTTTATCCTCCCCCAAGGATATTTTTTCCATTGACTTTTAGAGAAAGTGGAAAGGGAGAGAGAGAGAGGGAGAGAGAGAGAGAGAGAGAGAGAGAGAGAGAGAGAGAGAGAGAAAGGAAAGGTGGATGTGAGAGATACAACCATTGTTTGCCTTCCACACACACCCAGACTGGGGCAGGGACCGAGCCTGCAACCAAGGTACCTGCTCTTGACCGGAATGGAACCTGAGACCCTTTAGTCCGCGGCTGACACTCTGAACACTGAGTGAAACCGGCCAGGCACAGAGGACTATGGGGTGGAGGAAGCAAGAGTGATTTAGTTGCCGCCACAGGAAGGTAGGGGTCACCGCCACGTCTCCAGAGGGGTCACGGCCTGCAAGGAAGGCGTGGCTCTCCTCAGAGTGTCCTCGGTGAGCAGGACGGTGAAGGTCATCCTGCTATAGATCAGTGGCTCCGGGACGCGCGTGTGGACAGGGTGTGGGAACGGGCAGCCTCACAGGGGCTGGAGGAGGCTAAGTGGGCGCAGTTCCTCGACGGCCAGCGAGACTGGGCCCTGTGCCAGCGGGGCCTATGACTTCTTCCGCCTTGCTTGCAATCTTTGCTCATTTGCCTACTGGGCACATTTTTATTATAAATTTGTAAGAACGGTTTGCATATTAATGGAAATTAGGCCCTTTAGCATATGTATTTAAAGTTTTTTTTTAACTTTTTAAACTGTTTCTTTTTTTAAACATTTTATCACATCTCAGGGTCATGGACATGGACAACGGTGTAGAGACTGGGTGGAGGGGCGGGGGTGAAAGAGGAAGAGGTCATAGACGGTGATGAGAAAAAGAAATAAATATATAAATAAAAATAAAACAGTGCATCACTTATATATTGCTCATATCACTTTCCTTAGAGGAAATCTCAATTTTTAGGTAGTCATATTTACTATTTTTTAAAAATCTTCTGGCATATATTCCTTAAAAACCTTGAAGTCAAATTTCATTGCTAATCATGAATGATAATGTAAATTCTACAACCGAGAATATGTTTTATGTGATTTCACAGTGTTTGCAAAAAGTAGGCAGGTTTTGAGGGCATAAATTTGTCATTTTTGTAGTTAAGCCACTGGAATATATTTTAGGAGGTTACAGCATTGCTTTTTTTTTAATTCCTTAGGAAAAAATGAATATTTAGGGACATTCTCCAATTCAAAGCCCGCGATGAGCTAAGTATTCCTTAGAGGAGTGGTGAGAGCAACTTTTGCTTACAACATTAACACGCGGTTAGAGGCGATAACGGGGTTTGCACAGGACACTTTTAAAATATGTTGACACAGTCACTTCCATTATTTTTCAAAGCATCAGAGTAGCTGAGAGACACTGCTATTTTTAAAACGCTGCTCAGTACAACTAATGACTTTATAAAGTAGGTAATTACAGCCTCGGAGGTCAGAAGTGGATTTAATGTCGGTGTGGAAAACCAAAATGTGATGGGCTTTTCCAGAACAAGGAAACAGCTCTTGCACACGGTGTTTGTCCTCGTCCCCTGAGCTAGCGACACAGTGTCTGCACAGGGCACAGGGGTGGCCCGCCCCACCCCCAAGGGACCGGCTGCTGAGCACTGATGTCCACCACACCTGCCCTTACACCAGCAGCTGGTCGCACCCACTAGGTCTGCAGGCCCGCGAGAGGCCCCCGGGGGCTCAGTCTCCGATGCGCGCGAGAGCAGGTCCGGCTGCAAAGCATGGTCCGCGCTGGTGAGGCGCAGCCACACAGACCTCTAACAGGATCATCTCCGACAGCAAAGACAGCCCTGTTCAGCTTTTTATTTTGTTTAATCTTTTGCTTACATTTTAAGTGGATTGTTTTTTATTTTTCTTAGTGCGTACAACTTTAAAATGGAAGTGTTCCCCCCCCACCACACCTTCCGAATTCCACCCCTCAGGGCTCAGTGCTGTTAATGTTCTGTGCACATCTCTCCCGGCCTTTTACTCTGTAGTATTACATATGTGTACATATCACATATATGTGTATATATATCATATATGTGCATATAGGGTGGGGCAAAGTAGGTTTACAGTTATTCATGTGGCACATAATAAACAATAATACAAGAATAAACTGCTTCATGTACTCACAAGTGTAAACATCCTCTTGCCCCACCCTGTATTTATGTGTGTATGTGTATCTATCTATAATAATAAAAGCATAATATGCTAATTTGACCAGACATCCTTCCGGATGTCCTTCTGGATGACCTTCCAGGTGAAGCCACAGTGGGGGGGATGAGGCAGAGGCGCTGCCGCAGCGGGTGGGGGCTGAGGCAGCCGTGGCAGCGGCAGGGGCTGAGCCCCTTGCACAAATTTTGTGCATTAGGCCTCTAGTCTCTATATAAAAGGCTAATATGCAAAGTGTCCCCTCTGGAGTTTGACCAGGAGACCGGGAGTTTGAGCGTTCTCTATGACGTGTGCTGACCACCAGGGGGCGGCGTGGAATGAAAGAAGGCCCTGGCCTGCGGCTGGTAGCTGGAAGGCCCCGATGGGCCCTGATCACCGGCCAGGCCTAGGGACCCTACCCGTACTCGAATTCTGTGCACCTGGCCTGTAGTGTATATATAAACATGTCTATCTATACCTCTGTTTAAACCAAAGTGGTATCACTGAAAGTTCTCCAATCCCATTTTGTACTCAACAGCACATCACAGAACTCCTTCCATTAAATAACTACGTTCTGCCCCATTCTTCCCTCTGCTGTCACAGTGTATCTATTGCCCCACGCACGTGCCATAACCTATGCATACATTCCTCCTTGAGGGTGCACTCCACTGCTTCTAGTTTCCATGGTGAACACACCCCTGTAGTAAGGGTGCACTACTCTATTCTGTTCGCATGTGTCAGTGGGACAGGACATTACAAGTGGAATGTCTGGGTCACCGGATGTTACGTGGTGGACAGCGGTTTTCGCAGTGGCCATTGTACTTCACACTCCCACCAACAGGAAAAGTCATTTACCTGACTACACGCTCAAAACCGGGTTAAGAAGCTAGCTACATGTGATGCGCTACAGGGAGCGGGCCACAGGAAGAGGACACTGGCACTCACGTAAACATGCAACCCAGGGGAGCTGCACAGGGCCCACCAGGAACATGGAGAAAGCGTGACCGTGCTGGGGGCTGGGGAGGGAAGGCATGCCTGGCCCGGGGCTGGCATAGACGCTGGCGGTGCCACCACTCGGCCCGGCCCTCGCAGCCGGGGCCGGCAGCCACTTAAAAAAACAAATAAACTATGAGCACCAAGCCCCTGGCCAGCAGCTTACGAAGCTTGACCCCAGAGGTCAGCTCTGTTTGGCAAGAGGCTCCCCGCTGCGGAGCAGTGGTTTCTTGTCCTGGCCAGACAGTCTTGCTGACTCTCACGTTGTAGCACAGGCTGCCGAGGCTTCGCGGGAACAGAAAGAAGAGGAGAGCAGAGCGGGGTTTCCATCTGCTCTCACAGAAGGCTGAGTGTCTCCCGTGCTGCCCTTTTTCCTTAAAAAAGGCAAACACATGCCCGGCCGGTGTTGCTCAGTGGTTGAGTGTCAATCTGTGAACCAGGAGGTCATGGTTGATTCCCGGTCGGGGCACATGCCCGGGTTGTGGGCTCGATTCCCAGGGTGGGGCGTGCAGGAGACAGGTGATCAATGATCCTCTCTCATCATTGATGTTTGTATCTCTCTCTCCCTTCCTCTCTGAAATCAGTAAGAATATATTTGGGGGGTAGGATGGAGGGGGTGGGAAGCACACACTGATCTCCACTTTGTTCCCTCGGGAGGAAGAGGGCGGGTCTGGCCGGGCTCTGAGGCGGTGGTTCTGCGGGTGGGGTGTGCGTCTGTCCCCAGCGAGCCCTCGCCCACCCCAGAACCACCCGGTGGGCAGGAGTCCCTTACCGTCCCTGTCATTGCGTCCCCTGCTGCCCCCCACATCCCTCACGAACTCATTCTCTTCATCAGGGAAACACACACACACAACACTGGGGGAAAGCGAACGCAACACCTGCAAACCCATGCAAAGACGTCCTGGGAAGGCAAGATGGGCCCCAGCCTGGGATTCCTGGGGCAGACATGGAGGGGGAAGTGGGGGACCACCGTGGAGTCACCAAGTACTTATTCTTCCAAACAAGTACAAAACACCCCCCAACAAAACAAGAACACTCCCGCAACCAGCCCAGAATCCACTACCAGACCGCCCTGTAAAGAGCGGCTGTCAATACGAGCAAGGGCACCTGCGCCTGGGCGACCTCCCACGACGCAAGCGCAGACACTGCCCGCCGCCCCCTCTCGGTTCCGGGCAGAGCAACCTGCCGACCGCCACGCGGGACCCGCTCTGCGCCGGCGGCCCGTGCTGATGAGACCCAGGCTCCCTGCAGCTGAAATATTTAAAAGTCCCCGTGCTGCTGGTGTGGGAAGAATTCCGGTTGACTTTAGCCGAGTGTTTCCATTCCCCTTTGCTTTCCCTCGTAAACCAGCGAGAACCTGCAGGCATGCCTGTTTCACATCAAATTCAAGAAACACCTCCTACTCCTCAGCCCATTTGGAATTTCCGTTTCCACCACATTTGTCCCAGGAAAACAGAATGATCGAAAAGTGCGTGCCAACAGCTGAACAGGTGCGTGGGTTCCGTGAGCCCTTCTTCACTGGCGAGCTCGTCCTGGGCATCGGGCCACCTCCACTGCCCCCCACGTGCTGACAATCACCAGAGGCTGGGCTGAACTGTGCCTGGCTCCTTCCCTCCCCCGACGATGTGTGCCCAGAGGTGTCCCAGCATCCACCCAGGACACAGGCTGTGCAGCCACACGGCCAGCGCAAACGCAGCCCTGCCCCCTGTCAACCCGCCACTGGACAGGTGACGTCCCCTCCGCATAGTTTCCTCCTTTAGGAAGAGCAGCTGGTACAGGTGGTGCCCAGGGGAGTGGGTACCAGGGGTCAGAGCAGCACCTGACGCCGACGGCCCTCTGCAGTGCCGGCGACATGGCCTGTCCCTGCCACTCCCCACACACGTGGACCCACCATGAGCAATGCACGTCCTGTCCGGGTGGGGTCTACATTCTATGGGAAAGTCAGGCATGAACCCCCCGTGCGAACTGCAACCTGCAGCTCGAGTGCGTGACGCTAAGAGAGGACATGGTGCTACTGCAGCCGTGTGTCTGTCTGTCTGTCTGTCTGTCTGTGGGGTGTCCCCGTGACCGTCCCAGGTCTGATGGACAGAGACAGGGGAGGAGGGACAGGCTCGGGGAGAACTCACCCTTCTCCTCGCTCCCTTCCTCTTCCTGCAGTCATAAACGTCGCCTGCTCTACACAAGGCGGTGTCTCCAGGAACGGCCTAATAACGCATGTGCTGGCATACGCCGTAAGCAAAGTCAGAATTTACTCGAATGCACACAAGTCCATTAATTCCACCCAGAGCGCCGCGTCCCAGCCTCCTTCCCGGCCCCTCCAAGCCCCAGAGCGGCAGACACAGCAGGCACGCAGCCTCTCGTAGAAGCACAGATTTCTAAAGCGCACCCAGAGAAACATGAGGGGGGCCTCCGCGCAGAAATTAGCACTCTGTGTGTTTCCTGCATGAAGGAGAGAGAGAAAATTTGTTTCCATTGATTTTAGAGGGAGGGGAAGGGAAAGAGAGAAACATCGATGTGAGAGAGAAACTTCCATCGGTTGCCTCCCGTGCGCACCCCCGGTGACTGAACCTGTGACCTTCCGGTGTATGGGACGAGGTCCAGCCACTAAGCCACTTGCACGTGTGTGACGTTCGGGAGAACAGCCCATGATCTCTACCTCCCCTTCCACTCCGAGAGGCGGAGAATGAGCCGACAGCGGCGGTCACCTTGTCCATAGTGAATGCACCCCTACCTAAGCCTCCCCATCGAGCGCCTCTTCTCCTTGGCCGTGGAGACGCTGCAGCGTGACAGCGTGGTTCCACGGAGGCAGAAGCCATGGATGACCAAATGCAGAGACACATCCTAGTTAGTTAGGGGACTACTTACTTAGTCAGGATTAACCAGCCTCCTGATTCACAGGCTGTGTCATCAACAAATTCTAATAATTAAAGAAACCACTGAAATAGGTACAAATTAAGGAGTTTTCTGGAAACATCCTGCTTTCGTCCCAATGCTCTTAATGTGGGTGAAGGCCTCTTAGAAAATGTGTAGGTCTCAGCAGTATAGATTAAAATGATAAATGGCAGAGAATGCTGCCGGTGGAAAAGTAAATTTATGTTTGCCTGCATGGGCGGCTTCTACATGCTCTGTAATGGATTTTACATAATAGGAGCGTGTATTGGGTGACAGGAATGGGTCCGCTCTAGCAGCTGGATCACGGCACCTCTTTATCACTGTCAGGACTGAGCTAGACCTGGTTTCCTTCTTACAGGGAAAAGGCCCCGCTTTTCCAAAATACCAAACCATGCCCTCGGACTCATTTAGAAGGCTGCTCTCCTCAATAGACAATCAGTGTTCCATACACAACCCATCTCTCTCTGCAGACACAGGCACGCACACGGAAGCAGCATGAGTCAGGGTCACGGGGGTTCAAATTCGAGACCTGCTCACTGGTCGTGGGCACGTGACTTCCCACAGCAGCTGCAGGTTGATCTTCGGCAAAACAGAGGACTGCCATGATGGTTAAATTAGATATTAGGCCTAAGAGTGCCTCATGGAATGTGCGACGGCGGCGTGGAAGCAGTCGATACGTTGTAGCCATAATTATGTGCATGGGAGATTTGAGAGTGCTCACCTCTTCTCATGTTGTTTATCCCTTCAAGGATGTACTTTCATGACAACGATATTTGAACATGGATCTGCTGTTGTCTTGGTTTACAATGAAGTCATCCTAATGTATAAAAACCCAGGGTCCGTAACGTCCAAAAGAACCGAAGGCTCCACCGACCGGAAGTCAGTCCTGCAGTCAGTGCTGGGTTGCCTGTGGGATCGGGCCTAAACCGGCAGTCGGACATCCCCTAAGGCATCCCCAATTGGAGAGGGTGCAGGCTGGGCTGAGGGAACCCCCTCTCCCCCCCACATAAATGTCATGCACCGGGCCACTAGTCTTAATAATAAAGACCTTGACATTTCTCCAAACCTCCTTTAGATGGAATCCAATAGGAAATATCCTATGTGTATAGGTATATGTATTCTTATTTTACATGTAACAGTATATTTCCAGATTGATTTTATTGATGTTGTAATGGCTGACTTGGATAAATTCCAAAGCATCTGACCTTTTCTTTAGCTCGGTTAGTACAGCAGCTCTCAGCAGAAAGAGATCACAGCTAATGCCATGGTGTTAACATTATACTTTCCCTTCATGCAGCGTGCAATTAGACTGATAAATGTTGCAGAGCTGTTAATGTTTCATACATAGTAGATGCTCAATAAAGACAAAATGAATTTAAAATTGGCAAGTCATGCCCTAGCTGGTGTGGTCAGTGGATAGAGCACCGGCCTGTGGACTGAAGGGTCCCGGGTTTGATTCCAGTCAAGGGCACATGCCGGGTTGCAGGCTCAATCCCCAGTAGGGGGCGTGCAGGAGGCAGCCAGTCATGATTCTCTCTCATCATTGATGTTTCTATCTCTCTCTCCCTCTCCCTTCCTCTCTGAAATCAATAAAAAATATTAAATAAATAAATAAATAAGTAAATAAAGTTGGCAAGTTGTCAAGAGGAAATTTTTGTTTTAAATACATTTAAAAACCAACAGACTTCCAGAAATGGGAAAAGGAGCTAAAGGCGACGCCAAGTCTCAGGTGTGACAAACCCAGAAAAACGTAACCCTTCAAATGCCAACTGGGGAAGCAGCGCCCAGTAATCGGCGACCAGCCATTCCGTAGCAGCTGTTTGCAGTGTTTAGAGAAGAGCGGGTTCCGCTCCCGGGGAGCGCCCTGGTTCTGCACTGCCTTCACCACGGGGCCTGGGTCCTGGCTCTGCACTGCCTTCACCACGGGGCCCGGGTCCTGGCTCTGCACGCATGGCCCGGGCCCTGGCTCTGCACTGCCTTCACCACGGGGCCCGGGCCCTGGCTCTGCACTGCCTTCACCACGGGGCCCGGGCCCTGGCTCTGCACTGCCTTCACCACGGGGCCCGGGCCCTGGCTCTGCACTGCCTTCACCACGGGGCCCGGGCCCTGGCTCTGCACTGCCTTCACCACGGGGCCCGGGTCCTGGCTCTGCACTGCCTTCACCACGGGGCCCGGGTCCTGGCTCTGCACTGCCTTCACCACGGGGCCCGGGTCCTGGCTCTGTCGGGTCCTGTCTCTGCACTGCCTTCACCACGGGGCCCGCTTGGGGGGCCCGGGTCCTGGGACTGCCTTCACAGCTCTGTGCTTCACCACAGGGCCCGGGTGGGTTTCCGCTTTGGGAGGCTGAGGGACGCCACAGGTGCCTGGGTTTCCGTGGGATAACGTGGTGCAGTTTCCTCCTCCTCTGAGTTCCCTGGAGGTGGGCGCCTCCATTGCTTCTGTAAATCCCACAATTTGGAAAACACATCCGATTGCTCACCGTGTTCCATTTTTTAAGCAAATGTAAAAAGAATGCCCACGTCGCTTTATGCTGACGGGGCCCCTCGCCCCGCGGTGACCACTGGTCCTCGGAGTCTCACAGCAGCGGTCTGCACCTGATACCCACTCATCCACCTGGCGGGGGAGTCTCCTGTGCGCCCTCTCACCCCGGGCCGCCCTGTAACTGCCCGCGCCCTGAGGAGGGGACCTGGGCCTTGTCCGTGCCGGGCAGGGGCCCTCACCACGTGATGTCTGGTCTGTGTGCCCACCTCCTCCCAGCTGTGCATCCATCTGCAGAATCTTTCTGGAACCGTCCACAAACCCACTGCGTTTGAAGCGACTGAGACCTGGAAATCAGTGCCAAGCAGCCTAACATACATTCCTGAAGGTGGTTTTCTAGTAAATGACTTGCAATGTGAACACAAGGAAGACACTGTTATTTGTAAAAGGAAAACGATGTTTCTGAAGCCGCTGTTGTTTGGAGCAGCGGCCTTTAGCGGCTCCTGTCATTCAGCGCTGGCCCTCCGGACAGCAGGCGCGAGGCTCCTTAATGCCCACCGTCCAGGCGGGGTCAGAGCCCCGGGTGTCCCTGCATTTGTTCACTCCTCATTTATTAAGCGGTATTTCAAGAGCGCATGTTTATTACTGCTAGAGAGAAACTGGATTCCAACATGCCCAACCTAAAAATACTTTGGCGGCTCTGAGTGCGTCTGGGAGCAGGTCCAAGTTTCCTCCTGATCCGGCCCCTTACCCCGCCCCCAGCCTCCTGTCACTGCTCCCTACTTCATGCTTTATTCTTGCCAGGCAGGGCACACCCTCCACGCCTCTGTAGATCTTACTTTCTCTGCAAGGAAATGTCTCTCCCCTCTCCCACATCCTAGAGACCTAATGCCCTTCCAAGGCAAACCTTGCCTGGGAGACTTCCCCGATGGGCCCCGTCTCAGCTAAGTTCAGATTAGCTGCTCCTCCTAAGGGTGCCCTCAGCACCCGGAGCTTGTCCTTGTCATAGCTCTCATCACGTGTCTTCACAGCTGACTCTCCCTCTCACCCACCTGACTGTGACAGGCCGTGGGAAAGCCGTGTCCCTGTGCCCACAGCCCAGCACAGCACCTGGCAGACTGTAGGCACCAGATACATGCTTATCCATGCAATGAATGTTATTCATGACCGAAAAGTGTGGAGACGGGACAACCACAATCAGGAGACAAGACACTAGAATCCCAGAGACGCAGCCGTCTGTTGTCAAGGCTGAAAGACCTTCAGGGAAGTATTTTATCGCCACTGTAGCTCCTGGGGTCAGCTAAGGGGGTGTCCCAAGCCCTCCTTAGTTCCTGGGCTGTGTGACATTTCCTAAAAAGTGAGAAAGGCCTAATGTGCCTCCCACCCTGGAGAACAACTGGCAACTCAAAAGAAGACTGTTTGCTCACGGAGACATTCTCTGTCTTACTTCCAGGTTGCATGTGACAGGTCTCGGACAGAGTGTGTACGGTATTAAGCCTACCAGCTTTCTCAAAAGATTTTACACAACGTAACGCCTTATAAAAAAGACTGATACGCCATGTTCATGGATTGGTAGAATCCATATCATTAAAATGTCCATACTATCCAAAGCAATCTATAGATTCAATGCAATCCCCATTAAGATACCAACAGCATATTTCACAGACCTAGAACAAACTCTCCAAAAATTCATCTGGAATAAAAAAAAGACCCCAAATAGCCGCAGCAATCCTGAGAAAGAAGAACAAAGTTGGAGGGATCACAATACCAGATATCAAGCTATATTACAAAGCCACTGGTCTCAAAACTGCCCGGTACTGGCCCAAGAACAGACATATAGACCGATGGAACCGAACAGAGAACACAGAAATCGACCCAAGCCATTATATTCAATTAATATTTGGCAAAGGAGGCAAGAGCATACAATGGAGTCAAGATAGTTTCTTCAATAAATGGTGTTGGGAAAATTGGACAGATACATGCAAAAAAATGAAACTAGATCACCAACTTACACCATACACAAAAATAAACTCAAAATGGATAAAAAACTTAAACGTAAGATAGGAAACCATAAAAATCTTAGAAGAATCCATAGGCAGCAAAATAGCAGACATATGTCATAGCAATATCTTTACTGATACAGCTCCTAGGACAATGGAAACTAAGAAGAAAATAAACAAATGGGACTACATCAAAATAAAAAGCTTCTGCAGAGCAAAAGAAACCATCAACAAAACAACAAGATAATCCACTGCATGGGGGAACATATTTGCCAATGTTATCTCCAACAAGGATTTAATCTCCAAAATTGATAGGGAACTCATACATCTTAACAAAAGGAAGATAAACAATCCAATCAAAAAATGGGCAAAGGACCTAAAGAGACACTTTTCGAAAGAGGACCGACAGAAGGCCAAGAGTCACATGAAAACATGCTCAAAGTCACTAATCATCCGAGAGATGCAAATCAAAACAACAATGAGGTACCACCTCACACCTGCCAGAATGGCTGTCATCAACAAACGACAAGTGCTGGCGAGGATCCGGAGAAAAAGGAACCCTCGTGCACTGCTGGTGGGAATGCAGACTGGTGCAGCCACTGTGGAGAACAGTATGGAGTTTCCTTAAAAAACTAAAAATGGAACTCCCATTTGACCCAGTGATCCCACTTCTAGGAATATATCCCAAGATAACAGAAACACCAATCAGAAAGGATATATGCACCCCTATGTTCATAGCAGCACAATTCACCATAGCTAAGATGTGGAAACAGCCTAAGTGCCCATCAGCAGATGAGTGGATTAGAAAACTGTGGTACATCTACACAATGGAATACTACGCTGCTATAAAAAAGGAGGAACTCTTACCATTTGCAACAGCATGGATGGAACTGGAGAGCATTATGCTAAGTGAAATAAGCCAGTCAGAGAAAGGTAAATATCACATGATCTCACTCATTTGTGGAATATAATGAACAACATAAACTGAAGAACAAAAACAGATCCAGAGACAGAGAAGCATTGAACAGACTGTCTAACTAACCCAGTGGTTGGCAAACTGCGGCTCGCGAGCCACATGCGGCTCTTTGGCCCCTTGAGTTTTTAGCAAAGGCCAGCTTAGGAGTACCCTAATTAAGTTAATAACAATGTACCTACCTATATAGTTTAAGTTTAAAAAATTTGGCTCTCAAAAGAAATTTCAATCGTTGTACTGTTGATATTTGGCTCTGTTGACTAATGAGTTTGCCGACCACTGAACTAACCCATGAGGGAAGGCGGCGGCGTGGGGTGGGGGGGTGGGGTAGGGCGAGGGGGTAAGATATCAACCAAAGGACTTGTATGCATGCATATGAGCATACCAATGGACACAGACAGTAGTGAGGGCATGTGCTGGGGGGCGGGATTGGCCGGGAGAGGTCAATGGGGGAAAAAGGAGACTCATGTAATACTTTAAACAATAAAGAATTAAAAGATAAATAAAAGACTGCCCTTGGCACTACAGCTATAAACAGTACCTGGGTTAGTAAGGAGACGGCTTGCTTTCTTCCTAGGTACAGCCGTGATGGGAGGGAGGCTTGCTCACGGCGATTCTGAGGCCCAGGGGAGGACCGCAGCCCTGACCTTTGCAGGGATGGGCAGTATCTCATTCCTCACGCCCGCCCTTCCCTCCACACTTCAGACTCATCTCTCTTCCTTGTCAGACCAAACCGTCACCCTAGGCACTGCCGAGTGTGCCGGAGGCTGAGCGCCATTCTCCGGAAGGTGCAGGGAAGGGGGTTCTAGCACATGTCCATGCTGTGACCCCTGAGCCAGGTGAGTTGTGCCGGAGGAATTACTGAATCTAGGGTCTGCTTTCTTAAAACGGCTCAAATGTTTTCTAACACAAAGAATTGAGTAAGGTGTGCTAACAAGTCAATTTGCATTGAATCTTACCTTTATCTTAATTAACAAACAATATGCAATGAATATACTGTCTGGATAGCATCTGAACATGTTAAAATGAGGGCCTTAAAAGTACTTAAAAATTATGCTCCTCTGGGTATACTGAATATTATTTTTTAAATATTGTAAATATTTTTATTTTGTTTAGTAAAGGTTTTTTATACGTTTCCTCCCAATCTCCAAAGGAGAAGTTCTGAATTAGCAAAGACTGAATAGTGAGGTTATAACGGCATTTAAAAAAGTCAAGCGCAGTCAAGAGGATACCTCCATCTAGCCTTCACTGGAGCGGCCTCACGCCCTGGGCTCGGTTAAGTTAATTAAGCTCCTCAAACTCGCGCCTGTGCACCAGGGAGTAGTCCAAGGTGAAGGGCAGGCAGCGCAGCCTCAGAGGACACCCAGGCAGCACCGAGAAGCGGGGGAAGAGAGGTGCAGGGCCTGGGCCGTCTTGTCAGAGCAGCACTCTCTGAGGAAGAGGAGCAACTGAGAGCTGACCCAAGCCCCGCCCTGGGGTTGCAGAGGAACACGCCCAGCCCCCCCGCAAGCTCCTCTGGCTACCTGAGGGCTGAGACCCAAGATGCATTATTGCAATGCAGGGAAAAGAGAAGTAAACTAGCTCTGGAAATGCTTTTGCTGGCCCAGCTGTCTAGAGGGGTCGGAAGAAAGACCATGGGGACAGCACAGCAGCACACTCACGTCCCCAGCAGCACTGACCATTTTCAGTGAAGTAGACGCGCCCGAGGACAGCGTAGCTGTTGGAGCCCAATGACCGTCAGCACGGGGACGAAGGAGGCACATCAGCACGGGACGAAGGAGGTGCTGTGGGCTCTGCTCGAGTGCGGCTCTCCCAGTGGTGATAGTCACATAGTAGGTTTGCAGCATTGCACGGATATTTCACACAATTAGGTATTCCATGCATGAAGTATTTCATACAGGCACCGTAGAGCAAATAGCACGCCGGATAATTTTTTTTAGTTGAATATACATTTCATAATGGCACACTCCTTCACATTACTGTTTCCATTTAAAAACTGTAAGTGAAATGATTTTTTAAAAAATTGAAAACCAACTTCTAAGTGAAAGATAACATATATTTTCAGGAAAGGAGTGATCACCGCATTTTAGAGAATTGGAAAACTACCTCGTGATGATCCGGTCCAAGTTTCTCGTGTCACAAACACACAAGACACTCAGGAAGTAAACTGTTCAGTTTTATCCAACCTGCTCAGGTACATGCAACAGAATCTGCTTCCTGACCCCGGACAGTGATCTTTTCAGAATAATGTCCAGTGCTGCATAATTTTATGTTTATTTACCAAACTAGGACTTAAAACTAAAGGGGTCTACATATAGAAATGTAGTTTTGTGCATTATATTTCTTGCTACAAACATAAAATATAACGTAATAAGCTTGATTAATATTTAACAGATAACTTTCATAAAATATAAATATATTTATAAGTATAGATCATGTACTATTATTTCTCAGTGCAGAATTAGGTATTTGATAGGGAATTACATACGTTCTTCTTTTGTTTCAATGTGGCATTTATAATAATCAAATGTATATTTGATCACATAGAAGACTTCAATAAATTCCAAAATATAGGAAAATCTCAGACCACAATATTTAAATGGAATCCAAGAAAAGTATAACCAAACAATAAGAGGATAGTGTAAGTATTTTAACTACTTACAGATAAAGTAAGCCTTTTAATCTTGAACAAAAGGGAAAAATCAAAAGTATGCTTTAAATGATCTATAAGTAGTTTAAGTAAAAAAAAAAAAAAAAAAAAAACACACACACAAAAAAACACCTAAAATATAAATATGGGTAGAGTACCATGGGAGGAACTGAGCCACTCTCACATCCTGCGGGTGGAAAAGGGGCATGGGGGACAGACAAGGACAAGGTGGGACCCCCAAGCTAAGGAAGATTAGGAAGGATGGCAAATACACGCAAAAACTCTGAATTACTTGTAGAGTGAAAAGAATTCACCAGAATATTGTAAGCAACATAGAGAACGACTTTGCGGCAACACAGCTGACTGAACTGAGGGGAAGATCCATCTTTTATGCCAGTGGAATTGCTGGGGGAGGGGGGATAGTGGGGGTGGAGAGGGAGAAATCAAGAAAGGAGGGAGGGAGGGAGGGAGGAGAGCTGCAGGGGTCAGAATGAGGAGGGAGGGCCAATCCAGAGGGGTCAGAACACCAGCGGACCAGGCCAGCCCGGGAGGCAGGACCGGACCCTGCTGTCGGGGCTGCGGGCGGGGCTGCACGCACTCACTGGTGCTGGGGGTACCTGGGCCCCGCAGAGGCAGAAAACTGGATCTGAGCCCTGTGCTCCAGTCGGGGCCCTGGGAGAGACCTGGGAACACAGTGTACAGAGCTTCACCCAAAGCCGCGGAGGGAAGCCCAGGGCTGCGGGGGACTGGCTAAAACGCCACACAACCACCGTAAAACGACAGTACCCGAGACGGTGAAATACTGCTATGGGAGACAGATCAACGGATTGCAACGGAAGGTCCTCACTGAGGCGAGATCTGGTGACAGGCGGGGACAGCATTAAATGTGAGGACGAGAGAGACTCCCGCAGAAATGGGACGCGCACGTGGAAACACAGGAGGGTGACTCTAGAACGTCAGCGTGGGGCAGGCTTTCCGTACGAAGGCCCCGGGAGCGAAGGCTGATCAATGTGTCTTCACTGAGTGGGAAACATCCGTGTGTTCAAACGCACCTTAAGCCATGCCTGAGAGCTCACTCCGTTTGCGCGGAGGAAGTACTAGTGAGCCCCCGATTTCTTGAGCAGGTGATGCTGCCTGTCTGAGCGCCTGGTGCTGGATGTGCTGGCGACTGCAAGCGCTAACATTAAAGTGGGAGAGAAGTTTCCATCAGAACACTGTTCCGGAAGGAATCCAGGCTTTCTGGGCTGCCCAGATCTGCGCTGTCCTTGCCCTGCAGGTGCTGCTGTCCCATGGCTGCATGGGGAGCGAGGTCTGGGCGTGAAAGGATGACGTGCTGGAGGGAGCTGCGGGCTGCCTCTGTGAGGCGCGAGCTGAGCCGCGACTCAGGGCAGGAGGCCCACAGGCAGGGCCGCAGGGCCCGGGGCCCCAGTGAGGTCCGGCAATGAAGAGCTGCTTTTCTAACTCAGACTAGTCTAGTGACTGACACCATGTTATTAAAACACACACCTGTTTTAATAAAACACTAATGACTGTAAACACGGCGATGTCTGGGTGAAACACTGCCCGTGGAACAGCAAACACCCACCTTCGTGCGGGACACATTTGCTCGCTCAGTAACATTTCCGTTCTGGCGCCGTATTTTACTGTTATGGCTTTCAAAATATGTTATTTGTAATGTTTTGGGCTACATGGATATACATAAATGTTTCAAGAAGAGCTTCTATGAATTATGAATGGTTTGTTTATCTGAGAGAAGGTCTTGTTTTGAAGATAAGCTAAATTCAGCATATAAACATTTTATCAAATTCTCCTTCTGTTGATCCTTTATATTTCAATATTCAGGAAGAGTGGCAACATAATGTAAACAAATTTGGCCACGCGTCCTGACCCACCTAGAAGGGATGCTTGGCGGCGCATAAGCTCCGCTCCTTTGTGGGGACCGGTTCCCTGTGCTGAGCCAGACAGAGGGCCCAGGTGGAGAGCAGGTGTCTGGTGGCAAAGGGACAAGCCAGAGATGCTAATGCATGTCCTCAAGTTGTTTTTTTAAATGTTCAGCCAACAGGGGTTCTCTGTGTTTGCAGGGGCTTGGTAGACACATTCACACAAACGCTGTCTGCAGCACGCATGACAAGGTCTGCAGACCCGGTTCCTTCTCTCACGGGTTTTGTGGTTGGACAGCCAGGTCTTAGACTTCTGCAGATGTGGGTCATTGAGAGTGAACTGAGCCATCACTGAGGTGCATGTGGGATTGTGGAGACCTCACAAGCCAGGCCCATGCTCTGGGGCGCACGCAGGGACTGCTGTCCCAGACCACCCTCCTGCCCCTCGGCTCCTGTCCTAACCCCCGAATTAGCGCTCTCTGCCCCAGCCTGACGATTTAACATTTTATTTCTTATTTTTCCTATAAAATTGGGGCAACACTGAGGTTACTGGATTCCAGTGGTAACAGACCAGTCAGCTCACCTGGCACAAGGTGGAAGCACTGGGATGGCCCGCTGTCGCCCTTGATGCACTGACAGTACAACAGGAGAGGCAGAGACACTGGGTTTATAAATACGCTTCTTAGTCCAGGCCACGCGGCCTGTGGGGCTGAACGCAGAGGCGGGGATGGCATTCTGGGCCAAGGACGCCGCGGGACCAAGGCTGCAGTGAAAGCAGGTCAAACTCACGGCCAGCGGGCCTCATGTGGCCACAACGAATATTTTTGCGGCCCAGCCAATATAACGGTATGTAAGAAACGTTTTAATAAAAATTTTGTAACTTAATTTTTACAATATCCTGTTATACATAATTATTAATAATGAACTACAACGTTCGCTAATGACTGATTTCTATAATTGTGTTGCATCCATTTCCCTTACGTGCCTTACGCGCAGGCGCACCATTTCTCTCCACTAATACTAGCAGCGAATATTCTAGCAGCTGATGGCCATGTCATTAGTCTTGGACTGACTTGTTTGGTGTGCGCAACAGGAAATATTTCACTTTCAGAGAACCAGAAAAATAGGTTTGTGTTACGCTTATTAATTTGTGCAGTTATTCAGTGTCTGGTAAGTTAATGTTCAAAATGATATTAATTTTTATTAAAATGTTCTATTATTTTATGTTAACAATGACTCATTTAGTTCAGCGCTTTGTATTCAGCATGTCTCTATCGGAATAAACGTACGTTTCTATGAAAATGGAAGCTTTTGTTTTGTTGCGGCCCTCATCAAGGAAAACCTTGTTTATTTGGCCCGGGTTCGCCTTCGAGTTTGACATGCTTGGTGTAAAGCAAAGGGTGTGCTGAGGGAGGGAAGGTGCAGCATGTCCTTCCGGCCTGGAGGGAAGGCTGAGGGGTGAGAAGCAGCTGGACGGGGCAGGCAGACAGCAGGGGAAGGTGAGGAGATGAGCGATGAGGCAGACGCTTATGATTTTAGCCTCGTCTTATTCTTTTGAAATTTGACCTAAACATTAAAATCCCAGAAAAGAAAATAATCGCATTTATAATAATCCTCCAAACCAATTTTAAATAAATTTTAAGTGGGCAAAACAAAATATACAAACGAGGAAAGGAAGGAGCCTAGATGTCCTCAAGCTTCCTTGAACACAGAACAGAACGAATACTGTGGGGACCACCCCAGGGAGCCGCTGGGGACCACGGTTCCCAGTTCTGACAAACGCAACGGTAACAGCCTGGACAGAGATCATTCTTCTCCAGTGAAATCCATTAGGAAGCATCTGTGGTTAATAGGACACACTCCCCATTAGCAATATAGTGTTGCAGAGATATCTGTTAGGCTGGTTTCACTTTTATTTTTAAAAATATATTTTTATTGATTTCAGAGAGGAAGGGAGAGAGAGAGCGAGAGAGAGACAGAAACATCAATGATGAGAGAGAATCATGGATTGGCCGCCTCCTGCATGCCCCCCACTGGGGATTGAGCCCGCAACCTGGGCATGTGCCCTGATCAGGAATCAAACCATGACCTCCTGGTTCAGAGGTCTATATTCAATCACTGAGCCACGCCAGCTGGGCCTGATTTTATATACTAAGCAGAACTGAAGGAGTGATAGTGACAAAAATAGATGAATTCTCTGGACAACTGGAGGCACTGCATGGCATCGGGTACCCTGTGTGGGAGGCGCTGACCATTTATTTTTGCTCCCAATGGTTTGGGACGACTCCAGTAATTTTAGTCAGTGTTAGAGAAATTAAAAATCATTTCACCAGCCATAATAATGTACTTATAAAATGGGAAGAAATGTAGTCAGGGAAAAAATGTAAGTACCGGTAAAGCAAATGGCTTACTTCAGCGTGAAGAGAAAGCAACAGTTGTTAGCGTGCACTGGTTTTGAGTTACAGGTTCCAGTCACCCCAATATATGTCTTAAGGATTTTTTTATTACTTAATTGACTTCCTCTTCCTATACCCACCTCTAAATGATAAGCCTTCAGCTGTTTACTATATCTGTTCCTGGAGTTACTTATGTTCAAATTAAGTGTATACAGTGTATCCCAAAAAATGTCTGCACACTTTGAATAATTATAAAGGCAGTGTTAATTAAAATTCATTTCATTTTCAAAATGTAATAGAATCTATGGACATAGTGTATATAATTTTTTTGGATACCTTGTATATATATTGTATGCACACATATGGATTCATATACTTCATTACAGTAATACATCCTATCTAATATAAGAGTAAATGCAAATTGACCATCACTCCAACACACAAGATGGCCGCCCCCATGTGGTCAAAGAGGTTGCCCCCATATGGACACAAATGGCCACCACAAGATGGCCAGCAGGAGAGGGCAGTTGTGGGCGATCAGGCCAGCAGGGGAGGGCAGTTGGGGGGGACCCAGGCCTGTAGGGGAGGGCAGCTGGGGGGGACCAGGCCAGCAGAGGAGGGCAGTTAGGGGTGACCAGGCCTGCAGGGAGGGCAGTTGAGGGTGATCAGGCCTGCAGGGGAGGGCAGTTGTGGGTACCAGGCCTGTAGGAGAGGGCAGTTGGGGGCAACCAGGCCATCAGGGGAGGGCAATTAGGGGTGACCAGGCCAGCAGGGGAGGCCAGTTAGGCGCAATCCAGCCAATAGGGGAGCAGTTAGGTGTCAATCAGGCTGGCAGGGGAGTGGTTAGGGGGTGATCAGGCAGGCAGGCAGGCAAGCGGTTGGGAGCCAGCAGTACTGGATTGTGAGAGGGATGTCCTAGATTGGAGAGGGTGCAGGCTGAGCTGAGGGACACATACACCCACCCCCCGTGCACGAATTTCGTGCACCGGGCCTCTAGTGTAAATAATAAAAATCTAATAATTCTCTCTTTAATAGTGACTATTGCATTTAACATGGGTTTTGTTCTACCTTAAAACTCGCTAGTGGGTGTATGTAGGTTGACTACATTAGAAAACATACCTAATAACTTGAATAACTCACAACAGTTCATTACAAGCAAAGAGCAGACTGCTGCTGCCTTAGATCGCCACCTTGAACTGATACTACAAATACTACAGCAGCTCCTTAAATGGGATCACTACTTGGGCTAATTCACATTTAATTTTCGCCTTTATAACGTGGGCTTTGACCTGCGGCATGTTTCACACCTCCCGGAATGGGGCGGGCACAGCGTTTGCCATGCCTCTCAGCTCCAGTGCAGAACCGGTTCCGAGAGCTGCCAGGAGCCAGGTGCGTGTCCCTGAGGACACGGCTGACTTGGGCCTGGAGGCACGGGCCACCTTCCACGTCCAGTGGCAGCTCGAGCCACGACCTCAGGCCTCTGCTTCCTCGCTGTGTCTTGGCTCTAGGCCGGTTGCCTCCCTCAGTCTGTGGAAGGGGCTCCTGTGTATGTTTTCAGTTTGGGGTTTGTGTGGCCAGAAGGTGCCTCCCCCATTCTTCTCCCCGGTTCCTCAACCAGCTGTTGGGATAGAGGGCTTGCCTGACTGCATTTACTGATGTGCACCTACCTTTCTGCCTTCCCTCTTCTCACGGAGCTCAGATGAAATGAACATAGAGGCTCTCTCTCTCTCTCTCTCTCTCTCTCTCTCTCTCTCTCTCTCTCTCCAGTCCAGGCTGGCATAATCATGGCTTTTATCTAAGATGATGGAATTCTAAACAGGCTCACATAATACAAGCCCATCTCATTTATTCTATTTCCCAGTGAATAAATGGCCCTTTAGTACAAATGCATTTACGTTGAATATATTTGTTGCTTAATCCACAACTGAATGGACTAAGGACATAAACTGTCTTCTGTGCCGTTGTCTGATACAGGAAGGAAATCTTCATATATCAAGTGCATTGCACTTCTATGGATCAGAAAAATAATTAAAGATATCAAAGCCTAATCATTCATGTGAACAAATATGAGTGAGTGTAGAAGAACCTATTTTTGGAGTTACAAATAAATGAAAGGAAACCATTGATCATTCACCTTCCCAAGAAGAGTTCAGACTTTTCTACAATATCTACACTGGCTACTATTTTAGAAAAAAAAAACACCCCACAATAATGTAAATTCCATTTTATTAGCTGATGTTTTTAGTAACAAGAGTCAGATGACTTAAAAATTAACAGTGGTTATAAAAACTATAAGGATATGAGTGCACTTTACCAAACTGACTTCAAATACGAAGTTGAAAGTCACAGAGGGCAGGTGGCCGTGACCTACGGAGCCTTGCAGACCGTGGAGGGAGGAATCTGTGTTCGGCAGGAGTGTGTTTTGTCTCAGCTCTCCTGCCCACAGGCCTGGGCTGCCCTCCCACGGACAGACTCTCCTGGTCACTGGTGACCGTTTGACCTATGACCTCTACTCTACACACAGTTGGCTTCTCAGTGATTACTTCTAGAGCTATTGCCAAGTATTCCTGTAACTGATGGGCGCATTTAAAAACTCTGCTCAGACACAAAGAAGCCTTACAATTGTCCAACAATTGCTGTTAGATGCCTTGATTAAAATGTAGTGTATTTTTTCCCCTGGGCACAAATTTGCTCTTTACCTGACTATTTCTAGTAAATTACTTATTCAATTTTGTCATTCAAATTTTTAAATGAAAAGAAAACGTCTAAGGCTCTTAGTAAAAAGGGAAGATTAAGAGTGTCAGAATTATTCTGACTCAATGACTTTAGCTAAGCAAATCTTTTTAAAACAGCTCAAATAGAATGAGCGTTTTACAAATGAGCTTTAAACATCTTTAATCTAAATTGCTCTTAACTTCTGAATACCTAGCAAACTACCATTTGTAGCCTGAATACAAACATTCATGCCGGAGTAATATAGAGAAATCTGGGCAAATCCATGATTAATATATTTTTTTCCAGTTTCCAATATCCATTTCTGTTTAAGGAAGGGGTTTAATGAATGCTACTGCAGTAATTTAAATATGAAATTAATTTCATTTTCGCATCATCACTGTCATTCTCCTCAGAATTGTCCCTATCACTAGTGTCTCTGGTTCATTATTTCCATTTCCATCTACTCATGTCACAGAGGAGAGAGAACGCCGGTGAACTCATCCCATTTTTCACAACTACAAGGAAGCTCATGAAATCCTCTCTTCTATGCAGAGAAACACCAGCAGGAGGGGGCAAACTCCAGCCGCAGACAGAGCCCAGGAGTTTGAGGCCCTCCCTGTAAGTTACAGCTACAGCTTTTCTCCCTCTGCAGAACCTTGAACACTGCCAACTGGGAAGGGGAATTGGAACATTCCAGAACAGCTGAGTGGCCTGCCCGAGGTCACTCAAACAAGTGACCACAGCAGGTCCAGCTGGATCCATATTGGCACTCCTCCTCCACACCCATCCCAGGGGCACTGTCCAAACACACAGCCGGGTCACCATGGCAACCGACTGACTTCAGTGCTTACTCAGGCAGGACGGGGCAAGGTGCAGCGTCAGCGCGGATCAGGGTGGACATGAAAACATAAGTAGCAATTGGACCAGACGCAAGCCAAGATGGAGTCAGGTTAGTAGGTATTTTCACAGAGTACTTTAACTTCTTCCTGAAGGTCAGGGTTGTCTTTTTAGTGCAAATTTCAAGTATTATGTAAACAATACCAAATTAACATAGAAAAGGTAAAGTTTGGAGGCTAAGCCATTACTAATTATATTTTAACTAGAAGCCTGGGGGGGGGGGCGGTCTCTCAGCCCAGCCTGCACCCTCTTGCAGTCCTGGACCCCTGGGGGATATCCACCTGCTGGCTGGCGGACATAACCCCCGAGGGGTCCTTAGCGCTGCCACGGAGGCGGGAGAGGCTCTCGCCACTGCCACTGCACTCACCAGCCCGTGAGCCTGGCTCCTGGCTGAGCGGTGCTCCCCCTGTGGGAGTGCACTGACCACCAAGGCAGCTCCTGCATTGAGCGTCTGCCCCCTGGTGGTCAGTACATGTCATAGTGACAGGTTGTTCCCTGGTTCAGTCGATTTGCATATTAGCCTTTTATTATATAGGAAGTTTTCATGCAAAGAGGCAACATTATAAGGGAGTGAAATATTCTGGAAGAAGTAGCATTACCAACTCGCTTGTCTTAGTTATACATTTATACGGATCAGCTTCGTTTTAGCTTGATGACAATAAATTAGTGGTTGGGAATGAATGTACGGAAGTACCACTCTGCTCACAGTCACACTTGTTTGTTACGGTGGGAATATGCTCATCCTTGAAGGGAATTAAAAAGCGTGGGACACACTCTACGTGCTATCTCTTCCTCCCCCGCTCCCCAGCCCTCTCTCCACCCTGACAAGCAGAGCCCTGACGTTGCGTGGAAAATTATGGTTACTAAGCTGCAATAGCCCTGGATTTTCGTGCATTCGGTGAGTTTTCTAAAACTTCCAGAATGATGGCTATTTCTCCAGGTGGAAAGCAGGAGAAGGAAGAGCTGGAGGAAAACTTCCCCGTGTGGCTGCACACTCAGCCTTGGGAGCCAGCCCTGGGCTGGATTCAGAGAACCCGGCTCATCGGCTGGCGACATGAGTCAAACCTTCGCCACGAGACTAGCACAGCAGTGTGGCCGCCGGGCGGGCAAAGCCCTTGGAGCCAGAGGTCCCGGGCTGAAGTGTTAGACCTGCCACTTGTTAGCCTCGTCCTCGGGTGGACATTTAAAATCTCCCACCCCAGCGCCCTCCCCCGAGGAATGGAGAAAACACAGCCTCGTCTGCCGCTTGGGGCCTGGGAGTGAGCAGTAAGGGGAGCCTGGCCCGCGGCCAAAGAGGCCCAGTGCCTGCAGCAAGGATCGCGCAGTCGGACTTTTAGTGGCGTACGTGTCTGTCCTCAAAGTCCAAAGACACCTTGACATTTAAAGAAAAATAAGTAAGTCAGAGTATGTAATAGACAGCAGCAAGCAGCTGAAAGTGGGTGGTCACCACAGAAAACACAGAAGGACATTGAAGAGATTAACGGCTATTGATTTTCAGTCAGTCGGTTGAAATCTGCTAAATGTATGTATATAAATATTTACTTGCAAACCATATTGTCTAAAACTTCTAATAGTCTTTACAGTGAGACTCACCCAACCACTGGTTCTTAGAATCAACAGCATCTCCACTTTGGCCTAAAGCAGTGGTCAGCAAACTCATCAGTCCACAGAGCCAAATATCAACAGTACAACGATTGAAATTCCTTTGGAGAGCCAAATTTTTTAAACTTAAACTTCTTCTAATGCCACTTCTTCAAACTAGACTCACCCAGGCCTTGGTATTTTGTGGAAGAGCCACACTCAAGGGGCCAAAGAGCCGCATGTGGCTCGCGAGCCGCAGTTTGCCGACCACAGGCCTAAAACAAAGTCGACTTCTCTTGTTCCCCGGAGATGGAGATGTCCCCCGAGTCAGAGATGACCCCCCAGTCGGAGATGTCCCCTCGAGTCGGAGATGTCTCCCGAGTCGGAGATGTCTCCCGAGTCGGAGATGTCCCCCTGAGTCAGCGGTGTCCCCCCAGTCGGAGATGTCCCCCCGAGTCGGCGATGTCCCCCGAGTCGGAGATGTCCCCCCAGTCGGAGATGTCCCCCCGAGTCGGAGATGTCCCCCGAGTCAGAGATGTCCTCCCAGTTGGAGATGTCCCCTGAGTCGGAGATGTTCCCCCAGTCGGAGATGTCCCCGAGTCGGAGATGTTCCCAGGTGCAGACGCTGTTGAGGTGGGTCACCCGCCTGGGCTTCCTCGGGTGACCCAGTGGCTGTCATCTCCATCTGAACCTTTGCAGCGAGTCTGATCGAGTTTCCAGGCCCCAGCGGCTGTTTTCACGACGAGTGAAAGTAGTCGCCGACATTGCGGGGTTAGTGCAGCTCTGCAGTTACTACGCACGCAGCTCACGCCCATGCCTGTCCCTCCCAGAGCAAGGCCTGCATCATGGGCTCGGGCACATGTTCCATGGTGCGTGCCACTGACCAGCCCCCAGGAATTCATTTTCCTAGAGGTATAGAATAGTATGCAAGTACTGGGAACACTACGAAATCAAAATTTTACCTGTGTTTTACCTGCGCTCGTCCCCTCCGTGGCCAGGAGCCCTGGGGCCGAATCACCGGTGTGCTCTGCTGCTTCTTCCTCGGCCGTCACCCTCTCCGACCGAGGCCGGGTGCGATCTCCGGGTTCATGCCACCTTTTCCCGTGTCCCGGCGCTTGGGCCGCTCTGCGGGCACTGGCTCCCGCCCCTGTTCAGTGCGTTCACTTCCCCTGAGTTCGCCAGGGATGCAAACCTTGTGGCAGAAGGTCACACCCAAGGTCAGCGTAACTGGATTCGGAACACACTCTGGATTTCGCGAAGGTGTCTGTAGCAGAATTAAAAGTCAGTGTGGGCTTCCGATCACAGAACAGAGCCGGCCACGCCCTCCTGCTGCAGACGGAGCCGGGACAGGGAAGTCCGCCTTTCCCCGTGCCGGGAGTTCAGGAGCCAGCCTTCTATTCCGTTTCTGGCAGCGAGCACTGAAGTCATCCCAGTCCCCTTCGACGACGCAGAAAAGATGCAGCAGCGTCTTGCCGATGTCAGCTCCCAACACGGACGACCTCCACTGCACTTCCCGGCTCTCCCGGCTGCGCCGACGCTTCACCTTTCCAACACTCACAGAAGGCGGGAGCAGCCTTAGCTCTCAAACCCCTATCAGCCTAGCCAACTCCAACCCCACGTCATGGTCAACAGTGGCAAAGAGCAAGGACAGTGTCTCAAGACGGGACGCTCAGGTTTTACCCACTCACAATCCACTGTGCTCTAGGTGAGTGAGTTTTAAAGGGAATATAGCTCACAGCTCGTTCGTTCATTTATTCATGCAACAAATAAGCATTGGTCACACCATCTTCACTGGAGGCAACATGAAGGACTGGAAAGAGACTTAGCCCAGACAGGCCGGGTTTGAATCTGGCCTCACACTTCGCGCCCGTGATGATCTTCAATGAAGTCCTTTGTCTCTCTGTGACCCAACTTCCTCCCTTTCGTCAGAGGGGGCGGTAATCAGACCACGTCTGAGGGACATGACAGTGCACGCCACATTGTGGTTTTGTTTTCTTTCTCTTTCCTTGCTCGGCTGTGGGGATGGCAAGATGAAAAAGATACGTCTGTCATGTAGGAACCCCCGGAGTGCGCGGCACATGCACACCCACCGGCAGACAAAGGAGCACCGACGCGCCGAGGGAGGACGCGCATTCTGCGGGCACGGGCCGCGCACAGAGCGGGGTGTCCACACGGACGTAAAGGGTCTCTGCTGTTTGGTCACGAAAGCACCAAATCGACGGCTGTAACAATGACTGTGCCTCCTGCGGCCACCGCGCCCCTGCCACCGGCTGCACATCGGGGCTTCGATGCCTCAAGTGGAGACATGGAAGCATCCTTTCCTGTCCCGCATGCCCCGCACGGAGGAGCGGCCTGTCCCGGCGACCGAGCAGCGTTCTCCCAGCCCCGTGACCTGTCCTACTGCCCCGTGCGCCGGCCCTCGGGTCCCCAGGTCACTTTAGCTCCAAGTTATGGATTGTGGCGACCTGATCGGTTCCCTGTGAAGACAGTGGGTGAGACCATAACGAGGGAAGTTTATACTCGCACCCCCTCCTGCCTGTGTCTCTCCCGCGTTCCGCGTCCGCAACCATGCTGTGAGGCCGCTGGTCCGCCGTGCCTTGGTGTCGCCTGTTGTCAGGGAGCTTCCCCACCGGAGAGCCGTCTGCTGCCCAGGCTGACCCGCTCACGGCCGCGTGCGCCCTGCCTGGCCATGAGGGTCAGAGGCGAGGGCGGGCTGCCTTTGGTAATTCTCCAGCGTATTCTCGGAGCTGGTGAGATTTAGAGACTTGCAAAGTCATGCAAAATTAATTGAAATATGAGTTATGTGTCTAGAACTTCCGAGCACTATTTGGAAGTGAGCGCTGTTTGCTGAACAGTGTTAACTAATTCCGAGACAAGTCACAACATTATTTAAAATAATGCCAGACTCCCTGCCGGCAGGAGCTGCACCAGCGGGGCCCCCGCCTCCTCCGCAGAGATGCAGCCATTTAATGTGCAGCGTCTGAGTGCTCCTTTCAAAGAACGGCAAGGATTAGGAAAACAAAATCCCACAGCTTTCTTTCAACTGATGTTCAGTTAGGGCAGCCCAAAGTTCCCACAGAAAACATTAAAAGGAAACACAAAACGCAAAACCCCATTGCTTCTTTTTTCTTCTATACAGTACACGTATATGTATCCTACACATATACATCATACGTGTGGGTCTGCATACCACTTATACAAAGTTTAAGAAATACATAGTTGTTGGTAAATGAGAGTTGCATGCTGCTGTTTTTTTCAAATTTTCTATCAATTTTATCATTTCTAAAAACTATTACTTAGATAAGATTCTCATAAATCTCCCAGAAAAGTTTTGGGAGCCTCGCTTCAAACAGTAATTGCCTGGGCCAATTAGATCACGGGATTTGGTTACAGCAGCTGCTAACCCTGTCTGCACATTAGATTCACCGCAGGAGCTTTTAAAACTATTAAATAGCAAAATACCTGACACGTGGTGGCCGATCGATGAGTGGGAATTTATTTCTCTATTAGCCCTTCCAGCCTAGCTCCAGTTCCGTGTTTCCCAAGTGCCCACAGAGCGAACCCCACAGCGGAGCACCTCACCCTGTGACCCCCAAACTTCCTGGCCGCGTCACCAGGTTCTCTGTCATCCTGCCCCCAGGAGGCGGAGAGTGTGGACTGCACCCAGGGACACTTGATCTCTGTCCTCTCTCGCCTGCAGGTCGGTCTGGAACTGCTTCCAACTTTAACCTCATAACCGCCCGCCCGCCCTGCCGCCTGAGGGCCCTCCCACAGGGAGGGGGCACACCCTCCCAATGCCCTGCTCACGTTCACAGGCCTCAGCTCCTCAGAGCCTCCTCCCATTCGGGGTCTCCTTGTCCCTGGAACCTTATCTCATGCTCCCCAGCCTGAGGACCTCCATTTCAGTCGCACCCCCTTCCTGGGATAGAGAGAAGGCTCGAAGTGGGCGGCGTTCCCCATTCTTCTCACGTCCCGCCTTCTATGTCGCCTCGTGTGCACGCGTTGTCCTTTCTCACCCCCGGCTCTCCCCCAGAAACGTCCATCTCCCGGTCAGTCACACTTCCCACGGCCCGTCACTTGCGTGAATGAGGAATGTGTGACGCTTGCAGGGAGCACTTCTGTAAGAGGTGAAAGCCACATCGCCGGGACCATGTGCCATTTATCCCAGCGCTTCATTTCTCTCGTGCTTATGTCTACATTTGTGGACACTCTCCATAAAACACATTACCCAGGGGCAGCTGCCAGAGCGTTCTCTAGATCCTGCTATAAATCCTGTCGCCTCCACAAGTTACCATCTCTCTTCCACAACAGTTCAGTGAGGAGAGCAAAACATAACTTCGAAAGTCAAAGCCATGCCCTCGCCGGTCTGGCTCGGTGGATAGAGCGTCAGCCTGCAGACTGAAGGGTCCTGGGTTCGATTCTGGTCAAGGGCACATGCCCGGGTTGCGGGTTTCATCCCCAGTAGGGGGTGTGCAGTGAGGCAACCAATCAATGATTCTCTCTCATCATTGATGTTTCTCTCTCTCTCTCCCTTCCTCTCTGAAATCAATAAAAATATATTTAAAAAAAAAAATCAAAGCCAGGCATGGAGCAATACCCAAGGCCAATGAACACCGTCACAGCATGTCACAACGCAGGGGCCCATCTCAACGAAAAGCGGCATCAAGTTGGGTGCTGTGTGGGGTGGCAGTACGTCCCGCCGGCTGCTCTCCCTAACCGAGTCCATGTTGTAGCTGAAAACACTGAGTGTACACGGAATCTGGGAAGAATGGCCGTGTGGCCGTTTCACTTGAGATCAGCTGCCCTTTCGGGGGTGCACCCGGCCCCCAGTAAAGGGTGAGCCCTGAAGCCAGGGATCAGCAGCACCAACCTCGGCGAGGACCTTCACAGCCACACGGGCCTGGTTGTCTCCGTCGCCTTCCTCTGTGGGGAGACGGCACATCGGAAAGACAGAGCTGTCTGTGCGGGCACATGCCTGCCGGCGTGCGTGCTGCCTACATGGCAGCGATGTTAAAATGGGGTTGTCCTGTCAGGCGGATGCGGGAGGCAGGACATCCTCTCCGCACGATGCCGCAGGGCTGCGTGTGGCGGGCGGGCGCCAGGTCAATTACACAGGGCCACGAGGGAAGATGAAGACAGATGGGCCTCGTTCTGAACAGAAGCGTCAGTAAAATGGAAACTGGGGACATATTAACGCGATGGCCAATTACTTAGGAGCGTGGCTTTGGCCAGACCTGCAGAATGTATTTATATCGAGTCTTTCTAGAGAAAAGGAATGTTGTCATTAACGAGAATGAACATAGAGGGAATTTAAGAAATAACCTGTGTATCTTTATTTCTGGAGAAAAACATTTCTCACCGGAAAATTAGGGTTCTGTCATTCTCCTCTCACCGAAAAAATTAGACGCGTGGGGGAAAGTGATATTTGGGAACACTGGCCAGCGATATTTCATCATTGTTCATGTCAGCGAGCTGTCCGTTTTCCTTCCCAAGATTGATTTGTTTTAATTCTCCCGCTCGGTCCCCTGCTCCCGCTGCACCCACAGCGCCTTTGTCCACAGGAGAAACCTGAGGTCGCAGCAGCAGCGACACAGGATCTGTGTGCGGACCCGCGAGGCGACGGAGACATTGCCTTTGTCGCAGGCTCGGTTCCACGCGTCTCGCGGAGACACACCAAACACCAGAGCTGCTAGGAACCCAGGCAGACACTGGGGTCGCAGCTCCACTGCGTGTAAACCAGGTCCTCCCACCTCCCAGGACAGAAGACAAGCCTGCCGGCGTCCGTGGACGAGGGGACCGAGCCCACCAAGCCCTGACACGCCCTCTGCGGCTCTGCTGTCTCCAATGGCCATTAGTCTACTCAGATAGCGAAAGGGTAAGGGACTCATCAAAAGATGTAAGTGAAAACCAAAATAGAAGAAATGCCACTATAATTTCCCACCCACTAAAAGGTTGTTTCTCAAAAAAATAAAATAAAATGTGTGGAGAATTTGCATAAATTCTAGGATATGATTGATGTTCACTAAAACCTCAATAACATAGCTAGACAGGACATAATCCTTACAAAAATGATGTAAGTCAAATCTAGCTTCCCCACGCTCATGGCATGACCAGAGGTCATTAACTGATGCTCAATGAGTTATCGCAATGAAGATAAACACAATGTGTGATCTGTCTATGTCTCCATATTATTTATGTGGATTAGAAGGTGCCTAGAAATTTCTGAATGGTACAAGTCAATTAACCAGTGACTCAGTGACCAGTCACAAACTAAATTACTACCAAGCGGTGCTAATGATCTATAACCTCAAAGCGGGAGGAAGACCCCAGAGGCCTGGGCGCGCCGGTGCAGCCTTCTCTCCTTCCATCTGCGGAGCATACAGCAACCCCCCAAGTTCGTTGATGTCTGTCTGTCTACGTTTTCCACCATGTTTTACTTGGTCAAAACAGTTATAAATGAGAATCCAACGTAACTGGGAGGCACAGGATCAGCATCAAACAGGTTTTCAGAGATCTTTGACACGAGTCTTTCAACGTCCCCTTCATGACGGAAGGTTATTTCATGCCATCCACTCAGCCAGCCTTTCCAGCATGGAGCACCTCCCCGGGGCCAGATGCTGGTCTTGGCTCTGGCAGTTCAACGATGAAGAAAACAGCAGAAATACTGGCCCTCGTGCAGGAAGAGAGAGACGAGCTACATAAACCTCGCAGGCAGAGAGCGTGGGTTGGGAGGGCAGTGAGTCGGTTTTAGATAGAGCGCACAGGGCAGGCGCACTGGGTGGCTGGCTGGCTAGTAACAAGCAAACTGGTGAATTATGTGGGTACTGACCATCCTCGGACTCTCCTGGTGACTGATTTAACCAATAATCCCTGTGCCCTTGGAGCTTCCTCACACATGGTGGGTTTGGCGTGTTTGTTGAAGTGAGGGCCACATCAAACGGTAACTGACTGCTGAAGTTACAGGGCATGGTGGGTCCCCAAACCCAGGCTGTGGGAGCCTGCGAACAGGTGCTCCCGTGCAAAAGTGTGTCCAGTGATGCTCAGTGTTTGCAGTCCAGGAGCTCCTCTGAGGGAGGGGACACTGGTCCTCCACTCTTTAGCCATAGGCCATCTATTACTGTGGCAGGAACCACTAACATTAGGCCTGTCCTCAATACATGCTTCAAACAGCCCGGGAGGTAAACAGCATGCAGGTTAACCGCTGCCCGGAGAAGTCAGTCACTTGCCGAAGGGTCAGTGAATAACAACAGGCAGAACTCAGATTTCAGCCTGTATCTGATGAAGCCAATGACCACGTTTTAACCACTCCAACATACTACTTCTTACATCTGTTCTTTAAAATGATTCGTGTAAATGTTTACCATGTGGCATTTCAACATGAGAGGTTAACATGGAGGTGTCCGTTCATTTTCAGAGACAACATGATGAGTGGGGACCCCGAGCTTTGGAGTTAAAGGATCTGGGATCGCATCCTTTTTTGACCATCAGCAGCAGTTCACACAGCATCCCAAGCCTCAGCAGGTCCGTTCCTAAGCAGGAGGTGATCCTCCTCCCAGGACTGCAGACCGCCGGGCCAGGCCTGGGGCACAGAGCACACAGCCACGACAGCGTTCACTTCCCACCAGCCTGAAAGGGAAGCAGGACAGCTGCCCAGACCCGCTGCCCCCGCACGAGGATGCCCATGCTCCCTGACGAAGGGTCATCCCAGCCTTGCTTTGGTATCTCCTGGGGTGATCAGGCACCCTCACCTCCACAGGGACAGCTCCAGCCACTCAGCGTGTCCTTCCTCCCACCGACCTGATGACCGCCTCCACAGGCCTCTCCTCTGGGCCACACCCAGTCTGTGTCCAGGGGAAGAGGCCACAAATAACAGAAGCTGGCCAGTGGGGTCCTCTGGTCCTTCCGTCTCCAAATTAAACATTGCCCACTCCCACCAGAGGCCGTCCCATCGCGATGCCCTAACGCGGTCTCCCAAGCTCCCTCTCCTGGAAAAAACCCTCTCCTTTTCCATGTGTCCTTTCAAAGGCAAAGCACGGAAGTAGGATCATGAGATCAGATTGCTGGGTAAGCATGAGCATTCGCCTCACCTCCCTAAGAAGGCAGATGAGGAGAGAGACAGGCTAATGAAGGGTCTCAAGTCAGTTGCTTGCCAGAGCAGCCATCACTTTGGCCCATTTTCCCATCGGTCACTTGGGTTTTAAATGTGCTTATAATAGGACTCATATTAACCTTTTCCTTAAATGTGAGGAAAACATTTCCGTTTATAATAGTATTTATGTCATTCTAATACAGAAAACCTTTTAAAAACGTATTTAGTCACGTGTTACTCAAATGTATAGGGAAGGTAATTAGTGGCAGACGGCACTGAAATAATTAAGTTTGAACTAATCACATATTATATCACTTTGTCCTCTTCAATTTTTTAACATGTTTGATAAGTAAAACCTACCAGGGGAAAAATGATTAGAGAAAAAGCATCTAAAACTCTCCCTTCCAAAGCGGTAAAAGGGAGGACCAGGGCTGTGGGCAGACATATGGCCGGTGAGCACGGCGCCTGAGGACAGAAGAGTTCAGGACACGCGGTGGGCGAGCCAGTCGGCCCCCCTTAGAGGTCACTGTGGTGGCCATGCAGCGCTGTGTCTTCTAAGGCACAGAAGTCACACCGGCCACCCTCAGTCACCCTGGTGTTTAAAAGAACGTTAAAAAGTTAGATCTAAGTCGATCGTGATCACCAGGTAAAAGTCCGTCAGTTTCAATCCCATCACTGGGCCAGGAAGTGTGGGATTTAAAGCGCTCTTCTGACGTTAACTTGATATCGTTGAGCAGGATCAGAACACGTGCCCAATTGGAAACAGTGAGTGCCAGGGTCAGATAAGAAGCTACACGACCAGCCGAGGCCGTGGGTAGGAGAACACCACTTTCCCCTGATCCGACGTTTCCTTGCGGTCCTGTTTGCCTCATTCACAGGTTTCTCAGACTTTTACCTCCCTGGGCTCATGGTAACGCATTTCCCGTGTGTTTCTACCCAGGTGCTGGCATTCAATACTGCTCAGAGCTCTGAATTTCTCAACAGGACAAAAGCCCCGCACACGCCCACTGAACAGCCAGCAGCCAGCAGCCAGCAGCCCCGATGCTCCGATGCTCCGATGCTCCGATGCGAGGGATCCTGCAGGAAGCTGGGTTTATGAGTCTTGCCTATTATGCTTCTCATACACATCATTACAGAACTCCCCCATCTATTTCAAAGAACAAGCACAAACCAGAAGAACAAAAATTCAAACAAAACTAGGACCAATTTCCTCTATTTGTGTAATCTGTGTGTCACATGACGAAATTGGTTTGGGGGCGGGCAGCATTTACTGAGGGCGCTGCAGGCTTTTTACTAAGATTTTTCTCGCTTTACAGCCAAATTTTGTCAACGATGAAAATAACATTTTACACCCACACAGTTTTTATATTAATTATTCAAAGGCCTTTCAGAACGATTACCTAGTTAATATTTACCAAAGCCCTCTGACCGAAGCTTGGCAGGGGTAATCCTCGCCCATTGGATGAAAAGGTAAAGGAAGTTGAGAAGCACTGGGTGGCATCCCCAAAGTCACAGGCAATAGCAGTACCGGGACGAGACAGAAAGGTCATGCAGCACACGCAGGCTCCCCCACTCCTCAGGGGCTCGCTCAAGGGCATGGACTTGACATGAACGGAAACAGCACCAACCTCCCTCCAGGCAGCCTAACTCTTACCATTTTTTTTTTCTTTAATCCTCACCCAAGGATATTTTTCCATTGGCTTTTAGAGAGAGTGGAAGAGAGAGGGAAACACAGAGAAACATCGATGTGAGAGAAACAGTGATTGGTTGCCTCTGCACGAGCCGCGGCCAGGGCCCGGACTGGGGAGGAGCCTGCAGCCGAGGTACGTGCCCTTGACCAGAATCGAACCCGGGACCCTTCAGTCTGCAGGCTGACGCTCTATCCACTGAGCCAAACCGGCTAGGGCTTAACATTTAACAAAATACTCTTTTAACATTCTTTTTAAAAAATATATATTTTATTGATTTCAGAGAGGAAGGGAGAGGGAGAGATAGAAACATCAATGATGAGAGAGAATCATTGATTGGCTGCCTCTTCCACGCTCCCTACTGGGGACTGAGCCCGCAACCCAGGCATGTGCCCTTGGCTGGAATCGAACCTGGGACCTTTCAGTCCGCAGTCTGACGCTCTATCCATTGAGCCAAACCAGCTAGGGCTTTTAACATTCTTTTGACATTCAATAAAATGCATATGTTATGCCTCTATCAAGCTCCCTGAAAGCGTACCTCCCATCAAACACAAAGATCGGTCTTAAATCTGACCCAGAACACGAATCCCTCTAGTTGAGCACATACTCCCCTGGGCACCACCAGGCACCGCTGGCACCCGAGGACGCTTCGCTCTTTTGTAAATACCAGGGGGGATGCTAATGCCACCCACGGAGACAGCATATGACACCCGTGGCAGCAAGGCCAGCCGTCCTAAGCTGAGAAGTACTTTAACCTGAAAATGACTCGGGCTTTCATACTAATGAGCGCTGGTAAAAATTCCTTATGAACAAGGGTAACGATGACTCCAAATTTCAACACGACCCAGGGCTGTGGCTGGGTCACTCCACGTGGCAATCACGGTGAGTGAAGTGGTCTGACATTTAAAACTGGCATTTGGTAAGGAGCTCTCAGGCGGCTCAGGGGACCTCTCACTTCCCTCATCTCCTCGCTGACGAGGAAGGTAAACAGCACTTCTTGACAAGAGGTGGGTGATTTTCCTGGTCCATCAAATCATCACCCCCATGTGAGGTTTCATCACGTCTGTCCTGAGAAACAGGAAAATGATCGACAGTTCTGTTTCTGGTTATTCCTCAGTTGTTAGGAAAACTGTGTCACCAGCGCTCTGGATGTGTTCTCTCGGGGTGAACTGACCTGCTCATATAATTATGTATTTATTTGCTTAACTTTTAATACCAACCACCCACCTCTGCACACGTCGGCAGAGATGGGCAAAATGAGGGAAGAACAGCTGGGCGGGGAAGGTGAAACCAACTGCGACCAGGGGTCATCTCTCGAATAGGGATGATATCGAACCGAAGACAAAGGAGCAGAGACTGCGTTCATCTCACCATCTGTCTGCTGTTCAACAGAGGCGTCCAATTTCAGCTGGTGGTTCCCAATTGCATCTCACAAACAGAACATGAAGCTGGCCGTGCAGGGCGGTTAAGGATATTCAAGTGATCGAGGGGCCGTAAAGAGTAAACTAAGAACTATACTAACATGTAGCATGTAAAAGCCGCAGGATTCTAAGCTATTGTAGCAATAAGCTCAGCCTCGTGGTAGAAGGAAGCCTGTCTCAGGTTGGGTTCCCTAGAGCAGATCCTAAGTGCGAGTGGTTTATTAGGAGATGTTCTCTTAAGGGGAACGTGAATAGGAAGTAGGAGAGTGGGACAGGGAGGGGAGGGGGCCCAACAAGGCTGTGCCATCAGGTGACCTCTTTGCGGGGAGGGGAACTCTGGAGACACCCCTCAGAGTTGTCCTGACTGCGCGAGGGGTGGAGATGGGGGTTGGGAGGCAGGAGGAGCTAGAGAGCACAGCCCCACCCTTTCTATTGGGTAAAGACTGCCCCGAAGGACAGTTCCCAGGCTCGGCCGGGGGCTCCGTGTCCACCTGGTAAAGTTTCTGAGCAGCACAGCCTCATCTGCTGCAGGGCCACTCCAGGGGTTTCTCCCAAAGTCCATGCTATTAACACCTACGGGCGTCTCAGGGCTGAAGTGGAAGGCTTTGTCCCTGGTGGATGTGCAGTGACGTAAGTCCACACTCAAGTTCCTACAAAGATGCAGAAGATCTGGGTTTCGGAAGTTTTCTGGAGACCGGAAACACTTTCCCATGTCCCGCTGCAGGAGTGGTGCGTCCTGCGGCCCACAGGATGGCCTGTAGTGACCGCGCCGACTTCAGACCACAGACAGCAGCTGCAGGCCTTGGATTGACGGTCTCCTCGCTCATGCTCGCCTGTCCAGCCTCTAAGACTGAAGCCGGGAGGACAGCGCATGGGCCCGGTGTGACGACTAGTGCTCCTGTGAATGCAACCTCCAGGCTCCTGACCACCTGTCTCTCTCAAGGATCTAGCGACCAGATGCGTACAGCGGACATTAGTGAGTGTTCCCCTCTAAGAGCAGTCTGTGGGGCACAGACAGGTAAGAGTCCATTAGGATTCAGGTCTGCCGGGTAGAACAGTCTAGATAGAGAAAATGCACATGGAAATAGGAACCGCAGAGCTATGTGCTAATTCCCCCAGGTATAAGCATCACTGGTCAGACCCACGTGTGGCCACTGTATCCACTTTCCAGTCTATAAGACGCCAGATAGAATAGGGAAGGTCATTAAAGCATCAGAAGATCATGAAATAGGAGTTTTGAAAGAATATCACGAACAAAGGAAAAATGAGAACAATGTTTTTTCCCCTAATATACAATTATTCAGAGGTGATTTCTGTGTGTGTGTGTTTTTTTTAATTAAAAATCACTGTCTTCCCAATTTTAAAAAATAAGGCCTGGCCCTAGCTGGTTTGACTCAGTGGATAGAACGTTGGCCTTCCGACCAAAGGGTCCCGGGTTCAATTCTAGTTAAGGGCACATACCGTACCTTGGTTGCAGGCTCCTCCCTGGGATTGGGCCCTGGCCGGGGGCATGCAGGCGGCAACCAATCGATGTGTATCTCTCACATAGATGTTTCTCTGTCTTCCCCTCTCTCTCCCACTCTCTCAGAAGATCAATGGGAACACATCCTTGGGTGAGGGTTAACAGCAACAAAGCGGCCTGACGCAGAGCATGCGACAAGTCCTTGCTGGCGTCCCCCTTCCTTTTTTCCTTTGAAGAAGCTTTTATTGACGTAAACGGTGCGTGAAAAGGTCACGACTTGTAAGTGTGCACCTCACTGTTGATAAGACGAAGCCACTGTGTGAGAACCACCCAGAAGATGCGTCTGTGACTGCGGAGGACAGAAAACATTCCAGGGGTCACTGCCACGCGTTTGTGAGCCCCTGGAGGGAACGGGCCATTGGCTGCTGTTGTTCTCCACAGTCCACGGCGGTCCATTTGCTGTGGAGGCTGGCCGGGGACGTGATCCCTGCACCTGACGATGGGTAAGTGAATGCCCCTGAGCACTCCGCAGCATGCAGCAGGGCACGTGGGGTCCATGGAGGACAGGTGATGCAGAACAAATACGTAATCATAATCATGAAATATAAAGTTTCCTGAAAGGAATGAAAGTGATGCGATGGTCAAGAATAACAGGGTGTCCTACCTAGAAAGAGCGAATAGGGAAGTAAGTCAGGGATGAGTTAAGGGGGAAACTTGAATAACAAGGCCCAGTGATGGGAACAGAAAAGAACAGAACCTTGATAAGGAAGGCAGCAGCAGGAACAGAATTCTGACGTCTTGCTCTTCGACAGACGGAAAAGCAGACAGCAGGGAGCACAGGAGGGGTGGCGACAGGGACCGGGGCAGGGCATGGATTCAGGGTTCACAGGAGGAGGCAGCACAGGAGGAGGGGGCACAGGAGGAGGGAACACAGGAAGAGGGAGCACAGGAGGAGGGAGCACAGGAAGAGGGAGCACAGGAAGAGGGAGCACAGGAAGAGGGAGCACAGGAAGAGGGAGCGCAAGAGGAGGGAGCGCAGGAGGAGGGCGCGCAGGAGGAGGGAGCGCAGGAGGAGGGCGCGCAGGGAGCGCAGGAGGGGAGCGCAGGAGGAGGGAGCACAGGAGGAGGGAGCACAGGAGGAGGGAGCACAGGAGGAGGGAGCGCAGGAGGAGGGCGCACAGGAGGAAGGCGCGCGGGAGGAGGTGGGGAAGAGGGGACATTGCTCTGTAGGCCAAGGCCATGACTTCGATCTCTAAGTGCAGGGTAGGGTAGTAAAGAATTTTTATTAGGGAAGAAAAAAGATGCAATTTATGTTTCAAAAAGATGACCCCAGTAGCTACATTAGTGGGTGGCAAGAGAGAAAGCAAGGTTCCAGGAAAAGGATTCTCACAGAAACACAAACACACAAGATGTACTCGGCCGCTAACCCAACCATTTTGTGGATGGATTGGATGTGGGGGCATGGGAGGGGAAGAATGGGAAATCAGTCAGGTTTTGGTTTCAGTAATCATGTAGAATGAGAGGTTCTTCACTGAGACAGAGGGGATTCGTGGGGAAACAGGTTACCGGGGGGAAAGCAAGAGCTTAGTTGTGAACATATTAATTTTGAGATGTTCAAGAGACATCCACGTGGAGCTGTCAAGCACGTAATTTGGATAAACGAGAAGGGGTACGGAGGGGAGATCCAAGCCAGACGCACAGATTTGGGAGTTATTAGCATATAGATGGCTTTCAAAGCCCTGGGAACGTCATGGAAAGAGAAGGTAATGGGAACCCGGTGCCAAGCTATGAGGAGCTTAGAAGTTGGTCAGATGCAAGCCAAAAAAGGCGTAATCACAACAATGGGAATCTATGCATTACACGAGCATCTAAATACCTACAGCCTTTTAACATACTCTCTGGATGCTGCTCTTACTACAAATGTGGTTTCCTTAAAATACATTTTTATTGATTTTAGAGAGAGAAGAAGGGAGAGGGAGAGGGAGAGAGAAACACTGATCAGTTGCCTTCCTTATGTACCCCAACCTGGGGCTAAACCCACAACCTAGGCATGTGCCCTGACGGGGAATCGAACTGACAACCTGTTGGTGCCCAGGGCAACTCTCAACCAACCGAGCCACACCGGCCGGGTCTACAAAGGGTGTATTTGGCGGCTTGATGACTGAAGAGCGCTCTTCCTCGTGGTCAATATCCCCCATCATCTTCAGTAGCCAGCTACTGCTCTGTGCGCGGTCTCAGAGACAATGTCACTGCGGAAACAGCCTTCATTATTGCCACTAATTTTAAGTAAATGCTTTAATTTCCCTGTTCTTAAGTATCGATGGTATTCCCAGCTGGAAAATACAGCTTTTGAAACTTTTTTACTTTAAAAGGCAATTGGTAAGTTATGCAAACATTTTGAACTCTAAAATGTTTGTGTTACGAGGATACTCATTATAGAGGAAACGAAAAATACGAATATACAGGGTGGGGCAAAAGTAGGTTTACAGTTGTGAGTACGAAAAACACAGAGTTTGTTCTTGTATTATTATTTCTTAATTATTGTGCCATTTTCCATACCAACAACTGTAAACCTACTTTTGCCCCACTGTGTATTGTGTGATTAAAACCTGTGACATAGCCTTAGCCGGTGTGGCTCAGTGGATAGAGCGTCGGCCTGCGGACCAAAGGGTCCCAGGTTCCATTCCACTCAAGGGCACCTACCTCGGTTGCAGGTCCTCCCTGGGCCGGGCCCTGGTTGGGGCGAGTGCAGGAGGCAGCCAATCAATGTGTTTCTCTCACATCAATTGTTTCTCTCTGTCTTTCCCTCTCTTCCACTCTCTCTAAAAGATCAATGGAAAAATACCTTTGGGTGATGATTAACCAAAAACAAAAAGACCTGTGACACAAACTGTGGCAGGCCTTCAGACCGATTCGGTAAAGTATTTTTAATAAAAACCTTAAACCACACCTGGACGTACACAGAACATCCCCACCCCTCCCGTCCCCCAGTGTAGCTGACAGAAGGCACGCCACGGTCACCCTGCAGGCTGCTCTCAGCCTTGGAACCCTGCCATGGAAGCCGCCTGCCCTGCCCTGGGCAATGGCGTGCCACAGGAAGCTGAGGAGAAAGGCCTGGCTTACCCATAAGGCATTTCTCTTGCTGCTGGACCCTGGTGAAGGGACAGCCTCATCTCTCAAGGTCTCTTAGCTATGGGGTAGTATTTGTCCCTTTGCACATTTGTGCCCTCCCCTCCCATTAGCAATTATTTAAAAAGTATTTCCCCCTGCATCCCAGCCCCCTGCTCCTCACAGGTACTCCTCAGCAATAAGGGACACCCCTGAGATGCTCTGCCCTCAGGCACGTCAGCAGACAGACATTGGACGGGAGGCTGCTCCGCACGCACCATATCGCTCATGACCTCGGCTTGTCACACTGCTGTGACCCAGGCCGTGACCAGGACAGACTTCCCCGGTCTCCGCTTCCTCCCACGTGAAATGAGTGGTCTGACCAAGTGTAACAGCGATCCTGGGGAGCAAAGCCAGTGAACGTTTGAGACCACTGTCATTAGAGTTTTATTCATCGTTTTACATATTTCCTTGCAGATTAATATGATGACAGGAAGGGCTGGACATGTTTCTCAACTTCATTAACAGTGACTCCTTTCCCCTACTAAACTCATTCATTAAGAGGCTATATTTAGGTTTAAAAGACAGCATTTCATTATGTGAAAGACCATAGATGGTTCTTGGTGTCTGAGTGCAGTGAAAACCTTTAAAAAAGTTTTTACTTGATTATGTTAGCCACATAACTAGAAATTATGTGTATATATATGTAATATATATTTTCATACATATTCATATATACAGATATATATGTATATATATATGTAATCTTGGGTTAAAAATCACAGTCTAACACTATATTCATAATTATTTCAAAAGAGCAGCCATTCAGTTAGCTGTGGAAGTTCATAAAGGGTCAGCACATGACGATTCCAAATTAGAAACAGGAATGTCTAGTCAATGTCATAATAAACCTCCAGATGTCAAAGAAGGGCGGAGCCCAAGCAGATCCTAGACTGCAGCCTGGTTGTATCTTATATTTGACAAATAGAACATCAAGGTCCTCAGAAATCAAGTGACGCTCAATAAAGTCCCAGGTCCAGTGATCACAAACATGAATCACAGCCACTCTCATGCCCCTCCCAGTGCTCTGTCCACGGAGACGCACTGCCTTCTGATTTTCACAGCTGCACACCTGCGTTACCGAAATGGCACAGATACCAATTGCCCACGCGTGTTCATTCGTCTTCCTCAGTGTGCACTCAGAAAGAAGCGCCGCCTCTTTCTCAGACATTTCACTGACAAGAATAAGATGCCCTCGATGAGAGTCCAGAGGGAGAAGTAAACAAATAGATAATTATAAACACCAAAGATGCTCGGTGAGAGAGATGCCCACTGGGTATTCAGGCACCAAAACAAGTAATAATGAGGATGATAACAGAGCCTTTCCAGGTACCAGAGGAGACCTCTAAGAGGGGGTGTCTGGTTTGAGCCCTAACTGGTGGGTGTTTAACCAGATAGGACCAGGAAAAGGACGGGCAGCGTAGCAGATCACCACCACGGGCAGGGCTGGAGGATGAGGCCAGGATGGCATTGATAACGCTGCCGTCTCAGCTCACGAAGCCATCTGCACTGGACCTCAGCCAAAAGGCCGAGACCTGAGCGCAGGAGCCACGGATGGAGCTGGCTGGTGGGCTGGCCGGGCTGCAGGGCTTCCACTCAGGACTGCGGGTGTTCTTTTGGGCAACGGTGGCTGTTACAACAGTTTCCATCAGGGGACCGCCAGGGTCATTTTTGGGTCATTTTATAGGTGCCTTCAGAACAGATTAACTCAGAGACTGAGGTGCAATGTGCTAACACTATAGTGATTTTAATCTAGAAAATTAACAAAGTAGATCTAAAAAAGGTAGAATCCAAAATCCCTCCTGCTTCCAATACTTTACTGGGAAAAGAGAGATTATTGGTCAGGAAGCGACAATCACTGCCGCCCCAGGTCATTTCCCTCTGCCCAGTGCTAACAGCCCCCTCTGCCTGGTGCTCACAGCTCCCCCCTTCCCCCGCCCGGGTGCTCACAGCCCCCCTCTGCCCGGGTGCTCACAGCCCCCCTCTGCCCGGGTGCTCACAGCCCCCTCTGCCCGGGTGCTCACAGCCCCCCTCTGCCCGGGTGCTCACAGCCCCCCTCTGCCCGGGTGCTCACAGCCCCCCCTCTGCCCGGGTGCTCACAGCTCCCCCCTTCCCCCGCCCGGGTGCTCACAGCCCCCCCACCGGGTCTGCCCCTCTGCCCGGGTGCTTGCAGCCCCCCTCTGCCCGGGTGCTCACAGCCCCCCTCTGCCCGGGTGCCCGCCCCCCTGCCCGGGTGCTCACAGTGCCCTCACAGCTCCCCCCACCTCTGCCCAGTGCTCACAGCCCCCCCACCTCTGCCCAGGGTGCTCGCAGCCCCCTCTGCCAGCCGGAACCCTGGCACCTTCACTGTGGACCTAGTCCTCCACAAGCTCCTTTACAAACGGTCCCATCTGTGCCCTCTGCGCCTGGGGATGGCCACGTGGGCTCCTCCGGTGGGAACAGAACCTAGGCCTCAGTGAGCCACGCCGAAGACGTGACCTTTCACGGAACAATCTAGGGCCTGACTTCCTCGTTACTGTTACCTCTCACACAGAATTAAAGCGCTCCGGTTTCCCTGCGCATGCTGGGCCTGGAGGGCTCTCTGGCTGCGTAAGCCCACCCCTGGCTGACACCGGAGACCGCGGAGGGCCTCCGCCCGCCGCCTGATGGCCACGCAGAGGGGCTCTTCCCCTCGGCCACAGGCGCGGGGCGGGAAGCCGTGCCCACAGGCTGGGCACTGCAGACTCCCTGGAGTGCCCTCAGGTACCGGCCCAAGGTCCTCTCCGGGAGAGAAGTATGACCCATTCTATTAAAAAGCACAATTAAAGGCAGCCTACCGGGTCTTTCAATAGAATCAGCCAGGAAATCATGAATTATGATATTTGTTACTTAGACATACGTTACCTATTGGTTTATTTTGAAATATTTATGGAGAGCCCCGCCCCCCGCAGCCGCCAGTGAGCACAGAGCCTCTCCGGGTCTCCATGGCGCACCTGGCGGCTGGGTCCGCGACCCCCACCGCCCACGGCCCAGGCCTCCCGCCCACGCCCACGCCCACGGGGCCCTCAGCCCCAGCCCTGGGGGGGGGGGGGGGCGCGGGAGGAGCGTCCAGGCCTGCGCTGCGGGGCTGGGCCAGGCGGTGCTTTGGGGCGGGGGGGGGGCGGGGGCCCAGCCCAGGGAGCGAGGGCCCCGCGGGCCGGGCGGCGAGAGCGCACACCGCCTCCCCGAGGCCGGAAGCCTGCGCGCAGGAGGCGGGCGCCCAGGGGCGGCATGGCCTGCGGAAGGGCGTGTGCGGCGGGGCGGCCGCGAGGCGCCGGGCGGGCAGGCCGTTTGCTGACCGTTCGCGGACCGGGTAACGGCTGCCCGCCGGCCAGTCCGCGGTGCCGCCACCGGCATGGGCTGCGCCCCAAGCGTCCACATTTCCTCCGAGGCCCCGGGGGCGTACCCGGGCGGCAAGGAGGCCGAGGGCGCGCAGGACCCCTGGGCGCGGCTGGAGGGCACCGGCGCCCTGGCCCCCACCTTCCCCTCGGACTCCTACCTGCCTCGCGGCAAGATATCCGTGTCGGACGTGCAGTTGGGCCCCATGAGGTTTCACCCGGACCAACTGCAGGTGCTGTTAGTGTTCGGCAAGGAGGACAGCCAGTGCAAGGCGTTCCGCCAGGCCTGCGACCAGGCGGGGTTCAAGTGCACGCTGACCAAGGAGATGCAGGCGGTGCTGGCCTGCTTCCTGTCGGCGCACCACGACATCGTCATCCTGGACCACAGAAACCCCCGGCAGCTGGACGCGCGGGCGCTGTGCCGGGCCATTCGATCGTCCAAGGTCTCGGAAAACACGGTCATTGTCGGGGTGGTGCGCAAGCGGGACGGGGACCTGCCCGTGATGCCCTTCATCTCCACCGGCTTCACCAGGCGCTACGTGGAGAACCCCAGCCTGCTGGCCTGCTACACCGAGCTGCTGCAGCTGCAGTTCGGGGAGGTGCGATCCCAGCTGAAGCTCAGGGCGTGCAACTCCATCTTCACGGCCTTGGAGAAGAGCCAGGACGCCATTGAGATCACGGGCGAGGACCACCTGGTGCAGTACGTGAACCCGGCCTTTGGGACCACCATGGGCTGTGACTCCCAGGAGCTGATAGGGAAGGAGTTAGCAAAGCTACCTGCCGCCGAGAAGAAGTCTGAGCTGTTCGATACGATAAATTCATGCATCAAGATGGGCAAGGGGTGGCAAGGAGTCTGCTATGCCAAGAACGGAGACAACAAGCAGCAGGATGTGAAGGTCATCCCGGTCAGCGGGCAGGGCGGGAAGATCAGACACTACGTGTCCATCATCAGGCTGAGCGATGGGAACAGTAAGGCCGAGAGGATGCCCAGAAGTGTCCAGTCTGACTTGCACACAGACAGCCAGTTGGGGAAACTGAGGGACAGGAGGAAAAGCTCGGGTGGCGCCAGGAGCCTGGGCTCCCGGGCAAGTGAGGTGGCCAGCCAGAGACGCCACTCCTCGCTGGCCCGGATCCAGTCTGTGACCATGGAGGCGCCCATCACCAAGGTGATCAACATCATCAGTGCCGCCCAGGAAGACAGCTCGGAGCCCGTGACAGAGGCCCTGGACCGGGCGCTGGAAATCCTGAGGACCACTGAACTATACTCCCCGCAGTTCGGGGCGAAGGATGAGGACCCTCACGCCAACGACCTCATCGGGGGCCTGATATCCGACGGTCTGCGGAGACTCTCGGGGAACGAGTACGTTCTTACAGCCAAAGACCTCCCACGGCTGTCCAGCGGCGTCATCGCCCCCATGTCCCTCCACGACGTCCCGCTGCAGATCGCCGAGGTGCTGGAGAACGAGGAATCCTGGGACTTCGACATCTTTGAGCTGGAGGCCGCCACGCAGAAACGGGCCCTGAGCTACCTCGCCATGAAAATCTTCGGTCGCTTTGGCATCTGTGAGTTCTTAAAGTGCCCGGAGACCACGCTGAGGCTGTGGCTGCAGGTCATCGAGTCCACGTACCACGCCTCCAACCCCTACCACAACTCCAGCCACGCTGCCGACGTGCTCCACGCCACCTCCTACTTCCTGTCCCAGGAAAGGGTGAAGCGCGCCTTAGATTCGGTGGACGAGGCCGCCGCCCTCATCGCGGCCACGATCCACGACCTGGACCACCCGGGGAGGACCAACCCCTTCCTGTGCAACTCGGGCAGCGAGCTGGCCATCCTGTACAACGACTTTGCGGTGCTGGAGAGCCACCACGCGAGCCTGGCCTTCCAGCTGACCCTCAGAGATGACAAGAGCAACATCTTCAAGAACATAGAGAGGAGTGTCTACCGGACGCTGCGCCAGGCCATCATCGACATGGTCTTGGCCACGGAGATGACCAAGCACTTCGAGCACCTCAACAAGTTTGTCAACAGCGTCGTCAAGCCCTTGGCAGATCTGGAAGAGCGCGAGGAGACGGAGGCAGTGCGAGCAGACATCAACACGATGCTCAGGACTCCAGAGAACCGGTCGATGATCAAGCGCATGATGATCAAGTGCGCCGACGTGTCCAACCCCTGCCGGCCCTTGGAGCAGTGCATCCAGTGGGCCGCGCGCATCTCGGAGGAGTATTTTTCCCAGACCGAAGAGGAGAAGCGGCGGAACTTACCTGTGGTGATGCCCGCTTTCGACAGGAACACCTGCAGCATCCCCAAGTCCCAAATGTCCTTCATCAACTACTTCATCATCGACATGTTCGATGCGTGGGACAACTTTGTGGACCTCCCCGTGCTGCTGCACCACCTGGACAACAACTTTAGATACTGGAAGGATCTGGACGAAATGAGCGTGCGGGGCCTCCGCCCGCCCCCGAACTAGGACAGGGAAGGGCCCCTGTGCAGAAAGCACTCTACTCGCCGGTGAACTGCGCCAGGGCTCTGCCGATGAAAAGAAATGAGAACTGAACGCTTGTTTCATAACATTTTATCCATGACTTCTCCAAAACGTTGCCTAATTTTGTAGAGTGTTTATACCAAATGTTCTTATGGAAACACACAGCAAACGGGATATTTACTAACTTGACTTTTTTAAAACCAACCTGTATCCACCTTCAGTGGTAATGTTTAATTCCAGATATTTATGAAGGTTCTGTATCTGCACACTTTCAATAAATGTAGCACCATTAAAAATGACACATGAGGACACATCACGGCACTTGTCATTTCATTTTAAACTTAAAAAAGTTAAAAAAAATATTTATGGAAACCTGTATTTCCAGTGGCTGTGCAGCTGGCCTCGCACGCTCATTTCGTGACCGGAAATAACGTGTTTTGTGCCTCCCCCACCCCCCAGCCTCAGGACCTCGCCACTCTATGTGATCTGCTCATGACCAACCAACGCTGTGCACATTCAACAAAAGGCGATGCAAATGTCTCGCTGAAATCCTGTCGGACATATCGACTATAGATTCTCTAATAAATGGCCCTTTAGTTGCTCACCTTTCTCAAAATCATCTCTCTGAATTCTGTTTACAATGATTGATATTGCCTGCTGGGTCCTTCATAGAAATACCTATAAAATCTCCATAGAGACCCGCAGTAGTCTCCATTGAGCTCCACTCGGCTCTGCATCCTACGGCCGTAAGACACAAACCCTGATGACATTCCCTCCCCCGGTGAAAATCCTTGGGGTTCCGTTGCTTTCATGATGAAGGCCAACCTCCCTGTGGAGTGCACGAGACCATGACAGACTTAAACCTCCCCTGCGTCTTCAGCCTGGGTCCTCACCCTACACCTGCTGCGGAACCACGGCCCATTCCCAGGGTCCCAGACACAACGCGGTCTCACCTCCACGCCTTTGCACACACAGTTCCCTCTGCCGACTCGCTCTTAAAGCACAACAGGAAGGAGCGATCATCCCAGAAATGTTTGGAGAGTTATGCACAATTATTAATAAAAAACTAAAATAGCATGCTGCCCAGAAATACCGAAAAATAAGCCAGGGTATCGACATTGGGAGACAGCTACTCACTGGAATAGTGGTAAGCGATGGGCAGAGAAACAGAGTTACCTAGTGTGAAATATTCAGACTGAACTGGGCACCTCACCGACTTCCTTAGGTAATCATAGCTTTTCTTTAGGAAATGGACCACTTCCCCTACGTTTTGGCTAAGAGGAGAATTGAGGCAGGATTTGACAGCTCTCAGGGCATCTTAGTAACTAAAGATTTACCACCTGTTTGTGGGTTCAGTTTCTTTCTTCTAAATAAAGTAAAAGTGGCAGAAACAAATGCCTGTCACTTCTAAACATGACCCTAAAAGATAAAACATAACAGGGAAAAACGATGACCGTTTTTACTACCCAAATCTTTAAAATATCAGTGAACCAACACACACACAAAGACATCCATACAAATCACCAAGTAGAAAAATAGTCATAACCAAGGACAGAGCCATATCTGTATAAATAGCGTTGCCAAATTAACATAAAAAGTTAGGTACACAAATAAGCAAAAGTATGGACAGATAACTTAAAAAAATAAAGATGAGCAATAACATAATGAATGACATAGAAAAGAATCTCGGTTTGACTTGTAAAATGTGCAAAGACTAGAAGGAAGCTACCATCTGTGTCCATGAGGGTCTGCAAACATCTACCCCACCTCCCACCCCCGACCCCCGATCCTGCTGGCAGGAATGTAAACGCTCATTCAGCAGGTCACGGGGTTTCAAATGTGCGTGGAGGGTTCAAATACGCTCTTTAAACCAGCATTAGCTCCCAGCGAGGTGTCCAGAGGAAAGACTTAGATGAATGAAGGACTAGTCATGAAAAATAGCAATCCCAAATCCAAACCTCAGTCTGTTATTAAGTGAAAACTACATACAAAACAGTGTTACATCAGCCTCTGTTTCAAGTGCAAATATCACAGGTGCCTGCTGGGAGTGGTCCAGAGGGTTCCACATCGGAAGTGTGACGGCAGCATCACTTGTATGTACACATAAGTGTAATCTTTGTTATTTTCTTTACACTTTCTACCTTTTATACATATTTAAGCAAAGGACAAGTGTTTCTGTAATCAGCTTACAGCACTGTTTTTAAAATAACGATTTTGTTTTGAGGACAATAAATTTAGGAAAATTATATATGGACTAAGAAAGCAATGCATCCATGGAAAAGAAAAAGTCAGTTTTAAATTACTGATCACATATTCTGTTTGTTTGTCATTTAGAATATTTTTTTTCCAAATGGTTTCAATATAATAAAGCCTTAAATGGCTGGCCCCACGCATTCTTGATTTGATTTTTTTACACGTAGTGTATTTTAAGGGCTGCTCATTTGATTGCATTCCTTTCATTTAAACTCATCTCATCAAAATGCAAAATTCCTAAGAGCTATTTTATCTCCCAAAACCCTACATTTAAATCTAATTTATGTCTTCTATTTCTCAGTAAAAGGAAAACACATTTTACTAAAAGTCAATGAACTTAAGCTGTAAAAGGCCAAGGCCGACGGAGAAGTGAAACACCATGAGAATAAGAGCGACCTGGCCTCAGCTCTTACCCAGCGAGCTCACTCCCCTGCAGAAGGCCCTCCGTTAGCACTCCGCAGCACGCCTGTGCCGGCTGCCCCCTCCTGACTCCAAAGCCCTCCCGCTTCCTCACCTGGTGAGTGCGTGAGGAGCTGCTCATAGTCACCATGCTTCTCCAGCCCCGAGACCCGCCGGGCTGATCCCAACCTGCCCTTGCCTACTCCTCAGCGCCCGCCTGGGTGTTTCCTCAGCACCCCTTCCCGATAGGGATCCTGCGGGTGGACCTCAGCTTTACGCTCTGCCAGAGGTCTGCCCTCGCCTGCCTGCCCCTGAGGGCGCTCCGCACGAGGTGCATGGTTCCGGCCTCCTCCCAGGCTCTGCCTCTGCCCAGGGCCTTCCCCGAAGCTCCTGCCGTCCTGCATCTGGAACCAACGCCCGTCCTCCCTCCGTGCCATCCTCCCTGCGTGCCCGCCCACTCCTCCAATCCTGTGACTTCAAGTCCAGCCAACCTCTCACTAAGTTTCAAGGCTCTGACACTTTGGACTCTTTGGTCGACCAGGCCTAGCAAATGCCCAGGCTCCTTCAAGACCAAGTTCCCACTTCCTTGTCTGGGCAAAACGCACACATTCACACACACACACACACACACACACACACACACACACACACACACACACACACACAGAGTTATCTGGCTTATATTGTAACTGTTTGTTTACATGTCTTTCTTCTCTACGCTCCTTAAGGGAATGCCATACCTGAGTTGTCTATATACACTCAATACCTCCCCAGATCAGCAATAGCCCACATCACAGTCTCCATAAGTCTGCTGAATAAATTAAGTACAACCCATCAGGAAACTTAGTTATTGGTAGACAATGTCCTCCGTAGGACACACGTCCTTTAACATATATCACGTATGCGTGGGGCGGAGTGTCTGAGGGTTGGCTGGACACCCTGCACCTCCGGAGGCCGGAACCATCACCCTGCAGGGCGCCTGGACAGTGCCGAGTGACTTCAGGGAGGGACTGGGAACTGGGAGGAATTTAGCTACTGCCAAAGCTAGTCCTGGGTGACAGTTCCTGCGGCATGATGGTGACAATGGTGACAGAGAAAGATGGAAAATCCCTAGGGTGCCCACAGGGCGTGTCAGGAATGGGCTGGGAAGGCCCATGGTGTTGTGTTAGCCAATAAGAAAAGTGGGGCCAGTAGGGGAGGCCCCTTTTCCATAGAGGCCCTGGGGTTCCACTCACCTGGTAGCTGGGAGCTTCCATACAGCCAAGAGAAAGGTGACCATCAGCAAGGTCCTGAGCCCGAGCCTCTGCCTAGGTGACAGCCACAGACCCCGAGGGCCTTTCTGATTTCTCCAGAGCCCTCCCCTCCACAAGATCTGAGATGCGCATCACTCAGCTGCAGGGCTGAGCGCGCAGTGGGACACCAGGAGCACCTGTTGGGCTGAGAGGACTCTGGCTGTGTGCTCCTCGGGCACAAGGAGGGAAGTTCCAGGAACGGCTCTCCCTGGGAGAGCCAAACACCCCCCAGCGGGCTCTGGACAGGTGTCACCAGGAAGTGAAGACGCCGACCCAAAGGCTAATGAGAAGATTAAATGTATGAAAAAGAGGACTGAGACTAATACAAATTTGATTTCCTTTTCCCAAAAGAATATCAAGCATCGGAGATATAAGAGGTTAAGTGAAGGGCCAAAGAGATAGTTAGATTCATTTATAAGTGATTTACTTTTGAGGAGAGGTTCTGAAAGATTATTTAACTCAGAATGAACAGTAAAATGTTCAAGGCCATTCTATTGGAATTAATGAGAACGTGGAGACGGATACTAAATGCCTAACTCGCCAGTGCCACGGTCCAAAGAAGAAAAGAAAGCCAATTTTGCCGAGGAATGTACATAGCAATTTGCAGATCTTCATATACAAAGATAATTTATTAAACTTGGGTTTAATTGGTTTTTCCAACTTATAGAGTTGGGGAAGGCAAAGAAAATAAGTTACACAGAACTATCTGTTCTTTTTCATCCAATTTGCTCTTTTTTCATCCAATTTGCTCAGTTCTGCCAGGGCTGGCCAAGCTGTGATGCAGAGATTGGCCAGAAAAACCTAGGGGAGGCCAGTCATGGCTCCGGAGCCCTGAGCAGATGCCCTTGCTCACAAAGGGCTGTCAAAGCAAAAAATATACACAGACCTAGATGGAAAATTGAGTTGTTTATTCCTAAGCAGAGAGTGCTAACCCCTTTAGTCAAGTCATTTAAATTCCCTGTGGCTAAGTCTCTTCTGTGTAAAACATAAACAAACATGTAAATCTCTCGGATGCCATTATTAAGCATTTCACACATCGCGCAGCAATCTGGAGGGAGGCAGACGCAGAGGGGCTCCAAGATGACTCTTGTAAAGCAGGCCTTGCAGGAGCATCCTGCCGGCTACGAAGTCCTCACTGTTTCCAAGAGCTTAAACTGGTGAAAAATGACCCTTGCCCTGACCGGTGTGGCTCAGTGGATAGAGCGTTGGCCTGCGGACTGAAAGGTTCCAGGTTCGATTCCGGTCAAGGGCATGTACTTTGGTTGTGGGCACATCCCCAGTAGGGGGTGTGCAGGAGGCAGCTGATCGATGTTTCTCTCTCATCGATGTTTCTAACTCTCTATCCCTCTCCCTTCCTCTCTGTAAAAAACCAATAAAATATATTTTAAAAAAGAAAAAAAAGAAAAATGGCCCTAAATATTTTGAAAGGTAAAATGAAATTCAGTGAGATTAAAACGCATGTCTGCATGACTCCACACACATCAGAGCGGACACATTCTCTGCGCCATGGGCTATTCCGGTTTCAGGAATGAACAATCCTGAGGATAACATGCCCTGGCTAGAGACCCTGCCTCTCCGTTGCCACATTCACCCTGCCATGTAGATAGCCCAAGGGTCCCTACAAGAAAAGCGAGTTATGAATAGAAATCCATGGCCAGGACCAAGTTCAAGTTGAAATTTGCATGGCAATGTCTGAGCTGCTCTATCCCTCCGAAAGCCAGAGCCAGAGAGCTCTTAAATTCCATTCACTTTGCATTTTAATAAAGGATCTGATGGATCCAGGTTTGTGTTTATCGGAGCTTCTGGATCCCACCCGAGATGACTATAGAGCTGGGTGCCCAGGAGGCCTCCAAAGCTCACAGACTGGTTTCAACAGCACCTTACAGATCTCCAGACGGAATGCTGCAGTGAGAACACTCACCCTGTAAATGTTACTGCGCTGTCTTCCCACCTGTGTGTGATGCTGGCCTCTCTGAAAATGTGGCCACTCTACGGGGGAAAATACGGAGAGCCTCAGGGTTTAGTCGGCCTTTGAGGTAACCAGCTAGAAGAGGCAGCACACAACAAAACTGAGAAACTCTTTGTGGACTGTTCCCTAGCTCCTGGGATCCCTTTCCTCCCACAAAAACACACACCTACACATACCTGCCCCTCCTGCGGGGGAAGAATACAGGACTTTCTACCCAAAGGAGCTGGCTGCTGGGAAGAGAACAAGTATATTTCCCAGGAGGCCTTCCCTAAACACCACAGTGGTGTTTCCCTGACAAATCCCACAATTATTCCCAAAATGCATGTGTGCACCTGGGGGCGCTTGTGCACTCAGAACCTCCTTCTCTCTCCCGGGGGGCGGCCATTCCAAAGGGTCACCCCGCTCCCCAAACTCTCTGAGCACACACAAGGGTTCCACACTCAAATGAAAAGAGCTGCCAGCTAAGCAAGTGACCCCCTAAAGCAAGGAAAAGAATTTAAAAATAAAAAGAAACAACCTCAGAAAAGCCACGTGGACATGTAGCCCTCCATCAGTTTTCTGCAGTCCGTAGACATCGCCTGGCCGCAGTACTTGGAGGGCGGTAGCTGAGTGACGTGGGGATGCCTGTGGACAGAGAACTCACACTCCGCACCCAAATACTCCCTCTGTGATTAGCGAACCAGCAACGTCAGCTGCTGAGGTCATCCCTCCGCGGACTCCTGCCCAGCCCCGGAAAGAGTTTGGACACAGTCGGTCCTGATGAGGAACAGTATTTGTGAAAAGGTCACCAGGCAGAAATCGTGAGGATAACACCACTTGCTTCTGGACCCCAGAGTCAGAAAGTGAGTCACAGGTAACAATGGAGCTAATTTCCATTGGGCTATCATCATATTCACCTTCACTAAAAGATTAAGAAAAGAAAACCAGCCATTTGACAAATATGGGGCATCTGCTATAAAAGCTTTGCCAGAATATTGTCTAAATTATTTAACTTTTCAGGGCCCACAAAATAAATGCTTTTATTAAACTGTACTAGAAATTGCATTTTATTTTTATCAGATACTAATTACATAACCATGTTTAGCCCAGGGAATACACTGAAATAAATTAATATTCACTCACAACAAATATGTTAGCACACCTAAAACTGCTAATTGTCTGACCAAATGAATTCATTTTCCTGATGCATTAAATTTCCCCCTCACCAGGGCTGCATTTAATTTTTCCTTGCTCAGCACACCGATTCCAAATCCCTGCAAATTCCTGACTCCATTCATTTTTTTCCATCAATATTTACTCAGTTTCCTAAGAGCCATGTTGAGTGCTGGGCATTGGTGTTCACAAAATTATTTTTCCAACTTATCAAAATTCCACTCTTCTCTCATTTTCTGTTAGCAATACTTTGTGTGCAAATATGAATAATAAGACAGAACAATGCTCAGTAAACGTTAGCAGTCACTTTTGTGGCCGCATTCCAGGGGGAACACACTGAGCATCCATAGCTTTGTTATTTAGTTATCACAGCAACCACATCATCTCAGTGTTGAGCTCCTCTCCGATATCACAGAAGCAGACACTGGGTTTAGGAGGGTAAGCGGCTCACTAACCTACGGTCACATGGGACTGAGTGGAGGACACGGCGCTCACACCCTGAATCCTTACCCTCTGGCGATGGGGGGGGGAGTCAAAAGTGAGTTCAGTAGACAAGATTAAGGAGATGCGAATTTGGGAGACATTAGAATACTGCAATGCACCACGTCTGTAATAAAGTATCATTAAGCAGCTCAGACTTGATAACACCCTGGTCCCAGCTGCCAGAGGCTGCTGCTTTGCAGTGTCGCTGCTAAAAGCAGGTGCTCCACTTCAAAGGCATTTCCTCTAGGCACGGACGCAGCCCGAGCACCACCCAGATGAGCTGCTGTGGCCGTGAGGAGGCTGCCTTCGGAGGTGCGAGGAGGGGGCATGCGTGCCCGCGATGGAGGACACTGTCTGTTAAATTGGGGACACAGCGCCTGAGTAACATGGTCGCCGTCGCCGTGTCCAGGTGGCGAGCGCGTGTCTGGGAGTCTCAGGAGGGAAAGACGCCCATGCCATCCTTTCCACGCGGCGTTACAGGGGGGTCAGCCAGGGGCCTGGGTTCCCCCGAGGGGCTGCGGGCTGCATTCTAATGGTACAGCCTCACATAGGAAATCTAATATCAGGAGGCGAGCAGGTTCCTAATCTAATAAACGGCTGCCTTTTCCCTGAAGCAGCTGGAGCGGCTCTGTGAGGTCCAGTGTGTCTGAGGGAGAAGAATGGGCCGGATGTACCGGAGCCGTGAGAGCTTAGATGAAAAGACCTGTCCTTGACTCTGTATGGAATTAAGTGGCTCCAATGAGCCTCTGCTGAGTGCTTGATGCCTGGGAAAGGCACTGTGGCCGCCCGGGGCTGCAGACACACTCCTGACACCAACCTCGCGTACCTACAGTCGCGTACAGGTAACAGTCATGTACAGGTAACAGTCGTGTACAGGTAGCAGTCACGTACAGATAGCAGTCGCGTACAGGTAGCAGTCACATACAGGTAACAGTCGCGTACAGGTAGCAGTCACATACAGGTAGCAGTCACGTACAGATAGCAGTCGCGTACAGGTAACAGTCACGTACAGGTAACAGTCACGTACAGGTAGCAGTCACGTACAGGTAGCAGTCGCGTACAGGTAGCAGTCGCGTACAGGTAGCAGTCACGTACAGGTAGCAGTCGCGTACAGGTAGCAGTCGCGTACAGGTACAGGTAGCAGTCGCGTACAGGTAACAGTCGCATACAGGTAGCAGTCACGTACAGGTAGCAGTCACGTACAGGTAGCAGTCACGTACAGGTAACAGTCGCGTACAGGTAGCAGTCACGTACAGGTAGCAGTCGCGTACAGGTAACAGTCGCGTACAGGTAGCAGTCACGTACAGGTAGCAGTCACGTACAGGTAGCAGTCACGTACAGGTAGCAGTCACGTACAGGTAGCAGTCACTTACAGGTAGCAGTCACATACAGGTAACAGTCACGTACAGGTAACAGTCACATACAGGTAGCCTGGACAGGGTGACACTAAGCCAGAACACCGAGGCCCAGGTGGAGAAGGATGAGAGGTACTCCTTGCGCCACCTGAGTACAGAGGGACACTTAACGGAAACATGAAGTGAGCACCCAGCAGCATCCGCGCAACCCTACCGTCCCGGGGCTGCTGGCATCAACACCAGCATTGCTTTCTGATCTGGTGGCAACGATGAGAAATGGAAGCTCAGGGCCAGGAGCCAACGGTAGCCCTTCCCCCACAGGACAACGTCATCTGCTATCAATAATCAGAGCAAACACTCCACGCATTATCATCATGCGAAGAACAGGCTGATCTGATCATTATGACACGTGCATAACATGCAATTACATATAAGCATAATAGATAATCAACCAGGCGATGGTGGTTTATCTGTAAGGATTTCAAAATAAACCTCCTTGAAAATGGCACAGTGACGTGTCTGATGGAGAAGCGCAGAAATACAGCAATCTTGATAAGCCAAGTGAAACCCTCACTTGAATTATCATGCAGAAAAAAAGGGAGGAAAATTGTAATTATCTATGTTGCAAGGAGATTAAACATCGCTCTCATAACTCGGGCTCTCAATACCATAAATAAATAGAAATTTTTCATGTTTCCCCTGGAAAAAATGCTGTAGCAAGATGAATTTATCTGAGCTAAATGAGTTTTGCTGAGAAAAAGGCCAAGTGATATTTCTGACTTCGGTGAATGAGACAATAACTTAAGGTGAGGAATGGAAATGTCCTTAGTAGGGCTAAGATGACGGAAAGGTAATATTCCCCACATGACAGCAACTACTACAACTCAACTAGCAAGAAACAGAAACTAGGCTTTTTAAAAACAACAGTTTCCTATGACAATGGGAAGTCACCACATTGGGGGACGGGGGCTGGGGGGGGGGGGGGGAGAGTGGAGGAGAGGGCACTGGATCCAGGCCCGTTAGCAAAGTAATACATGCTCCTTTTTAAAAAAATATATATATTTTATTGATTTTTTACAGAGAGGAAGGGAGAGGGATAGAGAGTTAGAAACATTGATGAGAGAGAAACATCGATCAGCTGCCTCCTGCACACCTCCTACTGGGGATGTGCCCACAACCAAGGTACATGCCCTTGACCGGAATTGAACCTGGGACCTTTCAGTCCACAGGCTGACGCTCTATCCACTGAGCCAAACCTGTTAGGGCAATACATACTCCTTATGGCATTTGTCCTCCACACAGAGAAAAAGAAGACCTCTATGTTGTCTGTGCCTAATAGCAATATATTTTTAAAATAATATTAACCTTATGAAAGCACAAAACCGCCATTCAGATTAATTTTCCAAAAGAAAATATCTGATATAAAATTTCAAAATACCTGCTGATCAATCTACTGAGTGAAAAGTCAGAGTAAAGATCTGAATTCCAAGTTGACCGCACCTTAATCCACCTGCAAAGCCAGCCCCTCTTTGTTTTTTATAAGGAAACTAGAAGCCCGGTGCACAAAATTCATGCACGGGTAGGGTCCCTAGGCCTGGCCAGCGATCAGGGCCGATCTGTGGGGTGACCGGTGGGGCAATCGGGGGCCCCCACTGGCACCCGCCTCGGCTGGCCTGGGGCCTGCGGGCGGGGGCAGCTCCTGCATTGAGCGTCTGCCCCTGGTGGTCAGTGCACGTCACAGTGGCCGGTCGTTCAGCTGGCTGTTTGTTCAGTTGATTTGCATATTCGGCTTTTATTATATAGGATGAACCAATCAGGTAGAGAACAGGCGGCCAGGACAACACATTTCAAAGCACCCACTGGTCTCTCACTGCCTCCCACGCCCAGCTGGGTCTCCGGTGTAGGGTCCTGACGGGGTCCCCCCAGTCAGTGTCACTGAGGTGCACCCTGTGAGCAAAGGCGGGGAAGAGTCAGGCAGACAATGAAGGCATAACTTGGGCAAATCCTTGAGACTCTGCTCTGAAACCAACATCTGGTTCATTGCTCATGTTTCTGCCCTTTGGGGTCTGTAGCCTAGTAGCTTGCTGATTTAGGGAGGGATCCATCCAGACCAATTTTGGCCCAATTGAGGCATCGTCTGAACATTTAGAGGTCAGATAATGCCCCATGGACCCTCAGCTTTCAGCAGCGCTCCGAGAACCAAACATCACGGTGACCCGCATGCGCAGAGCGGATGGGAGCACGCCCTGGGCCGGCGAGGCCCATCCTGGCCCTATGGAATGGCTGGGTCCTGGGCTCCTCCCCTCCCACCATGCACATAAACTAGCCTCTCAGCTTAGAGCCATCTGGGGACACGACCACCAGGTCGGAGGGCGTCAGATAGGTGATGGCAGGACCTGGGGGCAGGCCTCTGAGTGGAGCCCGGCTGGATTCTGAAGGACGTGGCCCTCACACGGGCTGTGCTGGAGAGAATGGGGCCCACAACGCTCTGTGGTCGTGAGAAACCTCACCGAGGGCCAGGGACACGGAGGTGAGCGCGACTGAACGCCCACATGTAGAAGGATGCCGTGTTGCATTGGGACTGTGAAGACACCAAGGACGGAAAGAAACATCTCACTGGGTTAAGGTGTACCTCTTCTGTGTACCCTAAAGCCTTAATACCCAATATCACCTAAAATATAAGCACTTTTTTCTTTCACAATCAATAAGATGAGGGCAAAGGAGCTTACCAGGAAATAGTCAACACGTCAAGGATTAAGTTAAACTTTAGGTAAGCAAATTTAGCAGCAACTTTAAACATTTCTGCAATGAAAGATAACACTTTTGACAATTACAAAAAAGTGTGAAATGAGTAAGTACAGCACTCCATTCCCTTTGTAGTAATAATTAGTGATGTTGGTTTTTTGACCCACATTCTAATTCAGATCCACTGAACTGCTAGAAAGAAAATTTTAATGAGGTTAAAAAAAACACGGTAAGAGGAAAATTCAGATGAGGTTCCAATAATAGCAAACATCTCTATGAAAGTTTCACAGTTTATGAAGAGTTTTCACAACGGGGTCTCATTTAGTTCTCGCGCCAGGTCTGTGGGGTAAGTAGGCTGATATTACCCCCGTTGGACGTTTAGCCCCACATTCGTTCAGGAATACATATCCTGGCAAGTCCGCGAGACTCTGCTCTGAATCAATTTGGTTCATTGCTCATGTTTCTGCCCTTTGGGGTCTGCAGCTGAGCAGCTTGCTGGCTTAGGGAGGGGTCCCTCCAGAGCCATTTTGGCCCAACGGAGACATCGTCTGACTGTTTGAAGGACTGATCATCCTCTGCCTGGTTCCAACACCTTCAGCATCTACTCGGAAACAACACGGACGTCACCCAGAGAAATGTGATTTGTGCTCTTCCCTGGGAATTGGGACCGCAAACTGGAGATGCGGTTACACGATGGGGGAACAAACCCAAGCAAATACGTTCGTTCTCTTCAACCATAACTCACAGCTTTATGTAAACAGGAACATTTTTTTAAAACATACTCAAAAGGATGAGAAGTATGAGACAGGAGAAGAGAAAAATTCAAAATAAAAATGATTGCTTTAAATCTGGTTAATATAGAAAGAAAAATGAACCTAGGTGTGGACTGTAAGAGTACAAGAGGACCCCAACTGTTACACAGTCTTCCCCCTGACCAAACCCGCGGGCCGTGACCTTGGAGCCCTGGCACAGTGCAGGCGGGGGGCTGAGGGGCTCCTGGGGCAGGGCGCTGAGAAGCATGAGCCATCCTGAGCGGGAGCGCTGCCCGGCACACGAGCCCCGCAGGCTGAAGGTGGAGGGCGAACACAGGAGCAGGACCAGGTGACTGAAGCGAGGAGAAAGCGCAGGTGCCCAGCTGAAGGCAGAAAGGCCACAGGCAGTCCGCAGGCCAGCTTGCCCTGGGCCGGCGAGGGCATGCCTTTCAGAGCCTCTCGCTGGGTCCGAAAGAAAAAGGGAGTTCTAGGTTCCCGAATCGGTGACAAGGTGGAACCAACAGTGCGTCACCGTGACTGGGTGGCCCTTGGTGGAATGTTGCAAATCTGGCAAACAATCCAGCAAGAACGAAAAACCATCCTCTCCCACCCAATGTACAGACTTGACTCCTAGATTCCCAGCTCTGACCCCCATAATCGGTGCGTGTATGAGGAGCCCTCACAGGACGGCTCCGGGGAGTGGCGCGGACGTGTGCAGGGGGTCTATGTGGACCGACTGGATCTGTGCCTCGGGCAGGTCCCCGGGCCAGACAGGAGTAGAGAGTGAGGCTATAAAGGGTGAGATGGAGGGAGCCAAGGGGAAGGGCGCCCAGCTGAACCCCAGGGGTCACACCCAGGGGACAGGTGTGGTGGGCAGACCTCCGGGCAGCAGGGGCAGGAATGGCTTTCAGCACAGAAAGGAAAGTTTTGATAAACATTCAAAGCTCTGATGTTGATTTTATTTCTGCCTTTATCCTAAGCAGGCAAAGATGAAAGCAACAGTAGTCTTCAACCTTTTTGCCAAATATTTTAAAAAGGATTCTGAGAAAATGCATATTTTGAGTAGAAATCTACCATGTGTTATCTTAAATGTAAATAATTACGAGAAATTTAGTTCTGCTACATTGCAAAGATGGAAAATTCCACATATATTTGTTACCATCTTTTAAATAGACCCAATGGGATCTGGTAGGGTTCCCACTGTTATTCACTTTAAAAATACACAAATAAGTTCAATGTTAACAGCTGGAAAGTTTACATCCTTCCTCTTTCTCTTTGAAGAATATCTCTTCTGAATTTTATTCTAATGCAATATATTTTCATGCTTCAGAGGCTATTGATCACTCTATATAGTCCATAACAAAAAATGTTATCATGTCCCTGGTAATCAGCTTACATAGACTAGCCCACTAACCTGGCTCCTTAGGGGAATCCAGTAAACAAAATTAACATGTCATCCACGTTCACATAGTTGGCTGTGAAATGCCCACTTCCCATTCATTTTTGAAATTAATTCTAAGCCTGACCTGCTCCTGAGGCTCCTGAATGTGACGCCGCCGACGCTCTGTGGGAACACGCCCCTGGCCTCCCTGTGGTCTGACCCAGTCCTCAGCGGCCTCCCTGCTGTCCTCCCCAGGTGAGCACCCTCCAGCCAGGGCCAGGAAACCCAGCAGTTACACACTGCACAGCAGCAGCAAACAGTTGCTCACAATTAAATTGCCCTAAAAACCTGGTAACTAGTTTTTAAATTTAAAACATAACAACTTGCATTTTTTTCTTAGGGTTGAACTCTAATAATATAGAATTATGTTTTTTATATCTTTGGTGATGCTCTATTCGAATAATTTAAAAGTACCACTTTGAAATATAATTTCGATGTTAACCCAAAAGTGAGAAAAAATCATTTTTAAAAAGATCGAAGGGGAGGGAGTTAAGTCGGGCATTTGCTGGTACCCACAGCGGAGCTCCACCGCACCCTAAGTCCCGCTGTGAAGGATGCGGTCCCATTCGAATTACAGATGTTAGTGTTAATAAATCAAAAGTTTGCAGATGGGTTTATAGTCCAAGTAAAAGTAAAATGAGTTCGTTCGTCAATGTTTATCTAATAGTGCCATAATCAAGTCCTAAAACGTCTAACCTTTAACTTACTCCAAAATACCTTCGTTCTTTCAGAGACATTGGTTGTGAAACTTCAGATGTATTTTGGGAAAAATTATTAATTTAATTGCTAGGTCTGCTCAGAATAATGCGACAAAGACATCAAGAAGTGAAGACTACAGACATTTCTCAATAAAAACGGCACATTAAGAAGTTCTTAAACAATCGAAACTGTTTTATTTTTCTTGCTTGCTTTTCCACAAGTACTCTGTGACTCATGTTTCACGCTTATGATTCAATATGTCAAAGCTGGCTGCAGATATGAAATATGTCATTAAATAGATCCAGATGCAGAAGCCTGGAACAGATTGTCAAATCTCAGAGAGAAGAGGGGTGGGAGTGGGAGATGGGTGGGAAGAGATCAACCAATGAACTTGTATGCAAATATGCACGACCCATGGACACAGACAATAGTGAGGTGGATGTCTGGGGTGGGGGGTGGGGGCAGACTAGAAGGGGTCAATGGGAGAAAAAAGGGGACATGTGTAATACTTTCAACAATAAAGTTTTTTTAAAAAAGAGTAATGTGTCATTATTATTTTTTTGTTAACCATGTCTATTGAGTGAAAGGTAATGCTTATTAAAGGAAGGTATTTCCTACTTTGTATTTACCACAATTTGGTAGTAGATTAAATCAAATTTTAAATATTTCCATAAAGAGTGCAACACAGACACTGAGGAGGGAAAAAAGCAAGTATCAGTTAAATGATCTTTTACACAAGTACACACCACTTGTGTAAGTAACCCCAGCCCAGACCAAGAAGTAAAAGGGAGTGATCAACATGAATACTGCTAGTCTAATGTTCAGTTTCTAAGTGAGAAGGTCATCAGATATTTCTACCATAACAATCAGCTGCCTGACAATGTAGAAATCACGTCAAAGTGTTTCTTGCATGCAGAAATGCAGCATTTTATTAGAGAGGGTATTTATAAGCTTTTCTTCATTAAAAAAAAAAGAATGCTTTCGTCACCCGAAGCTTCCTGTGGCCCTTCCCAGCTCAGCGGCGACCACCCTCAGCCGCGACCACTCTCCTGACTTCCATCACTGGAAATCAATTCTTCAATTTCACAGAAATGGAAGCATAGGATACACACTTTCTCCTGTTTAGCTTCTTTCACTCAACTCTTTTTAAAAATAAATTATTTTTAGAGTTTATTTTAGAGAATAGAAGGAGATAGAGAGAGAAGCACTGATCGGCTGCCTCTTGCATGCCCCCTCCTGTGGACCGAGCCTGCAACCTGGGCATGTGCCATGATCAGGAATTGAACCGTGACCTCCTGGTTCATGGGTTGAGGCTCAACCACGGAGCCACACCAGCAGGGCAACTTACTTTCTGAAATTCAACCACTTACATATCAGGGGTTTCTTTTACCCTTTAATTAGAGAATCTTATCCGTGCTACGATGAAGCCACAGAACTTTCACCCTGGGCTGTGGCATGCTCTGGCCGGACTGTCATCAGTAAGCTGCTTGGACATTTCTGTGTACCAGTAGGTCTTTCTGGGACAGGTACACTAACTTCTCTTTACAAAATATATATTTTTATTGATTTTAGAGAGAGGACAGGAGAGGGGCAGAGGGAGAAAAACATCACTGGAAGAGAAGCATGCTCAACTGCGTCCTGCACGCCCCCTGCTGGGGTGGAGCCTGTGGGGGGGGCAAGGCCTTACTGTGACGTGTGAGCTCTCCCTGCCCCCCAGGATGCATGGCTGCTCTGTGAGATCTAGTTTCCAAACGTAACAGAGAGCAGGCTCCTCGCTGGCGGGTGCTCCTCCTGAACGCACGGTGGACGGCGGGTGGCGGGGGCACTGCCCTGGCTGTGAGGAAGGTGAGGGGGCTTCCTCAGCTGTGACTGGAAGGCGGTGGGGACACCTGCAGGGCGGGGAGCACCTGCGAAGGGGCAGCCTGCGGTTTCCGCGGGAGATATTTTTTCTTTTGTCTTTACTGATGAAGGTATTGCCTGTGTGTCCTTATCCCCCCGTGGCCCCTGCGGGCGTGTCTACTGACCGGCATCAGATGGATTACCTCTCGTCTCCCCCTTAATCACTGGAGAACATGAGCCACGTGCTCATTCGTTATTTCCTCTGCTTTCTTCTCAGTCGGGGTGCAGCACACAGCAGCCCCTGCTTCTGTAAGCCAGTTGGTTGGAAGCCTGGCCACCCGTCTGTCTGTCTGCATCGTCGGGGACAGCTGAGCTGAGTGGCTGGGACAGGCACCCCGTGGCCCACGAGGCCACAGCTAGGCGCTACGTGGTCCCCACAGAAAACGCCCGTGGACCTTGCTCCCGGGGCCGCTGCAAAATAACAGCAAAAACATCCTCTTTTCTGAACGTGTTGAAAGGACAGAAATGAACTGACGGTGAAATCAGGAAAGAAAGAGAAAGGCTGACAAGCGCCCACGGCCACGGGCAGCACCACGTGTGACATCCACGGGAGGAAGAAGGTGTCACCTCCCCAGGAGGAGGCGATGGCGGTGGAGCCACCGCAGGGCGTCAGTCCCAGGGCAGCGCGCATTCCGGAGGACAGAGACCCCGCAGGGCGGCAATGAGGCTTTCAAAGGCAAAGTCCAGATCCCTCGTGCATGAGGGTCCAGGCGGAGGCTGCGAGTGGGCCCACGCCCCCCCGTCCTGATCTGACCCACAGGCAGGTGATGTGTGACAGGAGGACGCTCCCCCCCACCCCCCTCCCCTCCCTCAGCAGCAGGCGCCTGTCTGACCAGCATGGCCTTTCCTCTGCTCACGGGAAGGCTGCAGAGCTGCTCCTGAACATGGAGGCCGCCTGCTCCAATCAATCAGGGCACGAAATGGCAAATCCATCTTCATCCCTCCCCGAAAAGAATGGCCCGCGTGTTCTCAATGCTCCCTGCGGTCTCCCGTGCCCCCCCGCCGCCCCCGAGCCACTGTGGAAATCCTGATTTGTTTCACAGCCTGCACAGCATCAGCCATCAGTCCAGGACCCTGCTCCCAGCTGCCTCCTCCCCCAGCTGTCTCCCTCCCCCAGCTGTCTCCCTCCCCCAGCTGCCTCCCCTGAGCTGCCTCCCCCCCCAGCTGCCTCCCTCCCCCATTTGCCTCTCCCTCCTGCTGCCTCCCCCCCCAGCTGTCTCCCTCCCCAGCTATCTCCCTCCCCTCCAGCTACCTCCTCCCCCAGCTGTCTCCTCCTCCCCAAGCTGCCTCCTCCCCCAGCTGTCTCCCTACCCCAGCTACCTCCCCCCAGCTGCCTCCTCCCCCAGCTACCTCCTCCCCCAGCTGTCTCTCCCCCAGCTGCCTCCTCCCCCACCTGCCTCTCCCCTAGCTGCCTTCTCCCCCCTCACCTGCCTCTCCCCCAGCTGCCTCCTCCCCCAGCTGTCTCCCTACCCCAGCTACCTCCCCTCAGCTGCCTCCTCTCCCAGCTGTCTCCCCGCAGCTGTCCTCTCCCCACACCAGCCTCCCCCCAGCTGTCCCCTCCCCCAGCTATCTCCCTCCCCCCAGCTATCTCCTCCCCCAGCTGCCTCCTCCCCCAGTTGCCTCCTCCCCCAGCTGTCTCCCTCCCCCCAGCTATCTCCTCCCCCCAGCTATCTCCTCCCCCCAGCTATCTCCCTCCGCCCAGTTGCCTCCTCCCCCAACTATCTCCCTCCCCCCAGCTATCTCCTCCCCCAGCTGCCTCCTCCCCCAGTTGCCTCCTCCCCCAGCTGTCTCCCTCCCCCCAGCTATCTCCTCCCCCCAGCTATCTCCTCCTCCCCCCAGCTATCTCCTCCCCCAGCTGCCTCCTCCCCCCACAGCCGCCTCCTCCCCCAGCTGGCCTCCAGGAGCAGAGCCTGAAGTAAAACTATTGGTTGGAAAAGCATCGCAGACCCTCAAATTATATCCACCACCGTTCTCTCACTTTCCACACATAAAATAAACACAGCTGCTCTGTCAGTCCTGGTGCGATGCTGGGGCAGTTCATGCAACAAAACCTTCTCCATCCCCTCCCACCAGCCCCTTGGTCTGCTGTGTGAGCTCTTAGACTGACACAGAAGATCAGGCACTTCCCCCGGCCCCTTCCTGCCCCTCTCCTTATCTCACTCAGACTCTGCCATTCATTTTCTCCTCTGACAGGAAAAACCCCAGGACAAGATTGTCACAAAAAGGATTATCTTTCAGATCAATGGCGAAATTGATTCCAAACCCACTATTGATCAGCCCGCAGCAGAAGTGCACGGTGAGGAAATCAGTCCTCCTGTTCGAAAGCAAGCTGGTTCTCCGAGAAACCTGTCAGGCATTCCAAGGTAAGCAACATCCTGGTTTTACCCACATGTTGCTCCCCGCCAACGACTCACCGCTGGCCAAGGGGACCTTCCAGTCTCCTGCTACAGGGGGCGTGGTCTTTTCAGCTTCATGTGTTTGTAGGTGCAGATTATTTTTTCAGTTAAACTTTCTAACCCTAAAGCTGGAGGCTAAAGCACAGACTGAATGCATCAGGCCAACAGGCATGGACCAGACAAGCTGACCGGATTCCCTCCCACTTCTGCCCAGACTTCCGGTCTCCCTATGGTCTCCCATATAGTCCCCTACAAAACCCGAGGGAGACCTGACTAACATTACTGACAACCAGAGTGTTATTTTAACCATGAAGTCCAACAGCAGTGCTATTTTATTATTACCATCGTCTAGGCTTTATAGGACAGGAAAACTCGGGAGTTCGGTTCCTTGGGATAATTTAAATAAATTAATTTAAAGCCCCACCTTACCTTGTCAAGACAGCCTTACTAAAACTCCAAATACCACAGTGACCTGTACAATTGACTTATACGAAGTGGATATAATTCATTAAAAACTATCACGGGCAGAGTGACCTTAAAGAAATAGGGTAGATCGAAAGATGGCAGCATAGGTAAACGACTATACTCACCGCCTCCCACAACCACATCACAAATACAACTAAAATACAGAACAACCATCATCCAGAACCGCTGGAAAGCTGGCTGAATGAAGTCCCACAACTAGAGAAGTAAAGAAAGCACACTGAGACTGGTAGGAGACGTGGAGGCTCAGAACGGGCTGGTCCGGCACCCACGTGGGCCCCTTTTTTAATTGGGAGGGAGATCATCTCTGCAGAGTCCACCCAGAGGAGCAAGGGATCCCAACTCCACACCAGCTTCCCAGCTCAGGGTCCCAGAGCTAGGAGAAGAAGTCCCTACGGGCAGTGAGAACTATGAGCTGTAAAAACCAGTGGGGATTGGGGCTCAGTGACACAGAGGCTGCTGGAGACCCAGCTGTTCCTCTTAAAAGGCCGGCACCATGAACTGAACTTACATGGTCCCGCTTCCTCTGAGCTCCAGTGCCTCTGGGGAACACAGACACATACGAGGAGGAACTGGATTGTCTGGCATCGGGGCAGGAACTCAGGGATGGCTTTCTACCTGACGGTGGTGCTCGCAGGGATCATTGTTCCTATGCTGGGACCTTCCTAGTCACAGGGATGACTGGCAGCCATTTCTGTTTGCTCTGCCCTGGTGATTCCCTAAGACCCCACCTCATCCAATTTACAACCCCACCCAAGCTGCCTGCAGTGGATTTGCATATGAAGGGCCTGTCCTTGCTTAGGCTAAAGGCTCTAAAACAAGCTGCAGCTGGGTCAGGAGCCCCAAACCTATCAATAAAAGGCCCAAGACCCGACACCAGCACCAGCCTGCCTTGTTTCACAACTGGGCCTCATCTGGGCACTTCCAAACCTAATACAAAGAGGAGGAATCTGCAGATCTCTCTGTAGCTCCTGCTGGGTGGCCCCAGGCAGTGGCTAACTTTGCACCTCCCTGGAGACCTTAGAGCCAGTGTACCCAGTGGACAGTGTCAGACCATACCAGATTACAGCTCTACACATCCATAAGGGACACACTCAAGGGGCAGACTCAGTGAGCACGAAAGCCCCACTGAAGCAAGTCCTGCTCCATAGGGGTATCTCCTGCACAGTAGCTCTCCCACTGTAGTCACAGCTGGTCCTCACAGCCAACTGGCCTGGAGGTCCATTCCTCCCAGTGACACCAACAGCATTCAAGTCTCAAGTACAACAAGATTGTGCTCACAGCCCACAAAGGGGTGCATCTAGAGCTCCCAGCTCAGGTGACTGGGGAGGCTGAGCCACTGGGCCCTATAGGACACCTAGTACACAAGGCCACTCTATCAACTCAAGGAGACTTAGCAGCTCTACCAAATACATAGAAACAAACACAGGGAAACAGTCAAAATGCGGACACAAAGAAACATGTCACAGATGAAAGAAATGGAAGAAAGCAAACTACTGGATATAGAGTTCAAAACCATGGTTATAAGGTTACTCAAGAATCTTATAGAAACCTCCAAAAAATGGAAAAGAATCAGTCAGAAATTAAGCATACACTGACTGAAATAAATAATAATATACAGGGATTCAACAGTAGAGGATTCTGAGAATCAGATCAATGATTTGAAATGTGAGGAAGCCAAAAACACCAAATCAGAAAAGCAAAAGGAAACAAGAATCCAAAAATATGAAGACAGTGTAAGGAGCCTCTGTGACAACTTCAAGCGTACCAGCATTCATATTATAGGGGTGCCAGAAAGAGAAAGAGCAAGAAACCTATTTGAAGAAATAATGACAGAAAACTTCCCCTACCTGGTGAAAGAAATAGACTTACAAGTCCAGGAAGCACAGAGAGTACCACACAAGAGGAACCCAAAGAGGACCACACCAAGATACATCATGATTAAAATGCCAAGGGTTAAGGACAAAGAGAGAATCTTAAAAGCAGCAAGAGAAAAGCAGTTAGTTACCTACAAGGGAATGCCCATATGACAGTCAGCTGATTTCTCAACAGAAACTATGCAGGCCAGACAGGAGTGGCAAGAAATATTAAAAGTTATGAATAGCAAGGACCTACAACCAAGATTACACTACCCAGCAAAGTTATCATTTAGAATTGAAGGTCAGATAAAGAGCTTCACAGATAAGAAAAAGCTGAAGGAGTTCATCACCACCAAACGATTATTATAGGAAATGTTGAAGGGTATTCTTTAAGAAGGAGAAGGAGAAGGAGAAGAAGGAGGAGGAGGAGGAGAAGGAGAAGAGGAAGAAGAAGGAGGAGGAGGAGGAGAAGAGGAGGAGGAGGAGAAGAGGAGGAGGAAAAAGATAAAAAAATATGAACAACAAAATGGCAACAAATACATACCTATCAACAATTGAATCTAAAAATCAAAATAAGCGAATAAGAAATCTAATGAACAGAATAAACTGGTGGATAAAATAGAATCAGAGTCATGGAAATGGAACAGACTGATGATTCTCAGAGGGAAGGGGGGTGGGGAGGCGGGAAGAGATTAAACAAGGATCTTGTATGCATGTATGCATTACCTTTGGACACAGATAATAGGGTGGCAAAGGCCTGGGGTGGGGCAGGTGGAGGGGGGTAATGGAGGGAAAAAAGAGGAACATCAGCAATAATTTCAACAATAAAGATTAAAAAAAAAGAAATAGGGTAATAAAATGGACTATTTGGGGCAAGGAACATTTATCTATTGACTTAGATGCACATATATGTGAAGTGCCAGAGCAGTGATTTATTATCCTCAAGCAGCAAATAAACAGCTGTAAAGGAAATAAATATGTCCACCTGGTGTATTCTTATCACACCACCTTGTACAGGCATTTCACAGTGTCTGGAGGAGGCACCTGAAAGTCCCTAAACCAGAATAAGCGTCAGCCACAACTGGCCAATGGCTCACATGCACACGGGAGCCCATTGTGTAGACTCTGAGATGTGTTTCTCGTGTAACACGGTACATGCGGTGAAGAACGTTTTATGTGATTGAAATGCCATGAAAGTCAAATGCAGATTCCAAGTTATGGTGAATCTTAGATTCCAAGGCCACTCAGCAAATATTTCATCCAAGACTGAGTGTGCACGTGGAAAGGTGGATTATCCTACAAGGAGCAGATATTTGGAGAAGAATCAGAGTAGATGTGGATCAGCCAGTGGGTGGATTCATCCGTTTCCCAGCTCTCGTCTCTCCCGGACGTAGCGGGTGGAGAAAAGATGGTTGTTGTACTAGGGATGGCTGTGTGTGAGATGAGAGACTCTGAGATGGAAGGTAAAATTAATAAGAAGAGTGTGGCGGCAACAGAGGAGAATATACAGCTGAATGGCAGAAGGCTCAAAACACCATGTTTTGCAAAAAGTTAAAGGATTAATAGTGGAGAAGCAGAAATTCAGAGTGGAGAGGTCACAATCCCAGTCCCTGGCCTGGAGGTGAGTTTTCTGGAAAGGCCAATACTCCTGGCCTGAAAGAGGCCCCATCAGGAGACCGCTGAGGAGCACCGGGACTCAGCTGAGAGGAGGAGGTGCAGGGAGAGGGGCTGAGCTGGCTCTGCAGGGGAGGGCCCTGTGGAGAGGGTGAGAGCAGGGCGGGTGGTCAGGCAAGAAGGTCCAGCAGAGGCCTGCACAGTGGGCGTGGCCTGCACAGTGGGCGTAGCCTGCAGGTCCCAGGAGAGGTGAGCAATGGCCTGGCCTCCTCACAGGGCGCTCTGTCCCTGATACAAGCCCAGGGTTACAGCACTGCGAGGAAAAGGCCCCAGGGATGAGAAGGGGCAGCTAGAGGAAAAGAACATTTCAGCCTAACTTCAGCGCGAATCCAGTCACAGAAGGACACATGCTACGTGCCCCCCCCTTCTATGAGGCATCTAAAATAGTCTAAGTCATAGAGGCAGAGAGGAGGATGGCGGTTTCGAGGGGCGGGAGGAGTGGGTACAGAGAGGTATTAGTCAAAGGTACGAAGTTTGGTTACACAGATGAGTGGGTCCGACCTAGCAGTCTCCTGTCCTGCGTGGTGCTTCTGATGGACAGACTGTATCATACACTTACTAGTAAAATCTGCTAGGAGGGCAGACCTTCTGTTAAGTGTTCCTATCAGAAATAATAATCACAATTGAAGAAGAGGAGGAGGAGGGAGTGGAGGAAGAGAAGGAAGGCAGAGGGAGGAGGGAGAGAAAAATAAAATGAATGCGGTACAAGTATTAATCTACTTCTTCCTCATACAACTCTGTAGCTGGGCTCTGTTGTTCTCCCCACTCAGTGACTACGGATGTCACCTAAAACCCACCCACAGGGACAGAACCGGCTAGCGGCAGCAGCGGGATCTGAACCCAGGTGGCTTGCTCCAGATCCCAGGCCCATACCCAGAATGCCACAGCTCCCTCACAGGCAGGGCTCTACTGTAAAGACAGCCCCAGCCATCTTGCTCACCGATGAGTGTGTGATGAGTGTGCTGCTATGCTGTGTAGAGATCACTATTCCAAACATGGAAGCAGTCGGGTCCTGCTAGACTTCCTCAGCAGGCTCACAGATTCTAGAATATTAACAAGCAACTTTAAGCTATAAAACAATTTATACATAAATGGAGAATGTCCTGAGGTATGAGTAACCATAGCAACAGAGAAAGATGGGTTTGCAATGTGAAAACTATCCTAAGGTATTTGATGTCCTTACAAAAAGCTTTCTTTCAATTTAAAATAAGGAGATAATGAGTAGCAGCAAAATAATAGTAAATATTCATAATAGATTATATCACTGTCCAGATTAGCAATATTTCATCTTAACATTTTTATTTCCGAAAGAACAAGGGCTATATTCCAATCTGTCCAATTTACATCTCAATAATAAGAATGTTTAATTCGGCAATAATTTTTTTACTAACTCTTGAATAAAAGAACATTTTAAGTAATGCTATTTATGTACATAGGTTCAATGAGAAAAATATGCATTAGAATAAAGTTTTAACAATACCATATGCATCCTACATAAGTACAAAGGGTAGATGTGTACTTAGTATAAGTAACTAATTAACTTTGGATGTATTTCCCTAAAAAATATTTTTTTTCTTAGTTTTTATTGATTTCAGAGAGAGGAAGCGAGAGGGGGAGAGAGATAGAAACATCAATGATGAGAGAGACTCATCGATCGTCTGCCTCCTGCACGCCCCACACTGGGGATCGAGCTGCAACCTGGGCATGTGCCCTGACCCAGAATCGAACCGTCAGCTCCTGGTTCATAGGTCGACGCTCAACACTGTAACCTTGAAAGTCTGCTACTATCAAAACACAGGTTACAAAGGCTAAGACGAAAGGCAGACCCTCTCCTTTAACCCTGGCATGCAGCCTACGAGGGAGGCAGTACTGTCATTTCCATTTTACAGGTTAAGAAAATGTGACTTGGAAAAGAAATAACTCAGCCAAGATCTCAGGGCCAGAAGGGTTAAGAGCATGTTCAGGAACAGCTGACTCCAAAGCCGAGGCGCAGCCATGATGGCCAGACCGTCCCTGCACTGGAAAGCTCTGGCATCCAATTGGAAGAGAGAGACGGAGAGGAGTGGGGCATGGCTGCAGGTCTCTCCAGCCCAGTGAGTGAAGGAGACCTCTCCTGGGAGGAGAGAACTAAGGGAGTACCAGTAACGCCCAATGAGATCGTCTTCAACCTCACTGCATCTAGTTCGACTCGTTTTCTTGTTGACAAACCGGAGGTTTTCTGTGAAGATCCTGGAAGATCGCCTCTGTCCTGTTTCAGACCCATGACATCCCCGTACAGGCGACCACAGGGGCAGCGTTCCCCAGCGAGGTGTTCGCCAGGGACATGCTCCCCAGGGACGCGGCCTGTGGAGCAGACACAGGGCTGCCCAGCAAGCCTTGCTGCTGATTTCCAGCTGGAAGGGAACAGCTGATCCTGCAACCAACGCTTCTGTCCCTCCACCACCAATCACAACCCTCGGGCGTTTACACAGACATCGCGAGGAAGGACGCCTCTGAGAAACCGTGCGAGAGGGTGATGGTAACACCGCCTTCCAGAGCTGTGCCCGGAGCACTGCCACCGACAGCCCCTCCGAGACCAGGCGGGAGGTGACCACGCGGGAGGTGACCATGCGGGAGCTATCCTCAAAGAAAGCTCTTCTTCACTTGGTTCCAAAGGTAGCAGAGGGTCAGTCAATATAGAACACTGACAATCAGAAAGGAAATAAGATATAACTGTGGTAAATTTCCAACCAACCTCTTTTTATGGGTAGAGGTATACTGCTTTTGTTTTAATAAAAAGAACACCAAAAGGATGTAAGAAATGCAAGGTGTGACAGAACTAAAAATATCATGAACTGCATGGTCATGGTCTGAGAAGTAAATGCCTGTGCATTCCTTATCATGTTCCACTGAGCAGTCACTCCCATAAAGTCAGGATCCGAAAAGGATAGACAGTGCTTACCGAGAAGGTTCAGGGAAGAACACATAATAGGAGGAAACAGAGGGAACGATGCCCTTGGATCCAAGGTCACAGAACCAGGAAATCAGTGAGAATTCCTGGAGGATTCTTACCGTGCGTTCTATAAAACGCTTTCTGCATTGCAATATGTGCCTGTAGTGCATGCGGGTGTCCAAGGGCCTCACAACATTACTCCCCCGTCTTCTCCTGGAGCAATGTTTTGGTCAGGGTTAACACCTACTGAACACGCGAGAGACACCTGGAGTTGCAGTCATTACCCAAACAGCCGGACAGCTTGAGAGGAAGGGGTCCCCCGAACGCTCCAGCCCCGAATGGAGACCTGGGAGACGGTGGTGGCGATGCCATGGAGGACAGCAGCAAGTCCTGAGAAGGGGTCGGTCACAAAGGCAGAGAGGAGATGGCGAGGGGTGGGGCTTAGAAATGGCCTTGCACTCACGTCCAAGTGAACCGAGGAAGCCCTAGACTAGCGAAGCGGTGCCGGTGGGTCCCAGCTGGGGAAGCTGGTGCCCAAGCCCCACGCACAAAGCCAGGCGGAGGGACCACTTTCTGCTTTACAAACCAGCCTAGTGCCCTGTGTAGAAATAGTGTGATGGTCCCTGTAAAATGGCTTCTGTTGTGTATGTTAATTTACACACGTATAGATATGGATATATACGTAAAATGTAAAGATCCCTGGGACGCTGAATTTATTTCAATGATGCCTTTCCATTTATTCTGACATATTAAAGACACTAGAGGCCCGATGCACAGAGATTCGTGCCAGAATGGGCCTTCCTTTCCCTGGCTGCCAGCACCGCCTTCGCTCCGGCCAGAGCCGCCTTTCCGCCTTCCCACATGCCCAGAGGCCCGGAGAGGCTGGGGGTGGTGCGGAATGCCTACCTTTTATTAAGTAGATAAATGTAAAATACGTACATAACTATTTAAATGTAAGAATCATTTTTAAAATGCCCTGTGTTTCAATAGCAGAAGGGGAAGCCTCGTCCATATCAGTGATGGGGGATGAGGTGTGTTCGAGCTCTGACTGCCAAGTTTTGACCACACCGACCACCTACTTTCCAGATCTGTGGACTGTGATCAAGGACATCTCAAGCCTGTCTTCACGATGCTGCGTGACACCTGGCACAGAGAGCCGTGCAGATGCTTCAGATGCGTAGCTATTGTTTGCGTGAACAGAAACCCCAATGCGCTCAGGACAGATTACAGGCAGCGCTCCCCCAATGTAATTAACAAGTACTCCGTGTCGACTCCATTTCTATGCGGTGAGAGCGGAGTCTGGATTTGTCCACGGTGGCTTTTTGCTTTATACTCACCAATTAACAGGCTATTGGATATGACAGCAATTAGACACCTCAGCTGGAAGAAGATCATTACGTCGTAATGAGATGATTAAAAACAAAAAAAAAGTGTGCTTCTTGCAAAATATTAGCTGTACTTCAACTAACAATAGGACAATTTAGTTCCCAAGTTCACTGTGCTTTGTCAGCCCCTATAAAGTAACTCTGCAAAAAAAAAATATATATGCCTTAGAAAAGTATACAACCTAAGGGTGACGTCACAGTGTTTGATGAACAGTGGAGAGTATGAGCTATCGTTATTTTGAGACGGTTACGGTGTGTCTCTGACCGACAGGCTACAGCTGCCATGGAACATAAACACTGCGCTGGCACACCTCACACTCACCTGGAAATTTCAGTCGCTACTCTAGCATGCGGTTTAGGCCAGCTTCCAACATTTCACTCCCGGCGTTCCCATCAGATGGATGTCTGTGGGCCCCATACAGACCGACCTGTGAATGGCCTCGGCACACACAATCGCAAGAGTGACGGGAGAGGGCGGGGGTCGGGGAACTGCACCCCGCACCCCGTGGGGCCAGCAGTCCTCTAGCAAGTCTTTGGGTTTGTCTTGTTAGCCCGCAGCTGGCGCTGCGCTGCATATGCCAACTAGAAAGGGTGGTAGCTGACACCTCCCCCGCGCCACCCTGAGTTAGTCATCAGATCGGCTAGCCTAGGGTCTGGTTTGGAGGAGTTGAAAAATTCCATGTAAAACCAGGACAGCACAGGGGAAAGAGAGACAAAGGATGAGCTATAAAGCCCTGCTTGTCAGGGGGCACCTGATGGTGTCCATTCATTCACACACTCCCACCGATTCACGCCCTCCCTCCTCCATGCACCCAGGGGCACTTGTTGACAACCCATCGTCCAGATAAGCAGCCGGTAAACACCTCTCGCCACTGTCAACATCCCTCCGTCCTGCACAAGACATTGCCCTTTTATCTAAACATCATTATTATTGCTGCTCTGGAAATAAAAGCTGTGCATTCACAGCCCAAAGCCACGCCCAGGAACACTGCCACTGACGGCTCTCAGCCCTACAAATACCATTGCATCCAAACGTGTCCTTCTGTCCTCCGTCCCTGAGACAGGAGAATATGCTTTCTTTCTTTAGCTAAGGCCCATCTACCCCCATTTTCTGGACGCCCCCCTCGACCCCACTGCCTTCTGAAGACCTGGCTCTGTGGATTACCCCCCAGTAGGTGGCAATGATGGCATAAGTACTATCTGTCTGACACTGAGCCCATTTCTGTATTCATATTTATAACTCCAACACTTAAGACCCCTCGGCCCAAAATGTCCAGTCAATCGGCACTTGCAGAGCAAGTGGACTTAGCAACGCTCACAAGTTCTGTCCCACCCAAGCTGCTACCACAGCTGTGACCTCATCACATGTGATACATATTATTTATAGAAGGAATGAGATGTACACAGCGTCCGGGTGATGAGCATATAATTGTCTCCACACATTTCCCCTTCCTTCTCTCCTGCAATGTAATCACTACATAGTTTGTAAGCGGTAACACATCCTTCTTGTGCTGTACAGGTGACATGGTCTATACCCAGCACATCTGAGCAGCAGTAATGCCATTTGCCTGCTATCTTCTGTCAGTCAATTTAGCTGGGTAACAAAATTGCTATTGCTCCGAACGGAAGCAGAAGAAAGCCCTACATAACACACCACTATTTAGATATACCCTGACATATACATTATAGAACAGCATCTTCCTTTGCTGTACTTCGCAACATAAGAAAGGAGTGCTTTTTTAAAGCAGCAACATCAGCAGGAATAAGACTTGCAAATGAATCTCCTAGGAAGACAGGATCTTCACACGTAGAGGCCAAGACTTTATTTCACAAGAGTTCTGCTTTTTCTGAAATTATTAATGTGCAACAAGTGCATTATAAAGGAATTAAAAATAGTAGACAGGAGAGATTTGCCAGAACCTTTGGGAGATTTTTAAAGAATGTAGTGGCATTATAAGTTAGATCTGAATATAAAAATAAATTTCTGTTTTTATGATTCTATGATAAATAAACTATCATAAAAAACAAGTGAAAATACTACCTAAACGTACGGAGCATTCAACATGCCCAGTCTGTCTGCAGATGAGTGCATTTGACCTTGAGTCAGCCCCTGGCACAGGCACTAGAATCTTAGGTACAGAGATTTGAAGGCATTTTTCCAGGATACCAGCAGATAATGGGTAGATCCAGGGTTGAAACCACTGTTCTTTATGTCAAACATTATTCTTCCTTTAGTGTCTTCATGCTTTAGCATAACTAAAAATAAAACACTTTACTATTCTTCTTTTTCTCTAAATCTGAAATCATTTTTATAATTGTTTGGAACACATTTCAGGACAGGAATGACAAAATCACCAGCCACCCTAATCTCAGTATCCTCAGAAGAGGATCCATGGAGGGTATATTCAATCTCCCCAGCACACGGGGAATGGTGAGTATCTGACACCTGTCCAAAGCTGCAGCCAGCACTCGGTCAGCAAGAACTCCTATGCACACTACCCCGTCCCATGTGCCAAACCTGCTTCCACACTACCTTTATGTCAACACTAGAGGCCTGGTGCACAAATTCGTGCACCAGTGGGGTCTCTCGGCCTGGCCTGCGGGATCAGGCAGAAACTGGCTCTCTGACATCCCCCGAGGGGTCCCGGATTGCAAGAGGGTGCAGGCCAGGCCGAGGGACGCCACCGGTGCACGATCGGGTCTGGGGAGGGACACAGGAGGTTGGCCAGCTGGGGAGGAACTGTGGAAGGGCTTTGGGGCATGTCTGGCCCATCTCACTCAGTCCTGATTGGCCTGACCCCAGCAGCAAGCTAACCTACAGGTTGGAGTGTCTATCCCCTGGTGGTCAGTGCACATCATAGCAACCAGTCAACTGTCTGCCCCTGGTGGCCAGTGTACATCATAGCAACCAGTCAACTGTCTGCCCCCCCTCCGTGGTCAGTGTACATCATAGTGAGTTAAGCGGCCTTAGCATATCATTAGCATATTATGCTTTGATTGGTTGAATGGCCGACCGTCGACCGGACACTTAGCATATTAGGCTATCATTATATAGGATACTTGAATGATCAGTGAGCTGGCTTGTGATAAATAAGACACTCATCTTTCTATAAGTAGAGAGGCATCCCAGGCACACTCCCCATTAGAGAGGCAGGAGAAGCAAACCCACTCTTCATGCTCACGAAAGCGAAGGATCTTGGTGAGTAAGCTCGGAATCTCAATAACCCTCAGTCCAAAGGAGTTTTATTGCAGAGGGCTAATCCCCGAGGTTTACAATGAGGATGCTGACACAGCTCCAGCTGCGGCCTAACACGCACAAGGCTGTGTGTGCCTGTCAGAAATTCCTATTTACTTTCAGCATCCTAACAGATGAGCTTTCCTGCCTTTAAATCCCCCCAAAAGTTAATTGCTTGTCTATCAAGAAGATAAACATCTTGTTTTAGGCTGCGGAGCTATTACATGAGGGAGGAAAACCAATACCCTTACAAGACATTGTGTCCAAAATTCATCTGCAGTAAGGAAGCCAAGCTCTCTCAGAGCATGAGAAAGATGCTAGAAAGTGGTAGTCAGATCACCCCAAGGTCTTAACAACTACAGGATTCTCCATAGAACAACACTGAAATGCATACTACACTTAGATTTTATTACGCCAATAGGCTTGATTTACTGCTACATAACGACTATAATATTTTTAAAACATATTTTTATTGATTTCAGAGAGAAAGGGAGAGAGATAGAAACATCAATAATGAGAGAGAATCATTGATCAGCTGCCTCCTGCATGCCCCCTACTGGGGACCGAGTCCGCAACCCAGGCCTATGCCTTGACCGGGAATCGAACTGTGACCTTCTGGTTCATAGGTCGATGCTCAACCACTGAGCCACACCAGCTGGGTAATATTTTTACAAAACGAATTTCAAAATGAAGGTAACATTCTTTTTTATTTTATTTTTTCATCACCATTGAAAGTGACATTCTTGGGAACAAATAATAATGCTTTAGACAAAATAGACCTTCAACATATGAGCCCAGTATTTTTCAAACTATAAATCTTGACCCGTTTAATGGCTGTAGATGTAAGAAATAAAATAGACAAAGTAGAAAATATCACACAGAGTAAGAGTAAATGTCATTTTAGGAAACATCTGTCAGGTAAGCACACAGGCGTGCTGTAGAGTGATGTTAGGTGAATTTCTTACTGTGAGGGACTAACATTTGAGAACAGGATTCTGAGCAACTCGTTCATGTATGGGCTCTGGGAGAGTTCCCTAAGGGCACAGCTCACTAAGGACAGCCGGCATAGGACCTATTTATCTATGATCTTACCCACAGCCCATGTTTATGTTATTCATATCAATGGTTGCACATGCCTTGAAATGAATGTGTGTGTATTTATATATATACTGAGTGGCCAGATTATTATGATCTCTGAACACATAATAATCTGATAATCTGGCCACTCAGTATATATATATATATATTAGAGGCCTGGTGCATGAATTTGTGCATGGGTGGGGTCCGGCCAGCCTGGCCAGGGGGAGGGGACATGGGTGGTTGGCCGGCCTGCCTGCTGGTCGAACTCCTGGTCGAGGGGACAATTTGCATATTAGCCTTTTATTATATAGGATATATACTGAGTGGCCAGATTATTATGCATTCAGAGATCATCATCATCTGGCCACTCAGTGTGTGTGTGTGTGTGTGTGTGTGTGTGTGTGTGTGTGTGTGTGTATGTGTATGTGTATATATATATATATATATATATATACACACATATATATATATATATATATATATATATATATATATATATATATATATATATATATATATATATATATAGCCTAAGCTGCCAGTCGATTGTTCAACTGGTCGACCTATCGACCAGTCGCTATGATGTGTACTGACCATTAGGGGGCAGACGCTCAATGCAGGAGCTGCCCCCTCGTGGTCAGTGTGCTCCCACAGTGAATGCCACTCAGCAAGCTTACTGAGCGGCAGTGGTGGCAGGTGCAGCAGGGACAGGATGAGCAGGACGGCGCAGTGCCTGGCCCAGGCTTGGGCTCCTCCCCGCCGCCTGCCACTTCACGTCTACTACATCTCCCAAGGGTCTGGGATTACGAGAGGGCGCAGGCCAGGCTGAGGGACCCCACCGGTGCACAAATCCGTGCTCTGGGCCTCTAGTCTTATATATAAACTAGAAGCCCGGTGCATGGGATTTCTGCACTGGTGGGGTGTGGCCTGCGGGGGTCGGCCCACAACGGGAGCAGCCGCTCATCCCGGTCAGGTGAGCGGTGCTTTAAATATTTATGTGAAGGTAGACGACCATAACACAAAGTGTGTTTGTTATTTATTTATTTTGTTAATGGCAGCTCGAGCATATAAATACACATGTACTTTCCAATTTGATGTTCACAGTCGCCTGCTAAGATAGGAACCTCCTATTTTCAGAGAGAGAAGTGGAGGGTTAGAGAGAATGCATGCTTTTGGTTTCATGAAGTGGTGCAGCCATGCTTTAGCCCTGAATGGCCTGGATCCAGCACTCGGGGGCAAGAGGAGTAGCTGTGTCTGTACTCCAGGACTCAAAAGCTACTGGAGGCGTGACTGAAACACCTGGACAAGACCATGTGGGCAGTGCCCAGATCTCTCACTGTCTTGTTCTGTGCCCATGAGCCAGCGCACATGTCCATTTTGTCTTTTTTTTTTTAATTTATCTTTATTGTTGAAAGTATTACAGAGGTTCCCTTTGTTTGTCTGTCTGTTCGTTTCCCATTGACCCCCTCCACTCCACACCCGCCCCTCCCAGGCCTTCACCACTCTATTGTCTATGGCCATGGGCTATGCATATATGCATGTAAGTTCCCTGGTTAATCTCTCCCCACCCGCCTAGCCCCACACTTGCCTTCCCTCTGAAATCTGTCAGTCTGTTCCATGCTTCCATGTCTCTGGATTCCTTTTTCATCAGCTTATTCTGCTCATTAGATTCCACATATGAGTAAGATCATGTGATATTTGTCTTTCTCTGACTGGCTTATTATGTTTAGCAAAATGCTCTCCAGGTCCGTCCATGCTGTTGCAAATGCTAAGAGCTCTTCCTTTTTCACAGCTGTGTAGATGTACCACAGCTTTTTCATCCACTCATCTACTGTGGGCACTTGGGTGTTTCTAAATCTTAGCTATTGTAAACTGTGCTGCTATGAACACAGGGGTGCATACATTCTTTCTGATTAGTGTTTCTGGTTTCTTAGGATATATTCCTAGAAGTGGGATCAAATGGCAGCTCCATTTTTAAATTTTTGAGGAAACTCCATACTGTCTTCCACAGTGGCTGCACGAGGGTTCCCTTTTCTCCACATCCTCGCCAGCACTTGTTGGTTGATTTGTTGAGATCTATTCTGACAGGTGTGAGGTGATAAAATGACATTTACTCTTACTATGTGGATGTTGCTTTAATTTGCAACTCTTAGATGATTAGTGACTTTGAGCATGTTTTCATATAGCTCTTGGCCACCTGTATGTCCACTTTGGAAAAGTGTCTGTTTAGGTCCTTTGCCCATTTTAAAATTGGATTGTTTGTCTTCTTTTTGTTAAGTTGTCTGAGTTCCTTATATATTTTTGAAACTAACCCCTTATCGGATGTATCGTTGGCAAATATGTTCTCCCATACAGTGGGCTCTCTCTTCATTTTGTTGATGGCTTCTGTTGCTGGGCAGAAGCTCTTTATTTTGATGTAGTCCCACTTATTTATTTTCTCCTTCGTTTCTTTTGCCCTAGGACAGTGGTCGGCAAACCGCAGCTCGTGAGCCACATGCGGCTCGCAAGCCGCGGTTTGCCGCTCTGTTGACTAATGAGTTTGCCGACCACTGCCCTAGGAGATGTATCTGTAAACATATTGCCACAAGAGATGTCTGTGATTTTGCTGCCTATGGTTTCTTCTAAGATTTTTATGGTTTCATGACTTACATTTAAGTCTTTTATCCATTTTGAGTTTATTCTTGTGTATGGTATAAGTTGGTGGTCTAGTTTCATTTTTTTTTGCATGTACCTGTCCAATTTTCCCAACACCATTTATCCAAGACCTGTCTTGACTCCACTGTATGCTCTCACCTCCTTTCTTAAGTATTAACTGAGTTGGGTCAACTTCTGGGGTCTCTGTTCTGTTCCATTGATCGATATGCCTGTTCTTATGCCAGTACCAGGCTATTTTGAGTACAGTAGTTTTGTAGTAAAACACTACTTACAGGGTATTGTTATCCCTAATTTACAGTCAAGGAATGATCCAGTAGAGAGGTTTACTGAAGAAGGACCATCTCAGAAGTGATGGCCTCTCTCTATGAAATTACAGACAAGGTCATCTGTTCCACCATCATTGGGAGTCGGGTTGTGGAATTGACAGAGCATCTAGTAAATGAGAAAAGTGATTCCTGGCAGATAAAGCAAGAAAAAAACCCCCAGATTATTTTGTAATTATTATATAATGAAAAAATAATCTGGAATGATGACATTTTTCAAGCATTAGCTCAACAGTCAGTGTATCCTACTATATAAAGTCCAATAGATGCTTTAATGAACAATGGACTTCAGTTTTGCAAAAGGAACAGGAATATGGTTCAAAGTGATGTTGCTGACACCAGTCCTCTGTAATAGTTAATCTTCGCTCGTGAGGACATTTCTGTAACACAGTCACACTAAAATAATGTCTCAGGTACCATTCCACAGGCATTTCATTATGTGAAAACTACATCCTGGGGATCACGATCCAATCACTAATTAAAAAGTAATTATTTCAACATTAATCTGGATAATGGCCCATAATGAACATGAAAAGAATAATGTGACATTTCAGGGGTTTCCTATCTGCCCCAAATCAGATACAAAAAAATATCTTCGCTATGTCGTCTTATTTTACGTTAGATTAAAACATGGTCTAAAACGATCCCAAAGGGCTGACATATTTACAAATTATATTTCAGTTGGTCATAGAATTCAGTGAATAAATAAGAGTTTTAACACTGAGTTAATTAAGAAAAGCTAATTTTATAACATTTTTTTGGTGAGGGGAAATAACGCATACTGCTTCACCATATGGTCTCACAGTCCTTTTGCTAATTACCTAAAATCTCACACAGGTTTCACGGCTGCTGCTATTATTAACTGCACGGCACTGTGCTCCCCCAAAGACTTCCTCCCTTCATACGCCTTTGTTTTAACCACTGTCAGAGAACATTCATATTTTTAATAACACTTATTGCATAGCATTAAATACACAAATATATATTAATAATTACATATATATGTATTTAAAGAAATGATGATTTACATTCAAATTAATGCTAATTCCTTGATAAAAGCTTCAGCAGACCAGCCCTTCCAGGAGTTGTATTTGAGTCAACATTTTAAAATTCCTTTTTAGAGGAAGGTGGCCGGGAGCATGAGGTGTGGCCACAGGCGTTAAAGTGCTGTGATCACAGTTTCTGATGTAAAAAGCAATTAGCTCTTTTAAAAAACGATCTCTTTTATATAAGCCACATATAATTTTGAATATCTGCTTTAAACCATGTTAGAATTAAATCTGAATTTTATCATATAATAAATCTAGAATAATTATTAACTTTTTAAAGAGTAAGCAGTTAGACAGCATGGCAGAGGAAATGACATAAAAATGAAACAGAAGTATTTAAGTCCTAATAAAACCCTTGCTCCTGTCCTTCCCCAGATATTTTATATGTCCTACCCTTCATCGATTGGACAAACTGCCTGGCCCAGCGTAGATTCTCACTGGGCCAGGACTGTGACTGACCGATCACAGGCACCAACCAGCCAGGAGGGTCTGCACAGGGCGGGGCTGAAAGCGTTTGTGGAAATACTAGTACAAGCCCATTGTTCTCAGCTCCAAGAGCTTTACTCTTTAGTGAATATACTGACTTACCACATTAGTCATGCAATAGTAGTCTATACAAAGCCGAAATAATACTGAATATAACAAATGATTCATTGGAATCCTAAAGGGTATCTTTTAGCTAGCAACTGTAATTCTTCCCTGAGCTTTCTACTATCCTGCAAGCTAACAGGCTTTCTTTTTATTAACACTGCACAGATCTTCCGAAAGCTATTATCAATGCCTGATTTCCCAGGGTGCCTACAGTGCTAATGGAACGTAGTGATTAAGGCTCTTTTGAAACAATCCCAATCTTGGCATCTTCCCACACAACCCGATTAGGAGCTGCCGTAACACTAATCACCAATGATGTGGTAAACATTTGACTTGGCCGAGGTGGCCATTCTCTGGAATCCTTTCCCTAGAACGTGACGTCTATCTAGGGAAGAACGTGGAGTGGAGAATTAAGGTTTTTCGACTTCCAAGAGCTGATTCTACCCTGAATCGTCAGTAAAGCCTTCACTCCATAGGTCTCTTCCTTGTAATATTCTCACTTTCCTTTATAGTAAATGGCCTGGAATTCTGCCAGTGTGGTAAAAGGCCACTTTTCCCATTGCCTCCCATTCACCAAAAATGTATTAAGTTATCAATAGATCATGCACCATCTTATATATTTATTTGGAAACAGGTCCCCAAATTGATAATTAGTATCCAGAATAAAACACTTTCTAATCAGAAACGCTAACTAGTAAAGCAAAAAGTCAATAGGAGGCAAAATGAGACTGAAAAAGAAAGAAAAAAATTATAGAAATACTAGGCCACAATTTAAAGAGACTTTGGAGGAAACCAAGATGGTGCATAGGTAAATGCCTATATTCTCCGCCTCCCACAACCACATCACAATTACAACTAAAATACAGAACAACCATCATCCAGAACCGCTGGAAAGCTGGCTGAATGAAGTCCCACAACTAGAGAAGTAAAGAAAGCACACTGAGACTGGTAGGAGACGTGGAGGCTCAGAACGGGCTGGTCCGGCACCCACGTGGGCCCCTTTTTTAATTGGGAGGGAGATCATCTCTGCAGAGTCCACCCAGAGGAGCAAGGGATCCCAACTCCACACCAGCCGCCCAGCCCAGGGTCCCAGAGCTAGGAGAAGAAGTCCCTACGGGCAGTGAGAACTATGAGCTGTAAAAACCAGTGGGGATTGGGGCTCAGTGACACAGAGGCTGCTGGAGACCCAGCTGTTCCTCTTAAAAGGCCGGCACCATGAACTGAACTTACATGGTCCCGCTTCCTCTGAGCTCCAGTGCCTCTGGGGAACACAGACACATACGAGGAGGAACTGAATTATCTAGAATTGGGGCAGGAACTCAGGAGTAGCTTTCTCCCAGAGGTGCTCATAGGGATCATTGTTCCTATGCTGGGACCTTCCTAGTCACAGGGATGACTGGCAGCCATTTCTGTTTGCTCTGCCCTGGTAATTCCCTAAGACCCCACCTCATCCAATTTACAACCCCACCCAAGCTGCCTGCAGTGGCTTTTGCATATGAAGGGCCTGTCCTTGCTCTGACTAAAATCTCTAAAACAAGCTGCACCTGGGTCAGGGAGCCCCAAACTTATCAATAAAAGGCCCAAGACCCAGCACCAGCACCAGCCTGCCTTGCTTCATAGCTGGGCCTCATCTGGGCACTTCCAAACCTAATACAAAGAGGAGGAATCTGCAGATCTCTCTGTAGCTCCTGCTGGGTGGCCCCAGGCAGTGGCTAACTTTGCACCTCCCTGGCGACCTTAGAGCCAGTGTACCCAGTGGACAGTGTCAGACCATACCAGATTACAGCTCTACACATCCATAAGGGACACACTCAAGGGGCAGACTCAGTGAGCACGAAAGCCCCACTGAAGCAAGTCCTGCTCCACAGGGGTATCTCCTGCACAGCAGCTCTTCCACTGTAGTCACAGTTGGTCCTCACAGCCAACTGGCCTGGAGGTCCATTCCTCCCACTGACACCAACAGCAATCAAGTCTCAAGTACAACAAGACTGTGCTCACAGCCCACAAAGGGGTGCACCTAGATCCCAGCTCAGGTGACTGGGGAGGCTGAGCCACTGGGCCCTATAGGACACCTAGTACACAAGGCCACTCTATCAACTCAAGGAGACATAGCAGCTCTACCCAATACATAGAAACAAACACAGAGAAGAAGCCAAAATGCGGACACAAAGAAACATGTCACAGATGAAAGAAATGGAAGAAAGCAAACTACTGGATATAGAGTTCAAAACCACGGTTATAAGGTTACTCAAGAATCTTCTAGGAACCTCCAAAAAATGGAAAAGGATCAGTCAGAAATTAAGCATACACTTACTGAAAGAAATAATAATATACAGGGATTCAACAGTAGAGGATTCTGAAAATCAGATCAATGATTTGAAATGTGAGGAAGCAAAAAACACCCAGTCAGAAAAGCAAAAAGAAAAAAAGAATCCAACAATGTGAAGATAGTGTAAGAAGCCTCTGTGACAACTTCAAGCGTACCAACAATTGCATTATGGGGGTGCCAGAGAAGAGAGAGTGCAAGATATTGAAAGCCTATTTGAAGAAATAATGACAGAAAACTTCTCCCACCTGATGAAAGAAATTCACTTAGAAGTCCAGGAAGCACAGAGTGTCCCAAACAAGAGGAACCCAAAGAGGACCACACCAAGACACATCATAATTAAAATGCCAATGGCTAAAGAGAAAAAGAATATTAAAAGCAGCAAGAGAAAAGCAGTTAGTTACCTACAGTGGAATGCCCATACGACTGTGAGCTAATCTCTCAAAAGAAACTATGCAGGCCAGAGGGGAGTGGCAACAAATTTTCAAAATGATGAATAGCATGGATCTACAACCAAGAATACTCTACACAGCAAAGCTATCATTTAGAATTGAAGGTCAGATAAAGAGCTTCAGAGACAAGAAAAACTAAAGGAGTTCATCACCACCAAAATGGTATTATATGAAATGTTGAAGGGTATTGTAAGAAGAGGAAGAAGAAGAAAAAGATAAAAAATATGAACAACAAATGGCAACAAATACATACCTATCAACAATTGAATCTAAAAATCAAAAATCTAAAAATCCTATTGGCTAGTATAACTAGAAAATTACAGGTATTAGTCCTTTAGCCCTTCAGGCTGGCATTCTTTTCTTCCCCCAAAGCTTCATACAAGTACGACAGGCCACAGGACCTCATAGCTACTATACATTTAAAATAATTTCTGAATTTTAATTTATTTTTGAGGGAAGCAGTTTTGTATTGTGTTATAGGAGAAATTTGTGTTCTTTGGATATTTTAATAGTGAGAACATGAAAAAAATGAATACAACAGCATAGGAGGATTATTATAAAACATTTTGTATTTTTTATACCATGCATAAATTTCACCAAGTTTTTAAGACTGTTTGTGACATGTTGGAACGATATGACAGGTGGGTGTTGTTTGGGCGGAGTGTTAGCTTTGCAGCTAAAAGGCAGAGTCCACGCTGAGGCAGTGTGTTGGGCGTGACATTGCTTTTGTCTGATAATCCTTTCATGGTTCTATTATTCCATGAAAGTAGATTACTTTTCATTTTCCACAATGAAATATAATCATGTAATTTTTTATGAAATGTGCCTGTGGGAAATGTGAAATAGGAGAGACAGACTTGATTTCATTGATTATTTTTCTGACGTGGAACTTCAGGGACCAGAATAATTTGCTTTTTGGCATCCAATGGGTTAATGATCCAAGGCACAAAAGCCCATTTTTTTTTGCTAAAGTAAAATTGCTTTGAAGAATATGCTTTAATTGAAATCCTATTTAAGGGTAAAATTGTGTTATTGATTATGATCAGAATGCTCCAGACAGTGATGGATTCATCAATTCTGGCTTCAGTGGGGTTATAAATCTTTCAGTGGGAGCCGGAGAACGTGAACAAGATGAATATTTTCAAATTATAGTGGCACATTACTTACTCCATGTAACTTTCTTAATCTGTATACTGTGTGGGGCTGGGAATGGCTTCTGAGATGCAATGGACAGAGGGAGTTTACTGTGTTCTCTGCGTCACAAATCAAACCCAGTGAAACTTGTTTCAATACAAACTTTAAAAATATGAAGCTGGAAGTCGACTGAACAACTTATTTGAGTTAAAGGAAGAATAAAGTGTGATATTATTAAACAGAGCCAGATGAAATTTTATTTGCAATTATGGAACAGCAGCCCCTTGAATTCACATAACTAAGGAAGATACTATCCATTAACCCCCCTCTGTGTTATGAATTTGTGAAAGATTGTAAATGATTAAGCCATAAAAAGTTGTCAAGTCTTTATTACCTATGTAAATTAAGACATTTCAAGGCTTTTAGAGCTTGATTCTTTGCAACTATTGAAGAGATATATGTCAGTCTATCGATATACCCACCTAACAATTTACCTATTGCCAAACACACTTTATTTCTTTCCCAAGGTCAACAGTTTTTAGTGATAGAATTATTTTTATTTTTTATATATTTTGATTCATTTATTTTTCAATCAAAGTTGAGGCACGATATTATATTAGTTTCAGGTGTACCACATAGTGATGAGACATTTATATAGCTTACGAAGTGATCACCCCAATAACGCTAGTGCCCACTTGACACCATACCTGGTTATTACAAAGAATATATTATTTCTTACATTTACCACCAAGAAGTGGTAAGATCTGGGTTTGTATGAAACATTATAAAAAACTTTAGTGCAGTTACCCATTAAAAAAAATCCCTTTTCAAGATCCGTAAAAGTCTGGTTTGTGGCTACTGCTAGCAAATGGCAACCGCGTGTGGGGTATTGTGCTAAGCATAGGATCTACTTTGTGCCGTCAACCTTGAGCGCAGATTAGCCTTAAGAATAATATAGGCTGAGCCCTGGCTGGTTTTGCTAACTGGTTAGAGCGCTAGCCCAAGGACTGCATATTGAAGAGCAGAGGGTTCGATTCCAGTCAAGGGCATGCACCTCAGTTGCAGGCTCGATCCCCAGCCCCAGTTGGGGCACGTTTGGGAGGCAACCAATCGATGTGTCTCTCTCACTTCGGTGTTTCTCTCTCTGTCTCTCCCTTCCAGTCTCTAAAAATCAATGGATAAAATGTCCTCAAGAGTGAGGATTAAGAAAACAAACAAAGAAACAAAAAAGAATAATATAGGCCGCTATTGGACCCCATTCTGGTCAAGAAGAATTGATCCAGCTTGAGCCTAACACGCCTTTGAATAGTGGGGTTTGCATCTGTCAGGTGAATTCCTGGCACAGAGGGACCCTGCGGAGAGCACCGTGTCCCGCCACCAATATTCTAAATTAGCATAAATGAGTAACTAAGTCAGTGTACACTTCACTTAGCATCCATGTCTCTCATCGGCGGTGCATGTGTGTTTGTGATTAGTGGTTTGCAGCTCGTACTCTATGTAAGTGGATTACAGCCGAAGCTTGGCCGAGAAAGTGCCACATGGAATTACGGTTTAATGATGACCCAAGTCTGCCTCTCATTTTCTGCACGTCTGTCTCACAGTGCCAGAGACTTCCCAAGTAATTGAATCTCTCCTTGCTATGATTGAATTCCAAGGGGCTTTTTGTGATTCCTTTCTTTTCTATTACAGACATAAATTAAAATAATTCTCATAATGCTATAACTCACTAAAATTTCTTTAGGAGAAAATTGTATGTGAAAACTCAAAAGCGAAGGAGAAAGTATGTGTGTCTTCACCTGTTAATTAGTATTAATTTGTACATGTTACCCTAAAAAATAAAGAGATACGGCTGTTCCTGTAAGACAATACAAATATACTGGGCTACTAGGTAACATTTCTGGAGGCAAAAATCCCTTTTGTTTACTTTTTTAAATGTTGGAATGCAACTGTTAACCAACACAATACTAAAGAAATTCTTAAATATCCATGGTTTGATCCAACTTTGTCCTCTTTTAAAACAGAATTTTTGGCAGATAGCACCAAGCTGTATTCAATCAAAATGTGAACAAATATTTAAGGCCCAACAACTGTGTTGTAGATAAGGTTGCCAAAATCATTTATATATTGTAAAAGAAATTCCATATCTTTTTATTACTTGAGAAATTAAAAATACAAAAATGTTCAAATTTACTCCACTAAAAGGTCAACAGAATTTTCTAATTATTTAAATTTACATTGGAATAACACAAAGGATTGGTAAGAAAAAAAAATCGTATTCAGGTTTAATTATTAAAAGACATTCTTTTTGTATAGGAAGACGTTTATTAAGGAAACATTAAACATTGGTCTTAAATGAGTCAAAAGATTTGAAAAGATATTTTGAAGAATAAGTACCAATTAGCTGATGCTGCTGGATGACCTTGTAGCTTAACTTGATCCCACTTTTATACCAGAAACATGAACTGTTATTATCTAATTCCAGTTACATGTGTGTGGTACAAATCCTGTAGGGAACCGGGGCTCCCAGGCATGCTGATGGGTTCAATGCCCTCTGCTGCGCAGTAGCCATGCAAGTCTGCAGAAACCCTCCCTCCCCAGCTCACACCCCCACCCCCCCGCCTCTGCTTTTCCTGGATCACTGAGCACCGAGCCCGGCAGAGTGCACTCTTAATGAAGTTCTGAAACCACGTGGTGGAAACCGAGCTTCACATTAAACTAACAAGTGACCCAAGTTAACAAGGATTTGCTAAAATTTTTATTTTAATGAAGCTATGGTTCCATTTTTAAATTTCATTTATATTAGGCAGAATTACTATGAAGAAGAGACTACAAAAGTCAATTGTAAGGTCATGGATTTTTACTCTGTCCTGATTTCAAACCAAACATTCCTGTGGATTAAAGGAATTTCTATGGGACGCAAACGAAGGGAAGTGAAGGGGCAGGTCCTGGAGCCGACCCTGTACCTGCTGAGAACCTGTGGGTCGGCCCTCACTCCTGCCAGCTTCGCTCAGTTCTTACACAAGGCTTCAGTCTCTTGTCATTTAAAAGTAGAAGGACTGTTCGCTGTTCGTTTGAGTGTGTGCTGTGTGTGCATGCATGCATGTGGGTGTGTGCATGCATGTGTGTGTGCATGTGCGTGTGTGCATGTGCGTGTGTGCTTGCAAGTTTGACACGCGGAACCTGACCCTGCATGTATCGACTGTTTTGCTTCTCCGCGGGTTCTCCCGCCATCTCTGTGTGACCTGCCCATTCTGTGCCACTGCTCGCACAAGCCACGGTCTCTGGGTCAGGAACGTTAAAACCGGGCAGGCAGGAGCAAAGTCTCTATAATGCCTGAGCACACTGTGATCACTGGGGTTTGCGTGAGTGTTCACCTCAGAAATCTCCTGAAGTTGCCTTTCACAAGAGGGTTCCCTGTAGTAGTTCCGTTCGCCTCTCGGTACAGTTTCCTCATCGATAAAATAGAAGCTTAGACCTGGAAGGAGCCCTTCTTTGGGGGAGGGGGGAGTGTTTCCTCATTGGTCCACAGTGGGTGGGGGTGACTCAGCGGTGTCAAAGCCATTTCAGCCATTTTAAGTAAAAAAATTCATCCAAGTGTGTAAAGTTCTATAACTGTGTCTTTATCCACAATTGAACTTCTCCAGAAACTGGAATCCTAGGAGTATAATTTCTCCTTCCCCAGTGGCTGATTGGATACATTTACTTAAAGGTTTAGCCTCATAATTTTATATCACGAATATGGCACACCTGGGTTGTATAGGTGCCATAAGGAGTGTATCTTTAATATCCATTAAAGACACATTCAGAATCCATCCACATAAAGTCTAAATTAAATACGACAAACATTGATAGTTAACACTACTGAAAATAAATTAAATATGATCAGTATTGAAAGTTAATACATAGGATTGTACCTACCAAATCCTTTGAATCTCAGCTTCAAATATGTTTTCCTGAAAGATGACTATACAATATATTTTATTATACTTATTACATTATATATTATTATGGAGAAGTTAATCTCATTATTTGTATTAGATTAGTCTAGACTATTTCATTAGGCAAGTGTCTTATATTTTCATTATATTATTACGACAGAGGGGATTTTTGTCTTGGCATTTTTGCCTCTCATGGTAGTTTCTGCATCTGTCTTGTCTACCTAGTTCTCTTTTTATTGCAGTCATACAAAATCAATTCTTAAAGCATCCACAGAGTTCATATTGCCGTGTCTTATTGGGAAAGCTGGCCCTTAACAGAGGTATAAAGAAAATCATTTCTCTATCTGTAAGTGATGGTTGACAGTTGCAATTTAATTTTGGCATTAAATTTATGGTCTACTTAACATATCTGACTTGCAGCCTTACACGGGCTATAATGGAACGTCCTTCCCCAGGGCCTAGGGTCTCACTGAGGTCTAACACAGATAACTCCGCTCTAAAGCTCTTACTTCCCCCAGAACCATGGTGCACAGGAGACCCCGTTCACGAGCCACAGTGGGGCACTACCTTTCCAGCTTCGCAGCATATACAGTCCATCTCATTTCGCCACTGACTCAGAGACAGGCCGGAGGTGAGGGTGGGAGTAATGGCTCTGGCACAACAAGAGCTCGCTGTTGCTGGTGAGGAAGAGCGACTCCCTCGGGGGGCACGTGCAAGGGGGCCACTGCCGGCCTCGCACTCGGCCAGGGTGTATGTGACGCACTGCAGGCCGCTCGCTTCAGCAACACCCTGGCTTTGTGTGCAATTTCCTCTACACGTTCTCCCCTTCCAACTGGGAAATGCAGGCTTGTCCTTCAAATTCAGACAGTTTCCCGGACCTCTCTCTGATCCCATAGACAGGGCTCACTTTACCACGACTGATTCATTTACGTGCCCGTCTTCCTGACCAAGTGGCGGCTGCTAGAGGGCAAAGCTCTTGTTCGGGTTTGTACCCAGAGGAGCTCTGGAGACCCACCACAGAGGGGACACGCAAGGAAGTTGCCACGTGGATGACCAGGACAAAGGACTGCAATGCACATGCTCTGCTCGTTTACCGTGAGCTGGTCAGCCAGAGCGGTGGGCGTGCCCCTGTGTTTACAAATGCCCATCTGATCTTCCTACTGCATTCACCTTGGTATGAGTGTCCCTGGGTTTGGCTCTCAGCTGCTTGACTTTCAGACTGAAGAAGAGATGAGATTCCCGACTAAGAATTCCAGGTGCCCAGAAACAGCATTCAATGGAGGAAGAACAGAGCCTGGGGCACTGTCTGCACTGACTTCCGCTTCCCCGGGTGGGCCCACGGGAAGAACAGGCGCCTAATGCCGTTTCTGGGAAGAGCCCCGTCTAAGCACGGCCAGCGGCCGAGGAAGCGAAAAGCAGGTGGAAACTGAAGACAAGTACCCCTGGGGAGGCTAAGGGGCAGGAGGCATGGAGCCCCCGACCCTGCGGTTAGTGCGCTGGCGGGGGACCAGCGGGGGCCTGACCAGGCGGGTGGAGGGCCTGAGCACAGAGCTGCTGCCGTGGGAGCAACAGGTGTGCACAGGGTGCAAGCTCAGCCCTCTGATGTGAAGGTCCCGGTCCTGGATGTCTGTGCGCAGCAGGCCCGGTGCGCTGGTGTTCAACACAGCAGGGCTGGGGAGTAAGGCCCTGTGCATGCCTGTCCCCGATGTGTCTCTAGCGCCTCACAGAGCAGGGCTGGGGGAGTAAGGCCCTGTGCATGCCTGTCCCCGATGTGTCTCTAGCGCCTCACAGAGCAGGGCTGGGGGAGTAAGGCCCTGTGCATGCCTGTCCCCGATGTGTCTCTAGCCCCTCACAGAGCAGGGCTGGGGGAGTAAGGCCCTGTGCATGCCTGTCCCCGATGTGTCTCTAGCCCCTCACAGAGCAGGGCTGGAGCGGGGGGTGGGTGGGGAATAAGGCCCTATGCATGCCTGTCCCCAATATGTCCCTAGCCCCTCACAGAGCAGGACTGGGGTGGGGGGTGGGTGGGGAATAAGGCCCTATGCATGCCTGTCCCCGATATGTCACTAGCCCCTCACAGAGCAGGGCTGGGGGGAGTAAGGCCCTATGCATGCCTGTCCCCGATGTGTCTCTAGGCCCTCACAGAGCAGGGCTGGGGGCGGGGGGGAGTAATGCCCTGTGCATGTCCCATTCTGATGTGTCTCTAGCCCCTCACACTCTTTTGAAGCAGAGACAAAGGCCCAGAGAAGCAGTTAAGCATGAGGCTGGAAGACTGAGATGCACACTTGCGGAGTTTTTCTGTTGCAAAGGCTGCGGCTGGGGAAGGGAGCGGGGGGGGGGGGGGGCGGGGAGGCTTAGGCTAAAGAGGAAGGAATGAAGGGACCAGAGGCCTTGACACAAGCACCTTGCAGTGGCCGACCCTGGGAGCAGAGGGATCCAACCTCCAGCTGGTCCAGAACCAGTATCGGCCCCTGCACCTCTCGCCTGCCAGCCACCCGCAGGTCGATGCTTCCATATGTCCTGTTAGCTGACACGGAGCCAAAAGCCTGTGTGTGTCAGGCCTGCTCAACACTTCGCCTGGGTGTCAACCACTTCAGTGCGCACAGCACCCTGGGAAGCAGGTGCTGTGATCACCCCGTTTCACAGAAGAGGAAGGTGCGGCCGGGAGGTTGAATGCCTGCCAAGGCCATAGAGACTTACATTCTCACCACCTGTGTGCGGATGAGCACAGAAATCTCTCTCTCTCTCTCTCTCTCTCTCTCTCTCTCTCTCTCACACACACACACACACACACACACACACACACACACACATGCCAGGGAAGATGTGAGCAGTGGGACCTGGGGACCTCCCTTTCAGGAAGAGTATTGTAACATTGTGTTAAGTGCTATTTTACACAGGCTAAAATACAAGTTCCATGATAGGATTACACCCCCCACCGGTTCCCTGTGGGTGGCAGGGAAGTGTGTACCCCAGGAAAAGAGAAGGTAAGGGGAGTAAAAACCAAGGAAGGGTGGGATTATGGAAAGAGAAGACAGGACTTAAAAAGACAAACTCCTATGTCAAAAGCCCACACGCAGCCCCAAGTCCCCGGAGCCGAAGCGGAGAAGCCCGGAGCGTGGGTGGAAAGAGGGAGACAGAACCAGTGGCTGCCAGAACGGTGAAGGCCACCGGCCTTGGTCCCCCTCAGTTTGCTCGGCTACTCCTAACCCAGGGCTCCGGTGTCTCTTGGGGAAAGGGAGGGAGGTGGCTTTTGTTTCTATGACGATGAGACACCTGCCTTTTCATACTGCAACCAGAATGAGGCACGTTCCGAAGGCCTGAGGCTGTCACACCAGCAAATCAATCCTCAGCCCGTCACCCAGGACTCTGGACTGTCCGCAGACTCAGGGAAAGCAGGGAAATCAACAAAGGAATTGTAACTCTGGGGAAATAGATGGGAACGTGTCACCTCGTTTTTTAAAATGCCATGGATGTAAACACAAATACCTTGCCATTCCTTCTAAGACACCAGTCACAGCGCCACGTCTCCCGTTCCCCAGCACTTACAGAGGCCAGCGCTGGCGGACGGAACGCCCTGGAGCTGAGGAACCAGGACATGAACAAACCCAGTAGGTGAATTAAGAACATTTTTACGCCACAGATAAATTTGGGATTTTTCCCCCACAAAAGTTTTGTACCAACTCCAATTTCAAAATTATGTCAGGGTTTACAAATGAAAAACTCATTTTTAAGCTAAGTCGGTGATTATGTTAAAAGTCTGCCTGGCCGGCATTGCTCAGTGGTTGAGCGTTGACCCATGAACCAGGAGGTTATGGTTCGATTTCCAGTCAGGGCACAGGCCCAGGTTGTGGGCTCGATCCCCAGTGTGGGGTGTGCAGAAGGCAGCCGATCAATGATTCTCTCTCATCATTGCTGATTCTATTTCTCTCTTCCTCTCCCTTCCTCTCTGAAATACATAAAAATATATTTAAAAGGAAGTATTTCAGCACATCAGGAAAACCATTCATGAAAGGAGGTTTCCTGGGACGGCAGTAGATCTGGTCCTGTAACCTGCATATGGAAGCACTGAGATATCATAACAATCGGAATTGCAGGGCAGCCAAATCAACTAATCTCTTTCCACTATTAAGAAACACTGAGTTTACAAGTGGAATACAGATGACATATTAAAATGAGGTTACAAAGTACTTACAATTACGAATTTCAACCTGTATTAATAAGAATGAGCACATCAGGTTACTGCTAAATGCTATCTAATTACTTACAAATTAATCAGTGACAGTAAAGGAAGTTATCATAAAAGACACTCCAAGTGATAACTACTAGGAATGGCTGAGCCTGCTACCCGTGCTCCTGAAGAGAGCTGGCCGGACGGGGAAACGGGGTGCTTCCTGGGCAGAGACCTCATCGCTGTGCGTGGCAGACCCCCCGGGACATTGCGTGTCCCTCACATCAGTTTCCTTTCTCGCCAGATCGTAATGCAGAGTGAGCCAGGAACTTTTTAAGTTTAAGATGGATAAGTTCCCAAGTGTAGAATCCACACGCATAGTACATAACTTCTGCTGGCTATTTAGAATCTTTTAGGTAAGCTTTCAAAATACATTTAACATGTGCATGTTAAGGTAAATGAATTGTGATGACATTTTTAAAAGATTAACTTTTTGTCACTGAAAGTATCTCAAATTTAAGCCACAGACTGTGCCTTGTGAGTTAGTTATTTCATGGTACAGATACAATCAGAGACTCTTCAAGAAGTTGCATGTGGAATTGCAAGTAGTAAGCGCACAGGCAGCCTAGCTTTTGAATAGAGTTGAAAACAATCTACTACAAACACAGACGGTGCGGGCGGCTCACCTCCAGCCGGCCCTTTGCTCTTTGTCCCTCGGGTGGCACCATCAGCAGGACCGGAATACTCTAAGGAGTGATGTTGTGTTTGGGGTTACAGGGCTGGGGAACGGGGCGTTGGGCCTGGATTTCCTTAGAATGTCTCCAGTACTTTCCGCATGACAAAGGCGTGACTGACACAGCACACCTGGACAACTCATTTAAAAGATCGCCGAGGACGGCACACGCACCGCTTCAGAAGCACGTTTGCCACTTACACCTCAAAACCGAATAAGCCAGGAACCAAATGTCATTCTCCTGGGCCGCCAAACCTACAAGTGTCCGTGGCGGCATGGCCGATACACTAGCACCGTGGTCGGCAAACTGCGGCTCGTGAGTCACATGCGGCTCTTTGGCCCCTTGAGTGTGGCTCTTCCACAAAATGCCACGTGCGGGCGTGCACGTACAGTGCGATTGAAGCTTCGTGGCCCGTGCGCAGAAGTCGGTTTTCGGCTCTCAAAAGAAATTTCCATCGCTGTACTGTTGGTATTTGGCTCTGTTGACTAGTGAGTTTGCCGACCACGGCCCTAGCAGAACCAAGTGTCGCGCTCACACCCAGGCCGGGATGCGTGTGCAAGGCAGCAGGGAGCTCTGTGCCGATCCCGGCCGCCCCGCGAAGCGCCGAATCCCGTCCCTCCTGCGAGACAGGAGACATTCATCACCGCCGCCGCCCCGCAGCCACATCTTCTCCCCCGGCTCTGAGAATGAAAAAGCCTTTCTGACAACAACCAGAAAGTGAATTTCACGTTCAAAGGCGGTCTGCCCGTCCCCGCTGCCTGCCACCCAGCTCCTCCGCAGCGTTCAGACCCTTCACTGCCATGTCTCAGAAATCAATCGCTGTTTCTTCTCCCCGTGGGCCCCAAGCAGCAGGAGTAAATGAAATTGTCACCTCCGGTCGGGCTGCAGCACATGCGCACAAAGCAGCCCTGCCACGGGAAGGCGGCCTCACGCAGCCTGTCCACGCCGCCCGCCACCACGTGGGCTCTCAGGGGACGGGCCTTCGGTAGGGCCATCCGGAGAGGTCAGACCCCCACCCCCCTACCACCCAGGACAGCACGCGGGGTCTGACGGAAAGGGAACCCCACATCTGCTTGAGCTTCCTGCTCCCATGATGTGGGTTTTGTGGAAGAACAATGAGAAAAGTTATTTTCTCAGGTTATTAAAGCTAAGGCGAGAAATAAGAGATCAAATATGTCATCTTTATATTACTTTCCTGTAGAGATTAATGAAATCACCAGGTCTCTGAAGCAAACTGCCAAACCATAATAGTTTGCAGTGAAAATGTGTTTCAGCTCATGTTTACACTTTCTGGCTGACACAGTGTGACTGTCAGCAAACCGAGCTTTGGCCCTGGGAGTTCTAGCGTGATCATGCTCCTCAGAGCAGCTGACGTCAGCACTGCCCAGCCACGCAGACACCACTCTGAGTACCTAGGATGGCATGCCAAAGCCACGGGAGGAATGGCAGGATTGAGCTAGGACAGTGGTCAGCAAACTGCGGCTCGCGAGCCACATGCGGCTCTTCGGCCCCTTGAGTGTGGCTCTTCCACAAAATAACTTCGTGGCCCATGCGCAGAAGTCAGTTTTCGGCTCTCAAAAGAAATTTCAATCGTTGTACTGTTGATATTTGGTTCTGTTGACTAATGAGTTTGCCGACCACTGATAGGATAGCCTATCCAGGTACCGATCACTGACCCCGCCCCACTGCGACACCAGGAAGCGAGGAAAAGGAAGAAGCAGGCTCGAACCCAGCGCTGGCTCTCCTGGTTACTGGTGAGAGCTACCTCTAGGAAAAGTAAAGAAGAGCGGATGCCGTTGTGATGGGAGCATCGAGTAAGCCAGCAGCCCCCAGGCTGGGATATGATTTCTTACAGGAAAAATCAAGGACCTTAGAACTTCCAAATCACTGAATTTCTCAGTAATACTAGGAATATTTACTGACTGCTGTGTCATTACCACTAGCAGGGACTAAAAAACTAAAATGAACTAAAACAGATTTTTACTGCAAGTTTAAGAACTGTATTAAACATTAGAAAATACTCAAATGTCAAATGGTGTGGTTGAAGAATTAAAGAAATTGGGTGAGGCAGGGGTGGGAGGAGAAGGAGACAGGGGGAGGGGAGGGAGACTGGTCACTGGGCAGACCCTGGGGAGCAGGTAGGTACACTGGGGGTGGGAGGTCCCATGTGGGAGGATGGGCTGGCCCAGCAGAGGGTGCCCACACAGTAACCTACAGAAGCAGTTGGGCCACATGCTGGAACCCCCAGAAAATCAGGCCAAAGGGCTTGAGTTCGATGTGGTGGAGACCCCAAATAATAGAGAGTTAAGCATTTTAGCTGGGAAGAATCACTGGAGCCATAATTTGTCTTACTCCTAGCTCAAAAAATACAACGAAACAAAAGAAAACCAAAAACCTTAAAGGTATTGTCTTACTGGTCAGAAAAATGTGACTTAAAATACAACTTATCTAAACCAAAATATTGTTTCTTTAAATTTCATTTAACCAAAATCATTTCACTGTGAAGAAAATTGACCCATGACTTAGGATAGTGGTTTTCTGGTAAAAGTAACAGCATTAAACTAAGTTAAGGGCAAGTTTCTCTGAATTCCTCATTTTTATTTTGTGACATTAACCGCTTTGACCAAAAAAAAAAAAAAGAAGAAAAAGTGAAATCTGGGATTCAGAGTTTTGATAATTCAGGTTTAAATTGTGTACTTTAAAAGGAGATACATCAAATTGATATATTCTACTGCCTTTAAAAATATAAAGCATCTTAAGTTATTCATCAAAGCTGATTCAACATTAAATTTTAAAACATTGTTTCTTTTTTTTAATTTTAGAAAGTTTATATAAATATAAACAAAATACAAATAATTCAATGAAGGCCCACCCACCAGAGACGTCCACTGTAGCATTTGATATAGGCCTCTTCCCAATAATTTCCCATGGAGACAGAAATATTTTACCTATAATTTAGCAATTCAAATCAAATGTCATGAAATTATGGCCTGAAAGTAACACAGTAACTCCACTTACAAATATTTACCTTCCCTGTAACTCATAGAGTTGGTGAGAATTAAATGAATTAATATGTATAAAGCATTTAGAACAATGCCTGACAATAAATGCTAAAAAAAAAAATGTCTCCCTTAAAGAAAACCCTGGCGGTGGGGAGGAAGGCGCAGCAGCGGGATGTTCAGTGACCACTGTTAGAAAGAACGCAAGCCTTCGCAGCCAAGAGCAGGGCTTTAGTAAGTAGCTGAGAAACATATACCTAGTTTGGCATCATGATCTGCTTTTTATGCATACTGAACACAGTCATTGCTCATCCATTTATTTTCCCCTTTGTCCTAAGTTTTGAAGAAAATTCCCAAGATGTTTACAAATCAGTTGGTAAACACTGAAGGGTGGTGACTAAGTGGACCCGCCATGAAGTGCCTGAGACCGGCCGGGCGTCTCGCGTGCCCGTCTGCAGTGCCCGGGCAGGGCCCGGCGTGGAAGGGGCAGTCAGTATTGGAGAGAGAGAAGAGAAAGAGTTAACTAGTCATGTGTAACTTAAACACACACTTTACAACAAAACAAAAATGGGAGAAGCTTCTAATAGAGCATGCTAAAACGTAGGTTAAAAATTATGTAAATAAGGAGGAAGAAGCAGACGCGAGACCGTAGGGGAGAAGGAGGGAAGCACAGAACTGCGACCCCCCCTCGGCCACACTCAGTCCTCCCGCTGCGCTGTGTCCAGTGGAGGCAGAGCAGAGCTGCCACCGGGCAGTGCAGGGCCGTAAGGGTTAAACCCGGGGGCCAGCCGCGGCCTGAATCCTGGCTTCCTGGGGGCAGCATGCTGGGATGGGGAGGCAGCGACCGCCTGTCCAACGGAGCTATTAGGACAGCACGCCCCAGGGCTGAGGGATTAGCCGAGCTAATCCATCCCAGTGCTAACTGCGCAGCCCGGGAACACACAGAGCGCTCACCACATGCCTAATGCCATGACATTTATCATTAGCGTTCTGAATAAAATGCCACTCGGCTTGCCCAGGCGGTATTGGTTTCACAGATTCACTATCTATCCATGCAGTCCTGGTTTCACAGATTCACTATCCATGGAGTCCTGGTTTCACAGATTCACTATCTATGGAGACCTGGTTTCACAGATTCACTATCTATGGAGACCTGGTTTCACAGATTCACTATCTATCCATGGAGACCTGGTTTCACAGATTCACTATCTATCCATGGAGTCCTGGTTTCACAGATTCACTATCCATGGAGACCTGGTTTCACAGATTCACTATCCATGGAGACCTGGTTTCACAGATTCACTATCTATCCATGGAGACCTGGTTTCACAGATTCACTATCTATCCATGGAGACCTGGTTTCACAGATTCACTATCTATGGAGACCTGGTTTCACAGATTCACTATCTATCCATGGAGACCTGGTTTCACAGATTCACTATCTATGGAGACCTGGTTTCACAGATTCACTATCTATCCATGGAGACCTGGTTTCACAGATTCACTATCCATGGAGACCTGGTTTCACAGATTCACTATCTATCCATGGAGACCTGGTTTCACAGATTCACTATCTATGGAGACCTGGTTTCACAGATTCACTATCTATCCATGGAGACCTGGTTTCACAGATTCACTATCTATCCATGGAGACCTGGTTTCACAGATTCACTATCTATCCATGGAGACCTGGTTTCACAGATTCACCATCTATCCATGGAGACCTGGTTTCACAGATTCACTCTCTATGGAGACCTGGGTTTCACAGATTCACTATCTATCCATGGAGACCTGGTTTCACAGATTCACTATCCATGGAGACCTGGTTTCACAGATTCACTATCTATGGAGACCTGGTTTCACAGATTCACTATCCATGGAGACCTGGTTTCACAGATTCACTATCTATCCATGGAGACCTGGTTTCACAGATTCACTATCTATGGAGACCTGGTTTCACAGATTCACTATCTATCCATGGAGACCTGGTTTCACAGATCCATGGAGACCTGGTTTCACAGATTCACTATCTATCCATGGAGACCTGGTTTCACAGATTCATCTATCCATGGAGACCTGGTTTCACAGATTCACTCTCTATGGAGACCTGGGTTTCACAGATTCACTATCTATCCATGGAGACCTGGTTTCACAGATTCACTATCCATGGAGACCTGGTTTCACAGATTCACTATCTATGGAGACCTGGTTTCACAGATTCACTATCCATGGAGACCTGGTTTCACAGATTCACTATCTATCCATGGAGACCTGGTTTCACAGATTCACTATCTATGGAGACCGGGTTTCACAGATTCACTATCCATGGAGACCTGGTTTCACAGATTCACTATCTATGGAGACGTGGTTTCACAGATTCACTATCTATCCATGGAGACCTGGTTTCACAGATTCACTATCTATCCATGGAGGCCTGGTTTCACAGATTCACTATCTATGGAGACCTGGTTTCACAGATTCACTATCCATGGAGACCTGGTTTCACAGATTCACTATCTATCCATGGAGACCTGGTTTCACAGATTCACTATCCATGGAGACCTGTGTTCTGAACAGGTAGCTGGAGCCAGTGGATGCCTCCCAGGGGGACGAGGAAGACAGCCGTGGGAACATGTGGTGGTGGCTCAGGTGACACGCACCACAGCAGAGGTACACACCGTCCCTTGGGGCCAGAGGAGGACGTGACGGGCCACTGGCGGACGGGGTGGGCAGCAGCCGGAGTGACTCAGGGACTGGGACAGGAGGAGGTGTCGGAGGGCACCCGGGGAGGAGAAGGTTCTGGAAAGTCACACAGGCAGACCGCCTGCAGGCATGAGGAACCCGAGGCTGGGGAAGCACACAGGAAGTGGCTGGTGGCTGGAAGGTAGTCAACGTGATGCTGGGAAAGTGTGACATGAACCACACGTGATACTTTGTCGGGGTCCATTTTTGAAGGCGCTCGCTCACAAGGCATGATGCTTGGGATTCATCAGAAGAGCACAGCAGAGTCGTCGGCCAGTCATGACATCCTTCATGCCTGAGACGCTGGAATCACTACAGAGAGCAGGCCGGCGGGCAGAGGGGAGGAGAGACTGGAGCCTGGAACACAGAAGCCAGGGGACCACCTCAGGTAACCAGCATCACAGACGGGAAGCAAGACGAGGCCTTGGGGCGGGAGGGAGAAAGCCGGCACGGAACCCCGTGGAGGCACCGCGAAGAGAAATGGAGATGGACAATGAAAGAACTTCGGGGTTTGATCTTACGCAGTGGGACCCTGGTAAAATTCATTCAGGGGGTAACGGAGGGAGGGCATTTTGGGGTGGCAGGGAAAGAAGAGTTTATTCGTAACTACATGGAGTCTGAGGTAGGTCTGGATCTGGGCGTGATGTTCAACAGAAAGATGGGGATAAGGCCCGAGAGCTCAGAACGGGGCTGGGCAGCAATGCACACGCATGGCCCCTGGTGAAACCACGTGGAGGGAGCAGGCGCAGTGAGGAGGAAGCCCTGCAGGGCACTGACAGCTCAGCAAAGAGCACACCACACCTGCAACAAGAACGGAGCAGGGCCTGGGAGATGAGAACTGCAAGGTGTCCTCACGGACAGACAGAAACTCCTCAATAAATCAGAGACACGTGTCCGGCTGGGAAGAGTAATTTAGTTAAAGTCAATTCTCTAAGCAATCTGTAGATTTAATGCAATTCTAATTTAAAAACGGCAACGTAATCTTGGGGAGCTTTCTGGGAGAGATTCTAGAGTCTTCTGGAACATGTACCAGAGAATAACTACCTTTAAAAGGACAGTAATGGGAGGAGAAACTACCGAGCAGGTACTGAAATTGTTATGAAAGCACAATAGCATGTACCAACTCACATACAAAGAGATTACGAGATTGGGAAATCCAGAAACAGACATAAGAACATGTGACTGTTTGGATGATGAAAACCTGGGATTTCAAATCAGCAGGGGAAAGGTAGTAAGAAAACACGTGTCAGGTGTTTCTTCCAAGATGTGCGGGGAGGACGGCCGGAGGGAGTCCGAGTGAGTCCCCGCAGAGAGAGGCAGGAGGCCTCTCCTGGGGACCTTATGCACAGAGGGGGCCTCTAATGGCAGCTGATGCGGGAGGGGTGGTCCCCGAGGAAACCCTGGCCTCCGCAGGGCCCTCAGGAAGGGCCAGGAGGAATGACCTGTCTGTGATGGCGGGACAGCTCTGGGGAACAGATGTGTTGAGCTCTGATACCCGGCTCACTGCAAGCCAAGGACTGGCAGAGGTGAAACAAATAAAACTCCATGTCAGAGAGCGGCGGGCCAGGCTGGAGACTCCTGGGCTGTCAGCGCTGAGAAATGGCGTCATTAATCAGGCGGCGGCAGCGGAAACGTCCGCCGGGACCTGACAGGTCAATAACGCGGGTCCGAAGCAGCCCTGAGAGCTGAGGCCAGGGACGGGCAGCCGGGCGAGGGGCAGCCGGGCGAGGGGCAGCCGGGCGAGGGGCAGCCGGGTGAGGGGCAGCCCTGGTGATGGGCAGCCGGGTGAGGGGCAGCCGGGTGAGGGGCAGCCAGGTGATGGGCAGCCGGGCGAGGGTCAGCCAGGTGATGGGCAGCCAGGGACGGGCAGCCGGGTGAGGGGCAGCCCTGGTGATGGGCAGCCGGGCGAGGGGCAGCCGGGCGAGGGGCAGCCCTGGTGATGGGCAGCCGGGCGATGGGCAGCCAGGTGAGGGGCAGCCGGGTGATGGGCAGCCAGGGACGGGCAGCCGGGTGAGGGGCAGCCCTGGTGATGGGCAGCCGGGTGAGGGGCAGCCCTGGTGATGGGCAGCCGGGCAAGGGGCAGCCCTGGTGATGGGCAGCCGGGCGAGGGGCAGCCGGGCGAGGGGCAGCCCTGGTGATGGGCAGCCGGGCGAGGGGCAGCCCTGGTGATGGGCAGCCGGGCGAGGGGCAGCCCTGGTGATGGGCAGCCGGGTGACGGGCAGCCCTAGTGATGGGCAGCCAGGCGACGGGCAGCCCTGGTGATGGGCAGCCGGACGAGGGGCAGCCCTGGTGATGGGCAGCCGGACGAGGGGCAGCCGGGCGAGGGGCAGCCCTGGTGATGGGCAGCCCTGGTGATGGGCAGCCCTGGTGATAGGCAGCCGGGCGAGGGGCAGCCGGGCGATGGGCAGCCGGGTGATGGGCAGCCGGGCGAGGGGCAGCCCTGGTGATGGGCAGCCCTGGTGATGGGCAGCCCTGGTGATGGGCAGCCGGGCGATGGGCAGCCGGGCGATGGGCAGCCGGGCGATGGGCAGCTGGGTGATGGGCAGCCGGGCTAGGGGCAGCCCTGGTGATGGGCAGCCGGGCGAGGGGCAGCCCTGGTGATGGGCAGCCCTGGTGATAGGCAGCCGGGCGAGGGGCAGCCGGGCGATGGGCAGCCGGGTGATGGGCAGCCGGGCGAGGGGCAGCCCTGGTGATGGGCAGCCCTGGTGATGGGCAGCCGGGCGAGGAGCAGCCTGGCGAGGGGCAGCCCTGGTGATAGGCAGCCGGGCGAGGGGCAGCCGGGCGATGGGCAGCCCTGGTGATGGGCAGCCGGTCGAGGGGCAGCCCTGGTGATGGGCAGCCCTGGTGATGGGCAGCCGGGCGAGGAGCAGCCTGGCGAGGGGCAGCCCTGGTGATAGGCAGCCGGGCGAGGGGCAGCCGGGCGATGGGCAGCCGGGTGATGGGCAGCCGGTCGAGGGGCAGCCCTGGTGATGGGCAGCCCTGGTGATGGGCAGCCGGGCGATGGGCAGCTGGGCAATGGGCAGCCGGGTGATGGGCAGCCGTGCGAGGGGCAGCCCTGGTGATGGGCAGCCGGGCGAGGGGCAGCCGGGCGGTGGGCAGCCGGGCGAGGGGCAGCCCTGGTGATGGGCAGCCGGGCGAGGGGCAGCCCTGGTGATGGGCAGCCGGGCGAGGGGCAGCCCTGGTGATGGGCAGCCGGGCGGTGGGCAGCCGGGTGAGGGGCAGCCGGGCAAGGGGCAGCCCTGGTGATGGGCAGCCGGGCGAGGGGCAGCCGGGCGATGGGCAGCTGGGTGATGGGCAGCCGGGCTAGGGGCAGCCCTGGTGATGGGCAGCCGGGCGAGGGGCAGCCCTGGTGATGGGCAGCCCTGGTGATGGGCAGCCGGGCGAGGGGCAGCCGGGCGATGGGCAGCCGGGTGATGGGCAGCCGGGGCGAGGGGCAGCCCTGGTGATGGGCAGCCCTGGTGAGGGGCAGCCGGGCGAGGAGCAGCCTGGCGAGGGGCAGCCCTGGTGATGGGCAGCCGGGCGAGGGGGGCAGCCGGGCGATGGGCAGCCGGGTGATGGGCAGCCGGTCGAGGGGCAGCCCTGGTGATGGGCAGCCCTGGTGATGGGCAGCCGGGCGAGGGGCAGCCTGGCGAGGGGCAGCCCTGGTGATAGGCAGCCGGGCGAGGGGCAGCCGGGCGATGGGCAGCCGGGTGATGGGCAGCCGGTCGAGGGGCAGCCCTGGTGATGGGCAGCCCTGGTGATGGGCAGCCGGGCGATGGGCAGCTGGGCAATGGGCAGCCGGGTGATGGGCAGCCGTGCGAGGGGCAGCCCTGGTGATGGGCAGCCGGGCGAGGGGCAGCCGGGCGGTGGGCAGCCGGGCGAGGGGCAGCCGGGCGTGGGGGCAGCCGGGCGAGGGGCAGCCCTGGTGATGGGCAGCCGGGCGAGGGGCAGCCCTGGTGATGGGCAGCCGGGCGAGGGGCAGCCGGGTGAGGGGCAGCCGGGCGATGGGCAGCCGGGTGAGGGGCAGCCGGGCAAGGGGCAGCCCTGGTGATGGGCAGCCGGGCGAGGGGCAGCCGGGCGAGGGGCAGCCGGGCGGTGGGCAGCCGGGTGAGGGGCAGCCCTGGTGATGGGCAGCTGGGCGGTGGGCAGCCGGGCGAGGGGCAGGGGCGAGGGGCAGCCGGGCGGTGGGCAGCCGGGTGAGGGGCAGCCCTGGTGATGGGCAGCCGGGCGGTGGGCAGCCGGGCGAGGGGCAGCCGGGCGAGGGGCAGCCGGGCGGGGGGCAGCCGGGTGAGGGGCAGCCCTGGTGATGGGCAGCCGGGCGGTGGGCAGCCGGGCGAGGGGCAGCCGGGCGAGGGGCAGCCGGGCGAGGGGCAGCCGGGCGAGGGGCAGCCGGGCAGCGAGGTGACCCCTCCGGGCCTGAGGAGCACTGGCCTCATGGCAAACGGATGGCCACCAAGGGAAGGCGGCGACGTGGCCAATGTATTTTGAGATTCGACTCGGGTAAGAAGTCACGGCAACCAGATTGCGGGCGCGCACGGAGGCCGGCTCTGCTCCGGGTCTCACGCCCAGCGCACAGGCGGTGAAAGACGCACGGGAGGTGGTGGGGGGCGGGGGGATGCTGCAGTGCATGCTGGGAGGCACCGGCAGCCCCGGAGCCCGGCCGCACCACCGCACAGGAGGGAGCGCATGCGCAGCAGTGCGAGGGCCGCACCGGAATCCTCGCCCCTCTGACGCCCAAGGTCAGTGTGTTTTTTTCTTCGATGTTAGTCTTTCTGGTTTCTGACCCTATTTCCTTTCAGGATAAAATAGTATTTTGTAGTTTCCCAACATCTCAAATGCACACAACTAGCTTTTGCTTCTCCTCCTCAAGTAACATTAAGCATAAACAGATACGCATGTTTGTTGCTGTACCAAGACAAACCGGAAGCTCGCTGGAAAATGCAAAACCCATCCCCCTGCAGTTTCCCCTCCGCGGAGAGAGAGGGGAGAGGTAGCTTGTCTTTGGGAGGTAACAGACATGCTTCTAGTCTCCCAGCATTTCAGCAAAATGCTCATTTCCATAAACTCACTCAATGCAAAGGAGAAGCTCATAAAGGCGTGTAAATGTTCTAAAAACAAACCCTGGAACATAAATTCCCGAGTGAAGCTACCGTTTAGGTGGCACACCTACAATAAGCACTTACCGAGCAGGTGCCCGCCCTTGCCCGTCCCCTGGGTGCAGGCTTACACCTGGAGGCCGCGTTCGGGGCGCCCTTCCCGCAGCCGCCGTGTGACCGGCGCCCACAGCCCCGCGGTCATGCCCACAGGGGATGCCACACGTCGTTTTCATTCCCGTCTCCCCAGCGCGCAAGGTGACAGCTGTGGGGAAGGCGCCGCTAGACCCCAGCCTCACTTTCAAGTAGATACAAATACAACAAAAGGAATGACAAAATGTAGGCAAAATACAGGAAATCTCTTACCCAGACTCTCAACTTCACGTGTTTTAGTAATTCCAAAAATAGCCAAGATTCCTCTCTCCTTAACAGTACAAACGACACAGAAGACTCTGATTTCCTTTTCCTCCACCAAGAAAATATGAAGTGGAAGACAAAGTAAGGTACCAGCAAAAACACACAGAAACGGGCTCAGAACTCAGGGGCTTCCTCGGGAAGGGGAGCTGTCATGAGGGAAACAGAGGAAACGTCCAGCGGCCGCGATCCCCCGCGTTGGTGCCGGGAATAATTTTACAAGCGGCAACATTTTTTTTTTTCTTTTTTATATTTTATTGATTTTTTACAGAGAGGAAGAGAGAGGGATAGAGAGTTAGAAACATCGATGGGAGAGAAACATCGATCAGCTGCCTCCTGCGTGTGCCCGCAACCAAGGTACATGCCCTTGACCGGAATCGAACCCGGGACCCTTCAGTCCGCAGGCCGACGCTCTGTCCACTGAGCCAAACCGGTTTCAGCAACAAGCGGCAACATTTTAAAAAAGAACCCGAGTACACATACTCATCAGCATTAAAATGTCCACGCCCTTTGACCCAGCAAATTCCATTTCTCCGAATCCACCAGAGATTGTCAAAACCACGAATCCTAAATTTGGAGAAAGCTTCACACACAAAAGTGCGCACAGCAGCGTGACGTGTTATGCCAACACGCGAAAGCTGGCCGGCGGTCCGGCCGGGGCTGCTTGGGGGAAACGTGGCGCATTCCATCCCCTCGGTGGGATTCTGCAGGTATTAAAGTGATACCTGCAGCCCTGGCTGGTGGGGCTCAGTTGGTCCAGCACCATCCCACGCACCGAGGTCGCCGGTTTCATTCCCAGTCGGGGCACATGCTCGGGTTGTGGGCTTGATGCCCAGTGTGGGACGTGCAGGAGGCAGCTGATCAATGAGTGTTTCTCATAATTGATGTTTCTGTCGCTCCCCCTCTCCCTTACTCTCTCCCTCTCCCTTCCTCTCTCTCTCTCTCAAATCAATAAAAACATATTTTTTAAAAATTATACTTGTAAACAAAATAAGTAAACTTTTCAGATATAGAACTATACCAAGAAGATAACTAGTTATATTAAAAATGTTTTATACAACCAAAGACAGCAGAGAAATCCAGTCACTAAAAACTTGAACAACAGCTTTATTGGGGCAGTAGGTAAAATGTTGAATGCATATACATCTATCTGTTCATGCTTCCCCACAGTGAGGGGAGGAGGCCATTTACTCCAGGCCTGCGCGGTGTCCAATAAAACAGCCCCTGGCCACGGGGAGCTACCGAAATATAAATTGAAGAGAAATAAAATGGAAACTTGCTCGCCCGTCACAGTAAGCACCTTTCACGTGCTCAGGAGCCACAGGTGACGAGTGGCTGCTGTGTCAGGCAGCAAGGAGGACGTTGCCATCAACCCGGGAAGGGCCACTGGAAAGAGCGCTCTAGATCGTCTAATCGGCACAAGTTACCAGAAGGAAAACAGCCCCCAGCGCGGACGAATGCCCAAGGAGCAGGTCTCAGTCAGCCCTGCTAACCCAGCACCCGCCCCGTCACAGAAGGGAGTGTGTCCTAGTGATGACTGGCTCCTAGGTCAGCAGCTAACTGTCCATCATTGCACTATGTATTCTGGCTGATTCTGGGTATGTTGTTTCTGGCATCGAATAAACTCATAAAAACCACGTTTCTTGGAGGCTTAGGGACACGGAAAGACTAGAACTCACCCTAAAATGGGACAGTTCCACCAAGAGGCAGCCTTCCGAGAGAGTAACTGAAATTTCTTTTTGTATTGGAACAAAGGCTTCTCTTGGGGAGGCAGGGAATGGAGGCAAAGAGAGAATTTTGGCACTAATATTCTTTTAAACATGTTTCTTTGAAAAATTTCTGTTAAAGTAGGAAAAAAAGAAGAAATTCTGAAAAGCTAGCACCTCCTCACAGTATTAAAACCACTTAAGTGGATAAATATTTAAGATGAAAAGGCATCTTTCTTTGGGAAGATGCAGTGGTACAAGACAAGAAGGACACATTCGGCGTGCCATCATTAATGCGAGTTTTACCCACGACAGTGCTCGGTGCAGCTGCTATCCCATTACACAGTCCACGTTCCCGTTAGGATGTTTATTTAATTCTCTGGATTCACCCTCATCATTGCACGAAGACGTTCCAGTCAATCCTAAAGTAACAGCCTGTCTTCACGTGGCGTCTGCAGGCTGCATTTTGCTAACATACTGGGAACACTACGAAAGGCTCATGGTCTTCGTTGCAGGATGCCAACCAAGATACTCTGATTTTTCAGTGGTTTTCACCCTTGAGATTTAAAAATCAACTCCTCAGCCAAGAAAGTCGAGGCAGTATGAACTGTAAGTATTAAGACTTAAGTTGCATTTAAAAGTGTTTTAGTTCCCCAGATTTCTATACCATTCAGACATTATGTATGCTCTTAAAGATTACTAAATGTTTGTTACAGGTGGGAGTTTTATCCCCATAGGAATTCCTATCAGTGGATAACCCTAAAAAAGTATATGCATATGACTAACTCCTTCAAAACGTGTCTATTTAGAGGTGGAACTGTTGAAAAGAACAAGCTGAGTGGAGGAGTCAGAGGCTTGGATTTGATGACCAATTCTGTTGCTTCCTTATTGACAAAATGGGCTGGTGAGAAGGCGTAATTCGGGGTTGGGGGGGCGGGGCCTGGTGGTACAGGGTGTGTTGAACGGAGCAGAGTACTTATTTTAAATTCCGATCAATGTTAATAAGGGAAATCATTTGACACAAAAGCAGAATAAAGTGGCTGTGATTCAAAACACATCACAGCAGGATAACCTCCCCTTAAATATATCTACTAATATGAACAAACAGATGTGTGAAAAATAGAAATAAGGGAATAAGTATTCCTCCTACCAGTGTGCCATTAACTAGAACTTCTTGGGATGTTAAAAATGTAACTTTTAAGTGTAATTTTAGCATAACATTCTTTTATCCCCCCTCACTGGAAGACATGTCTATTGATTTTCGAATGAGAGAGAGGGGAGGGGGAGTGGGGAGGGAGGGAGAGACATCGACGTGAGAGAGAAACATCTATTGGTTGCCTCCTGTAAGTGCCCTGACCAGGGATCAAGCCCGAAACTTTTTGGTGTATGGGATGATGCTCCAACCAATTGAGCCAACGGAGCCACCTGGCCGGGACAGACATAATCTTTATGAACATGTTTATAATACAAAATAACGAAGGTTGGCAATTTACATCATGTTGGTAAGTCAGCAAGTCCTGACACTCTCCTGCCCTGTCCAAATCAGCCCCACTACGGCCGCACTGCACCTCTGACCATAAACGCTCTCATCTCTAAAATGGGGGCGTTGGCAACACCACCGGGGCTGCTGTGATCACCGAGTCGTGGAGACGTGAGCTATGAGGGTCAGTAATCTTGGCAGCACAGGTGGTCACCAACACTGTCTTTGTTGTCTTTGCTGCAGTAGGCCACGATCCTCTGATTTCTCAGTGGTTTTCACCCTTGAGATGTAAACCTCAAGTGGTGGTGGGGAGCAAAGAGGGAGCAAGCTCTCTGGTGTCTCTTCTCCTAAGGGCACTAATCCCCTAAGGAGGGCCCCATCCTCATGACCTCCACCAAACCTAACTACCTCCTCAAGGCCCACCCATATACAAGGCTTCAATATATGAATTTGGGAAGGAGGGTGGGGTACACGTCAATCCACAGCAGCAAGGGACAGTGGATGCAGACAGAAAGAGGGCCCTGAACACCGGCGGCCCATGGAACGGTTGCACAACCCTGACTCACAGCTACTTTACCTTCAGGAAATGGGTTAAATTAGGGTAAATGAAAGCAAGACACAAGGCTGTGTGGAGAGCTATATTCTTGAAAACATCTTGGGAGAAATGGACAAACATATAAAGAGTTTTTTCTTGATAAACAGTTTCCTTATACTTTTTCTGCCTGAGAAAGAGATGAGTTAAAGCCAGACAAACTTCATGTTCACAGAATGGCATGCCTCTTCTTAATGTGGTCATCATATTGCAGAGGCCATATATATACACGTAACTTTCATATTACATATATATGGCAGAAAGGTAATCACACGGTTGCTCTGAACAATCTATATAAAATACAAAAACTAACCTTCTGAGAAACTAACTATTTGTTACTGAGGACATGTATGTAAACGCTCCCACCGGCGTTATTTTTTTATACAGGTCAAACCTGGCGGGAATCTCTAATTATCATACCAGTGGGATGGCTTAACAAGGGTGTTGCCTGCCCACAAATGCAATTTGATTCTCAGCAGGACTGCTGGAATGTCAATTTACAACCTGCATCAACAAGAAACGAGGAATATGAAGGTATTATTAACTCACACAATGGAGAGCGCATCACTCTTAGGTGAGTCAGGACCACAGAAAAGGCACTTCCACTAATACCACGCTATTACTTGGCGCTGGACTCGGAGTACGGAAATCATGGTGACGACTCCAACAGTTAGGAGGCACTTACACGTAGCGGGGTGCCGGGATGGCTATCATTACCCGGCTCAAACCATGGAATACTGCCCTTAACGAAGCAGCCTGCCTGAAAAGCCACGGCACAGGCGAACCCTGAGTTACAAATGGCACTGCCGTGTACATGGACAGCTCCCAGAGGCACCTACTGACGGGCGGAAGCCAGCCACAAAGGACAACACACTGCGTGACTCCATTTCCATGAAGGTCAGGGTCAGGCAAAGCTGTTCTGCGCTGACAGATGTCGGATGGTGGGGACTGTCGCTGGGGGAAGAGAGTGGGGGAACCTCGTGCCTGTGAGGTTCTGCGCCTTGATCTGGCAGGGAGAACACGAGTGTAGACACGTGAAAAAACGATGCGAGCTCTGCACGTGATTGGTGCATTTCACTGTGTGCATGACACGCCACAATTAAAATAAAAACCTGGTCTCCAGTATTGGGCTGCGATCTAATAAAAATGAATAACAGATCAATAGCACTAGACAACTGTCTAATGAATACGTAACAGCCGTTCTTTTGCGTAGAAGGAAATTTTCAGTTGCAACTTGACTTAGCAAGTAGCACAGAGCACCACTTGGGTTGAAAGCCCGTCTGTGCGCGCGGACAGTGTTACTCATTCCACATCTCGGGGCGGCTGCAGCCTAAGCCCCCTGTCAGGATCCCACGTAAGCCGGGCTGTTGATAAGACAATTGCTCCTCCTGTGAAGAGCTGTATTTGCTCTCGCTGCCTATCGGCTTAATATGTAGGAGAAAATGTACTTGAAAAGGATCAAGTTGTGTGAACAGGACTAAATGATTATGGAGTAGGCATCTTTGTAATTGTGTTCTTGTTTTTCCTTTCTCCTAGCTGTTTCTCAAGGAGTGCAGCCGAAATTGAACGATAAAGCTTAGCTTGACAGAAAGGCATTAGCCTACCGCACTAACCCACAAAGATAGGGAGACAGTTATTTATGGAGAAACACTGTTTGCTATTATCCCGGGGAGATTCAACAAAAGGGCTAATATCGATGAGTTTCCCAGGCCCCTTTCCCCCGCGCCTTGTCTGAACAAGCAGTTTCCGATGCTCCTAATTTGTCAGCCCCGGCGAGCAGGGCTGCTGCACTGAGCACACGCGCCTCCTGCGGGGCTCGGCGTCCTGCGGGCTGTGAGGAGTGCGGGGCCTGTCCTAGTTCACAGCCGGCGTGGCTCCTTGCTCAGAGGGCGGCCTTCTTACTGAAGGAAGCTAACGTGACGGGCACACACGCAAGCACGAGTCAAACAGGAAGCCTCCTGTGAATTTGCGGGCATTTAAGACCTGCCAGCGGGCTCCGGTTCCAGCCCGGAAAAGGGAGAGAAAATGTCACCTGTGCTGGCACTGCCTGTTGGGTCGAATCTCACCCTTTTTAGAGCTGTATCAGTCATATTAACACAGAAATCCTTTTAAAAGCATTTCGTTCTGTTGTTGAAAGAGCTGATGATCCTGCGTATAATTATGCTGTTTACTGAATTAGCTTCTCCAAACTCACCTTTTGGGCAGCACAATGACGTACGCCGCAGTGAGGAAGATGTGGGTTCCGGCGTTATTTATCTCCCGAGGAAAGACAGGAAGGCTCCCGTGGCTGTTATGACAGAGAACACGTGTCCAGGGAGAAGTCAGGGAGAAGTACGCCGTCTTTTATGGTCTTCCTGAACATGCTCAGACCCCCTGGGCCACTCACACCACTACTCTCCACAGTTCACCTGGGATGCCAGAGGTCAGGCCTCGGAAGCCTACAGCGAGGAGAGCCAGGAAGACTTTGAGGCCCTGGGACCTGGCGAAGCTGAGGCCTGTGACTGCGTGCTCTGCTTAAAGACATTTCAAAAGCAAGACAAAGCCAAAAACAAAACAACAGATCGTGGGGCCAAACACGCAGACGCGGGTGTAGGCACCGACCTCAGGCCCCTGGCATAAGCCAGAAGTCTTCATTCTGCATACATAGGGATTCAGACTAAGGTGCACTTTTTTCCCTAAATGGAAGACATTCCTGTTAGTTAAATCAGAGCACTAATTTATCTTCTTGAAGATGTATTTGAGGAACTGCACTTGACATTATTTACAAAGTAACACAAATTAAGTTTCCAGCAAAGTTGGAACTTTCTGAGTATCAGTAAAAAGCAACCTTGCTCCAGCTAGAAAGAATAGTAATACCTACAATTTAATGAGCACGTACTTTGTGCCAGGTGCCATTCTAAGCACTTGGCATGTGTGAACACATTTACAAGGCACACAACCACCCCATGGAGTCAGTAGTATTATTACGTCCATTTCACAGGTGAGGAAACCAGGCAGACCCAGATGGTTACACAGGTGCCAACAGAACACAGCCATGAAGAACGAAGCTGCTGTTCCAACCCCAGCCATCTGCTCTCCGAGCCCACGCTCCCGCGTGGATGTTCCCGGCCTCTCCACTGAAAGTCCTGTCTCTTTCCGCCGCAAGAAAGGATCATCAAGGAAAAGGAATCGCTTTCACTCCTTAGCAAGATTGAAGTCAGTTTTGGGGAAGACACCTACCCTTTACCCCACACAACATGAACAGGAACCCAGCCCTAAAGCACGACAGGAATGGCGGCTGCTCAGCTGCCAGCAGCGAAGTGTCAGCTTCGGAGAGAGAAAGGCTTCCGGACGACCTCTACCTGAGGCTGACCAGAGGTAAGTATCAGGTCCGCCTGGGAAACATCGGGCTCTATCACCACATGGGGCTTCCAGCCCTTACTTGAAACTGACAGCTTTGGAGTCTCCGGTTCCTTTAAGGTTCTTACTGTGTTGAATCAGATGTTCTTTGTTTCTTCTTTTACTAATGGAATGCCCAAGACAGAATAAATGTAGAAATTAAAGGCTCTTTGAAAAACCCAAGGGTTTTTCTTTACTGATGATTGCAAATTCTTAACTCTACTGATTCCATGGTTACAGAAAGTCACTCCGGGATCTCCCTGCAGCTGAGTATTGCACTTCATGCTGCAATACATAGTTTGGGTCATGAAGGAACATTCTGTCCTGAAAAATGGGGTCTTCAGTAGCAATATTATAATCATTTTCCTTGGGTGTCTCTTACTGTCCTCTTTCAAAATAAATGGAACTTCACCAGAATCAAAGTGAATAAATTATTCTCCATATGTGATACGCATCAGGTTATAAATAAGGAATATTGCACAGATACATAAAAAGCTTCTCCCAATAAAAGCTCTTACTGTATCTAAAGATATAACTGGAAATGTAACGCCGGAGCATTTCAATCAGATAACGATAAAAGTGAAAACATTTTTCTCTATTTACACACACTTAAACGATAATGAAATGCTTTAGCACCAAATATTTTAATTGCTTGTCTCAGTGGATTAAAATTACATGTCACTATCTCAGAGACAGCGATAGAGCATGCTGCGTAAGACGTAAGTACCGGATAAGTTCAATTGTTTGCATAATTTAAGGAGTGCATCCCAAAGAAAAGAGCAAAGCATGGCCTGGAGATGTGTAGATAGTGATAGTCAATATGGTTAGATCACCTCCCATTGTCCATTCTCCGCAGCCATCTCATTCGCTATCCCGGGAAAAAGGTCTATGGTTAAAGCTGGGATGACACAGGGCATCCAAATGTGCTTTGTCTTCTTAAAGGCTCTGAGAAGTCTTGCTTTAGAAAAATGTTAACTTTGTGACCCAACGTTTATCGACCCATAACCCTTTTAGCAAGCCATTAACCGTTTTGGAAATTAATTCTTTCATGGAACACAGTTGTGGAAATTTATTGAGTGTTTTCCAGTACTTCCACATGCATTATTTTCATCTGATTCTCATACGTTCAAAACAAGTATTTATCAGGAAACAGCCGCGCTCCCTGAAGCAGCAGTCGCCTGGCAGGGAGAGAGGAGTCTGCTGCGCGGACCCTGGAACCGCTCCCCGCTGCCCGCCCCCTGGCTTGGCTCCGAGGTGCACCGGTGAGGACCTTCCATAACAGCCCATGTGTGTCTGCCGATGCTGCCTACCACCTCCTTAGGGGCAGGTGAGACCCAGGGGTCAGGAACACACTCAGAAACTGCCAGGGCTCCGAGTTTCAGCCGCTCGGCTTGTTTGCTGTGGCTGCAAAGGCGTTAGCAGATGGTACACAGAATCACGCTGATGGGAACTGACAGCCGGAAGGACGAGCGCACACCCACTGAATTGAAAAGTGTCACCTGGGGGTGCGGGAAGACTGGACACAGACACGGCCCCACCAACAACAGGAGCGTGCACATCACAGCCACGGCGTTCAGAGTTTTGAGTGTTTTTTTTTTAAATCACAAAACACAGTAAGAAGTGCATTTTACGTCACAACCCAGTGAACACACATTCACTCATGGGCACCTCCGTTAAATCTCGGTTCCATGAAGGGATACAAACCTATTTAGATGAGACGCCCGCTCCTTTCTATTTCTAGTCTATTCCATTAAAAAAAAAAAACTACTTAGGACTTGCTGACTGAGTTTCTGAGCCACGCTCGGCTCTCCAGCACCCTCGGCGCAGCTCTGAGCTGAGGCCAGAAAGCCACGAGGCCAGCAGCAGAGACACCGGAAGGACGTGGAAGACGGGCCGGCGGCTTGCGGCCTCCATCTCCTCCAGCCAGTGAGGCAGGGACCGAAGTGACGGGCGACCGCGGGGACGCTGACCGAGCTGAGACTAAGATGGAGCTGTTTCTGCAAGGAGCCTCACCTGACTGTTCCAGGAGCCTTCGGCCAGGCCACGGGCAGCTTCCAGCAGTGCCTGGTGGGAACAGAGCGTTCCGACCCCAACACGCTGCTGCTGGTGGACGGGAGAAGCAACCAGACTTCCCAGGCCCTGGGCCCCCAGCCCTTCCTCCCCTTCCCTCCACCCCACTCCTCCGCCGAGGGCTCCCCATCGCTGAGGGCATGGGGCCAGGCTCATTAGGCCCCTCACTGCACACTTCCTATCCTCCTCCTGGCTTCCTACCCTCCTCCTGGCCTTTAGTTTTCTCTGCAAATGGCCGACAGCTATCATATTATGTATTTTTCTATGTGTGTGCTGTACACTCTGCGGGAAGGGGTTTCTCTTTGTTTCATTCACTTATATTAGTGTCTGGGACACTGTATCTCATAGTAAATATCTGGAGAGAGAGAGAGAGAGAGAGAGAGAGAGAGAGAGAGAGAGAGAGAGAGAGAGTGTAGCCTTAATCTACCATCTTCAGTTTCTCCAAGTTTACTGGGCCTGACCTAAGAACTATCCAGTTCCACAGAAGCAGAATGGGGTGGGGGGTGGGTTGGAAGGGTTTCTCAGAAGTCTCCAGGAGCCATGCCCACCCCCCCCCCCAGCTCGCTGCAGGCCCACCCACCGTGCGGAGAGCTGTAGCCACAGGTAAGTGTGGGGATACCTCAGCCATGCTGCCTGCCTGCCCGACTACATAACACAACGGGATCCCATCTCTGTAAGAAACGCTTGTTGCTTAGCGAAACGGAGGCCGCCACGCCAAGATGGAGACAAACAAGGAAAACTGGAGCAATAAGACAATAGCAAGACGCATGAAAGACTCAAGAAACATAGCTGACAGAAGTGGTTTCCTGAGAGGAAGAAGGACCCTTGGAAATGACGAGGCCTTCCCTCCTCCTGACACAGAGAGGCGGCCGGCCCCGTGTGCATTGCTGACACTGCGCCACACAAGCACTGCCCAGACGTGAGGAACTCTCCCTCGGGGCCAGGGAGCGGCGTGGCCGCCCTTGTTTTGCCATCATTGTAGACCAGTGGTCGGCAAACTGCGGCTCGAGAGCCACATGCGGCTCTTTGGCCCCTTGAGTGTGGCTCTTCCACAAAATACCACGTGCGGGCGCGCACATACAGTGCGATTGAAACTTCGTGGCCCATGCGCAGAAGTCGGTTTTCGGCTCTCAAAAGAAATTTCAATCGTTGTACTGTTGATATTTGGCTCTGTTGACTAATGAGTTTGCCGACCACTGTTGTAGACGATGAGATGCTAATGGGCGGCCTTGGCTTTGCTCCCCTTCCACTGTCCCGCCCGCAGCTCTTTGCTCGCTCCTACAGGAGGTCTGGCTTCCGGAGGAGAGCACAGAGGAGCTGGGGGCTCCGCCTAGGGGAGGAGTGTCCACCCACAAGGCTTTCATTGTTTCTTATTTCCAGAACAAACCCAGACTAGTCTACAGACTAGATTGCCTCCGGCCTTAGACCTGGGACCTTGGTGCCAACTGCCTGGCCTTGACGCACTAGCCATAGCCGGTGTGGCGCCGGCACGTGCTCGTTCCGTTTCTACCCGGACCTGACTACCCTGCTTGTCTCCCAGACCCTCAGCCACGGCCCGGGGATCCCTGCCCTGTGCACCCGCACGGACTTGTGCGAGGCTGTGCAGATCAGCAGGCCGGGGTTCACGCCTGCACCTCCTAAGGAAGCACTGGCCCTCCACCGGCTCCTGGGACAGAACCTCTCAGCCCTGGAACAGCCAAGTGTCTTGTGTCCCCGGAGCCTTGGCCCCCGGCAGTTTGTGCTAACAATGGGATGTATGGTGCTTGTTTGCCTGGGACCCAGGGCCACCCTGGATCCGTTTGACCTCTGCAAGGACTGGAGAGGGAGTAACCAAGGTCAGCCATCTGACCAAGCCCGCAGAATCCCTGGACGCCATGGCTCCGGGGGCGCCTCAGGTGGAACAATCCGTGCCTGTGGTCACACGTGTCCACTGCAGGAGGATCCAGCTCCGCCACAGCCCCAGCGGGAGCGCCCCGGAGTGGCCGGGCTAGGCCCTATCCTTCCTTCCCTTGGCTCATTCTCTCGGGTACCCTTTGCGGCAATAACCATAACTGAGAGCTTTGCTGAGTTCGATGGGTACTTCTAGCAAATAACTGCACCTGAGTGTGGTCTTGGCACCTGAACATAGACTAGGTTTATTTCCCCACAGGTATCCCCAGTGTTTACTCACACTTATTATCCAGCTTCTTGGTCAGAACCACTCTCTGTTCAGACACCTCCTAGCCATTGAACCCTTAAATTTATCTTGAACCCCTGAAATTCAGTCAGCCACAGGTCTCCACAGAAATACATGCACAGAAAGAATAATCCCATAGAGTTTCTGTCAGGAAAGAATGAGCAGCAACGTCTTAAATGTAAGTTAATGATAGGAGTCAACATAAAATGAATGACTGAGACAGACCAACTGCAAATTAGGTCATTTTCAACTTCTTGCTGATGACTATTTACTTTCCACATAGAAGACGAGTGTGCTTCATAGCTCAGCCTGTAAGACCCCTGTGCCCACAGGTCCTGCTGGAGCAGCCACCCTGCCTTGCCCCGGACCCACCGTGTCCCATGTACCACTGTACCCCTGTCACGCACTCCGCAGCCTCAGGAGAGGCGAGGCGGAGCACCACCCATTCAGCATGAAGACAGCAGGACCGAAGAAGCACGCTGTTAGTTCTGCTCTTGGCAATAAAGGGGAAGGAGTGCTTCTCTCCAAGCTTTTCTCTACCACAGTCTTGGGCTGACAGTGATGGGGCAAGCTGTCCCTAGCAGATGTGAAGGTGAAGGGTGGCTACAGGACAGGATGCGGTCACCATCTTCAATAGCCACCCCCCCCTCCCAATGTGTTAGAGGGACTCAACTGGGAAAGGGAGAATCATTCATCCACTCACCCAGCCACTCACTCTTCTCTCACCAAAACTGAGATGCCAATAGCTAGCTTTTATTTTTTTTCCTTCTAAGCAACTTCGGTTGCTGACGCACATATCCTTCAAAATATTCAAATTCACCTTGTACCTGAGAGCTCTTGGTGCATAAGAAAGGTTCACTGAAGCCTTTTTTAAAAGAGCTACCTGAAGAAGTGCACAGTAACTGGAAGAATCACTCAAACGGCAGCAAATACCAGGATAATCAGTAAACTCCGCCCGCACACGATGTTAATATAACACACAGATGTCACCGAAGAGGCAGGAAACATGGTGCCTGTTGGCCCTGCACAGCCCCAGGGATAAATACGGGAGGAACTGCTGTTTTTACACGTGGGAGGGGCACGGACTTCCGTGGGCGTTTCTGTCAATAGCTGCAATCAGCAGCCTCCTCATGATTGCTCCTCTCGTTCTACGTGGCAGAGAGAGGGTGACCATCATGGCAGTCGGCAGAGGAAGAGGCACAGGAAGAAGAGGGGTGCGGGGTGCGTGTGCTTTATGGCAGCCCCTGGGACACCTGCCCATTTGCACAACTGCTCCTAGAGGCAAAGGGCAGGTGGGCAGCCGCATGCTCGGAGACTCGCTTAACATTATTTCAATATTAAATTCCTCCTAAGGAGACCTTAGTCCCCGAAGAATTCATTTACCCATGACTAACCCAAGAACAGTTAACATACTGAAAAACTGCACACACGTCAAATTAAGTTGAATTTTAACCTTTCATCCTTTTAAAAAGGTAGCAGTATCTGCTACAGAATTTTAGAACTTGATTTGAATTTCATTTCATTTAATAATTCATTTTATGAAATTTAATGATACATAACATGCTGAGTAGCTTAAGTTTTCTGAAATAGTTCCTAAGCAAATTTCATGTTAAATGCGAAGGTTTAGTATAAAAGGGATGGTTCTTATGTGGATTTTTTATCTCAGGCCTGCATTCATTTTTATAACTAATAAGTAAGATTTAGCGCCACAATGATTAAAGGAACAAAGTTGGAGTTGGGTGGGTCTGTACACCTTCCAGCTCTGAAGCTGGAGGTCAAATCTTGTGTCACTGCCATGTCTGCCCCTGTCACAGGCACAACAAGGCAGAATAAGCTGCAGACAGAAATGAGGAGAAATTGAACATATTTTATGGCGGTTCAGCTTGAGGGAAGAAGAATAGGGAAATCAATACTTCTTGTCATTTCCTGAAAAGACTGTCTTCTCCAAGACATTTAGCCAACATTTGCTCATTTAAGCAAGGACAAAAACATAAAAAGAAAGTTTTTAGCTCAGAAAAGTAGCACGTCAATATTTCTGGGTCACAGAAATTGAAGTCGTATGCAGCATTATTTCGAAATCTCAGTTCAACACACTCTCAAGGTTGGTTGCTCTCGGTAATGATAAGTATCATTAAGGAAACCTAAAATTTCAGGAGTGAATAGTCATATTTAACATCCTGTTATTGCCACTGAAGTATTGCTAAATTTATAGCCCCATTTTAAAATGCCAGGACATGACTTTTTTGCAAAATTAGACCTGCAAAAACATTCTATATCTTTACTCACACAGTGTATTTTCCCCACTCATTGTTCCATCAATTCAACAGAAAATTTTTCTTAAAAGTACACTTTATTGTTCAATATTATTTCTGACCTTTGAAAATGGATATTTCTTTTTTTAATTGTATTTTAAAATTAAAGATTATTTCAGTATTATTTTGAATTAGTTTCAGGTGTACAGAACAGTCGTTAGAAAATCATATACTTTACAAAGTGGTCCCCCAGATATTTCCAGTACCCACATGGCACCATCCATAGTTATTACAATACTAGAGGCCTGATGCACGAAGATTCGTGCAAGAATGGGCCTTCCTTCCCCTGGCTGCCGGCAATGCCTCTGCTCCGGCCAGGAGCCGCCTTTCCACCTTCTCACACTGCCCAGAAGCTCGGAGTGGCTGGGGCGGTGCAGAACACCTGCGTCATCACCATGGCAACAATGCAAGTGTCCCGCCCTGCCCCTGGCCGCTTGGCGCCTGTGTATGCAATGGGTTGATTTGCATACTCACTCCTGATTTGCTGGTGGGTGTCACGAAGGTACAGTCAATTTGCATATTTCTCTTTTATTAGTGTAGTCAAGACTATTGACTACACTAGAGGCCTGGTGCATGAATTTGTGCACCAGTGGGGTCCCTTGGCCTGGCCTGAGGGATCGGGCTGAAACCAGCTCTCCGACATCCCCCAAGGGGTCCCGGATTGCGAGAGGGTGCAGGCCAGGCCATGGGACTCCACCGGTGCATGTTTGGGGACAGGGAGGGATGTGGGAGGTTGGCCAGCCAGGGAGGGACTGCGGGAGGGCTCCAGGACATGTATGGCCCATCTCGCTCAGTCCTGATCAGCTGGATCCCAGCAGCAAGCTAACCAACTGGTTGGAGCGTCTGCCCTGTAGATGGCCTCTGGGAAGGCACATGGACATTTCTTTAAATTGTCAGCTGAGCCCAAGGCACTGGCAGAGTCATGTCCCCGGTTACACCGCCACCCCCCCCCCCGCCCCCGCAAGAAGGCGGGGGTGTTATTCAGTTCTGACTTCTTATCTTTGTCCAGGTGTCAGCAGGGGCGGGTCTAGATATGTAAATCCAGTAATGCTAGGGCCTACTTAAGAATGCAAATAAGCTGCTTTGATCCTATAAAATAAACCTGCTGCGTGGCTCAGGGTGCTCGCTGCCTCTCCATCAGAGAGGATGGTATCCCACCTAGCTCCCAGCTTTTTAAATCCATCTCTGCGTCTTCTTTCTATTTTTCTTTCTTTAATTTCTTAATCCCCAGCTCCTCCACTCAGCAACCAGACTGTTTCCTTTTCCGTGCTGGATGCGGAAAAGAGAGAAACATCCTGCACACTGCCCCTTGGTGGTCAGTGCACGACATAGTGAGCGGTTGAGCGGCCTTAGCATATCATTAGCATATTATGCTTTGATTGGTTGAACGGCCGATTAGACAACCAGGCACTTAGCATATTAGGCTTTTATTATATAGGATTCCCTATGCTGTATTTTATATCCTTGGGACTATTTTGTGATTACCAAGTTTTAGTTCTTAATCCCTTCACCTTTTTCACCCAACCCCCAAACCCTCCTCCCCTCTGGCAACCATCAGTCTGTTCTTTGTGTCTATGAGTCTGTTTCTGTTTTGTTTGTTAGTTTATTTTGCTCTTTAGATTCTACATATAAGTGAACTCATGGTATTTGTCTTTGTCTGACTCATTTCACTTAGCATAACACCCTCTAAGTTCTTCCATGCTGTTGCAACTGGTAAGATTTCCTTTTTTTATGGCCGAGTAATATTCCATTGTGTAAATGTACCATAGATTTTTTATCCATTCATCCATCTATTGATGGGAACCTGGATTACTTCCGTATCTTGGCTATTGGAAAAAATGCTACAGTGCATATAGGGGTGAATATATTCTTTTGAATTAGTGTTTTGAGTTTCTTCATATATGAATCAGTAGTGAAATGTCTGGGTCATATGGCAGTGCCATTTTTAATTTTCTGACATAACTCCATACTGTTTCCACAGTGGTTGCACCAATCTACATTCCCACCAGCAGTGCATGAGGGTTCCCTTTTCTCCACAATCTTGACAACACTTGTTGTTTGTGGATTTATTGATGATAGCCATTCTGACAGGTGCGAGGTGATATGTCATTGTGGCTTTACTTTGCAATTCTCTGATCATTAGTGGCATTGAGCATCTTTTCATATATCTACTAGCCATATCTGCATGTCCTCTGGAGAAGTATCTATTCAGGTCCTGTGCCCATTTTTTAATTAGATTGTTTATTTTCTTGGTATTAAAATGTACAAGTTCTTTATAAATTTTGGATATTAACTGCTTACTGGATGTATCATTGGTGAATACATCTTCTCCCATACAGTAGGTTGTCTTTTGTCTTGTTGATTGTTCCCATTGCTGTGCAAGAAATTTTAGTTTTATGTAGTCCCATTTGTTTATTTATTCTGTTGTTTCCCTTGTCCAAGGCTAAATCAGAAAAATAAATATTTTTAAGAGGAATGTCAGAGATTTTACTGCCTATGTTTCCTTCTAGGAGTTTTATGGCTTTGAGTCTTACATTTAAGTCTTTAATCCATTTTGAGTTTATTTTTGTGTATGGTATGAGAGGGTGGTCTAGTTTCATTTCTTTTGCATGTATCTATCCAGTTTTCTCAACACCATTTATTGAATGGACTGTCTTTACTCCTTCGTATGTTTTTGCTTGCTTTGTCATATATTAATTGACAATATAGACATGAGTTTTTTGCTGGTCTCTCTATTCTGTTTTATTGATCTATGTGTCTGTTTTTATGCCAGTACATGTTGTTTTGATTATTACAACCTAGTAGTATAGTTTGATATCAGGTAGTGTGATACCTACAACAGGAATTTACATAAACACTCAATCACTTTACATGTGAGAAAAACAGTCTACATATACAAAAGCCCAGCACACTCTGTGCCAGACATTTTACCTAGGGCTCCACCCCACATAATGAGCCTGGAAAGACACTGATCAACCAGCAGGAATCTCTCTCTTTTTATATTAGGTCAAAGCACAACCAGAATCAACATTTAACAGGTCAGTCAAGACTTCATCATTGATCTTTGTGGTTACACACACACACACACACACACACACACACACACACACGCGCACACACACACACACACACACATGCATACAACACAAAATGAAACCAATAGAAGCACATGACTGTATGTGGGGAACAGTTTCATTTATAAACAAACTACTTCCATGCATCTTCTATTAAGCAAATTGCTTAAAGATCAAACCATATTGTAATGTCTTTGTAAAACTAAATATCTCCTATAAACTCATGTCTTTAAAATAAGGCTGAAAATTATCTTGACAATTGTTCTACAAGGTCACAAACTTAGTAAAAATAGCTTAAAGAACCTAAATTGTATATAATACCATTTATGTAAAATCTGCATATTAATTAACTTCAAGTACTACACACTTGGCAAGATGTTGACATCAATGTTTCCAAAAATCTGCCATGATATATTATTAACTCTCTGGCTTATTAAAAATTATTCCTTTGAAAGTAACTTCAAATAGCTAACAAAATTTCTCTACTTTGAAAAAAATTCATATTCTAATTCCTCCATAGGTGGTCATTGTAAAAAGTTTAAACAACTCCAAATCTCAGCTAATAATATGCTGAGAGCAGATACACACAAAAGATTCATTTAGATAAAATGACAAAAGGAAAACTACCATTTCCCGATTTTCCCCTCAGCCCTTCCCACCCACCACCTTGATTCTGCAACTGGCAGAATAAATTGGAGCTCCTTTCTTCTACATCAACCCCTTTGTCATCTCAAGGTTGCCTAATCATATTCATCTCTTAAAATGAAGCAAGAAACATTTCAGAGCTGTATTCACATTAAATCAACCTTCTCATTCCTGCATCGCAGGAATAAAGCAATGCAATCACGTCTTAAATTGGTTTACAGCAGGCTGTCTACCTTATCCTAGTGCTCAGGATTGATGAAATGAATAGTTTTTAAATAGCACTTTTTGAAATGACATGAGAATTAATAGTGCATAATTATCTCAGTGTTGACAAGTGAGAGATGTTTAACTCCTCAAATGAGCTTTCCTAATGAATCAGTGTCAGAGAAAGGCTCCGTTGCCTGTACACTGTTGACTGATATCTAAGGGGGCTGACTCAATCATAAAGGCATACCCAAAGCCAATTTTAAAATAATTTCGGTGAAAATTAAATGACCCAACTTTCACTTATTATTTGAAATATTTACTTAAGATTTTACTGTGGGTTTCAATAGTATCCTAGGTATTGGATTACTAAGAAAATCTTATTTTATATTTTATTTGTCTATTAAGAAATTTTCAACCTTTCCATACAGTTTCAGCAAAACAGACTTTGGTGCTAGGCTCTTTATTATCTAAAAGAAAGAAGTAAAAATTAAGCTACTGCATTTGAAAAGCAGTATAGAGAGTATGTTTTAAACCTTTGTATTTGAGGGTTCTAATAAAAGTTAACTACAATGCAATGAAATAAACCTTCATGCTTTTTAAAAATAAAATAAAAACTTTTAATACATGTAAAAATTTTATAAAAATGATTTCTTTAGCATGTTGAACTTTAACAGTTCATACCCACCCCTTGTCTCTAATTCATGTTAATTAACTCATAAGCATACTATTCAATTCTGTGTTTTAAATCTTGTGAGTAAAACCAAAACAGGTTTATATCCCTCAATACCCGGAAAAGAGGAAAAGGAACACATTCCCAGAGATTGAGCTGTGCAGATGAAACATAACATAGGTCAGCTCTAATTCACTCTTTTTTAAAATATAATTTTATTGATTTCAGAGAGTGAGGGAGAGAGAGAGAAACACCAACGCTGAGAGAGAATCATTGATTGACTGCCTCCTGCACACCCCCTCACTGGAGGTGGAGCCTGCAACCCGGGCATGTGCCCAGACCAGGAATTGAAACGTGACCTTCTGGTCCAGTGGTCACCAACCTTTCAGACCTCCCAGACCACCAGTGGCCCACAGACCACTGGTTGGCAACCACTGTCTGGTCCATAGGTCGACAATCAACCACTGAGCCACGCTGATTGGGCTTTAAGCAGGGACTCTGAGAGTGAACAGTCTAAGCAAAGTGTGAAGACAATGCCATCTGGGCTCTTGGGACTAAAACACCTGCCCTAAGCATGTGCCCTCCATCTGGGCAGAAGGGGCTCAGTACCAGCAGGCTCTGGTGGACCACAGGAGGCTGTGACTAGAACATGCCCCCGGGAGGGGCTCTGGGGAAACCAATGACCTTGATATTCCTTTAGGGGACCAGGGCTCCTGTTCCTGCCTTCCTCCCCAGGGACACACTGGCCACATCCCCCCCAAAATCCTTGGAAGACTGAGCATCAGGAAGGAAACTGGACACTAGCAGCCCTGTTCTCAGCATCGGCCTCTGCCTTAGGTTTCCTATGCAGTGTCAGACACCAATGCCTCAGGCCACTCTGGACCCAAGTCCTACTGAAACTGTGCATCCAAGCTCATTGGCACCTTATCTTTTAAAAAAAATAAATAAATCTTTATTGTTGAGAGTATTACATATGACCCCCTCATCTGCTGATGGGCACTTGGGCTGTTTCCAGATCTCAGCTATTGTACATTGTGCTGCTATGAACACAGGGGTGCATACATTCTTTCTGGTTGGTGTTTTGGGTTTCTTAGACTATATTCCTAGAAGTGGGATCACTGGGTCAAATGGGCAACTTACCTTTTTTTTTTTTTTTTTTTTTTGAGAAATGCATTCTGAGTTCCAAATGTGCAGCTTAAACATGATGTCTTCAAGCATAATGAATTAAGAGGATTTAGTCAGTATTATACTTGATAAATATTTGTGAATAAATATAAATATGTTCTAAATAGAAAAAAAAAAAGGCTTGATTTCCTCATGTGCAATCAGGGATCATGAGGCTATTGCTTTAAGAACAGTAAAGTAGTCCAGCCACTATGGCTCAGTGCATGAACATTGATCTATGAACCAGGAGGTCACCATTGGATTCCAGGTCAGGGCACATGCCTGGGTTATGGGCTCGATCCCCAGTAGGGGGTGTGCAAGAGGCAGCCAATCAATGATTCTCTCTCATTGTTGATGTTTCTATCTCTCTCTCCCTCCACCTTCCTCTCTATAATCAATAAAAATATATATTTTAAAAAAGAACAGTAAAGTAGTTATTGCGTATGAATGTGTCGGGTGGGATCCAGCAGGTGCTCAAGATGGTCACATTTGAATTGTAAAACAAAGAACTTCATGTTTTATTTAAATTATAAGGATCTACAAGAAAAACAGTACTGTCATTGGCCACCTTTAAACTATATCAAATAATTTTATTGTATTTACCAAGTATATAGAGTTTTTTACTGAAAAATAAAAAATTGATAACTGTGGAGTTTCAAAGGTAAAAAGGTACTTTACATATTACTTGGTAAATAGTATCTTTTTAGCACAAAAATGAAACATGTTAAAAGAAGCAAAGACTTTAGTAACAAGTTCTAGGAATTGGCCCTCTAATGCGTTTCCTGTGTGACAGAAGCCCTGGGCACCAGGGCTCGCCAGCCCCTTCGCACAAGCAGTCACAGCAGGGCCTGGACTGGGGGGCAGGGGGAAGGGTGGAGGGTCAGGCCCGGTCTTGGCTGCCCCGGCCCTGCCCAGCTTTCCCCAGGGATACCCTCGAGGCTCTTGCTCCCTGGGAAGGCAGGGTTTTAGGAGCAGCTCTATGGCAACACTACCTGCATGTGGGACTCCACAGTGTAACGCTGACTGCAGGACCAGTCCCAGCGCTCCTGAGCCCCGCTGTCTACCTCAGGAGGGCCCCCCTCAAGGGGCCCTGGAGCACTTCTTTAAGGAGACAGGTCCCAGACATAGAATCGAGACATCCCTGCCGCTGGACTGACATTGAACAAGCAAAATCAGGCCTCTATGAGGCGAGGAACTGGCCTTCTGAACTCTTCCCTCAAAATAAAGAGATTTGGAGAACAGCTGTCAGTCACGGAAAACAACAGGAAACATCGTATGAAGACCTCGTGACACCTGGTCCCGAAGGCAAGAAGACACTGAAATAACACGCGGAAGAGCCTAGGAAGCTTACAGGGTTCTGCTCTGCCCCGAGACGGAAGAAGGGACCGATTTTCCTGCCCTGGGGACAGCTGGGCTCCGTCCCACAGGAGCCGCTCCCTGACCTTCAGCCCTGGGGAAGGTCATTGTTGGGCAGAGGATGGTCCCCATGCAGCTCCCAGGAAAGCGGAGCTGCCCTGAGGCACCCAGAGGCACTGGGGGCTGGGCAGAGTGCGCTGCGGACTCCCGTGGCCTCCAGGGCGGATCACTAAACTCTGTACTTACTCAGAGGGCAGCCCCACGGGCCGGCGGAAACGTGGCTTTCTCAGCCATCCCCCCAGCGCCTGGGACCAAGGGGCGTCGGAAAGCTAACAGCCTCGTGTTGCCTCCAAATGCAAGTCTTATTGTTGCTCCTTGTAGTGTCCTTGTGCTGAGATGCGTTTATTATGGAGTTCCCATCCTACCTGGATATTAAAAAAACCACAGCAGGAAAGCTGCCATTGTGAGAAAGAAGGACATAAAATGTAAGCAATGAATTAAAGAGGCAAAGGAAGCGCTCTTTCCTTTATTAGAAATGGAGGCAGCAGATTGTGCTCATCTTGCTCGGGGCCAACAGCCGCGCCTGGAGCTCCGCCAGCCTCAGTCACAGGCTCACTTAGGAGCTCTGCTCTGCCTCGGTGAAAGGAGGTGGCCAGATGGGCCATTTACTTTCAACAAGATAATTCTGGAGGAAATGGTTATAAGTCAAAGAAACTTTTCAGCTTCATCTGCTATTTTAGCCTCTAAACTGACTCAGGAGGCGGCGGGGAGGGTTTCTGGAGGAAAGAAGAGTCTGGGACGAGGGAGGGGGAGGCAGCGCAGTCAGAGCCTGGGCAGCAGCAGCTCCCACAGCACCCACGTGCAGAGCTGCAGGCCACACACCTGGGCTCCATCCCAGCTCTGCCAGCCGCTCCCTGTGACCTTGGGCGAGCTGCCTGAGCTTCGGTTTGCTCCCCGGGGCCATGAAGACCACATGGTGTCACGAGAGGCTTGAAGATTACAGGGCAGGATACAAGAATAGCACCCGAAACCTAACCCAGGGCACGTGCTCTCAGTAAACACTGGGCCTTATTTTTACCCATTTCGTTTCCTACCCGCAACACGTAGAGAGAAACCATCATGTCGATGTATCTGTGGGGGACAACATTCTTAAGAACATGGTAAGAGTTAAAGGTTATAGAAGTCTACTGATCACACTGGGTAGAATGTAAGTGTGAAAACAACTTCTCTTTAATTTTGGATTTAAAAGAAAGGGGAAAAGAATCCTGATAATTGTATCCTTGCATCAAGAATTCAAAAAGATGTTCCTATCTAAAACTTCTTTAAGAAAAAATAGCTGTAGAGTGAATATGTAAAAGTTCATTAAATCATGAGTTAAACTTCTGATAAATATAAAAGAGGCTTCCTAACTCATAAAGCCGGGTTTTCCCCCATTAAGCTGTAAATAGTGACTCTGGGATGAAAGAAAATAATCCTTATACAAATACACTATGGAAAGGCATCTCGTGGCCTCATTTTCAGGATATACAACAAACAAATATTATTTATTAAGCAAAATCTAGTATTCAACTTATGGGATCACTAGGTATCCAAGTTAACCTACTTGCTTTCTTTTCTTTTTTAACTTGTAATATTGTTAAACGATAACTGATGATTCTAAGCCAATAAAAGACACTCTCTGAACAAAGCAACATGCAATTATGTGTAGGCTGCTTTCTTGAGCATGGCAGGAGAAAGAACATACACTTTTAGAAATACTATTCAATACAAAAGATTAATTAAAATATTTTAGTTTTGCCAGGTCATCTCTGGTCTGGTTTTGAGAAAACCACAAATATTCTATTATACTGCCATATTAAAGAAACAGCACAATCACTATTTTTGTAATATATTCTCTTTCTGAAGAGAAAAATATCACAAATAAATGACCGATTTAATTTTCAAAATTTATTTATGGGCTAAGACAAACACAACAGCATATAGCAATTTTTTTTAAAGAATGTTTTCATTTTATTTTTGTTGTTGTTGTTGTTAATCCTCATCTGAGGATATTTTTCCATTAAGTTTTAGAAAGAGTGGAAGGGAGGCAGAGAGACAGAGAGAGAGAAACATCAATGTGAGAGAGACACATCGATTGGTTGCCTACAGCATGCACCCTGACCAGGGTCGGGATGGAAGCCTGTAACCGAGTGCCCTTGACTGGAATTGAACCCGGGGTCCCTCAATCCACAGGCTGAATCTCTATCCACTGAACAAACTGGCTAGAGCCAAATAGCATATTTTAAAACAATTTAGAAAACCTAAAAAGAATTGCTACTATAGTTAATTTTTAACATTCCTAGTGACTCAATCTGGCTGTGTTCCCAAGAAAAGTGAATGATGTTTATGGTAAGGGTATTTGAAAAGAGCATGAGAAGCCATATACATGTATCTACACTAGAAACTTACAGATTTTATGCCCCAATTAAGACCAGCAAATAAGCTAAGAAGAGTCTGCAAGGAAAGATAAAAGAAGTGGAAATCAAATCTTTATTTTAATTATCTTTTATAAAGTTAATATAAAATAAAATTTCCCTGAGCACTAGAGAAAGCCAAGTAGTGGAGCAGGACATTTTACATTTTCAATAAACTGGAAATGGGCAGGAGAGCCAATTCCCTTTGAGACAACCAAACAGGCCTTTCATGACATTGATTCTCAACAGCGATGAAATATTCAATGACACATGGAACTGACATCTTCCTCTTCTACACCAAGCATTTCCCCCCACGTTGAAAGCATCTATTATTTCACTTACCCAAAGGCCAAAAATCTGATAGCCTGTGGTTTCAACCATGGGCCTGCCCCCACCTGGGCAGCTGTGCAAACAATGCTGCCGGCTCCAATACACCATCAGGGCAGCTGAGGCCACTCCTCACAGGGAAGCAGTCTTCCTTGGCCGCTTAAACCCTTCATATTCACTGGGTATGCCAAGACGGCGAGGGCCTGACTGCATTTTTACATGGGCCATTTCTCAGGCTGCTTTTGCAGATGAGAGATAAGGCTACCTCTCCCCTGGACAAAGAGAGGCTTAGTTACTGCTTGCTATAAAAGCAGTGAGTACCCCAAGCTCAGAGCTCCTCAGTGGCAATGCAAACTCAGCCACATTCAAGGCATCCATCTGGACCAGTGCGGGCAAGGATACTGATACCAATGTGCTGAGCTTCATGCTGCTGGTGGTCTCTGGCCCAGGGTCCCGTGTCTGGGTAAAATCATATTGCCAGGACAATGGGGCAGCGAGGCCTTCTGCCCAACAGAAAGGCAATGTGTGGGGGTGTTGAGTCGAGGAGTCCTCAAAGCTCTGCAGGGGTGTCCATAAGGATGACCTTGCTTCTAGAGGGCCACCGACCTGAGAAGTTCCTTTTCTTGAGCCCCATCCGGCAGCTGTTTGAAACTAGCCATAAAGTGCCTGCTCACTGACAGGGAGCAGCTGTCTCCCTCCACACCACCTGGTCCCTGTCTTCCCTCTACTCTCACCTCAGGCAACCAAGCCTGCAGCTACTCAGAATACTGTCTGTATGGCTTAATCAAACCAGGTAAAGGTGATCCAAATCAAGTGTAGCAGCAGATTCCAAACGAGAGTGACCAGGGCTCTCTGTGTGGGGGAGAGTGGACCACGAAATGGCTCTCTACTGGGTATGAGAGTTGCTTTCTGGACCATTTATTTCCCTCTGTTATTATTGGCAATGACACCAAAGGTCAACAAGTCATTACAAACTCCTTGTAGAAGTCATAACAGATAACCTAATTGAATTAGACTGTCTTAATTAAGACCTACTGGTCTCTGCCTGGGATTTAGTCAACATGGGCTGAGTCAGAGACCCAGGGGTGTGGTGGGGAGGCAGATAAATGGAATCAATATTGCAAGTTGGCCTCATCCTGCTCTTGGGATCCTATTGATCACAGCTCGAATTAAATGCTATATGAGACAAGTGGAATGGATTTGGTCCCAGTCTCTGGTGGCCCAATTAATCACAATGACCATGGAGTGGCATACTTATGTGAAAATTCATCACAAGTGAAGATGGTGTAGCAAAAACTGATGGTTATTGTGTGAGAGAGTTTTCTTTAGGCCTCTTACCCTCTCCTGCAAGTCCCTCTGACTTCCCTTCCACCTGGGCCATCTCTCAGGGTTGCTGATGCATCGGACAACTTTAGGAAATGACAGCATGTTTATCCCCAGACGTGGAGAAGGTTAGCTGACTGCTCGCTATAGAACTGGTGGATTCTTCAAGCTCAGTAAATGGACCCATGTTCAATGAAAACCCGCTACATACCCAGAATCCATCTGGGCACATCACATCACCCCTGTGGAATTTGGAGGCAAAGAAACTGGCATAAATATGATAATGCTTATGCAATTTGCTGTGTTATAAGTAATAAGTTCTTTATCTGACTCATGGTTCTTATATCTTCTGCCAGTACCCATGATACATTAGCAGGCAAACTTATTACTTTGTAAGTAGAGTAAAAAATCAATTCTCAGACCCAACATACTTATCTCTGGCTTGAACCATCCCCATACCTGATGTGCTAAAGCTGAAGCTACTCATCTTAGAGTCTTTGATGCAAACAAGAGAAATAGTTAATATGTTAACTGTTAACATATCAATGTGAAAATCAGGATCGAGTTCCTATTTTCTATAACATATACCTATGGGTTCTCCTATGAGAACTTCATCCACTTAAAACGAAATTCCTCACTTCAGTTCCAATGCCCCAGAGCAAAACGCCTAAAGGGGAACTGTTATTACCCACCACCAGCACTGCATTGCCGTGTGGAGAAGAAATGTTCAGTATATGAGTGATTGCTATGCTCTAGTTTAGGGAGAGGGTGATTTGAAATAAGCCTGGATGAGGAGGGGCATGAATAAGGAGTACTACTAGCCATGGGCAACATGTATATATGTTTAATTCCAAGCCTGATTTTCAGAAGTATCATTGATCAATCAATCAATCAATCAATCAACCAACCAACCAACCAACCAACCAGCCAACCAATAAGCCTATTATCATGGAAGCAGAAAACAGCTAAAAGACCATTATTTATAAAGTTAGGTCTCTGCCAAAGGGGAGAGAAGGCAGGAAAAGTATGTCAGATCCAGGGAATTAAAGAGCTGACAAATATAAATTTATTTTCCATTATCAAAAATCCTACCAAAGCAAAGTATTTAGGGTTCAAAATTCACCTTCAGAAATCAAATAAAATGACTCAAAGTGCTTATTGTATAGTTAACTGCATAAGATTTGTCTATTAGCTATGACTTCTCACTTTTAGAAGCAAATAAAAACAACTTAAGAGGATGGAATAACATGTTGGAAGTAGAATGATAAGCGCCAACATCCAACGACTTCAGGGTTCTGTCCAGCCTTCCAGCTGAGTATCCCTGTGCCGGGTCAGTGCTCTAGGTTTATTGTTTTGTAATGTGAATGCTTAGACCAAACTGCTAAAACCTAGGGAGATTCACGTTGCTTCAAAAATTTCCTATTCACTGGCCTCCATGATTCATTACAAAGAAAAATGCATGGGTTTTGAGAACAAGCACAAACGTGAATTTGCTGGACAGCGCATCTCTGCCCGCTGGGAGCCAGAGCGGGGATAGCTGCTCATCACAGGGCTCTGCGTCACCCTGAGTGAGTGACGCTGTGGCCCTGGGGCAGGTGGGAGACGTGCAGGCACAAAGACATGGCTGGGCTATGCTTGCAACCACGCCCAAACTACCCATAATTTCAAGTCTGGCTCAAAATTACACCTGTCTTACGGACATGTGAAAGGAGGTCTTTAGAGCACTTGTGCAACCCCCAACACGGGTCCTTGGTGGTAGCACTGGGACTTTCTGTGGTTGCGAGTCCTGTCCGCAGGGTGGAGGAGGGGCGCGAGCATCCATAAAGGGCTGTGGGAATGACATCAGAGTCCGTGGAACGCTAAGAGCATGAAAACAAATCCATTTGCCCATTGAAGAAATGCCTCAGCATAATTCAAATGAACCCCCGCAACCCCCCGAATGACACTGCCCTGAAGTTGCCGTGCATCCTCCAGGCCTGCACGCTCCCCTTGACTTTGGCCTGTGGGCTTCTTCCATCAATCATGCAGCAGCCTGAACTTAATCGAGATGATGGGATCAAGGAAAATCAGAGTCTTTAACATTTAGCCTCAGTAATGTGATTATGGAGCTTTTAGGGATATTGTAATCACTTTGCAGCCTGAGCATATGTTGCCCTGAGCACACTCCACGGAGAAAGCCGCCTTAGGGGAACAGGAAGTTCAGGCCTCACAGAAGCCAACGCACATTTGTCGTAAAGTTAAAGCTAAAGGTGGACAAGAGACAATGCGCCCGTCATTTATACTCCAAACGTCTTGCATAGAGCAACGACTTTAAAATCCGGCTCATTCCAGAATTACAATAACGGAATGGCTCCCTCCCCGGGCTCGCATTAGAGAAGCGGCGGGGAGGAACAACAGTCGGTGGGAAATGAGAAAGTCATCGTCCTGTGCTGGCTCCATCCTCGCCCGGGAAAATGTGACAGACGAAACTCTCTCCTACAATTAATGAGTCATCTTCTCAGACGACGCAGCATTTGAACACACTTAGTACGCCAGTCAAACCACAGCAGCCACTCCCCCGCTTCCTAATTCTTCCGTCCATCCCGGGGCTCACTGGGATGCTGCTGGCTCGGGGCCACAAAGGTAAGTGCTGTGAGGCCTCACCCCAAGGCCAGTGTCAGCACAGCGTGGGCTCTGCTAACGTGGTACCCCAACCGCAGACGCAGGAAGGGATGCGAGAGAAGACAAAATGAGAGAAGACCAGGGGCTCCTCTCCTCTGATTCACAGGCACCGATTTGACCATCACTAAGTACAAGCACATCTCTTCCCTCAAGAAGGACGTGGGCAACGAAACTCGCAGCATTAAAGGGGAATGAGAGGAGGTCTTGAAACGCTCGCAGGAAGATGACCCTGTCAGGACACTCTGACGTCCGCCCACCTGGGATGGACCAGGTTCCCCTGATTGGATGACGCCCGTGCATGTGTCGGAATAGCCCCGAGATCCATGCAGGAGGCCTGCAATCAACGCAAGACTGTGGAATTGAGCTCCTGCCGGTTTCATTTGTTTTCCTATTTGAATTCACGTCCCACTTTCAGCCACAGGCCCTGCCACTCTCTCTGTCACTGTCACAGAGGAGCCACATTCACCATGTCTGTCCCTTCGCCCCTGAGGACTGCGGGCACTGAAGTCCATGTCCTCTGCAAATGGCCCTTGTGGACCTGCTCAGCTGTGTGGACCTGCTGCTCTTCACTGAGTCAGGACACACCAGACTAGCACTGTCATCATGTCTATGTCAACCAAAGTCACTGAGTGAGATGGCATGTGGCCCTGCTGCCGAAGCTCTTTCTAAAAATAAATATGATCATGCCCCTTCCTGGCATTAAGACCAAGTGAGTTCCTCATTACTCACAGGGCAAAACTCGAGCTCTGCAGCCTGGCACAGGGTCACCCCCTCCCTGCCCTTCACCCCGATCCCTCAACATTAGGTCCTCCACACGCCTGGTGCTCCAATCCCCGTCAGCTGCTCCTGCCCAGCACAGGGGTGCCCACAAGACTCCAGGGAAGGGACGCTTCCACCACAGCCTCCCTCCGGATGGCCGTGTTCTGCCGTGTCCTCAGCGTCTTCCCTACAAGTGGCTTCCTCGCTGACACACGCAGACTTGCTCCCGTCACAGGTCCGGCAACGCACCCTCTCCAACAAGGCTGGCTGAATTTCATATTTATTTTCTTACCTTTTTCCAATAAAAATGCAACTTTTCCTTTTCTTACAAATCAAATTCTGCACCTGTTTTAAAAATGTACTTCATATTTCCCTGAGAGTTTCTCCTGACTGTACTAATGATGTGTAATGAAATACTTTCCCAATATTTCAGCTAAAACTGCCTCATGGAACCAAATTCTATACTGTCATCTTTTTTTAAAAAAAGGGGAAGCAGATTAAGCTACACAATCTTGTTCTTTTTTGTCCTTTATAACTTGACTAGAATTTATTTAAAACATCTAACTGTGTAATTTTCAACCAAGAAAATAACTAGGCCAGACTAGTTATTACTTACGAAGGGCAAGAGGATGTTAAACTCCTCCGCAGGAGCGCTACGGCTGAGGGTCCAGTGAACTGCTAAAGGGGAAAGAAGAATAAAACCCCCACTGGCCCTGCTTTGCCGGGCCCTGTGCTGCTGGGGAAGTCACACTTCCCGTCACACGCAGAGCACAGCTCCCGGCCCTGCGGGATGCCAACGAGCACCTCCTGTGACTGTGGCCTCCGGAGGTCAGAGGAGAGCTTTGTGCTGCTTAAGCCACCAAACGTGTGGTAACTTGTTACGGCAGCAGCGGGAAACTAGAGCAGCCACGGAGTCACGGTGGCCAGCAGCACACTGAACAGTCAGTGCGCTGAGGGCAGTGAAGACAGTCTTCCAGGGACCACTGCTCTATGACCCAGCCTGAGACCGCTCCAGGCACCGCCATTATTTGTCACAAAAGTATCATCAGTTCTGCGTGTATTACAGTGGCCATGCATTTGTCCTAGCTTTAAAACTGCGTTTATAACATTGACTGTATTTCTAAAATATGATATGATTAATGTTGAAGATCTGAAAAACAGAAAATCACAATGAAAAAAACATCCCACAACCCAAAGATAATAATTTTCGGTTATACCTCCCAATAGATTTCATATGTAAGTGGCAATCAATGCAAGCTGGTTTTAAGTGAGGGTAACGAAGCTCTGATGTTAATACTTTTTAAAAACAACTTCTTAACCATTAAAGAATTCACACATATTCATCAGCCTCAGGGCATTAACATTATTCACCCTGTTGTCGTCATTACTTAAGGACAAAAAGAAAAAAATCATGTCACCTCCAAAAACCTGACCTCAAATGGCATAGCCACCCTTACCAACTTACCTTGCATTCTAATTATTTATAATAATTAAATTGGCTGCAGAAGTCAGAAGAGATTTTTCAATAAATTTATACACAAAGGAAGGTGACAACTGTGACTAGACCCAATAGAGAAGCTCCTTAGATAATTAAGCCCCAAATAGAAATTATTTGAGATCCTTCCTCCCCCCTCCCCCCAAATAGTGCTACAATGTTCTGCAGTGCGCAGTGCCGGCCAGCGCACGAAGACACACATGGGACCCAGCATACGACTCTAGCATCACACACTGAGACTATGTGGTGATTGCCTTGAAATTGAGCTGATGGGGGGAAAGATCAACACATCTGATGGAAACGCTGCAGGTAGTGAGAAACTGCATGTGCCACACGCATACACAGAATGGGCAACAAGGAAAGGAGAAAGCTCTGGAGAGGACCACGATGAAGGAAGAAATTCCCTTACCGACCGCTGGCTGGGGCTTCACCGATTCCTAAATGAAAAGTGGAAGCACGCATCAGATCGCCACTATGTGAGCCATATACTCATGTTCACACTGCCTGCGCAGTGAACACACGCAGCTCCTATCCAACACCGCGAACGCAGGCGCCTTCATTTGGCATCTTTAGTGTTATCACAGGTACCTCTTCGGGTCCAGGGGTGGCTGCCCACTGATGCCTGTCAGCAGCCCCCACAGGCCGCTGCCTGGGCGGTGCTTACACCCACCCCTCTCAGTCTGAGGACATGCCAGGGAGCTGCCAAGGACCCTGAGCCCGAGTTCAAGGGCAGAGAGGAGACCTAGAGCATGAGTTCTTTTTCTGAAACCTTTCTTTCTCTAGGCAGTAAGCCTACTCGAGCCTCTGGCCAGCCCAAAGCTCACCTCTCCCCAAAACTCGGGCGTAAGGAAAAGGAGCTGGAGGCAGGCCTGAGTCTCCTGGAAGCACACGGAGCCCGGGCCGCATGGGGTGCTCAGACAGCTCCCTGTGGCGAGGGGCGCGGTGGCCCCTGGTCTGGGCAGTCACACCACTCCCGTCACGACCTAGGACACACTTTCTACCAGCAGTGGAGCCGGGGAAACTGGTGGCAACGGTGGCAAGCACAGAAGAGCTCACCTCATCGTTATCCAGACACCAGCTGCCCCGTGAGCTAGAGGGAAATGGGAAATCCCAGCTTCTGAGAAAATCGAGGAACGTGGGAAGAAAAAGTGAAGAGAAGGGGGCGGGGTATAGGTGGATGCTAAACGGAGGCTCACCTCAGAAACACAAACAGCACACCCTTTCCGTCTGTGTGTCCAGGATACTAACAGCAGGGCATGAGTTTTGGATGTCTAACTCCGATCTTCTCAGGGTCTGGAAGATGGATCTGCTCTGAAGAATAAGCTTACAAAACCCCCAGGCAGTTACATGGGACTTCTTCTCAGGTCATCGTATTTATGCACTGAGACTCCAAAACATTTAATAAAAGGAAGCACTGGTACACTCATCAATCATGAAGACAAATAATGAAATATCTCCACTGGAACACCAACTTTACTTGGCTCCCTAATCAGTAATTTTTTTCCTAATTTGATGAGGGTGGGGTGGGGGTTTGAGAGATGGGTAAGGTTCTATATATTGTACATAGTGATTTTTCTCTTTTTCAACATTAAGGAATCTAACGTTATCCTGGATGAGGAACCCTGTTCAAGTCTTACAAGTATATTGAATAAATCATCAAACACACACACACACACACACACACACACACACACACACACACACACACAAAAAAAAAAAAAAAAACAAAAAAAAAAACCCCAACATTTGTTTAAGGATATTCTCAACACATGGCCAGGCACACATGTTATGCAGATACCGCAGGCAACTGCACTGGTGTGGATCACTCAGCGGCTCCAACTACAGCGACACTGTCCTCGCATTTAGGGGAGGAACTATAAACAGAACCCTAAGCGTCATGAGCCACATAGCAAAGGAGATACGGGTTATTTATGGAACATAAATAACCTTAAAGCTTCAGTACCGTGAGTAAAAGCATACCTGTCAATAAAAGATAACACCTTCTACAGAAATAAGAACAGTTTTTTAAAAAATGTGGCCCTTAATTAGAGACGAGTTAGTGACATATCAGACCCATGTCATCACCTGAGAAGAGCCATCTCCTGCCCCACACCCTGCCACTCTCCATGGCCGCCCATCTCCCACTTGAGAGGAAGCAGAGGCAACGAGTGGTTCCCGGGACTTCTGGGCACTGTTGGCACATGTGGGATAGCCTGCAGCTGCCCATATGGCCACAGACATCTCTCCTGAACACCACCTGTTCATAATGCCCGCCGGTTCACAGTGGCTCAATGGCTGACTCCTTGCTACCAAGTAAAAACCCACCCTCCTGACACTGCTTCCATACCAGGCCCTAGCCTGGCGCCAGCCTCCTTCTCTAGCCTCGGCCTCATCACATGCCCTCCCCACTCCCTGGGCTCCTGGATCCTCTCCTCCCGCCCCAGCCCCACCCCCAGTTCAGACTGCTGCCTCCATCCAGCTCACTCCTCCCTGTTCTTAGGGACAGTCAAAGGCCCCGGGAAACAGGGGGCCTGGGCTCAGCTGCCCTCTCCCGGGCTTCCCTGTGCAAACTTTCACGGTGGAACCTACTATTTATTTTCTCTACACTTTCCATACCAGGAGTGAGGACCTAACAAAGAGTAGTTGCTAATTTCTTTTTTTTTTAAATCTATTTATATTGATTTCAGAGAGAGAAGAGAGGGAGAGAGAGAGATAGAAACATCAATGATGAGAGAGAATCATGGATCAGCTGCCTCCTGCATGCCCCACACTGGGAATCGAGCCCACAAACTGGGCATGTGCCCTGACTGGGAATGGAACCGTGACCTCGACGCTCAACCACTGAGCCACGAGCCCGGGCAGTAGTTGCTAATTTCTTAGTTGATTCTAAAGGAGTCCATTGCTTCAGACTGAGGAAGGGGTAAATGTGGGGCACAGGTGGAGAGACCTTAAAGGAAATGTCCTAGAAAGCTGGTCATTTGAAAGGGGTGTCTTGAGGCACGCACAGAGGTTTCTAGGTGCACTATAGACAGGAAAGGCCTCAAAGCTGAGAGAATCACGCGAGCAAAAGAGGAGAGACGTGGGACGGTGTGCTGTGAAGGAGAGGTGTGAAGGTGTGGGTGTGTTCACACAGACATTTCTTTCTAATTACTCTACTTCCGTGGGGAGACAGCAGAATCCTTCCCCTGAACATGCGTTTCCCTGTCCGGCTACAGCACAAGCTCTTTGAGGGTGGTAGGACTTCTGGTGAATAACTTTGGAAAGTTACCAAATATTTCTCTGTATCTTATATTTCTCCGCGTCCTTCCCCACACCCAATATCTACACACACACCATCATTCCTGGCCCTCCCGCTCAGCGCCACCTGGCCCACTATCTTGGAAAGAAATGACACCGAAATCATGATTGAACTGAAATACCTATGAGTCCAAGGAAGAACGTTTTCTGTTTAGTGAAAACAGTTGTTTGAATAACCTGGTGGAAGTCCTGGACAATGGGAACGCACGGAACTGGGAAACAGATGCATTAATGCAATTCCTTTTAACCAAGATTCCCTCCTATCAGGTGAGGGACGTAAGCCAGGGAGGCGAGCTGCAACATAAACCAGCCAACTGTCACACAAATCTCCTTCTTTAATATCACAAACCTAAGAGAGAAACCATTCAGATAACTACAAAGGAACATTTAAAATGAGCTCATTAAATGCAAATTAAAACAGAAACACCGAATAAGCACTGGGCCTCAATTAAAGGCTGAAGAAACAGCAGGTAAGAAACAATTTTCACTGATCAAAGAACTCAAAGCGAACAGAGTAAAGTATTCTGCATCGCAACTGCTTTCATGAATATGAAGCATTTTGAAGTGAGGCGAATTTTTCCTTTTTGCATTTTTCAAAGACGCTTTGGAGGTAGAAATGGATTTGCGTACCTCAGTACAAAGTACTTTCATTGTCTCCTTTCCAAGCGACGAAGCCATGAGGTTTCAAAAAAATGCAGACTTCAAAAAAAGCCCTTAGAAATAGTTCCAAGATTGAAAAGGGCACGGGGTCATTCTTTTGGAGCCTCTGGACTCAAAGGACTGCACATAATTATGCAAAATCTTCTATGCAAAAACGTAGTAGAACTTCTTGTGTGAAACAAGTCTACTCGCCATACGTAGAGGCTTTCGAGCCTACGACAGGCGCTTGGCTGTAGGTCACCCTTCATCCGAGATTACTGAAATGGCAGGACGGGTAGCAGTACACAGTATCTCCAACCAGAAACAGCAATTCTGAGAGCTGAAAGTTCAACACCTGCAAGCTTGAAAACAAATATCTAGATTTGTGGGCAAGCAGTGAAGGTAGAATGCCCATTCACGATGGCAGGCATTGTGTGTGTGTGTGTGTGTGTGTGTGTGTGTGTGTGTGTGTGTGTGTGTGTGTGTGTGTGTGTGTGTGTGTTTCCCCACTCATGTATCCCTGGCACCTGGAGTAGGACGGGCACACAGTAGGTGCTCAAAGGTTGGATCTGCTTTCATGAAAGTAATGTGTTATGAGAAGTGAGAGGTTTTCCTTCAAAAATTCACTTCACAAATTAAAGTACACTGTTCTTTCACCTATCATAAGGCAAAAATAAAATTTATAGGACACGGGGGAATGGGCAGTCCTACAAACACTGTAGGAGGTCAGGGCCTCCGAGGACAGCTGTGCAGCTGGGCGCTGCTCGAAGGCGCGGACCTGGGGATGGGGAGCGGGTGTAAAGGGAAGAGGAGACCCAGTAGGTGCTCCAGGGGGGTGTCCTTCTGTAATCTTTCCGCCCAGAGGGGCAGGCCAGGTCTCTGCTACCTTGTGTGGTAGACAGGAGTGTAGAAGAGAGTGATTTGCTTTAGGACAACCGGAAATACTTTGCAAAGTTCAAAATCTTACAAAGGCTTCATCTAGAAAACCTACCCAGACACTGTAATAAGGTTCTTACTTTACATATATGCTAACATATGCAAATAAAATGATATAGACACAAACATTCCTGATGATAACAATTGTCTGTAAACTTACTGAAGGCTCATTTACTGGAGACTATTTGCATAATTTATGTACATCCATAAAATGAAAGACTAGGCAGGAATTATCAGGGGGTAGATCTGTACATGCAGACATGTAAGTCTTCTAGGAGAGGTTTAGTTAAACAAGGTACAGAGGAGACTTTGTTCTAGTTATTGTGTTATTTAAAATCAAAATCTTTTTAAAGAATAAGACGTTGAATTTGAAGTTCAATACTGGCAACACTGTTGTACACATATCCATGCACTTTATTTTATTAATTTATTTTTTAAATAACGGTTTTGTTTTATTTTTTATTGATGAAAGAGAGAGAAACATCGATAGGATGCCTCCCATAAGAGCCCTGACTGGGAATCAGACCCATCACCTGGTGTATGAGAGGATGCTCCAACTATTTGAGCCAAACTGGCCAGGGCTACCCATTCACTTTAATATCTGACACTATACCACAAATATCACCATAAAATTGTTAAACACATTTTTTAAAAAGACCAAAAAAATTAAAAACATCGAAATACAAAGAATTGCTATTTTTTTAAAAGGGTGAGATCTATTTTTAATAGAGGCCAACCAACTGAATGGGAGAAGATATTTTCACACAACACCCACCTCCAATAAGGAGTTAATATCAAAATATATAAAGAACTCATATAACTTAACAACAACAAAAATTTAAAATCCAGTTTAAAAAATGGGCAGAGCACCTAAACAGCCACGTCTCCCAAGAAGACATATAAAGGCCAACAGAGATATCCAAAGATGCTCAGCATCACTAGCTATTAGGGAAATGCAAATCAAAACCAAAATGAGATACCCCTCACACCTGTTAGACGGGCTATTATCAACAATTCAATTACAAGTGTTGGAGAGGTTGTGGAGAAGAGGGAATTCTCATTCACTGTTGATGAGAATGTAAACTGGTGCAGCCACCATGGAAAACAGTATGGAGGGTCCTAAAAAATTAAGAATGGAGTTACCACATCACCCAGAATCCCTGAGTATCTCCCAGACATGTTTGAAAACATTTGCAAAGATACAGGCACTCCTATGTTCACTGCAGCATTATTCAAGGCAACCAGGACATGAAAACCAAAGTGTGCCTCAATAGATGATTGGATAAAGAAGATATGATCCAAAAACACAATGAAATACTACCCAGCCATCAGAAAAGATGAAATACTGCCACTTACAACAACATGGATGGAGCATCAGAATATCAGGCTAAGGGAAATAAATTAGAGAGAAAAAGCCAAGCACCATCTGATGTCACTCAGGGGTGGGATATAAAACTGAAAACAGCAAATGAACAAACAAGGAAAACAGACAAACCCCATGGACACAGACAATAGTATGGTGGTTAGCAGGTGGAAAAGGAGGGTAGGGGGAAGTAAAGGTTAAAGGGGGTCAAATAAAAAATACAGAGGTGCCCAAATGACATTTTTCCAAGATGAATTTTCTTAAGGTTTTTTTATTCTGCTTATATTACCTTGCAGGCCTTCTCCATACTTCTCACAGTCACCATTTTTCAGACGTCGGTTAAATCGTGTTTCTGTAGCTGTCTAGGTCAGGGCATTTAACATATCAGTCATTATTCAAGTGAGAAATGTACGTGCTTTGAAACAGTCTCGGTGCCAAGATAACTGTATTGGTTGAGAGGTAATACCTTACTCCCGTTCTACCAAGCAACCCACTTGTTGTTTTTCCTCAAAAGTGAGCTAAGATATAAAGAAAGTGGAAGGGTACTATTTGCATGAAAGGAGGTGTGGCAATGGCAGAGAGCACAGACATGAAATGGGCAAGTTCTGAGTAGCCCAGGTGTTTACACAGAAAAGACAATCCCCAGGTGTGTAGTCATGTGCATTTGGATCCAGCTCATCGCTGCGTGTAAACTGTAATGCCTATCCCGGCTCCAACGCTGTCACAGCAACTGGAACCCCTCCCTCCAGGCCTCCCCTCCCCGGCTCCCATTCCCACGCACCTTCACCACTGTCCGACACAACCAGGCCCCACGGGCGACGAGGATTTTTTGTTAAAACGTGCCTGCCGACAGTCATAAGCCATGCAACTAGTTACAGAAATAATTCATTGCACATTGTCCTCCAGCTTGTTATAGGTAAGGTTGGGACATACATTTAATTACTTACGTTGCAGTTTACACCATTAAAAACGGGAATATGACAAAAACATTTTTTGTTGTTGTTAATCCTCATCCTCGAGGATATTTTTCTCATTGATTTTTAAAGGGAGAGGAAGGTGGGGGGAGTCAAAGAGAGAGAAACATCAATGTGAGAGAGACACGCAAACCGGTCGCCTCCTGCGAGCGTCCCTACAGGGATGGAGCCTGCAACCTAGGTACACGCTTCCGACCGCAATCGAGCTTGCAGCCCTTCAGTCCACAGGCCGATGCACCAACCACGGAGCGAGCTGGCCAGGGTATGAAAATAAACTTTAAAAAAAACCCACTTTAAATCCTTCATGCCATGACCAGTTACAGATACCTGTCTAATCATCAGATCCCAAGGTCATACTTTCTTCTTGTGTCTCTAAATAAAAAAACACACCAAAAAAACAGAAAACTAAACAAAACTGCCGAAACAGATTTCATCCTAATAGTTATTTATGTAATCATTTACTAGATACTTAATTTGGAACTAAGAGATGATCTTTAGATCTTACGTCCCCGTCTTTATCTATAGCTTTATCATAAATCGGTTTCTTTTTAAATTAACCATGCACTGGATTACGCTGAACTAAAATCACACTACACCTGACTTCAGATGCATTAGCTGAAATCAAAGGGGTTCCACAGCCCTCGCCGGTGTGGCTCAGTGGGCGGGGCGTCGGCCTGCGGGCTGAAGGGCCCCGGGTTGGGTTCCGGTCAAGGGCACGTACCTGGGCTGCGGGCACGTCCCCGGTGGGGGGAGTGCGGGAGGCACTGATGGGTGTTTCTCTCTCATCCATGTTGCTGACCCTCCCGCCCTCTCCGTGGGAAAATCAATAGCGTCTGTTTTTCCAAAAGCGTCGCACTCCTGGCGCTTATTGGAAATGGCCCCGAAGCAGCTCACCAAACCGGCCCAGCCCAGGGCGAGGCTCCGTCACCGTCACGCCCGATACCTGCTGGCGGGCACCGGGAGGCGGTGCGTTCTAGGCACGCGGTGCCTGTCGGGGATTTGCCGAGCTACCCGCCAAGTGCCGCCCGGCCCAAGCACCCCTGGATGTGGTGACAGCGCGCCGACCAGCGAGCCGGCAGCCCTGCCAGCGCCCTCCGCGCCGTCCCAAGGGAGGCAGACGCACCTGCGGGGACGCCTGGCCCCGGCCTCACCGCCGCTCCCTCGGGTTAAAGCCCGGGCCCGACAGGGGACAGCGGGCCAGACCCCGGGCCGCGTGCTGAGCGGGGGCAGCGGCCACGGCGCCCGGGGGCCTGCGCGCCCACCCGGCCTGGCAGGCGGCGCGCCCGTCCTGGGGCCACGCGGCTGGCGTCCCCGGGGCCACGGGGCTGGCGTCCCCGGGGCGGGTGCACCTGCGCGCGCCAGGTCCCCCGCCGAGGGGCCAGGGGGACAGCCTGTCAGACCAGGGGTGGGCGGGGGCTGACCGCAGCGCCCCGTCTCCGCGGCCCCGCGGGCTCCGGGGGGCGCGGACGCGGACACCGCCGCTGGCAGTTGGCACCTGAGGGCGGGAGGGGGCACCCTGGGATCCCCGTCCTCCGAGGACTGGCGCGGCGCCGCAGCCGGGCGCAGGGCGGCGCAGAGAGGCTGTACCTGACAGGCACCACGTACCGATCATGGTCGCGGGGCAGGTGCACACTGCGGGACGAGGGGGGGCCTCGGCGCGCTCGGGCGCCCGCCCGCCCGCCCGCCGGCGCCTCCCTCAGGCGGAGCGCTCCGGGGTTAGGTCCGCCCGGACTCCCCGCCCCGGCGCCCGGCCGTCGGAGTACGCACGCGCAGACCGTGAGCAGCCCACGGCCTTCTGGGAGTCGTAGTTTTAGCGCACAGTTTCTCCTCACGCTGCCCGCCGCCTGCTGTCGGCCGCACTTCCGGGCTAAGTCCCAGGAAACGTACGTCACTGGGGGTGGAGCCCCTTACCGCAGTGTTGACGCGTCGCTTAGCAACAGGAGGCTAACCTTCGGAAGCTCGTTGCAGCACCGGCCAAGGTCCTGCGCTCTTCCCGCCCCTCCCGTCCCCTCAACTCCCTTCACCTGGGAGCTGCCAAACATCTCAGTCAACCTGGGCACTAGGAAGGGCTGAATTTCTACCATTAGCGCGCCTTTCTACGTTTTCCCCGACCTCATCCTCACTTCCGTGAAACCCACTTGATTTTTTTACTACACGTTTTATGAGAGCAAGACATTTTCTAGGAAGATGGTGGCAGAAAAAGAGACCCTGAGCGCACACAAATGCCCAGACAAGATGCCGAAGAGGAGGACCAAGCTGCAGGCGCAGCAGCCGCTCCTGGCGCAGCAGCCTCACGCCCTGGTTTCCGAGGGTTTCACAGTCAAAGCCATGATGAAAAACTCAGTCGTAAGTGACCCTCCCGAGCTGAACGCACCCACCCGACCCGCCCGCCCAGGGGTTCTGAGCCACGTCCGGGGGGTCTGCCCAACAGGGCGGTCACCCGGCCGGTAGCAGATGGTACCCGACATGTGGGGGGCCAGGCTAGGTATCAGGAAGGGCCCTGAGCAAGTGGCATGTCGTGTGCATTTGTAAGCGCATCCCTAATAGCGTGTGGTCTCCAGGACACCCAAATTGTTCGGAAGCTACTTATGCAGGACAAGACCCCCCTTAATTTACTGTTCTCCAGAGTAGCCCCACTAGGCAAAAGGCTTATTGCAAGCCGGTGAGTTCTTAGACATCTTTTTTTATTAGCTTTTTTCTCATTATTATTGTTATTATTATTTTTTTTTTTAGTTCTTAGAAATCTTAAATTCTCTTTCAAATTTGACAACTGCTTGTGAGCTGGAATCATAAACTCCTTAAAGAACCTGCGATCAGAAATCTCATCAATTCAACCTAGGAAATGTCAGAATTATCCTAGCATTTTTCTGACCACACTCTTCCTTACAAAATGCTTATCAGCCTGTTAGAATATTGAAAGGCAACTTAATATGTGTGTTTCAAGACACCTTTTAAATGACAAATTTTTAAAAATTCAAGCTTCAGTTCAAGTATCTCTGGCTACTAATACAACTCATATCTCATTTTTATTATTTGAGGTAGTTGAAATATTTTTAATACTGTTGGGAGGAGGGAAAGGAACAGGTGGTTCAGTTATATGCGTAATAGTTGGGTTTTTTTTGTTTTGTTTTTTAAAAAGCCTTCTTTTGTGAACGGCTCTAAATTAGGTTACCACTGAGCGAGCACCTGTCTGGGAGTGAGATATTAAATAATAAATACAGCTTTCAAATTGTATAATTTATACCTGGGAGGATCTGACTCATTGCATAGCAACTCATTAAGTTAAGTGAATGGTATTGCTTTCCAGTGTCACATTATTTGTTTTATATAAATGTTGCAAAACTAATACCTATTCTGAAACCACATTCTTAATGAAAACATGAATGACAGAATACTGCTAGGCCCCCCAGGCCAGATTTCCACATTGCTACACAGATGACATTCATTGGAATGTGGGTCCATTGATTTACAATAGTTAAAAATCATTGAAAATAGACGAAAACTCCGCTAGTTGTAGCCTCAGTCCTTTGTGTGTATTTCATGTGAATAGGTGGTCATGGGAGCCAAGATGACTACTGATCAGCAAATACCAAAAACTATCACTGTTCAAGCTCGTGGTTATAATCTTAGTGATTTTTCAATGTTATATTTTTCCACAGACCTAAAAAATATTGGTCAGATTCTTTCTCTGTTGTTCTAAACTCATGTTCATAATCATGTTTATTTTTTAAAAGGCTTTACACTAAAGTCATAGTTCTGGAAAATCAAATATTTCAGTATTGCCAAATGTAATAGGACTCAAAAAGAAAAAAAAAAACTTGATTATGAAGCAGCCTTCTTTATAAGCAACTTATTTGACAGAAATTATCCTGTTTTCATATTTTTAAAAGAAAATCTCTTTGTTTAGTATGTGTTTTTCTACTGGGATCTTCAAAACATGATGGGTAATTGTTTCACTTGATTTAGTGGAAATCATAACTATTGGATGCAAACATTCTTCAGCCATTCACTTATTCCTTTAATCAACACGTCCTTTTTAAGTGAAGCTAATAAGTTGTTACACAGAGTTCTGGGAATTTAGGATCAGCAAGACAAAGCCCTGTACTTACTACTCCAAGGAAAACCATCACCAACAGCAATAATAAGGTCTTGATCAAAGGAAGATGGACAATCCTGTTCATACACAACAACGTCAGTGGTATAGGAAATAGTATTTTTTCCTTTTCAGTATTTACATGTCAACGTTTCTGTTTTCAACAGTACAGACCTTTTGTCATTATCAAGTCAACACGCCCCTCTTTTCTTGAGGTTTATCTTTATTCTGAAAATAACAGGCCTGTGTCCAGCCTGATGACAAGTCCTTGTTCCTAAAGCCGCTCCCACACCATTCTCCTGGTTAGGGCTGCCTTCAGCTCCTCATCCCAGCACGTGGCTGACTGACCGTCACATTCCAGTGCTCTTCCACCACACACAGGCCTCTGCCGGGAGCTCTGGGTGCCTCCTTTGGATTCACTGGATCCAGTGCTCCAGGGATGGAGGCACAGGAACCTGACCGTAAGCACATTTGATCAGCTGGGCTGTGCAAGCAGGCATCCTTATTTAAAGTCCAAGTTTAATTACGAAGACACAAACTTATTTACAAAATAATAATACATGCAGATGCAAATGTTTTCAATCCCAGTGTCAAGTGTTGCTCTTCAATAGCAAGTAGTTCCCAGACTCCCTTGAAATGGTGGCTGCGTTCTACATAAAAACAAGCAATGACCGCTGTCCCACAGCAGAAAACACACTCGTCTGGTGACAATGTTTGCCTGAGAAGATGCTGTGACATTCAGAGTGTAAAGCTTTTATAGTCCTTTTCCCAGCAAAGGCCGTGTGTGTGGTGTGGCAGCCGGACTCAGAAACCAGCAGCTTGCTGAGCGTGTCCTGGCTTCATCTCAGCAGACAGGGAATGAATGCTGTGCTTGCTAATCTACCTATGACAAAGCAAGTTAGGGTCCGGGCCCCAGGTCCTGATATAGAACTTCACTGCAGTTGAAGCTTTATATGACTATTTTCCAATATACTATAAATGTTTTATGCTCAATGCTCAGTGGAATGGGGAAAATATTTATTATTAGTTTACTTACATAGTAACTTTTCTACTTACAATCATATTCATTCAACACGTAGTCATGATGGTCAGTATTTATAAGCGATGTGTTAAGGTGCTGATTGGGCTGCTGTTAACAGAGACCAAATGATGACAGCTTAACTGGGATGGAAGTTGCTTCTCTCACGTACGCAAGTCCAAGCCCGTACACCATCCAGGGAGGTTGGGCCCGCCTTCCACACGAGATAGATCCAGGGGCATGGGCTCTTCTGGCTTCACGTCCTGTGGGATGATGCCCTGGGTCAGGGCGGGCTCACCGCCACCCGGGCCAAGCCCCTGCCCTGGGGGAGGAGGCAAGAGGAAGCAGAGGACTTCCTGTACGGGCATGACCCACCATTGTCCTGCATCGCACTCACATTCCACTGGACAGCATTTATTCACAGGCCTGTCCCTTTTGTTTTGGAAAAAGCCAATGAAAGACAGGTGTGGGGAGCCGGCACGGCCATGGCATGCTCAGCCCCGGGCGCCTTATGTGCCGCGCCAGCTCCGCCAGGTTCAGTGAACCCGAGTGGGGGCGGTGAAAGGGTTAGAAAAGACAGACAAGAGAAGGAAAGCTGGGTCTCGTTGGGACGCTGCTTCCCTGATGGCGGCCCAGCAGCGCCACGGACCACAAGCCGTGTCTTTATAGCCGATGCCACAGGGCACAGTGAGCGTTGGCCAGGATGTTTACAACATTCTCGTGGGTTTCGATCCTCCTCAATTCCATGCACCTGATCAAGCTTTGTTTCCTTGCAGCCTCTATCACTCAGGCACGTGGGGCCCCGTGTTCGGACCATAGGCTCAAGCTCACAACCACAGCTGTTGGCTATAACTGTGCTGGGAGGCTCTGCCCTGCAAGCCGGGACTTGCACGTGGCCACGAGAGGACTGTGCCCTCTCATTAGTCTGAGGCTTGAACCTGTCCAAACTCTGTAGCCGCGCCCCACAGATAGATCCTTACAGCCACTCTTGCCCCCCGCCCCTCAACTACCCCCCCCGGGAGTTGAGGGGGCGGTGGGGGGAGTTGAGGGGCGGGGGGCAAGAGTGGAAAAAGGCCTAAGAAAGGTCTCTAGTCCCAAAAGGGCATAATCTCCAACAGCTATGTCCCGCAGGGAGAAAGGGGGAGGAGGAGCCTTCAAGAAGAGACAGGCAGGAAAGGAGAGCGAGCGCTTCCCTGGACCGGGAAGGGGTGTGGCAGAAGGTGCACGGGCCACTTCTGCTCACGTCCATTGCCAAACCTTCATCCCATGGCCTCAGCCAGCTGCAGGAGCGACGGAGAGACGCAGTCTGACGGTTAGCTCTGTGTGCAGCTGAAGCCTCAGGTGCTTTATGGCTGGAGTGAAGGAAACGAGGAAATTGGGGGATGAAGACAGGTGTCCTCCACGGTACTGACTGTTTCTAGTGAAGAAAAGGACATAATCACCGTACAAATAAACACGCATCTACAGACACTCAGTGCAGTGGAAGTGCTCCTGGCGAAGGGGCCAGGGCACTCGCCTGGTGGAGGCCCTGGTCACCTTTAGAGGAGGTTCTCACAATAGCCTTCACTCTGGTCGCTGGACTCCATCCACCCCGCGGTTGGCCGCCTTCATCAGCTGTCCTCACCCACACTCCTCCTCCCAGCTCCGTGTGCTCCTCCCGCTGCTGAACGCTTTGCGGCCCCTCTGATCTTACCGAAGCCGTAGTCCTGGTAGCTCCGCAGGACCTGCTCTGACCTGACCCTGTTCTCTGGCTCTAACTGCATCCCCACTCTGCTCACTTGCTTCTGCCAAGTTGGACTGTAACTCTTCATAGTTGTGGTTTTGCGTATGTTGCTGCGTTTGCTCGGTGACCTTCTCCCTACATATCTGCACACGGCAATCGCTCGGTCATTGGGTAACAAATATGTTCTGGCCACGGGGCCAAGCACTGTTTCACGTGCTGGCATCTGGCCGTCTGGAAGGGGCAGGATGCATGCCATCATGGAGCTTATGTTTTTGCTGCCAGCTGCTTCAATCCACACCACCCCACCCCCTTTGCCAACCAAGATGAAAACTTGCCCTTTGTTCATTGCATTCTTCTGTGTATTGGAGTGATTTCTGCATATGTTTGATCTCCTCGTGGGCATCCCCTGTGCGGGCAGAATCTGTGTCTAACTCATTTCTATCCTCCCAACCAGCACCTAACAGTGCACTCAAATGTTTGATGAATGAAGGCGATTCTACCCTTTCTTCTTATCTCATTGTGTTCCTCTTTTCTGTTTCTCTAATTGTTCTTTATTTCTAGTTTGGATTTTTCATAACCACCCTCCTCCACTTAGGAGCCCAGAAGATCCCTTTCAACGCAGCCCGATCATGACATGGCTCATCTCCAACCCTCGGTGGCTCCTCATCTCACTCAGAGTAAAAGCTAAAGTTCTTACCCTCCTGTGAGGCCCTAATGTAGCTGCCATATCGTCTTTATCCATCAATCTCAGTACTTTCTCCCTCGCTCATTCTGTTCCACCCACAACGGACCCCTTACAGTTTCCTGAATCCACCAGTTTGCATGGCTGCCTCAGCATCTTTGCCCCTCCTGTTCCCTCTGCCTGAAATGCATTTCCCCTACATATTACCATCGTTTGATCCTTTCATTTTGTCCAAAAACTAACTTCTTAGTGAAAACTTCCCTGACTATTTAAATTTTCAACTCCTTAATCACCCCCTCCATCCAGCACGCCTATCTGCTCTCCGTTTTGCATTTTCTCATAAATACTTCTCACCCTTTCGTATTAACTTAGTACACCTCATGTCTTCTCCCACTGCAGGGTAAGCTCCTCGGGGGGCAGGGAATTGTCACTGTTTAGTCACTGCTGGATCTCCAGCTCTATAAAAGTTCCCAGCACGTAGTAGGTACTTTTTGTTTTTGGTCAAATGAATTAATAAATGACAATGTTTTATCCTATAATGAGACAATCATCTTTGAATTAGCAGCTTCAAGAAAATGCTAATGGTGTTATACAAATACGAAATATAGGAATTAGATTAATTTAAAATGTTTTATGCCATATTTTAATTAGCTTATTATGAATGTTATATATGCTCATTGTAAAACGTTAAAATGATTTGGCTTAGCAAAGCTTTCTCTGAACTAAGATTATGGGAAAAGGTTTAGGCTTTTTCCCCTAGTTATTTAGGCTTTGTTAGGCTTTTTCCCATTTGTTATTTTAAAGCAGGGGTCCTCAGACTTTTTAAACAGGGGTCCAGTTCACTGTCCCTCAGACCGTTGGAGGGCCGGACTATAGTTTTAAAAAAACTATGAACAAATTCCTATGCACACTGCACATATCTTATTTTGAAGTAAAAAAACAAAACGGCAAAAACACCTGCATGTGGCCCGCGGGCCGTAGTTTGAGGACACCTGTTTTAAAGCTTTGCGAGGTAAAAATTTTGATTTATTTTTTCTCCAGTTGGTCAGAGGGTTATTACATGACTCTTTGTAAGTAATTACACTAAGTTATATCAAATATCTTTCTATTTGCTTTGAATATTCCATCATTGCTCTATGTGTATTAATGATAGCAGCTTTATATATGCTTTATTTTAATATATCAGAAGACCGGTCATCTATCCATGTAGCTTTCCAACCAATCCTATGAGGAGGCAGGCAGACTGTTTTTTCCCCACTTAGCATATAAATCTAAGACAATTTAAGTTTTTGCTGTTGTGATTTGGGGACACATTAAATAGCAGAGCAAGAAATGGAACCTCTTTTTCTAGATTTTTCTGACTCAGACAAGTCTTCTCTTGATACTTTTTTATAAACTTTGGTTGATGTATAACCCTATACAATAAAAGGGTAATATGCAAATTGACCAAATGGCAGAACTACCAGAATGCCTGTGGCCCCCATTGGGCACAGGCCGACAGGACCCCACCAGTGCACAAATTCATGCACCGTGCCTCTAGTATGTAAATAGAAAACACACAATGTACGTGTATCAGTTGGTAAACATAAAACCAAACACACTGGTTTAGCCAGCACCCAGATCAACAGGCATCACCAAGCCCAGAGCCCCTCAGGCCTGTCCGGTCACTGCCAGATCCTCCTCAAGCCCTGACCCCTGACGACAGATTTGTGCTTATGTACATGGAATCACAAAATACGTCATCGTTTGGTGTCTGGCTCTGGGTCAGTACTGTATCTGTGAGATTCTCACAAATGTATCTGCATGTGACTGTGGACCATACTCATCACTGGATAGTATTTTCATCTGTGAAGATTCCAATTACCCGTCCCTCTGCTGATGCGCCTTTGTGTGAATTCGAGGTTAGGACTGCTACAAAGTACTGCTACTAAGGAAATTCTAGTACATTTTTAGAGAACATATGCATGAATGTCCAAGGATATATCCCTGGGAATTGCTGGGTCCTCGGGTATGCATTTGTTAGCTTTTAGTAACTACATCAAAAGTGTTTCCAAACTGAATTTTTAAACTTAATCTCTGCCAGCTCTGAGAGAGGGCCATTTGCTTTGTAGTCTCACCAAAAATTGGCATTTTCTTTATTTTGCATTTTAGAAATTCTAGTGGGTGCATAATGTTATCTCATTGTGGATTTGTTACTTATTTTATTGTGACCAGTGAAGTTTAAAACTTTTTAAATATCTTTATTTGACATTTGATTAGCCTCTTTTTTGAAAGGTCTTTTCAAGACTTTCGTCTGTTTCTTTCTTGGCTTGACTTGTCTTACTTGTAATGCTTTTAATTTTCACACTCTATTCTAAATGACCTAAGGCATTTCCATCACAAGTCTGGCTCCCCACGCTGAGTTTCCTTTCCATTCTCTAACGGTGACTTTTATCCATCTCTCTTTAAAATATGAAAAGAAAAAAAAGTATATTTTGTGAGGAAAATGATCTCAAACATTTTATTTACGTATTTATGTATAATGTGTCCCTCGACCAATTTTAATTGACTCCCAATAACATATAAAGACACAGGCTTTGAAAAGAAACTTGAGTGATCAGAAAGAAAACAGACAGTGGAACAAGGAAGTAAATGTAAGTCAGGCAGGAAGCTTACGCGGAGAGGAGAGTCGGTTTTGCCGTTCTCAAAGGCCAGTATTTCTGTTGATTGATGTTCAGACTTCTTTCTAGTTTCTTGGCATCTGTTGTTGAAAGCTGACCGTCACACACGTCTCCTTCTCACCAGGGACGCAGCCCATCAATCCCATAGGGAGCTCAGGCCGTCCCTGCGCCCCATTCTCAGAGAAAAGTTCTCAGAGCAAGTGATTCAGCAGCATTTTACTTTATTTTTAATCTCTACTGTTGGAAGTATTACATATGTCCATCCCCTTTCCTCCCATGGACCCCTTCTAGCCTGCCCCTGCCCCTGCTCCAGGCCTCCTCCACCCCATTGTCTGCGTCCAGGGGTCATGCACATATGCATACAAGTTCTCTGCCTCAGCAGGTTCGCCATTCACATCCGTGTCTTTATGGTCAGCGTGGATTCCTTCTAACGCTAACTCGAAAGGAGATGGATTCCAGCTGGCGCCGAACCTGCCGTTGCATTTCTCCCCGTGTCTGCGTGGGCTTCCTGCCACGCCCAGACATGTGCTCCTTGGGGGAACGGCTGTCTCCACTGGCCCCGTCTGCGGGAGTGGGGTGAGCGGGCCTGTGCGGAGGGGCGTCCTGCCCAGGGTGATGCTGCCTGGCCCCTGAGCTGCCAGGGCAGGCTCCATCTGGCCACCTGCCACCTCCGCCTGCGATCTCCGGCCCTCCGACCCTCCGACCCTCCCCTGGACACAGCAGGTCGGCAATGCTCTCCTTTCCTTGTTTTTCTTCGTCTTCCTTAAATGGATGCATTTTAACACAGTCCCTTGAAATACCACCCCTGGAGCCGAGTTGGTGGGTTAGAGAGTGGAAGACTCTGGAGACTCTGATGAAGGTCTGACTGACTTGGCCACCTGCAGGGCCTGGCTGCTCTTCTCCATCCTGCGGCCCAGCCCCGGGGGTCCCAGTTCGCAGGTCTCACCTGCCACCCCCTCACCTGCTGCGGGATGAGAGGATCGTTGTAGCTCAGCTCCTCCAATGGTTGGGAACCCCCAAGGCTGTGGGTCTCAGGTTGCAAATTGGAGTCACCCGGGGAGCTTAAAACTACTGACTCCTGGGCCCTACCCTCCAAGATTGTGACTCCATTGTCCTGGGGCTGGTTTAATTGGTGATTAGTAGGGATTCAGGACAGTTGAGGACAGAGTATTTTGGAAGGATCTCGAAAAACTATTTGCCAGATAACTACTTAATTTTTCCAGAGAGAGAGAGAGAGAGAGAGAGAGAGAGCCGTGTTCTGCTGCCTACTGATTTGTTACTCTTTTGTATTATAATAACACATAATACTCAGATATTTGAGAGGAATGTTTAACCAATGTAACATAATTTTAATTATTATAACTTGGTAATATGTTTAGAAACGGATGAGGGTAATCTCTCCTGTTAGTTCCTATTCAGAACATTGATTTTACATTTCAACTTTTTATCAGTTTAAGCTCCCAGGTGACTTTTGAATAATATGCAAAAGTGAAATATTCCTTTGAAATTGCAATGGGCATGTACCTCACTTAGAAAAAAATTCTCCTGTTTTTAGTGTCTTCGCTTGTAGTAACACACTTTATCACTTCGTGTTTATACTGTGCATCTATTTTAATAAGTGTTTTTATATTTATTTTATATCCAGCTTCCTCATTAACTCTTTTAAATCTAATGAAGCTCCCATTGAACCTCATGTTTTATTTTAATTGTTTTCCACATTTTGAAAACTGCAAATAATCAAGGATAGAAAATAATAAAATAGTCATGTATTTACCTAGATTTGACAAGTCTAGATAATAAATTTCTTATAATTATATAATTATTTCTTATAATTATAAATTTCTTATAATTAAATTTCTTATAATTATATATATAATTATAAGAAATTTATTATAATTATATATATAATTATAATAAATTTCTTATAATTTTATATATATGTATGTATATATATATATATACGTATATATATATATATATATATATATATATATATATATATATATATATATATATATATATATATATATATATATATTTAAATAAGCTTCCAGTTTTAGAGATATAACTAGAAGCCCGGTGCACAAAATTCGTGCATGGAGGGGGGTTGTCCCTCAGCCCAGCCCATACCCTCTCCAATCTGGGACCCCTGGAGGGATGTCCAACTGCCCGTTTAGGCCTGTTGGACATCCCTCTCACAATCCAGGACTGCTGGCTCCCAACTGCTTGCCTGCCTGCCTTCCTGATTGCCCCTAACCGCTTCTGCCTGCCAGCCTGATCACCCCCTAACCACTCCGCTGCCAGCCTGGTTGATGCTTAACTGCTCCCCTGCCAGCCTGTTTGCCCCCGACTTCCCTCCTCTGCTGGCCTGGTCACCCCTAACTGCCCTCTCCTGCAGGGTTGATCACCTCCAACTGCCCTCCCTTGCAAGCCTGGTCCCTCTCAACTGCCCTCCCTTGCAGGCCGGGTGCCTCACAACTGCCCTCTCCTGCTGGCCATCTTGAGGTGGCCATCTTGTGTCCACATGGGGGCAGGATCTTTGACCACATGGGGGAAACCATATTGTGTTGGAGTGATGGTCAATCTGCATATTACTCTTTTATTAGATAGGATAGAGGCCTGGTGCAGGGGTGGGGGCCAGCTGGTTTGCCCTGAAGGGTGTCCCAGTTTAGGGTGGGGGTTCCCTTGGGGCATGGAGCGGCCTGAGTGAGGGGCCTGTGGTGGTTTTCAGGCCAGCCATGCCCGCTGGCAACCCAAGCGGAGGCCCAGGTATCTGGAATTTATTTTCCTTCTACAATTGAACCTTTGTAACTTGGAGCAGAGCCAAGCCTGCTGCTCCCTCGGGGCGGCAGCCATTTCTGTGGCAGTTAATTCACCTTCTACAATTGAAACTTTGTAGCCTTAAGCAGAGGCTGGGCCCGGACAGGGTGTGTGGAAAGCTTTGCTTCCCCTGTTGCCGCCGGCAGCCCTGGCTTCTCTCTCAAGCTCCGTTCTGTGCCGCCATTTCTGTTTGAATTTGTTTACCTTCTATAACTGAAACTTTGTAGCTTGAGTGGAGGCTTAGGCCTGCAACGGCTCGCAGAAAGCTTGGCTTCCTCTGTTACCTGGAAAGCCTTGCTCTCTGTGGCTGTAGCCATCTTGGTTGGGTTAATTTGCATACTTGCTCTGATTGGCTTGTGGGCGTGGCTTGTGGTGTGCTGATGGTACGGTCAATTTGCATATTACCTTTTTATTAGGTAGGATAGGTCCTTCTCCATACCTCAATCTTTCCATCCCCCGAAGTAACCAAGAACCTAAAGTTTATATACATCGCTCCCATATACTGTGGTGCGTGCCTACGTGCCCATACGTGTTGTAACAGCGAGTGTGCGTGGAATGGAATGCAGCAGCCGTACTCCAGGCGGCCTCCTCACGGGCCATCGGTCGCACTGTGTGTTTCTGGGGTGCCTTCTGGCTCAGGCTTCGTTCATAAACAGGGGCCGGAGGTCAGCTCCATGTGAGTGAGGAGGAGCTGCGAGCCTGCAGAGCCCTGCAGGGGCTGCCGCCAGCACCCACTCCTGGTCCTGGGCGGGCACTGCTCTCAGGAGCACAGCGGGCGAGGCAGGCTCCTGTCCACCTTGACAGCCCGCCTGTGTCCTGTTCCTGCAGGTATAGTGCTCGATTTCCTCCGTGTGTCCCGTTCGCCGGTTAGGAGTGCATGTCTTCGCTGTGCGGGTACGTTTTCTGAGGCTGATCATGAAGTGCTCTGGTTACAAGGTGGCGTTGCTTTTTGCAGGCTTCTTTCATTCATCCCCCCACACACCTTGTTATTTCCAGGGAGCGATTTTTCGGGATCACATCTTCCGTTGTGGCAGAAACACGCCTAGGAAGTTTGTGGACCTGCCATGCCTGCGTGTTCCACTGGGCGCATAAGCCAGGTGTCCTTCGCTCTCTCCCCGGGGGCCGGGGTCACAGCTTGCAGAGGCCCCCTCCCACGTGCCAGGCTCAGCACACCCGGGTTCCTCAGCGATGAGGTGTTGCTGGAACTTAATTTCCTGGGAATCCCTTCTGCTCGTCTGTGTGTCAGCCTGAGGTGGCATCACATGTACCGGCTGTAGCTTTGTCAGTCGTGATGCTTGGTAAGGTGAGGCACCCCAATTTGTTTGTATCCTCTTTGACATTCTCGGTCCCTTACCATCTCTAGGGGGTTATGATCAATGTCAGGGTCCATAAAAATTCTAGAAAGGGTTAGAATTGTATAGCAGGCACAGGGCGGTTTGGGGACAATACAATCTTCTCATCTCTCTTGGCTAAGATGTGAGAGTGTGTGTGTGTGTGTGTGTGTGTGTGTGTGTGTGTGTGTGTGTGTGTGTGTGTGTAGAGTTTTGGATTTTATCAGATACTTTCTGCATCTGTTGAGATCTTGTTTTGTGCTTTCAGTCTGCTAATGTGAGTTAAATGAATAGGTGGTATTCTAACGTTAAATCATCCTTGCATCGTGTAAGCCTAACGTGGTTAGCTTACAACACAAGCACAGAGATGATTGGCATCTCTTCCATGGATCAAGGGGCTAAAGCCACCTAGGAAGCCACCAGCAGTCCCTGGCCCGGGCGGTCCTGCTGAGGCGGCGTCTCGGTCAGCTCGGCTGCCGTGATTACATACCAGAGACCGAGAGCCTGAGGAGCAGACACGGATTTCACACAGTCTGGAGGCCAGGGAGGCTAAGGTCAAGGTGTGGCCCTGTGGGTCCTTGGGGAATCCATGTGGGTTCTTCTGCTTGTGCGTGGGTGGCCGCTGATTCTGTGGGACCTAGAACGTGAGGCAAGAGACACGTTGGGTTAGTGTTTGGGACCCAGGAGCTGAGACTGAAAGCAGGTGGGAGGCAATCAGCGGGGCTGCGCAGAGAAGGGTCCTGTTCAGGGAGAGGGTTGTTTTTAACTTTTCATGTAAGAGTCCCAGCCTCAACAAAAATTTAGGGTATCGTTATCCACGAATCTGTTTATTTTCCGAAGTTACTGTCACTTGGGAAAAGGCATGCGAATGGATATTATAAAGAATAATTGTGTTGTATAAATAAGAATTTATATTTTAGAATTACCCTCCTAAACCACTTTAAAGTCATTATGTAGCATAAGCTAGAGAAAGTAAGACTAGAAAAATATGATTATATAATAAATGCCAAATAAAATAATGGGCACAAAATAGATCCTGGCGACCTCCCCTTTTCGGTTTATTCTTAGAGGAGAGTCCACAGAGAAATCTGTGTCACAGATTGCCTCTCCCAGTTAAGGGAGCGATGAATACGAAGTCGCGGACAAACAGGAAATCCCTCACCAAACCCCTGTCCCGCACTTTGTGGGAAGCGAGCCGGCCCCTGTGGCTCTGCTGGCTGGAGCGTCCTCCCGTGCACAGAGGGGCTGTGGGTTTGACCCTTGGTCGGGGTGCATGCAAGAGGCAACAGATGGATGTTTCTCTCTCACATCAATGTTTCTCTCTTTCCCCATTCCTCTCTCTAAAGTCAATTAAAAACAACTTTTAAACAAGTTATTTTACCTCACAAAACTATAACTTTATTTCAAAATTAAGGAAAATGACACGCTGTCAAATGTTTTCACATGACCATAAAATTTTTGACTTTAACAAGGTATTATATTTAAATATATTTTAGAATTTGTCTGAGGTAGTGATTACACAGCGCAGCCATAGTGGTATAGAGTAAATATTGGAAATTTTCAGCAATAATGAGGGCTGCCTGCATGTAGGTGGCGCTTCCCTTTGGAATTTCCTGAGTAAATGATGCATCATAATTAGCCATGTTTGCACTAGATTATACACATAGTCACAGAGATTTACATACACAAAATTATCTTCTGTCATGACTAGGAGTACATAATGAAAATGTTTTAGAAGTTCATGACATGTAGCTTTCATAAGACCAAATGTGAAGTGTAAGTGGCTGATGTCTTGTAATTTCTGTCCCTGCACCACTCGGCACTTGGCAGTGTTCTAGACATAAAAGATGCTCAGCTGTGCTTTTCAGTTGCTTAATTTCACCTTATTTTGTGAAAGCAATTCAACTGTGAATGTCCATCTACCCTGTTCGCATTTCCCTCACCTTCATCATTTATAGAGAAAAATGGAGGTGATGGATAAACACTTTCTTATAGATGAAAAAACCCTTCTTTAGATCACATTTGTCCTTCTGTTGCTACGGTTAGAAGCTAATTTGATTGATTTGAAATTTACCAACACTTGATACTTTGATAAAAATCACAAGAACCATGTTTTAGATTAGTACCCTATACAAAGAAAATAAAAATTATTGAAACGGAAAAAAAAGAAAAAGAAAAACCTTGGGGGGATCTCAAAGGCACGGATCAGCAGCAAGGTGCTGGGTGTCCGGGGCATGACTGAAATCCCGCCAGTGCCTTACAGAGTGCCAAGACCAGGTGTGTCCAGAGCTAACACTGGCAAACCCAGAACCAGCCGGATTGATCCAGCCAGAGTTGGACCTAAGAGGAGAGAGACCTGGGAGATACCTTCACAGGATTCAGCAGAGACAGACGGCCCCAGAGTGAGCCAAGATCCAGCCAAAGAGATGAGTGACAGGAGAGAGGAGGCTCAGCGAAGCCAGAGCGGTGCCAAAACCTTCAGGCTCCTGGTAGAAGCACAGGCGAACACCTGTTTTCTCACCACGGAGTCCTCCCCTCCATCCCCGATCAGGCACCCACACATAAGAAGTGGCCTTAGTCAGTGAGGAAAGTGGTGGGAGTGAAACTGCTGGAATTGAATAAAATATTGGCCACCATTTTTAAATAGTTTAATACAGGTATTTCTAATCTGTAAATACAGTCATACGCTGTATGACTACTTCTTTTCTCCAAAGAGCTTAACCAAGGGGCCAGCAATGAACTGCATATATTAAGGTACAGAATTGGATGTGTTTTGACATACGTGTACAACTGTGACGCCATCACAGCAATCAGAATAAGGAACATATCCATCGCCTGAGGTTCCCTGTGCCTCTTTGTAGTCCCCCCTCACCCCTTCCTCCAGGTCTGGGTAACCAGAGATCACCTGTCCTCACTGTAGACCAGCTGGCATTTTCCAGGGCTTTATGCAGATGGAGTTCTGAAGAACATGCTCTGCTTTCTCCTGGCTTCTTCAGAGAGCAGGATTACCTTGAGATGCATCCACATTGCTGCATGTCTCGACGCTTCATTCCTTTTGATCATTAGATATACGCCTTCTGTGTGGGCGCAGCCCACTCTGTCTGACCGCGTGTTGGTGGACATTTGGGTTGTTTACAGTGCATGGCTGTTACACACAGCTGAGCCGAGCATTGCTGTCCAAGTCTCTGGATAGAGGTGTGTCCCTCTCTCCTGGCTAAGTCCCTGCGAGAGGACTGACTCGCTGCCCTGGCTGTCAAGCAGAGAGGATCGCCCTGGCCAGTGTGGCTCTGTTGGTTGAGTGTCGTCCCGTGCACCAAATGGTCGCGATCCCTGATCAAGGCACATGTGGGAGTCAACCGATTGCATTTCTCTCTCTCTTTTCCTTCCTTTATCTCTAAAAATCAATAAAAAACATAAAAAAAAAGAAGTAGAGAGGATCAAAACCAGGTCGTGTTCGCTGTACCCCCAGTGGGAGCATGAAGTTACTAATGGCAGTAACAGGTCCATTCTTGACATCTTTGCCATCTTACAGAGTACTTACCAGCCTGGTGATTAGATTATCATGTGTGAGTTGCTCTCTTAGGTCTATAATACATAGAATAAAAGAGTTTTATTTCATATTGTAATCAGTGTGAAGGGTTTCACTGCGTACAGAAGCATTCTCATAAAGGAAAAGCACCCACGTTAATTTACATATGGTATCAGACATGCACTTACTCTAGGAGCTTTCTTGAAGTATTGTTACATTAGCATATGAAAACAAAATCTTCATAATTTTCTCTACTATATGTATTTATGCTAATATTTACTTTCTCCATTGCAGATTACCCAACAGATATCCGTGTTTAGAATTTCTCATTAAAAACTTTAGTAGTTAGGGCTTTAACATTTTGCTTCCTTCGTTGAGATTTATTTGTTCCTTGTACATAAAAATCAAATTTATGTTTGCCTTCATTTATATTTTTTCAGTGATATCTGAGGAATCTTTCACATTTTATAAGGAGCCATAAATTTATTTCAGCCCAGGGCCAGCCGCTAGCTTTCCTGCTGACCTAGATGCATATCTGCAATTTAGCGAATTTTGAAAATTTGAATGATAGCACATTAAACTGGAATAATGAACCAATAAAAATTTTTATCGCATTCGAAAAAATTATTTCTTAGACGTTCACACTGTCGTTTCACTCATTAAAATTATCCCAGGATCATAAGTTACAACATGTATCCCTAAGGCTAAAGAAAAAGGAAATCAAGTCTTTTCTGGTGATCAAACGATCTGGCCTAAGTGCAGATGAATCTCTGGACGCCAGGAGGGCACCATTGCTAGTTAGCCACCCCCGCCAGGGAGTCACATTCTCGGAAGACCTTCCTGTGGCGCCTGCCATCTAGTCACGCTGAGGCCTGTGGTCTGTCTCAAAGTTCTCCTCTCCAGTCCTCGCGGGTATGTGACATTGGACTTACACGTGCAGAGCCGCGATGCTTCGTCAGCAGGTAGAACACAACTACGACATCAGTGTGTCCTCATGGAGCAATGACGAAACATTACAGTGAAGTATTTAGGCCCAAAGACACGTCTCAGCATCATGGAGGCCAAGTGGAAGTGCTCACGAGACGGTGGCCGTCTATTTCTCTCCAGTATGCTAACCTGTAGCTGGCCTGTCCTGTCACTAGCTCTTCCTGAATTTATAGGGTTCTGATGTGCTCGATGCTCTAGCCACTCAGAGTGAGCTGTGTGCCCAGGAAGGCGCTGTTTCATGTTTGCCTAATCTCTTCGTTGGCCTTGACCGTGTTTTACAAATGCACTAAACTCACCAGGAGGAACCCTACTCCGGAAACTTCTACCCTAGTGAAAGGGATTTCCGAACCATACACATTATTTTTATTTTGGTGATATGTATGATTCTCGCAGTTCTATAAAGGATTTATTTAATGTCGTAGGTAGCATTTTAACTTAGCAAAACACCTCATATGAGGACTCTAATGAACAAAATAAACTAACAAAGTGGAGACCGACTGGTGGATACAGAGAGCAGACTGCCAGCTGCCAGCGGGGAGGGGTTGGGGGCTGGATGAGAAGGGCGAAGGCACTGAGCAAAGAACAAAAAAGGAAGACGCATGGACACAGACAACACTATGGTGGTTACAAGCCGGAAAGGGGGTGGGAGAGGTAGAAAAGGGGGAAAGCGGGTAACGGTGACGGAAGGAGACATGACTCTGGGTGGTGAACACACAGTGCAGTATTCAGATGATGTGTTGTAGAATTGTATACATGAAACCTGTATAATTAGCCAATGTCACCCCAATAAAGTCAATTAAAATTAGCATAACATCTAACCAGGGTGGTATTTCAGTTATAGTTAATTAGGACGATTCTTATGTTTTAAGTAAATAATAAAATTATAAGAAGGAAAATTTCGTATCGAAGTATTTTAGATTCTAATTTGACAGCTAAATGCATTAATCCGAACAAACAGAGATTATAGGAATCATTCACGTTTCCATTAGTCCTTCAAATGTTGGTGTCTAATTAAAGGAGAAGCATGTCTCCTTGAATTCATTCAATACCACGCATCCAGCAGCCGTCCTGATATCTTTAGTGTCTTTGCAAAACATAAAGAGAATAAGAGTTTTTATAAAATGTGGTTTACCGTCTGTTAGAATTTTTTTCTTTTTTCGTCTCTATCTTAATTGTGAATATCAAACAGAGCCCTTCAGATGAGTGAAATAGGCTAATTTCAAATTTTCTCTAAATGTACAAATATACTCCTCATTTTCCCTAGTCTGAGCCTAAATTGCTCTGCTTGCATTTGTAATCAGAAATTGATTGGGTTGCTGTGGAAACTGGGAAATGTATTTCTGGTTGAAGAAAGAGCGCGGTAGGAGTACTGTTATCATAACTGCAAGCCTAAACGCCTATCATTCTGAACAGCACGTAGATGAAATTTTCACATTCCAACCCAAAATGCTTCTCTTCAGAGTATTGCTCTGTGGTCAGTATTAATCCTCTAGATTGTCGTGTTGTTGTTTTTTTTTACTTCAAATGCTGTTGTTACATATTTAACTTGTTTCCACATTGAACTATGCTTTTTACACAAATGAGACCAGTTTCCATTTTATTCATACTTACAAGATACATCGTAGGAGAAAACCGTGAAGCACAGTAAAATATTACTTATTTAGATGCCAATCATCTGAAACATTTCAGCTGCTTAACAAGATGTACAGCAAGCAAAAACATTCAGTGGAGAAAACTCCTAAGCATGTGGTCACAGAGACGGCCTATGAGCAGCGGAGGGCTGTTTGCAGGAAGAGAAACCATATTGTGCATCTTGCTCGTGAAGGCAAAGAAAGCTCTATTGTCTTTAGAGGTTTGTCTTTTGTTTGAAGTTGAGAATGAGGGGAAAGTCAGAAGAAGGCGGGGAGGGGGGGGGCAAAGTGGCCCTCGCTGAGGCAGGGATGCTGGGTTAGGAGCGAGGACAGCAGATTCCAGCGGTACGCATCTCCATTAACATCAACTTTTCTGGAGCTTTCCATTGGTCTCCTGATTTCAACAAGAACATTAGCAAAACATTATCTGTGACTTACAAGGTTTAAAAAGATTCCCCACACCCCATGAGTCTTAGGAAGCCAAAGGGTCACAAAAAGAGAGCCACCTGCTGAAGAAGGTGAACAGAACAGGGAAGTATGACAGGAGACCGACTGTGGCTCCCCTCAGCCCCAGGGTCAAGGATGAGCAAACTGTGGTGCTTCCTTCAGACCATTTTTGTAAATAGGTCCAGACAGTGAACAAAGAAACCTGCCGCAGCAGAAACATGTTAAGAGACGTGTGTGTGTGACATAATCTAAGTGACATATTGCTGAGATGTGTGTGATGGGCATTTAGAATCTAGTCTTGGGTACTTCATTCCGCCATACACTTCAGAAAGGTGTTTGAAGCCGCTGAGCGCGTTTTTTTGCAGGGCAAATAGATGGTATCTTTAGAAGTGAGTTCTCGTCTTCCTTTAAGAGCTGGGACAGAGGCAAAAAATATACAACAGTTTTCATAGACTGTTCACCCCGAAGCACAGTTAAAATTAGATTTGTTAAACAGAGAGGGGACAAACATCTGTCTAGATATATGTACTGTACTGTACACGTTTTTATTTTTTGAATAGGTAATATGTAATAGTTTAAAAGTCAGAAGGGCCCCAACTGGGGCTCAAACCCGCAACCTAGTACATGCCCTGACCGGGAATTGAACCCACAACCTTTGGTGCACATGGGACTATGCTCCAAACAGCTGAGCCTCCCAGCCAGGGCTGAAGCGTGCTATTTTCAAAGCCCCTTCCAGCTCCCAATGCCTGGGACATGCAAGCGGTTGAATCAGGTGCCTGATTCCAACTACACCTACACTTAGGTTGTTTTCGCTTGGCCTGAGCATATTTCCCACCCGGGTGTAGGGTTTGAAAATGTTCCTATCCGATTTCAAATGCCCAGCTTTTAACTAATTGTCATGTGATTTCTTGGGTCATTGTTTATGGCACTCTGTATAGATCCACAGATAATGATAAGTGGGGATGTGAACCATAGGTGGTCATTAAGGACATGCACAGGAGGGACTGCCTGGATTGGGAATCCCAGCTCTAATATCCACATGCTGAGATATTTCTCTGACAGTTTCTTAATCTGTTAAAGGCAACAAGAGTACATACCTCACAGGGAATGAAGATTAAGAGAGAATATATTAAAAACATTAACCTTTTGCACTTGGATGTCAAGTGTGACTCGACACGGTTAGCATCGGTAGCAGCTCGTATGTTGAATTGTATTGAATGTATCAATAATTTGAAATATAAAAAATCCAAATAAATAAGTTTGTATGAAAAGAAACTCCAGTTTTTTATTCTACTGCCGTGCTTTGTAAAATCTGGGGTATTTAAAAAATTAAATCCCGAGTAGAATAAAGGAATCGAGAAAAAAGCAAGCGAGTGCAAAGGGTTAGACCGTTGGCTGCTAAATATGTTAGCTGTTTTTATTAGTACACTAGAGGCCCAGTGCATGGATTCGTGCACCAGTGGGGTCCCTCAGCCTGGCCTGCAGGGATTGGGCTGAAACTGGCAGTCCGACATCCCCCAAGAGGTCCCAGATTGCAAGAGGGCACAGGCCAGGCCAAGGGACCCCATCGGTGCACGAATCTATGCACCGGGCCTCTAATATGCATATAAGAACTTTGGTTAATCTCTTCCCCCCACTCCTTCCTTCCCTCTGAGATTCATCAGTCTGTTCCATGTTTCCATGCCTGTGTGTCAAGCGTCTGCCCCCTAGTGGTCAGTGTGTGTCATAGGTACCAGTCGAATGGTCGGACACTTAGCATATTAGCCTTTTATATATATATAATATATATATATATATATATGTGTATATATATATATATATATTTTTTTTACATATATATATATGGATGTAGATGTCTATCCCATGACCTGAAGATGAGCCATTTTCTTAGCCTTAAACAAATAAAAATAATCATGTATCTGTAAAATTTAGATTCTATTTTCAATATAAGTAATAGTATACATTTTTGAAGTCTTGACATGAAATTTCCATTATTATTATATGAATTGAATGGGAAGAGCAATCTTCACTTGAGAAATTGCTCCCTAGGTAACAGATGTTCAGGTGATTTTCACTGATTACAACGGATCTTATGTATACATTTCTAAGACCATATTTAATGGAATAAAGCACTAACTGGGTGCTACTAGGAGTAAGAATGCTTTTGTTTGCCTGGGATGTGCCCTTTCATTTTGCAAGGTGGGCTAAAATAGGTTCATAGTTGTGGGTATGTGAAACAGAGTTCACTCTTGTAGTATTATTTACTAATCATTGTGTTACTTATATTTATTACAACCGGAAACTTACTTTTGCTCATCCCTGAATACAGTGTCTTCCCGTGAGCGTAGGCATGAAGCTGGGATTTTGGCCCCTGCGAGGACATCTAGCTACGGTTTCGAGGTTGTGAGAGCCTTGAGAATGTCACATTACCTCACATTTCTGAGAATATCCTTGGTCAGTGAGAAAATATACGGTAATAAAATCTCCAGATACGCATCGACAGCCACAAGAGCAGGCGCTGAGGAGAGACGTAGGAGGAGAAATGTGGAGTATTACTCATTTAAATGAAGTTTGTAATACAGCTACTCCACACCTTTATTTTCTTAGGAATCATGCTCCCGAACTAATACTTACAGGGACTACTGTTTTCTCACCATTTCACCAGGTCTGAATATACTTTATTAGACAAGAAACATATATATGTTGGATATATAGAGGTAATAAATCGTTTACAAGAACCTTAGGTAACTAGGATTGTTGAAAACTCATTTAGTAGAATATGTGGTTAAGTATGAGCTATTATTATTTTTCTACAGTAATATAAGTGCAGCTGCAGGTGTATTATTTGTGTTTAACACAGTGTTCTAAAAGGCCTATATGAGGACTATTTTTCTTGAAAATAAACCTTCAACTATTTATGTGTGTGCCTTAACTATGGTTGCCCCGAAGCAGAGCCTGGGGGCAGGGATTCTTGTGCAAGCAATTAGTGAAGGGCGAGCTTCCAGGACACAACTGCAAGGCGGAAGTGGACAGGAGAGGAGGGAGGAGCTAAGCGCCCACCCCGTGAACAGATGGCACCAGAGGTTCAGTCCTGCCCTGAGGCGGAGGAGGGAACTTTGTGCAGGAGCTCCCCATGTCCCCGCAGCCATCATTCTGGCTGCTGACCTGCTGATGCAGGTGGGCGCATGCCTCCCAGGCACCTCTGGGCAAGGCTGCTCCCGTCTCCCAGGCTCAGTCCTCCAGAGGAGGTTGCAGGTGTGAGCTGTCAGCTGTGACACACACAGGGTCCTCGGGGACCTGCATGGAGCACCGGTGACGTACTGCAAACCAAGGTGGGGCCTTCTTCGTCTCCCACAGAAGTAGCTGTTGTTGTAGGCCACAGCACGGTGAGCCCCGGAGGGAGCGTCTGGCACACTGAAGAGCACAGACATGCCTTCAGAGGCAGGAATGCGTATGGAACGCTGGAGGAACATCAGCAGGACGCTGCGAGAGGAGCATAGTGAGAGGAGATGGAAAAGGAAGGACGAGGGAGTGCATCAGGAACCTTGTTGCCAAACAGGGGTTCAAGGAGTATTCTAAGTGCCATGCAAAGCCAGTGGAAATGGGCCAGGGCTTGATGCGATTGAGGAACCACAAGAAGGTCAGAATGGCTGGAGGAGAGTGAACCAGGGAGAAGGTTGAAATGGTAGCAAATGAGGTGAGAGAGTGGGACTCCCGAAATTGTAGGGCTCTGTAGGCCTTTGGAAGGGTTTGGCTTTTACCCTGGTGGGCGGGCCACTGACGGTTAGAGAGCAGCGGCATGGTGAAGGAACCACTCTGGATGCTGTGCCCAGAATGGACCACAGAGCCCTGTGGGCAGGAAGTAGGGAGACGTTAGCCGTAGCTGAGGCAAGAAGCGATGGGGACTGAAATGAGTGGCTGCAGTGGAGACATGGAAAATGGAATAAATTCAGGGTGATCAATCTGGCTGGTGGCATTCGCTGATGACTGCTGGGAGGAGGAAGTGTGTGAGGAAATACAAGGATGAAGTCCTCTGTGGCTTTCTGGCCACTCGTGTCCACAGGTTGAGAACCGCTAGCCGGGTCGCCTAAGACCATCGGAAAACACAGATATTTACATTACGATTCATAATAGTAGCAAAATTGCAGTTATGAAGTAACAACGAAAATAACTTTATGGTTGGGGGTCACCACAACATGAGGAACTGTATTAAAGGGTTGCGGCATTAGAAAGGTTGGAAACCACTGCTTTAAACAGAAGGGAGCAGGATCAAGACTTATTTTCCCACCAAGTCAAAGTATGCTATTCCTTTTAGAAACCCAGGCATGTTTTGGTTTTTAATAATTTTTCACCTCATTGTGCCGCGCCAGCACGGCCAAGGGTGAACCTGAGTGGGGGCGGTGAAGGATTGAGAAAAGACAAGAGAATGAAAGCTGGGTCTCGGTAGGACGCTGTCCTCTCTGATGGAGAAACAGCAACAGCGCCACAGCCTACAAGCCGTGTCTTTATTTTATAGCCGATGCCACGAGGCAAAGTAAGGGCTGGTCAAGATGTTTACAGCATTCTCGTGGGTTTCGATCCTCCTCAATTACATGCACCTGATCAAGCTTTGTTTGCTTGCAGCCTCTATCACTCAGGCACGTGGGGACCATAGGCTCAAGCTCACAACCACAGCTGTTGGCTATAACTGTGCCCGGGGTGGGGGGGCTCTGCCCTCCACACTGGGACTTGCACGTGGCCACGAGAGGACTGTGCCCTCTCATCAGTCCGAGGCTTGAACCTGTCCAAACACTGCAGCCGCGACCCACACCTCACTCCACTATTAGTGCTAAGCTGTAGTGACATATCGTTTTTATTATCACAGCCCATGTATTAGAATGTGATGCCCCCGCTGTATGGGTGAGGAAGTGGATTCACCAGTGCTAAGTGAGATGCCTAAGGCAGAACACCCAGTAAGGGGAGCTTCAGGCTCCTGGTGGCACTGAACTGGCGTACTTTATATTTAATGTCTCTGAAGATACTATAAACCAAAGCTACGCAGAGGTCTGGTGCGGAGCTCTGTGCGGGCAGGGGGCTCACGGCCATGCTTACTGTCACATTCATTGCCTGCTGTGGTAATCAGTTCTCCGTAAACAGTTGTGGACTGGACGGACCCGCCCATTGGAAGGCATTCTCAGCGTGGCAGGGGCGTGTGGGGGAGGAGAGCCCAGCTCAGACCAGGAGCTTCGCCGCAGATGGGGTGGGCCAAGGGCCCTTTAAGATGGAGAAGCACTTCAGCAGGTGGAGAACGGACTCAGTCTCTTCCAAGCTGAGGAAACGCTGGGAAAACGGAGGAGTCGGGTGAGGATCGTTTCTCTTCTGCAGAGACCCCGAGAACCGAGGCTGGGAAGGTTGTTTATGGTGGATGGCCAGGTCCTGCCGGTCTCCATGCTCTTCATGTTCTTCCCACGCTGCAGAGCCTATGGTGGTGGTAGGGTGGGGGGTTGGGAGGGAGATGGAATCAGGCGAGCCTTGCGATTCCTTTTCTTTTTATTAGTTGTGGGTTTTCGTCTAAAGGGTCACACAATAGTGCATCGGTGAGTTGTTTTTTTTTAAAGACTTTAAAAAAGTATGTGTTCTTGTCCGGCCAGTGTGGCTCAGTGGTTGAGCATTGCCCCATGAACCAGGAAGTCACGGGTGAATTCCTAGTCAGGGCGCATGCCTGGGTAGCGGGCTCCATACCCAGCAGGGGGCATGCGGGAGGCAGCCGATCAATGACTCTCTCTCAAATAGCTGTCTCCCTCCCTCTCTCTGAAATCCAATAAAACACATATATTTTTAAAAGTAAGTATTCTTTGGTCATAACAGAGTTTAGCAAGACAGGGAAGCCCAGGGACTTGGGCACTGACAGGTTATGTGAGTAGGCTGCTATTGGCATCATGTTGTGTGCGGGAGATACCCGGTTATAAATCAACTCTATGTGTAGAGCAGTGAATAATCCATTTAGGAAGAAGATTAGTTTTGCATTTTTTAAACACAATCTTTGCTTTTCATTCTGATAGGAAGGCCTCTATTGATTTGAGCATAATATTATTTTACAGCAAATTGTAACCTTGATTTGTATCTTGATGTTAAGAATTTATACTCGTTTCCCCTGTATGTGCACTATTTTATCTCTATAAGCACACTGACTGGCTGGGTTTTCTTTTCAATGACGTTGAAGACGATATTTAACTGAAAATATCTGCTAAAATGCACCTGGGTTCTGTTTCCTTAAAACCAATGAACGATCCGGGCAGCTCCCCGGTTTTTCTAAATTTTAGGACTGGCTTCACGCAAGTCAGAAGTATCCAGACGTTCAGATTTTACAACGTCCATTCCAGCTTTAAATGCCCTTGATTAATAAAACTCCACGTGACAGCCAGGCATAGCCCTGCTTTCGGCTGCCGGAGAGAACATAAAATCCTTATGGCCGGCAGTCCGTGTTCCTCGGTCCCGAGATGTTTCCCGAGGGATCCGCAGTCCCCGCGCCCCCTGCAGCCTGGTCCTCTGTCCTTGGAGCAGGCGGAGGGGAGCCGCAGAGGCGGGACCACGGTCAGGTCACTGCCACGGCGCTGACGAGGCTCCGATGGAAAACCTAATTTACAGCGTAGGAGGCACATCCATTATCCTTCTGATTTAAAAATAGAACATACATCAGCAAAATGATCAGGGAAAGTGCTTAAGAATTATGAAAGTCAAGGACTGTTCCATATCATAAAGTCACAGCCCTTATGGAGTGTTACTTTAAATGACAGCACAGGACAACGGGGTCCCTGTGTTCCATTCTCTGAGAATTAGTGTCCCAGCCTTCTGACTCCCCGTCACCTGGTACTCATGGGTTGGTTATCGGCTCCCTTTTACATGTAGGTCGATGGTCATGTCAGTATTTAGATATATCTTCACGAGATTGATGTGCACCAGCCATTGCTAGAAGAACTTAAAGAATGCTCTCTTTCCTGTGACTTCCATTAAAAGTACAATATTTTATTTCTAATCCAACTTCAGTTGGCAACGTTCTTATTCCTTCCTCTCTTTCTCACTCCTGGCTCTTGTTTCTCCAGCTATTCTCAGATACTGAATGGCAAGCGAACAAATCCTGGAATGAATTTTTAAAAACTCTATTATCCTCCTGAAATGCAAATGAACTCTTTTTAAAGTATCTGTACAAAAACCCTGGATTTTCTTTTTAAAAAAAGAATACTCCATATTACCATGATCATAAATTTCATGGTAGTAATTGCCTGTTACTATAATTAGTGATATGGATTCAATCATTGGAATTTTTCTGAAATTCTCTTAATATTTTGTTATAACAGAATTAATATTTAAAGGTATATTTGTAATGGGCTAATTTATTAGAATAAGAGTTGGGATTTGACACTTTGAAAGCTTAAATATTGAAACATTTGCTTTGTGGGCTACCCTACCAAAAAAAAAATCAAAAAAAAATCAGGGTTATCTTTTTAACTTACATCCAGATTTAGACTCAGAAAACTGAATGGCAGTAATTTACATTGCTTCATACCAATTTCTCACTGGTTGTAAAACTAATTGTTCTCACTATCTCTGCTATATTTTAATGGACTCTGCTTAACTTATCTCCTTCCTTTCTCACAATTTTATTTTAAATATGAATTAATATTTAAAATGCAAATAAGAATAGAAATAAGAAAAATTTCAATAGGCTAAACCCTCAAGAATGCAAGCTTTTATATTTATAAAGACACTGCATTCTGTGTGTCTGTCTGTGTATCTTCCTACCTATCTACCTGTTCATCCACCTACCTACCCACCTACCTACCTACCTACCTATAGGTTTTTATAAGAGTTTCAGGAGTGCTAAAGAAGAATAAGCAATGCTATTGAATTGTTCAAGTATTCTATATATATATATATGTGTGTGTGTGTGTGTGTGTGTGTGTGTGTGTGTGTGTGTGTGTGTGTGTGAATTTTTTCATTTGGTTTATTTGGTCTGCTTAACTTCTTGACTTTGTAAGGGAGAGATCTAAGCTGAAGTCTCCCACTATAATGATACATTTTCTCATTTCCCTTAGTTATACATTTCTCATTTATATATTTTCAGGTGATTTCATGAGGTACTTACTATTCAGAATTATCATATCTTCCTGGTGACTAAAACTTTTATCGTTATACAGTGACCCTCTGTGTCCCTAAAACTGCTTTTTGTTTTCTGCCTTAAAGTCTCTTTTATCTGACATAACCACTCCAGCTTTTAATGTTTTCCTGGAATATATTTCCCATATTTTACTGTAATATTTTTTATTCCTTTGATTCCTCATGTGTTACTTACTTACTTACTTTATTTATTTATTTGGTGGCTCTTAAAGATACTATAAGCTGTTTTTATTTATTTATTTTAAAAAAATCTTACCCATTCTGACAATGGCTAATTTAACTCATTTACATTTATTGTGATCATTGATTTATTTGAATTTATTTCTACCTTATTATTTAAAAATTTTGATTTTCTCATTCTATATCATTTTTATTATTTATTATCATTTTAATTATTTTGTTTCTTATTCTATGAGTTTTTCTCTTTTGGGGGGTTATACATAGAATTTCTATTTTATTAGTCATATTATTAGTCATTACACTTGAACTTTTACTGAGCATATTTAGCTAAATAACATCTGAATTTAAGCTACTTAAACTTCTACACCCACGTGTGTAGGGAATGTTAGAATACTTAAGCTATGACCAACACGGTCAAATTCATATCTGTTCTCCAGCATTTCAGTTCTCTCCTCTTTTCAACCCCGCAGATTTGACATTACTTTATTATTTTAAATAAGTTCGTGTACATTTAGTATTGTGTTTGCTCACCATTCCTTTTTGCACCTCAGACCATTCTTCTGAAATTGTGTTCCCCCTGCCTCTAATGAAGGTGTCTGGGGGTAATCTTCACAGTTGGGTAAATATTTTACTGTCATTCCTGAGAGAAAAGTTTCTGGGTATGAAATTGTAGGATAATAGTGATTGTCGCTCAGATTTCAAAGAGATTTACTCAACGATCCTCTCTTTTCTGTTGTTGAAAAACCTATTAGCCTAGTATTGTTTTTATTTATTTCTTTATATGCCTTTTTTCTCTGAATGGTTTTATAATTTTCGTGGAGTCTTCTTAATTAAACAGTTTTGCTTCGATATTAAGGCATAGGTTTCTTGTCAGGGAATGGAGGGCAGTGCTTTCTGTTGGACAAACCCCGCAGTAGGAGCCCACACCCTCTGATCGGGTCACATGTTATTGTTTTATGATTTTCAAGAAAATTAAAGTGTCTGTCGTTTCTACGTTTTCATCCGCATGTAAGTAGGTCCCGAGTGATGACTGGGGCAGGGGACATAGAGAGCAGGACTGGTGGCATCTTCCACAGGCTGGACTGTAACAGCCCCTGTGGAGTTCATGGCATTTAGAGAAATTGCTGAGACTAGATTTATTTCGTGCTCTCCTTGCACACCTTTCTCAAACTCAGTTAAGACTAATTATGGGCACGAACGTGTACAGTAACGTAAAGGAGAATCACGTATAAGAGGTACTTACAGCTGCCGGCATTATGCAAGATAAAATGGGTACTGATTTGAAAATATAAAGAGAAGTTTCCTTTGAAATAAAGAGAATGACTTTCAGGAACATATTGACAGCAAAATACTTCCAAGAACAGTGCATTTGCTTCATTCTGTTGCTGATGAAATATCTGTGGGTCATGGCTGTGTATGAGGCAGTGTCTCTGGTGGAGATGAGGGAAAGCCGTCTCCCCTGTTAGGAGTCGAGCGGGGAAATATGACAGCTGTATGAACAACCGCACGTGGAGTGGGGTGGGATGGACGGCGGGGAGGTGAGGGAGGGAGCCAGTGCTTGGAGCGGAGCTGATGGTGGAGGCTTTGTGAGCTTTTGTGTGGTACCTTCCCCACTGCGGAGCTGGGGAGACAGCTTGCAGTTAGTGGAGACAGTCAGGACAGAAAAAGGTGCAAACGCAACTTTAAGGGATGGAAGCTTCAGTGTCCACCGTGAACAATACTGTCAGAGACGGCTTTCCCGGTCACACGTCCGCTGAGATGTTCTCACCAGCAGACACGCAGCAAAGGAAATGCTAGAGGCGGCCTTTCCAGCGGAAGGAACACGAAGGCAGAGGGGAACGGGGTCTAGAAACTCGGACCTGCAGAGTAACGTACTTTGTTTTTCTAAGTTCTTTAGACAATTCCTAATATTTCCTGATTATTTAAATCTTTAAAACGAATCTACTGTTTCAATACAAAATAGCAATGCAGTGTAGGGCTTATAAGAGATGCAGAAGTCCGTGACTGCAATGCCATAAAGGTACATGGGGAGAAGGGGGAAAGGAGGTAAGGAGGTGCGCGGAGGGAAGGTTTTCATGTCCTCTGCTGGATGCCTGGCATTTTATCATTTGAGAATAAATGGGGATGTATTAATAATGTTTAAACCCTAAAACAGGCACTAAAATAGGTGGGGCACAAGTAATGCTCTATCTTAGCGGAATTTACCAGTAAGCAGCGTAAGCCAGTCAGCTCTTACTTGAAGGCAATTCACATCTCAGGTGATTTTTTTTTTGTCTTTGTACAACATAGCACTGTCTCTAAAAGTCAATTTTCCAATGCCATATGCTTTGCGAAGTTAGAGTAATTATAATGGCACTTAATTTAACTGGCACTGTCTGTGCATCTGTGGTTTATTGTGGTATTGGTTGTGCTACTTTGCTGAATTACCTAGTTAAGAGAAATTTCAGGGCGGGGAAGGTGTTCTGGAAAAAATGAACTATATTAACTTAATTCAGAGTTTTCTATCCCAAAGTTCATGTAAATTCAGAAATAATTTTTGTCAAATGCTTTAATGGAAGCAAACTTTTAGGAAAAAAATATTTAAAAATTAGTTTTAATGGGAATTCTAAGAGCTTCTAAACATGTTACCTAATTTAATTCTTCCAAGTTTTCAAGGTAGGCATTATTATCTCAGTTTTATCGCTGGGCAAACTCCAGCTCAGATGGCAGGACAATCTGCGTAGCAGCAGAAAGGGATCTTCTGACCCCACGTCCAATAATTTTCCCGCTGACTCCATCCTGAAGCTTCCGCAAGACCTAAACCACTGATTCGCCCAGAAATATCCCCTCTGGCGTCCTTTCTGGTGACCGATGACACGGTCCCTTACCTGGCAAACAGCCAAGGTCTGATGACATGGAATGAACAACTGAACATGTAAAAGCAGTGAAAAGAAGGGATACCTATTTCATTAACATACTTTTTTCCAGAGCATATATCTGCTGAAAATAAAAGTGAAGGTATTGGAGCCAGTCTAATTTACAGTTTCAAAACAGGACCGTCCCATACAATAAAATACATCCATACTCTATCCAAGTGTTGACTGGGGAACCTGGTTCTTTTTAGATGACATGAAAATCCACTCTCAATATTTTGGAAACATTTTTCCACAATTCTCAATTCTCTTTCTCTCTCCGCTCCACTTCCGCCACCCCCCCCCCCCCCACACACACACACATTTATCTGCTACTATCAAAATGAAATCACATCATATTGCTGGGCTCCATTCTTCACTGTGTCTTGCCATGTTATTCTATGTGAGTAATTAGTTTACATTGTAATTTTTGGTGGTAGTTTTGAGTTTCTTTTATTTTACTAGTGTCTAATTTAGATGTATTTAATAATTTTTCTCTATTTTAAAATGTAATATAATAATTATTCTTGTACTTAGAAGAGTAAGTCTGTGAACTTTCCAATTATCTCATTAATATAAATTTCTATAAGTGTAGGTTGGAGCATCTGTCCCCTGGTGGTCATTGCACGTCATAGCTACCGGCCGGTCAGCTGGTTGGATGGTCACTTAGGCTTTTATGTATATAGATTTGCAGTCATTTGGTCAAGTTCCTTAACCATGAGTTGAATTATAATTTTATTGACTTTATAGATTAGGTGAAAACAGTACATTTAGGGTATTGTCTTCCCACAGAAGAACAAGATTTGAGTCTGCATTTCTCCATCTCTTCCTCTATGTCCCTCAGTTGAGCTTTGTTGTTTTTTCGCTCAACCACATGTTGGGAGCTCACCACACCTATTTCTTTCCCACTAGTTCGTCTTCCCCTGCAATGAGGAAGACCATGTAGCTGAGTCCTGGCTAATGAACACCACTTCCAGCCCTTGTTCTAAGAACCACATCATCTTAGCTCAGCTTCCCCACGTCCTGTCCGGATGGAAAGGACTGGGGAACGTAGACCCACAAGGTGGGAGAGCTGCGTTAGAAGCTGCCACCAAGCGGAACGTCTGCATTGGGCTCTGTGTGATTTTAGAGTTTTTGGCCACGGAGTGTGTGTGTGTGTGTGTGTGTGTGTGTGTGTGTGTGTGTGTGTGTGTGTGTGTGAGATAGCAGATAGTGTTTTCTTAAAATAGACATTGGTTCTTGATTGGGGTGATGCTGTAACAAAAACCTAAAAGTACATGTGTGTTCATGGCTTAGCAGCTGGGCAGCAGGGCTGTGAGAAAAAGACAGAGTAGAGATGGATCAATATTGTGACTCTATGACAAATATTTTTTAATATCAGCTTTGACAGTTTGGAAGGCAGACTTTGTGCTTACTGGGACTGTGGCTCCAGGAGATGTTTGGAAAGGCTCAGAATAAGAGTGCGTGTTGGCTTCTCTTGGTGCCTCAAGCAAGGTGTTACAGGAAAGAGGTGAGCTCATTTCTCCACAGAGGAAAATGGGAACGGAGAAGTTTCAGTGATGAAAACCCTTCCAGGTTTGGAAATTGCAACTGCTCCTTGACCTGAAATAGTAATAACTATGTTCCAGAAGGTTCTTAGCTGCAAAAGCCCAGTTAAACAAACTGTTGAACAAAATGATTAAGCAAACTGATGCAGCCTGGATCAAATGATCACAGAGACGGCTTTCCCAACTGGCTTGTCTGGTGGCTTCAGGGTAGCCACATGGATGCTCACACATGTGTGCACGTGCACGCAGAGAGCTCACGTGTCAGTGAGGGCAAGGAAGCAAGGACAGGAATCAGAAGGGGCACTAGGACAGATCTTTGGCTGTGGTTATTGTCACATACGACCGCCTTGAAAGAAACACGGAAGTCCACAGTATTGGGGGTTATGATGTGGCCCAAGAAGACAGGCGCTAAGATTAAGCATGCCTTTGCCTGTTCATTCTTTGCACAAGTCTCTGGATCTTTAAACTTGCAAAGCAAAAAGCAAACGAGGAAAGCTGGTGGTTTACACCATTATCTCACGTTGAGTAACACAGCAGGAAGCTCCCGGGAGCCGCCAGCGCCCTGGAGGGCAGTGTAGGGAGGGGTCCATCCAGAGAGCAAGTTAAGTCTTAATCAAGGGACTGTTCTCCCCATCAGGACCGGGGGAGGGGGGGGCTCACGATGCCTTCCTAAAGGGATGTGCTCACGTGGTCGCCTCGCCCTGCTCCCCCAGGGTCTGTGGGGTTACAGAGGGGCACGTCAGGTGCTCTCACGCATGGCCCATCGCTCAGAGACCCTCGGCTGTGACTTTATGCGCTGCCTGGGAGGGGCTGTCTGTGGAAACTCATCTATGGGTGAAACGGAAAGCACCATGGAGATTTGGCAATGAAACGGGAGGACGTGAGCAAAGGCTGGAGTCCCCTAGAACCTGACTTCCATGTTCCCGGGCGCACAGCGAGGCTCTGTTTTCCAGCCGAGCCTTGCAGTTAGACGTGGCTTTTTACTGAATTTCAGCCAGTGGAAAGTGCCGGACAATACTGTGTGCCTTCGCCAGGTAGTGAGTAAGAGCTCGCCTGGGGAGTCAGCCCTCTCTTTCCTGTCCGCTGCCTTGAAGGAGAGGACTGACTCCTCGACCCGGAGGAGGACGGCGCCGCGGCGTGGAGGGTCCGGTGCCCAGCCCTGCTTCAGATATTGATCAGAAAATAAGAACAAAATGTTAATGGGTTTCACACCATAAAGCTGATTGGGGGTTTTGACTGTTATAGTAGCAGGTGTTTTTTGCGCTAATACAATTTTTAATTTTGCTGTTAAGTTTCTCTTTCTCACTTTTTAATGTGTGGAGGTTGTCCTTGTGAATTGTTCAAAACTCCAGTATGAAGAGAATCCATAATTTTTTTCAATTGCATTGTATCACTTAGGTTTAACTTAGAGCTCATTAAAAAAATCAAATGCATTGTTAATGCAGAGTTCTCTTACGTCGAATATGGTGCAAATGAGCTATGTATTGGTCATCGTTTCCAAAACCACTTCAAATGCCACAATAGAGTAGCAGTTTTGTGAGCAGAACTACTGACATTTCTGCCGTGAGCAATAGTTTACACTAGGGGAAAATATGTGATCTGCCCTTAGCTTCTGCATGGTAGTGGGGAAATGATTGATTTTAGGTCATTCGTTTATGGGTAGCTCACCTGTGTTTTATTTCTTACCCTGTCAGACCAAGAAGACCTACCAATTTTATGAGGGCTGCTGATGTACTCTGTCCTTATCATTTTATTACCTGGTGGAGAAGCTACAAGATACTGGCAGACCTTAATAACTAGCACTTTATTTTTCTGTGTGTCAGCAAATTTCTTAGATTAATTTCCTTTGCTTGATTGATGGAAATGTACTGAGGGTTTTTTTTTAAGGTTCTAATTTCTCTAAACGCTTGTAAGAAATTACCAGGAGGTCTAACATGTATATGTAGTCTAATATCTATATATCTATATATAGTTATATGTAGAGAGATATATATCATTTCCCAGGCAAAGCTTTGTCTGAAGCTGTTATTAAATATTTATCTATGATTATAAATAATCAGCATGCTCTTGTCTGTGTTATTAGGTGTGTAAAATATTTCTTAAAACCAACAACACATGATTTAGAAAGAAAATGTAAAGCATTAATATTATGGAGTCGGGAGACACGGATTTTTTTCCTTGGATTTTTTTTTTGAAACTGACCGAAGCTAGCTCAATGTCAGTGTTGAACAAGCACTCCAGGCTTTTAAAATCTTGAGATAGTAATTTTAAAAGATTGAGTGAAATAAATATTTTATCTTTTATTTTGTTTGTAAGCTAAAGATATCAATTATTTGTAAGGAATCTAAAAGAACAGAGAAGGCATCTTTTCCCTTTTGGACCATTGTATCAGAGGGAGGTAACAGTGACTCCTAATATCTTGAAGCATCGCCTCTCTTCAGCAGGAAGCAACTATAGGAGAGATCATTGCCCCTTTCCCTTAAATATTCAGAGCCAAGAGTCCTTGGTGGGGCATGTCGTAGGCCTAGGCCATCAGACAGGCCTGAGCAGAGTAGGAACAATAGGCAGGTCCGGAATGTCACCAGCTCAGAAAGCCCCCGGTACCTAGCAACGGACCTTGTAGGAGCGGGACCTCGTTCCCAGGGTGACCTTTCCTCTCCTAGCATGCCCCCTGACCTTTCCTATCACTGCTCATGCAGTTCAGACCCTCCCCTGACCTCTTCTCCCCTGACATGTCATAGTCATGCGGTAGAGCCCCTTAGAGGAGGATCCTAGGACTCCCATACAAGCCCTTGCACGACCACTCCCTTAAGCATTAAGCCCTCAAGACAATGAGGTTCTGATCAGCATCAAATAATCTTGGGAACAAAGCCTCAGTCTATTGACCACAGGTCGAACTAGCGATAACATCTAGGCCTCAGTTGTGTTTCAGCTCCAGGCCCAGAAAAGCAGCCAAACCGGGCGGACAGCACCATGGCTGACCCCAGGAGCGTGATGACTGATGACCCCAGTGCAGACCTGTCGGTGGACACGCCAGGGAAGCTGATGAATATTTGATGGAGATGGCCCCCTGGGACCTCCCCTAAAACCCCCACCATTAGAAAGCCGAAGGACAAAGGGCCAGCGAGCTCTTTCCCTCTCCTGAGCAAGCCTTCGCCGTCCCCCACCCGCTTCCTTCCCAGGCCAGCTTCCTCCGAGCACCTGAGTCTGTCCGCCTCTTCTTCTCCCGTGACTACCCTTGCTTTCTCTCAGAATCTCCAAGGCCCCTCTTTGCCTCTGTAACTTGTTTCCTGAGCCCACACAGCCCAGCTGGCTCACTTCCACCTCTGCGACTTTCTAAACAAATGTTTGCTCATAAAAGAAAAAAGCTGGGAACCATTTTCAGAATAATTGAACCTTGACTGAGCTTTGCTATAATCACTTTAATAATATTTCTGTCAAGCAATTGTTAGTTCCTATAACACTAGGTAACAGACTTGATAAAATATATAGGGTGTTCCCCAAAATTATATACACACTTTGAATGATTATAAAGTCAGTGTTTATTAACATACAGTTCATTTTCAGAATTGTAAAAAATCGACAGAAATGAATAATTTTTTGTTAATGCCTGTTTTTAAACTGATGAGTGTTCTGGTCCAGGCACTGCTGATAACGTGAAGTATCAAGAATCATTATTATTTGTGAGTCCTCACCTCAATTCATCAACTGTTGCTGGTTTTGCACTGTAGACTTTATCTTTTATGTATCCTCATGTAAAAGTCTAACGGGTAAATTTTCTTTGTTCAAAGCTTAGTTTCACCCATTTTTTCAAATCACCCATTATTTCCCTGAAAAAGAGTGAAAATTAAGTGAGTTATCAGCTGTTAAAGTGTGTATATATTTTTGGGGGACACTTCCCCCCCCAAAAAAAAATGTATATACATTTTGAATAATTATAAAGGCAGTGTGTGTACATCAACTATGTTTTCAAACTTTTAGTAGCATTTTAGGAAGAATTTCCTTTGTTCAAAGCTTAGTCTGGATGAAAAAAAAAATCGGTTGAGCTATCAGCTGTTAGTGTGTATACATGTTTTGAGGACACACTATATAAATGTCTTTTACTTCATTTTATAGCATAACTGGATTGGAACATCAAATATTTGAGCATACCTATTATTTATAGGAAACTAACAACTCATCTTTGGAAAAAAAGACAAATATTACCATAAAAATCCGTAATCATGTTGGTTTTCAAGGTCTAAGTTACACTAAGGAGCATATTTTTCTTTATAGAGATAAAAGGAACATCTTCTGTCCTAAATTATTCTTGATGAAGTTAAAGGAAGAGTTTGTTTTTGTTTTCTTTTTAAATGGGGACCATATTGCCCTAACCAGTTTGGCTCAGTGGATAGAGCATTGGCCTGCAGACTCAAGGGTCCCAGGTTAGATTCCGGTCAAGGGCATGTACCTTGGTTGTGGGCACATCCCCAGTAGGAGGTGTGCCGGAAGCAGGTGATCGATGTTTCTCTCTCATCGATGTTTCTAACTCTCTGTCCCTCTCCCTTCCTCTCTGTAAAATCAATCAATAAAACATATTAAAGAAAATAAATAAATGGGGACCATATTTATTTAGGGGAACTGAGATGAGAAAGGGGCCGTATTATTTAAGTAACTTTGGGCTGAGAGTTAAATCCGAAACACCTGGGTACAACCTAGTACAGCAGGCCTCGAACCCCCTTTTCTCCTTTCCTGACAGGATGAGGTTTCTGACATCATGTTACTTAGCTATTTGAACATTCCATAGGTTCAT